>JAYRBT010000005.1:26186335-26255965 GCA_036023395.1 Myiotriccus ornatus | reverse complement strand
TGAGGTTCCTCTTAGCCATTTGAATCTCAGGAAGATGGCAAAAAGTGAGACTGCAGATGTGTGTACAAAGCTCTTCACATGACTCATTTCATTGCCTAGTTAGAGGGTACATTGCTTCTTTTCCACATGGGATGCCTGTGTATCACCACATGCTTTCCTGTGCTTGTTTCCCTGCCTGCATAATCCACCATACCTTTGGCTTTTGGTTTAAGAGTTCTTATCTGAAGCTCGAATATTAGTGGTAGTGACACTACATTTAAGATCCTTCCTCTCTTCCAGAGGAGTCTGCTGCGAGGGCAGTTTAGGTAACGAATTAGATCATCATCTCAAGAACCTAGTTAAGAAGGCTAATATCTCCTCAGGCTACTGAAGCAAAAATGTAGTTTGGGACTAAAATTGGGTCTGACTGATAATTTGACAAACTCAGGTCCTCAGCTGCATGTGTTCTGCATATGACAGCAGCCTGCACTTTCCCTAGAGCCACTTCGACTGCTCTGAAGCCTGTTTGGTTCTCTTCGTATGACATTTGCTGATACCACAAACCTTAAAGCTGTTGCTTCATAAATGCACTCCTAAAATCTGAGGGAGGATGTTCCTGTTCATACCCACTGCTCTTATGTCTGAACCCCTTATCTCTGTGATCTTGACCTGTTGGAGTGTGTGGCTCGAGGGAGTGGAGCTGCCCTCTCCTTCCATCACAGTTCCATGACATGTGCAACTTAGAGTCATTCAAGAACCAGGGCTGACAAAGCTTTGCAATAAGAACAAATATTGTGTGCAATTTATATCTTGAATGGAGAGAAATCTGTTCAGCAAATGCCATAGTTGTTTTTTTTTGGCTTTGATAGATGTACCCAGCACTCAATGTACAAATAAGGCTGATGGGAAGTTTCACCCCTTTCAAGGTGTAGTCCATTTAAACAGCGTGGATTAAAGCACCTTTTACCATAAAATGACTGTTCTTCACATGTTCTAGGTGTCATAAAAGTTTGGACATCAACCTCCAGACAGTGGAGTGTGTAGAGTCAGACATGTTACATAGTCAATGAGACATTGGATTGGAGTCTGAACAGTACATAATTATTTTTTCTCTTTCAGACATAATGAATGAGTTCTTCCAAAGGCTGCAGGTTGTTACTGCTGTTGTCTTCATTAGTTTTGTAGCATTACTAAATCTTCCTTGTGTGTACTGAATACTTTTTCTCCAGCAGTCTGATATACGGCACGTCTTGAATTGCACAAAGCCCATCTATCCCTTATTCCTGTGAGAAATCACTGTAGCTCTTTAAAACCATAAAGGTCAAAGTTTCAAAGGACTTCGGGAGAAATCTGTTTTGCTCCCCCCTCCCATCCGAGCCCTTTTCTCAACTGATTAAGATCTCTAATGTTTTATGTCTCCTCCTTCTCTCCTTAATGTGAACAAGTTATTTAGGGTGGAGGTTTTATGGGCTGCTGTGTCAAAAGCTTTAGACAAGTCAGTAAAAAAATGTCCCCAGTGTGCAAAGACCATTATCCATAACCCTGCAAATGTCATTTGTAACTTTGAGCCATAGGGAATCCGTGGAATACAAAGGTTAAAAACCCAGTTGGCAGTTCCCATCAAGGCTGCTGTTCCCTTTATCTGTTCAGCAGAGGGAGATATAGATCTTTAGTGGAATGCTAGTGTTGAGATAGATACATATATATATTGAAAAAATAGTGCAGTTGGTGTGAGTAAGAGATGAAAATCAGTGGCTGAAGCAGGGTATAGTCTTTCCTGCAGAGCTCTGTCAAAATATTTCAAGTGCTGACCTGAAACCCTCTGCTGTCACATCCCTGAGCCTTTCCTTGGTAGAAGGAAAAGTAGAAGGTGCTTATTGTGCCGTTGGTTTTGCCAGAGATTAAGCTGGGACTACCAGACATATTCGATCTAATCTCAGCTCTTTAATTCAGTTTTCATGGAGTGGACCTTTCTCGTAGTGCTCCTTTTATCATCCAGTCTGCTAAACAGAACACTGTTGGGCATTTTCCTTCTTCTCAGAGCTGTGCTCCCTGTTTGTGTAAATGAAAACCTGGGCTGGATTTGTGTTGAATTCCCTAAATATGATTTTTCTTTTGAGGCTGGATTTGTGTTGGATTCCCTAAATGTGATTTTTTGGAGGCTGTTGCCCATCGTCTGTATTGCAGTGTAGGAAGATGAGATTAAGTTGTCATCCCCAAATACCCAGGTGCCTTCCTCTGCTTTAGAAACTTGCTTTCATCTCCCTGCTAACATCACGGGCACTGTGGCTTCTTCACTTTAAAGGTGGTTTTTTTTCTTCTTTTAAGATTTTTGCCACCAGCAAAATGATCATGCAGACCTTGCTTAATCTTGTATAGTCTTCAGAGCACACGGGGGAGGCTTTGACCTGCAGGGAAAACATCTCTTGGATGCTTTTCTGAAGTTCAGTTCCTTTTTGGGTGGCTGTTGAATGTTTGTCCCCTCTCAAGACAGGGTGTGCAGGAGCTCCCCAGGAATCTGGTACCACTGTGTGCAAGACCACTTGTCTAGACAGAGCTCTGATAGCAAATAGAAATGAAGTACAGCTTCCCAAATCATCTTGGGCACACACATGAAATACAAAATAAGGGCATTTTTCCACTTTGCTGCTGTGGACCAGAGCGTTGCTTCTAAAAGAGATTGCTGAGATTTCCCCAGGGCAGCAGAAAATGGTTATTCAGAGAGAAACTGTTCCTTCGCTGCAAAGGAAACTCCAGGTAAAAAGAGGAAAAAGCAAATGCATCAAATGAGTAATTTTGTCTTAGTTACAGAAACAAAGTACCTGCAGTTTCTGCTGGAACAAAAAAATTGTGAATACAAAGCCATATCCAGCAAACATTTTAACGTGCCTGCGCTAATGGCTGTTGGGATAAATTTTTCTTGGTTTATTGGAGCTTTTTTGAAAAGGAAAGTATAGACAGGAAAAATAAAAAATACCAGTTAGCTTTACCTGTGCCTGCAGTGTTCTACAGGGAGACATTGGGGTGAAATGGATTTATTTCTGCTGTCTCCTCCTCATGTGATTTGTCATGCTGCAAGAGGCAAACAGCACACTGCATTCTTCAGCAAGATGCTCCAGATAGTTTTGTCTGCTAAGGTTCTTTGCTTCAGGCTGTATCAAACCCATTTTTAATCTCTTTCCTTTACAGTAAGGGAAGTGGTTTGTGCAGAGGGCACTGATGTCAACTCACTGTTGTTGATATTATCTAATTTCTTCAGAAAATTCTTGTGCTAATTTTTAGTGCAGGGCTTTGTTCCCTTGAATTCAAGTCCACTTTTTCCTGTCCCTAACGTGTTGTCATCTCTTTTCTTTTCCCAGAGCATCTATTTCCTTTATGTAGTTGAAAATATCACACTGTCTGCTTTCCCAAAAATGCCTTGTGATAGGCCAAAGCCTGCACTGATCATATCCCATCCCAGTATTACTCTGTCAAGTGAGATAAATCTCTTTATAGTGTTTAGTTGGCTGGAAGGCTTCCTCACCATTCTTTGTCAAATGCCCAAATGCCACCCAGCATTTCTGTTGCTATAATAAAGACTCTTTCTTTTCCTCCCCACACTTTCTTTTTCCCTGGAAGAGACACAAGATTAAAAATAGTCTTTTTTTTGTGGTCCCTGCATGAAGGTTCACTTGCCTTGTTGGGTTGGATTATTCCTAAAGATGGAGTGTTCAGCTGTCCAGTGTCCCCAGTCTTCTCTCCAGAGCAAGACCTGCCATTTGGATGTCCAAACTGCCTCTCTGCTGTAGAGAAGATTAAATCTCCAGCCTGAACTTTTTGAACAAAGCCACCCTCAGTCACGTGAAGATCTGCAAGTGCTGTTGTTCGGTATTACAGGCTTGGCAGCAGTTGCAGTTCAGCAGTTCTCAGTGAACTGAAGCAGGGCTAAGGTTGTGTGGCAGTGCTTCATGCCACCCCCACCGTGTGGGTGTAGATAGACAAAACCTGAAAGGTCTGAGAAGCCAGAAACTTGTGCAGCAAAGCACAGCCTAAACATTAATGCTGTAATGCTGAGAGGTGGGCTAATGCCTTTCTTTCCTTATGTCAATAGCAAAGAGCTTAAGCAAATTCGGATTAAAAGCAAGTTCTCCCTAATCCTTTGACATAAAAGCACTTTTCAAGACATCTGAGGGAAGAGTTTGTAGAGTTGTCTTTGGGAGCGCTCAGAGCTTGACTAAGTAGGATCCTTGAATGCAATTATTTAACTTGGAAGTTGAATCCAACTTTGCAGTTGTCCCCTCCTTGAGTGGGCAGTTGGACTGGCTGGATTCCAGAGGTCCCATCCAAGAGTATTCCATGACCTTCGGGGCCCTGGAGCAAAAATGGATTTCTAACAGAAATTGCGTTCTGTGTAGGATTAAGTTTCAGTTTGAGCTTCCCCGTAATTAAACCCTGAGTTGTCTTTTTACCAGCCTTTGATATCACTGCCTTGGCAGGGCGGCTCCGTTTCCTGGTGCACAGGTATGTGGAAGATCCACTGGAGAGGTTCCACTTTCTTATTAATAGCCTTTTAGTTAGTCTCTAAGTAACTGCAGCTTGGGAGATGGCTTTTGTAGGTCTCCTCTCAAATTAAAGGAAATGTTTTCAAGCATTTAATTTTCAAGGTCTGGGTTCCGGTAGCAGCTGTCTGTCTTTTCTCAGGTGCTTGAGAAAGCAGCACTTGTTTACGTGGCCCTCGTTCAGGTTTCTCTAAGGACCAAAGCATCTAATGTGCCAAGTCATCTTCAGTGTACTCTATTGCACAACAGTGATTTGAGTTTATTTTTAAGTCAGGATGTTTTTCCCTTTCATCTCCTTCCTCTTTCTCGTCACTAGGAGAAAAGTTTTTTTCCTGGTGAAAACTGAGGTTTCACGTGAGCCTCCTGAATCTGTTTCCATTTTTAGTCCAGCCAAAGACTTTACCTCAGAGGATTCCTTTTTTTTGCAGCAAGAAATCACACTGAGCCTGGCTGAAAAAGAGACTTTTGGTTAACCCATCTTGATGTTAAAGGTCTTTTGTTCTACTGCTTGTTTGTCTGTGTTCAACAAATACTGAAGATGGCTTGTCCCTTCTTGCATGACATACCACTTAGGGGAATAACAACGGGTACTCTTCCCTTTCACCCAGAGACACTCAAAACAAGCTTTGATTTGAACCACTGGACTCTGGACACTTGAAGGCATAAGGATGTGATTATATTTTCCTGCTAAGCAAGTTGCCTGGATACAATTCTAGGTAGCTCTGAAAGCTTCATTCTGTCCACTCAGTGTGCTGAGTGATCTCGCTTACACTTGGTATAGAGAGGAGAAATGAGTGAAAGATCAATTTTTACAGGTAGGTGTTTAAATATAAATAATTGGATTTCAGCTAACCCCTTCAATGTTTATTGAGTGATGCAGGCTTCCTTCAGGATCTCTGAAATAACTTTTTTAACCAATGAAAGTAAAAAATTAAATGCTACAAAATCACGCTTTCATTCAGATGAAAGGCATTTTGTGGGCTTGTTTTATACCCTTTTATTTTGTTGCTCTTTTGGTGTCTCCAGGATAATCTACTTGGTGGTGAGCAGAGGTATCTTGCACCAAATTTGCTCTGACTTGGTTTGTCTTATTAAACAAGTCATTTAAATACACCCCTCAGATTATAAATGTCTCCTGCTCTTACTTCTGGTGTACATTTTCATGGACAAAAACAAGGCAGCTTTGATCCAAGGTTGGAGTTCATATAGAGGAAAACAAAAAGACAAAGATGAGGGAACCATAAGCTGAGAATTACTCATGAATTACTAGATGCAACAAATCAGATCATCATGGTCAGAGAAGCACAAGAGAAACATTAAAGGCTACAGTCCAGCCTGGGCTTCTGTTTTAGTAAAACATCTGTAGCATGAGCATGCAGGACTGCAGGCTGCAGCCAGAGCATTAATGTATGAAATTATTCTGACCTTTAAGTTTGATACTGAAGATCTATTTTATTTTTTTAAAGAAGTCCAAAATGTGCTTTGATCACAGAATACTTCCACCAGACCACTTAATTAACATCTGTCTGCCTACCCCAACAGCTTTGGGTTTTGAATACAGGCATCTTGTCTGCGATATTCATCTGCTATGTAACAATGAGCACCAGTTGTATTTTCAAGTCTATAAGCACTGGAAAACCCAAGTAATATAAATTACTTATATTTTTTTTTAATGGATCAGTAATCTAAATATTGAGCAGTTGAGAAATGTGCATTTTTAAGTGATTGAAATAAGAAAAATGGGCATTGATTCTCCAGCAATTTAGTTTTCCAGAGGAGAGCCACAGAACCTTTGTATGCAGCTCTTGGGGCTTTCTAGTTGTTACATCCTTTGAATATAAAACTGTTGCATTGCAGGTAAATTGTTGTTTTGCTGTCCTTGGCTTTGTGTCCCTTCGAGTAAGTGGTTCTTGGTCAAGAAAAGCCTTGAGGGGTCTTGTGAATTAGCTGATGCTGGCTCATGCTCATGGTGAAGGTGGGGGAAGCACATGACCTGGAAGATGAATGTTTCCTGGAATTTGCTGGGTACCTGGAGAGGTGGATTGTTCTGCTCTCTGCTTTCTGTGTGCTGGTACTCAGGGAAAGGTAAAACTGCTGCTGTGTGATGCTGCTCTTTGTACCCAGTAAGAGCTTTACAATAGGGGGTGTTGAACCCAAAGCCTGCTTGTAACAGCTGCTTTGTGAATTTTATTAACAAATCTTAGTGTAAGAAAAATCACTTCTGGAAAAAACAGACTGTCCTGGTTTTGATTTTGTTTAAGCAACCAAAACCCCAAGATCAGTTCTGTTTTTCTAAGCAATTCTGAGATGACCCAAGGTGCCGCTGGCTCCATTAGCAATTCCCAGCTCTCTCTTTTTTTTTTTTTTTTTAACGAGTTCTTAAACCTGTTTTCCTATGACTGTGTAATCACATCATCAGTGCATTTGCTGCATCCCCACTCCTGCAACCAAGCTGAATCCGAGAACTGAGACTGAGGAGGTGCTGATCCCTTCACCTTGTTCATCACAAACCCATCCCTCTCTTTTGCCCTGTTCCTGCCGGCTGGAGTCTTGTGAATTTATGAGCTGCTGAGCAGTGAGGGATGCCATCCTTTGCTGACACGGGTTATATTTGCTGAAGAGGTGGCGAGAGCTCTCGGAAGTTTGGAGAAGTCTGAATTCTCGATGAGTTGTCACTGGATGGCTCAAAGGTGAAGGCAGCGGCGTCTTAAGGGAAGTAAACTGAGCGTTCTGGAAAAGCACTATTTAAAAACTCAGGCTTGTGGTCAGGGACCTCTCAGCAGCAGTGGCAGAGCTTAGCTGCCCTTTTTGCCTTCTGGGATCACTTAAAAATATATATATATAAAAAAAGAAAACATGACTTGCCAGCAAACATTTGAATTCAGAAGATGCAGCAGTAGAATTCTGTCGTGTTGAGCTTCAGCAGTGACGTTGAGCTAGATGAGAATTGCTCTGGAGTGTTTAATTTGTTGTGGTATAATATACATGTTCTTTCCTATTATTTCATAAATATTTAAATTAAGCTTGAATGCAGAACAAAAGGGATCTGTTGCTGCCCAAGGGTTGGGCATGAGGGTTTTCACTGTGCAGCTGTCAGTTCCAAGATGAAATTGTTCTAAGTGAGTTTTCTGGTCAGGGTGAAAACTGTAGAGCTAAAAAAAATTGCAGAAGCACTATTTTAATGCTGATTGTGAGGAGCAAACAAGAAGCAAATACCCCTGTGTTGCTGGTTAGCAGTGGAGTACACTCCATGGTCTGTCAGGGGTGCCAAGGGTAGGAGCCAGTGGCGGGATGCTGGATGAGCTTACAGGTTCTTGTGGAGTTCAGAAAGTGTTTGATTCTCCTCATTGCCCACTCCATTTTCCTTACTTTCAGCTAAGAATAGTTAATTCTCAGCTTTCCAGAGTACCCTGCTGCCTCACCTCAGACCTCCTGGTGTGCCAGGGATGCTGCCCATCCCAGACAATTTCGGCTCGTCCAACCCACCAGGCAAAGCTGCTGCCGGGGTACCTGGGAGTTGTATTTTTCTCATTTAACTTCACTTTTGGGCTCTCTGCTTCCTCAGCAGATGGCATTTTTATCATGTTTTTGCAAAGTCCATATGGCCTACAAGAGAGAGTATCTCTCTTGATTGTAAAACATGACCACCTGTTCTGATTGTAATGAATGCAGCGAGCATCGGTCTTCATATATCTACTTAAAAATAGCTGCTTCAATTGAATTAAAAGAAAAAAAAACACCTCAATTGGGCACCAACACTTTGTCTGCTGAAATAATCAATTAATAATTAAGTGGCTAATTTTAGAACCCACTGGCCTTGCCCATTCCCTCGGACTCGTGGTGATGAGAGCAGACAGTGATTGATTGCCCTGCCGATGCCGAGAGGCTCACGCGGGGCTGGGGCCAGATGCCGGCGGGCTTCGAGCTGTTTATTGGGATATTTAGAAGGTGAATGCAACTTCGTGGCTCTGCACTGCAAATGGACTTGTCTTCCCTGCTGCTGCTCGCTCCTCTCTGCCTTGCTCGCACGCAGCCATCCGCAGGTACCCCTTTCCCTGCCACCTTCTGAAGGATAAAATCTGGTGCTTAAAAAGGTGCCCTAATGATGGGCCAGCTGGAGAGGACATTGAAACTGTAAGCAAAAATAGACTTGAAAGGCTTATCCGCTAACTGGCTCTTAATAGAAAGCCCTGCTAGAATCATTGTGCTCATTAAAATAACAATTGCCAGTTAACTGTTTCACAGCTCCCACAGGTCTGCTGGAGGGATGAGAAACTGTGGAGTTTTTTGGCTCAAGCTTTCAGAGAAATAGAAGGAACCAAGATGCCCAAATCTTGTTAGAGGAGTGTTAAAGCTTAATTCAAAGTCCCTTTGAAAATTAACCCCTTATTCAATAAGCCTGTTGTGACATCATCTTTCTCTAAAGTACCCAAATGGTAGGAGCACACTGGGATTTTGGTTGATTAGTGTTGTTCAGAGGTTAAATATTTCAGAGGTGAAAGACACAGGAGCTGTTTGAAAGAATGTTTTGGGTAAGGAGTACTGGATTTCCACAAAGAGGGGTAATTTGGCAGTGTAAGTGGTGTAGAAAACTTGACATGGTGCAGCTGCTTGGAGCTTCTGCTTTTACACCTTTGAGGAGGGACAGAGCCAGAAATTCTTCCCAGAGAAGTGTCTGAGCCTGTCATATGCAAGAAAGTAAGGTGCTAGAAGCAGTGAGAGGGGAAGGCAACTTGCCTGCTCAGCTTGTTTTACTGAAGGTGTTTCTGACACCTTTCCCCCACCCTGCCATAGCCACCAATTAGCCCCTTACTGGGGGGAGAAGCCCCCCTCGCTGGTCTGATGGTGTTTGCTGGACCCTGATCGATGTTAATCCAGTTATCTCTCAAACCACATGGGATTTTGAGACAGCAGGTCTCTCAGCTGTACAAACACCCAGCTTTGAAATGCTGGGCAAATACAAAACCAACTGTAGCTACTGGCATTTAAATTCATTTCTGTGTAATCTTCGTGATAAACTAACACTGGTGGGGTGTTATTTCAGTGGGAGGAGGGTCAGAGCAGTTTTCAGCTGATGTCTTGGTATCACCAGTTGCTTGGTGAGAATGGTGTCCAACTGGGCTTCCTCTTGTGTGTGTGGCCTTCCCTCCCTGCACATCCAGAATAGCAAGGGATAATTAAATGAATTTCAACATTAAAGGCTGAAAGTTCCAAAGCGAGAAGCGTATTAACCTTGTTGAGCTGGAAAGAGCACTGGCAGGGTGTTTGGGGCCTGGGTCTCAGGGGGCTTTCTCTTCTTATTTTTCTGTTTTCTTGGGAATTGACATTTAATTGTGCAGACAAGAAAATGTATCACTAATTCTGCTGCGGTCCCTATTATGTGGTTGTGGCACTGTAGAATATCTGTGAATTAAATCTTAAGAAGAACTGGAATTTAGTCTGTTCCCTCAGTAGCAGAAATGCAAATTCTTTCTTGATTGGTAATAAAGTCGAAGGAGAAAAGCAAAAAACAAAACTATGAAGGTTATCCATCTAGAGCAAGCATGACAAATTTAATCCCTTTTTTCCCACAATCCAATTAAAGTAGCAGACTGAGTTTTTAGCCTTGAGTTCTCCAACAGTTTTCCAAGAGGGGACAGCTTGAGGAAGGAGAAGGGGGTGCTGGGAATTAGCAATGGCAGTTGGAGTGGCTGGGCAGGGAGCCGGGAAGGCAGGCGGGAGAAGGGAGAGTCCTTTTGGCTGCTGCCTTGAACGTGTGTCCCGTGGGGTTTGCAGGAGGCCACGTGTACAGGCACACACATGTGAATGCACCTTTTCCCCTCACTGACTCTGTGAAAGGCTGCGTGGACCCTTCTGGCCTGAATTTTGGGGCTGTTCCAAGCCTTCGTAAACACTCCTTTGCTGTAGTGCAGACTCTTTATCCTGGACAAGGCTTGGAGCGAGACGTGGAAGCTGCAGGCGGGATTTTATTGTGAATATTAGAGGTCCTGTGCATCCTTCCCAACTGAGGAAATGTTTCCCCTTTTCTTCCTCATCCCCAGATCACTGTGTTCACTACTACGACCTTCGCAACACTAAGCAGCCCATCATGGTGTTCAAAGGGCACCGCAAGGCCGTGTCCTACGCGAAGTTCGTGAGCGGGGAAGAAATCGTCTCTGCGTAAGTACTGCCTTTTGTTGGGGGTGAGGGGGGCCTAAAAACTTGGTAGCCCTTGCTTTGAGACGCTCTTTGGGGCCACTGAGCGAGTTCACCTGCGTGGGTGGGTGCTCTCACTGGCTGCTGTGCTTTTGGCAAGCAGAGCGTTGCTCTTCTCGAAGACAAAAATAGAAACTCATTCCTGGTGTCACTTGGCTCTGCTCCGTCTTGTGGAGCTAAAATGCTTAAGAGGAATATGAAGGCAACTAGATGTGGCTCCTGTCTGCGAGCCCTGAATTTGGGAAGCTGCAGGTGGTGTCTCCTCTTGCTGTGTGGGCTGAGGATGCTCCTGAGCAGAGCTCTGCTATAGAGAAGGCTACTGGCAGAGCCCTGGGGACAGTAATCTGCAGTAAAATACAGCTGATGAGTGACAGAAGCGATCAAATGGTACTGCTGTGTCTGAAGAGGAGGTTTAGCCACAGCCTGAAAGCAGCTCCAGTAGGACTGCCTGTTTGATCTGTTCTCTGGTAATTTATTATCTGCTCTGTGAAGGCCCTTTTTAGGATTATATTTAGGTTAGAAAGCAAACAAGGAGAAGCTGTGTTTTGTGGTCCTACTGGCATGTAGCTTTTCAGCCAGGGTAGACCATAAGGTCTGCTGTGGAGGCCCCGAGGAACAATATTCTCCAGCTCCTGTTTGCTTACATGGCCACATGTGTCTGCCCAAAGCCAGATGTGGCTGCCTCGGTTCTAGGTAGGTTTTCAATCACGTGATCTGACAGACAAACTTATTCCCACACAGTGAAAGGCTGGAATAACTTGGCTACAAGCCTCTTCAGGAACCACAGGTGAGCCCCTCTTACGCAGTGAGGAAGGTGCAGGTGACTTTGGGGGGCTGCAGGGGGGATCTTTGATCTTAACACCCGAGGGCAGCAGGGATGGATCACAGGGGTGGATCTAGTCCCAGGAAGTGTATCCCTGCTGCCTTGTGCCAGTGATTATTCAGCTTGACTCTGTCCTGTGTTTTCACACAGTTTGCTTGATAAGCCTGGACATGAAACAAAATTCAAGGTATATTCAGACTGCTAGGAGTTACTTTACTCTGAGCTGAGCTGTGTGATGAAAGATTCCCCAGTGACTTCTGGTACTGTTTATATTTAATCAGCTCCTCTCTTCTTATTTCCATTAATGTTATAACTCTATAAGGCTGCAAATTTATATCTAGAACACAGAGAAAATTAAATTTAATGCTTTGAATAAAATCTGCGTAAGAGAAAGTGTTTAATAGGAGCAGGAGGAGGCTGGAAAAGTTTTACAGCCATAATCAAGTGGAGCATCATTTATGGGATGTTTTGAGAACAGAATGGCCCTGTCCTGCTGAGGCCAACCTTCTCAGAAAGCTTATCCCAAAGTTCTGAGAGGCATATCGATAGAGCTGTCAGACTTGGACAGGCAACAACAGGATGAGGGGACTAACTGAAAGGTTCACCTACCTTCTCCTGTGTGCACAGGGAGAAATGTCAGAGCAGATTATTTTTCCTGTCTTTCTTTCGCAAATTGAGGAGAGGAGACAGCAGTAGTGGTTCTCAAAAATCAAGCACTGATTTCTGTTAAGAAAAAATTATATGTATATTCAGGTTCTCTAGATTTCTAGCTAAAGCTGTTTTATGGATTGCATTGATTTACTTTGCCTTGTAGAGCTAGGTTTTGACCTCAAGAGTGTTCAGAACTGCCTGGTATTTAGCATAACACATTGATTGCAGTGCTGATTTAAGGAGAGACAGATTTAACAGAGCAGCACATCCACGATATTTTTTTGGGGAGAGGCTGTGAAACCAGAAGAGCAGTGTAACACCAGCAGGATCAATGGCCTTTTCCTCTTATCCTTGCAGTCCAGGGGTGGATAACTTTCTTCTTTCATGGCATGCTCATCCTAAGCAATGCAAATGTGGCTAGAGCTTGATGGGAATTTGTTAACAGTAAAAAGATTCCATTAGTAATGGATTTAAGTGTTTTTTATTTTAATGAAGAGACCTAGAATGTATGCCACTAAAATATAGAGGTTAAGTGCCTATATAACTGAGGTCTTGTTGATGGGTTAGCTAATAGCAGCAGCTGTCACAGGAATCTTGACAGCTTGTAGACCAAGGATTAGTCTTCTGCTGCTTTACCCTGCCTGCAGAAAAGTTTAGTTTCCAGGCACCTCTGAAGCTTTCAAAAGCAGCATTTTGAAAATACAACTGCCCTAATACACAGAGGGCACCTCCCTGTACTTGTGGGCCAAAAAAGCACCTTTTTGCCCCTTCTGAGCTATGCTGCTCCTATAATGGTAAGGACAAGGGAAGGAAGAGTGAGCAGCAGGGCAGGGACAGATCTGGAACAAGCATCAGGCAGAGAAGCTGAATGCTCTTTTTTTAGGCCTCCCCACTTGAGACCTGGGGTGAGGAATGCACTCCTGCTTAAGTCACAGTATTACAGATAAAATTCATGCCTCCATTCTGATCTGACCTCATACTATTATTACAAATGACTAACAAATCTTGCTGCAGCTCCCTTATCGCTCCTTTGTCATTCCAGCTGTCATTGAGGACTGAGATAAGGTTTTTGCAGGATAGCACAAGGTGCATCTCTTCTCTTCTGTGCTATATTTTTAGGTAAATGGGACACAGGTGCAGGACTAATGTCTTACATCACTGGTAATATTTGATGGATATTGGGTGGCTTGCTTTTTTTCCTTTCAACTCTAAATACTCAGAAAGCAGCAAGGTTGTGTGGCACGACCTGCATGAGGGGAGCATTGCCTGCTTCCCCTCCCTCCCACCCAGGAGGCTGACAGGTCCTGCTCCCAATCTCTTTCAAATTTAAGATCAGAACACTACTAACCCTTTCCTCAAGGAGGCTTCATGGGGCTCCAGTTCCACCATATCACCATTTGTTCCCCAACTGTGGAACGTATTGTGAGTCAGTGAGTGCCAGAACATCAGAGCCATGTATCAAAATATAATCAGTGATTGCTAGAGAAAAATGCCCGTGAAGTGAGAGATGTTCATGTCCCCTCAGTTTGAGGGAACAAATTAATCCTATATCTCATGGAAACATGGGATCCTCCGGTTTAAGCTGAGCTCTGCCTGGCAGAGGAGACCACCTCCACCTCCCTTCTTTTACCAAAGGCAAAATGTTTGCTCACAGTAAACAACAACATTTTGAAGGCAGGTGTGTTTGCATGTGGGGAAACCACAGAAAACAAGAATGCTTACTTAATCCCAACAGATTTTGTATACTTTGAATAGTAATGTTTAGCTTTGCCGCCAAGGTGAAAAAAGTAGAAGCTTGAGGTGTGAATCCCTGCAGTCTCAATTACACATGAGAAAACCAGATCAATTTAATGCTGACAGCAACTCTGAGCCCCCAGGTTTTTCTGTGCTGCTGCTTGGTATTGGGGAAGGGGAGGAAAACATGCTTCAGGGCAGCTGGAGAGGGAGGAGACTGCTTCCTACCCGAGTTATGGAAAGACATGAATGACAGTTGCAGCCAGCACGGAGAAGGGAACAGATTTTATTTATGCTGTAAAGGTTTAAAAAAATCAATAAATTCAGTGTGTCCTGGATCTGTGAGGATCTGGAGGAGGCAGTGATGGCCCAAAGGCCATACAGTTCAGTGGAGGGCTCTGCAACTGATAGGAGAAAGGAAGAGTAATACTTCAGGGAAGTTTTTATTCAAACATGTAATGCATTTTGACAGGCTTTTAAACTAATGTGATACCTTTCTGAGCTCAAGCTGAGCTGCATGTGATTGAAAGCGGGATAAATGTCCTGGAGTGCACTAAGGCTTCCTGAGTTTACATTGCAAGTAGGGTGTTAAGGAGCAGTGTGGCAAGGGAGGAGTTCCTGCCTTATGGCAGCAGGGTAACTTTAGGAATTGTTTTCAGGTCAACAGACAGTCAGCTGAAGCTGTGGAACGTAGGGAAGCCTCACTGCTTGCGCTCCTTCAAGGGTCACATCAACGAGAAGAACTTTGTAGGGCTTGCATCCAACGGAGACTACATTGCCTGTGGTGAGTAGAGCAGCCATCCCGACATGCTAATGGATTCCTCGGAGCTGGGGCCCCTCCAGTTCTTCAAAGCACACCAGCACTTGTGCTGTGTAGCTGCATGGGCTTCTTAAGAGAGAGTTATTCTGAGCTTCCACCCTCCTTCCCTTGCCAGGGAATAGCGTGAGCAGCCCTGTCCTAAGGGGGTCTATAGTTGGTTTTCTTCCGTTTCAGATGAGTTGTTTGTGTACGATGATTCAGACCTGCTTGTCATCAAAATCAGCCACTAATGTAATTGCTGTTGATATGACTTATGTCTTGCAAGCTTAACAACTGGCACATCCTCCTGCATCACCAGTAGCCTGGGCCACAAGAGGGTCCTGTGCTTGTCACTTAGCGCAACATTCTGCGTGCTGAAGCAGTAGCAAACAGCTCCTTAGAAGACTGAATCATCAGTTACCCCACTGACTGTTCCCATCCTTTCCCTGCTTAAGTTGGCCTGTGGAAGCTGTGGAAATCCACAGGTCTTGGTGGGAAAGCAGTGACAGGCTGATAGCTGTGGGATGAGCAGGACAACTGTGCCAGCACTGAAGGGAGGACCTTACTTAGCTTGTGTGCTCTCTGACTCCTGTACAGCTTGCAAGGCAGGAATCAGGATGGATTTCTAAATAAAGCCTGCACAGACTGGTCTCTCTTGCTTAAGCCTCCACAGACCAAACTGTCATACTTGATTATGGCAGGCAGAACTTTGGCAGTGCTACCTGCCTTTGAGCTGTGACACCAAGCAAGCTGGGTGCAGTGGTGTTTGGTGTGGTACCGTAGATGATCTGCTTAAAATGCCCTGAGGAAGCTATGGGGGGTTGTCAGGATCCTGTAGGTTTTGCAAGTGCATACTGCAGTTGCCTTATAATAAAACCTGGCCCTGTTATTAAGCACGGTGGAAGTTTGCTGTGGAGCACTCCCAGCTGTCAGGGCACCACAATCGGTATTGATAACTACAGAGAGGAGATGTCTGGTCTTGTCTTAAGCAATGAAAGAGCTAAGAACCCGTATTTCTGTTCCTGCTACCAGAACCTAATCTTGTATTTTTTTTTTTTATTATTTATTTCTAGGAAGTGAAAATAATTCCCTGTACTTATACTATAAGGGCCTCTCAAAGACACTGCTGACATTCAAGTTTGATACAGTCAAAAGTGTCCTGGACAAGGACCGGAAAGAAGACGACACAAATGAGTTTGTGAGCGCTGTGTGCTGGAGGGCACTACCAGATGGGGTAAGCTTTCTGCTAGGGTGCAGAAGGAATGCCTCCTGCTTCCTCACAAAACAGCAGTGCTGAAGGTTTGACTGGTATTTCACTTGATATTTTCCCATTTATGGGACAATTACGGGTATTTCAGATCGGTGTGAGAACATGAGTATCTGCGGGGTAACTGAAATGCTGGGGGAGAAGGGACTGCTGTGCTCTTAACTCTTCCACCTGCATGTTTGAATTTCTCTACATGGCATCTGAAATCCCAAAAGCAGCATAGGATTTCTGGCACTCGGTTGTGGGGTTTTTTGGGTGCATTAGTGGGGGTTTTGTTGCTGTAGTGATGGCAGCTGCAGATACTCACTGTGGAGCCTTGTCTCAGTATTCCTGTACATGTCTGGGATTGCTCACTGGAACACAGCCCCTGTGTTTAGATGAGAAGATAAGTAAAGGAGGTGAGCCCAGGCTTCAGCCACTTCAGTGACTGTTCCAGTGACACTTAATTCACATCCATAGCATGTGTCCTAATGCTGCAGGCAGACCTGACACAGCTTTTGTGAGTCTGGCCTTTCAGCACAGGACTGCTCTGGAGGACAAAATGCTGCTTTTGAATTCAGAGTGCTCTTGAAAAGCTTGCATTAAAAAACAATGAGCAAGTAACTCTTGTATGTACAAGGGTTTGCAGATCAGATACTTAATGTGCTTGTTGGGAAGGGGAGGAAAGGATCTCATCTTAATGCAGCCTTACAAGTAGCTGAAGTGGAGTGTTGCCTAACTGATGTCCTGAGACGTTGCATTCACAAAGACGGGGCTCGGGAGAGGTAAGGTCTGCCAATCTGTTTCTGTATGAAGGAGCTGCCCCCACAACTGTGATTCAGTTATCACTGACACAGACCCTTCAGATGGACACTTCTGAATCAAAACAAAATTAAACCCACATGTCTGGAACTGCCCTTTGTGTGTAAAAAATACGAAGCGGGCTGTTGTGGTTTGAACGGGGGGCATGAGGCTCGGTGCTGTAGGGTCACCATCTTCTTTCTGGCTGGGGATTTAGGAGGGTTTGGTGTACACAGATGTCGCGTCTCAGATGAAGAGTGGCTGTTGTAAGTTGGGTAATTCATCTTTCTGCTGGATAAAAATGTGATGTGGGAACTTGTGTGTCCTTCCCTGAACTGCCTTCACAATGCAGTGTGTTTCCCTCAGGTTGTCCTGCCCGCTGCCCTCCTGGGCAGCTCTTCTACAGGGATTAACAGTGATATCCCACTCCCAAGGTTATTTCTGTTACCATCTGCTCCTTAGTGGTCTTTTCTCTGATAAATGTGCTTTACTCTGATAAACCTTCTGCTTAAGTGACTGAGAAACTTCTGAGCAGTCCCCAAGAGGCTGTCAAGCAATTCTTTATAACCAGTATGAAAAATACTGTACAAAAATATAATAGTTTAATCAGGCTCATCAAGATTGCACCAAATAATGTTCAGGCTTCACTCCATTAATTCAGAATCCCCTGCTATTCTTATCTTCTTTGCTATCACTCCTCTGCTTTTCCCTGGGCTGCTTCTAAATGAGCCTGTTTCTCCCATGGCAGCCCCAGTACCTGGCTCTAGTTTGTAAAGAGAGCAGCAAAAAGCTGCCTGTGGTTAGAGAACTGCTGGCTGATCTGCCTGTGGTGCATGCCATGCTGCTCTACATACCAAGCAAGCAGCCTCACTTGCTTCTGCTGAGAGGCCTTAATTCTTTCTTCGCCGTATCTCCAGACAAGAAGGACTTTTCACTGATCCAGCTACACATTCCTCTTCCCTCTTGTACTGGCACAGCGATCCTCTTCTGGCCTAATTGAGCCTTTGCTCATGTTCTTAGGAAATTAAATTACTGCACAGCCAAAGGTCAGTTATGTCCACAAAGTCTCACTCCAGTGAAGATGAAACTCTTCTGTTCTACATTTCAATAATGTTTCTCCAACTTGGCATGATTTTTTTCAAATGAGCCTCATATATACAGGCTTCCCTAAAAGCTGATATATTTTTTTTTCTGATGATGGGATGAACCTGAGAAGGCCTGTGCTGTCAGCATCTGTGGGATTTGGGGAAGCCACAGCTTATTCCTGCCTTAATTTGCAGACTTTGATCCTGGGTGAGTCACTCTGCCTTAGCTTCCTAATTATAAGAGTTACCACTCCTCCCTGTCACCGCTGGCGGTGATCCCGCCTGCTCTGCTGTGTGTGAGGCAGTTCCAGCCCAGCAGCCGTGTGAGCCTTGGGAAACCTGCCCCAGATCCACAGGGAGCACAGTGAGTAAGCTTTGTACTGCTGTAGGCACACTCTTCTCAGTGCCTTGCTGGGATGGTTCAGAGCATCTCCCTCGTCTCCGTTCCACGGTCACTGGGCAGCAGCTTCAGTTGTGCTGCTGAGGGTGTTCCTGAGGGGTGAGAGAGGCAGGCACAGCCTTTCCCCGGGGCTCACCGGTGGAACAAGCTCTGTTTCCTTACAGTGTTGCTCTCAAGGATTGTTCTTTAATTAACCTTTGCAGATGAGATGAGTAAGTTTCAGATCTGTCAGTTATCTGGGGAAGCATGAGTACATGTACTCCTTCACTTCGTGCGCTTAAGTGCAGAATCTCAGATCCTAATTAAAACTTAACTAAAACTTTCAGAGGAAATGTCATTGATTCTTTTCTTAAATCTATTTTTATGTAATTCAGGCTTTTACTTCCTCCTGAGCCAAAGTCAAGCTGCGCCAGCAGCCCTTGCCAGAACCCATATTTTTATTTCTTTCCCTTCTGTGTTGCTTTTCCTTTGCTTACAAAGATGCAAAGACCTTTTTGCTGGAGCTGTCACCTTTCCAACTGCAGAGGTCCAGCCAGCACCTTCTTTCTACCTATATCAAAGCCATTACAAGGGAGAGAAATTATTCTTCCTAAGTGCTTATTACCATTTTGCACCAGGATTACTCACTTTTCAACTCTTAAAAATGTTTAGAAATAAGCACTAGCTTGTAGGCTAATAATTTTGTTAGACTCCTTGGAAAAAAACAAGCAAACAAAAAACCTCTCAGCAGGCCATTATGAAGCAAACCTCTGCTTCTTGCAGTGCTGTGTCCTGGACAAAGGTAAATAGGCTGTTTGATATTTTTTTAAATAGCCCTTATTTATTGTTTGTGGGGAAAACCATTTCTCCCTTCTCGTTTTATGCTAAAAATTGATCGATATTTAAAAGTAGAGAAAGCTTCAGGATACTTCTGGCCTAAGTGACCTGATAAACATGAGTTAGACACAGAGATGCTTTTCAGAACCTTCCCTGAACAAAATCCTTTTATTTTCCAAGTCAAGGATTTTATAATTCATTCATGCCATCCTTTTTAGCCAGCTTGATTTCAAACATGAATTTGGTTTTGAGACTGGAAAACAACAGTCTTCTATTTCAGCAGCGTATAAACAGGGGATGCTCTTGAATACAGGGATGCTCTTGCATAGGGAAAGGAAATTATAGCAGTGGGAGTAGTTCAATACACTTAAGTGGGTAGAGATGTTTTATCTGTCTCCAGTTATGTTTAGGTACATGGATCATAGCTGGAAGAAATTGGTTTGTACTTTGTTTTCCCTCACGTGTCCCGTGGGATGTTTTCCCCTTCCCTGAAGGGGACACCTTTCGTTTGGACCTGCTCTGCCCTATTCCAGAGTTCAAGGTGTGCCTCATAGAGCTTGTGTTAAATATTTACATCTCAAGTAGCCCTTTTCCCAGATATGGTTAGTTTTTTCTCAGAAGCTGTCAAAAGAGAAACCAAGGCTGAACCTGCTCCCAGGACAGCAAAAAGGTATTACAGCTGAACACAGAAGCAATTTGATTATGTAGATTAAGCATGGCTCAATCTATCATAATCACTGTAAAGAAGCCATTTAATTTTGTACCTGTTTGCACGAGTATTCATTACTGCAGATAAGGAGGTTACCAAGGAAGGATTTCACAAGCAGAAATGTCGAGGCTTTGATACCAGTGAGGAGATGCAGATAAGAGCGGGAGAGACCCATGCAAATTAGCTTAGGTAAAGCTTTATGTACATTTGTGGGGGGTTTTTTGAGGAGTAAAGAAAGGAAATCCACTGAGAGAAAACTGGAGCCTTGAATCAGAGAGCGGGTGGGTGGTGGGACGTGCTGGATGGGTGCAGAGGTCTCCTGGTGCTTCAGAGGAAGGCTCTCAGTGCTGGGAAAGCATCCCCCCTGCCCCAGCAGAAATCTGTGTTATGTGTTTCTTACCTTCTTGTCACTCCTCAAAAGTAATTTTAATTTGTGAGGGTCTCAAAACAGTCATCTATCCGTGGGTGAGAGAAGCAAACTCTGGGGCTCCAGGGTTCAGGTTGTCTTTAGGCACTGTCATATGATGGAAGTATCTTTGTAATTAGTCCTGTACCTCTGAACTTCTCTTTGTTAGTCTCAGAGGATAGAGCTTCAAATAGGGCTTTGGTGCATCTTTTCAGAAAACAAGCTTTTCTGTTGTTTATTTTTCCTTTCCTCTGGACATTCAGCTTGCTTTCTTAATGATGTCTGGTTTGAATTCTTTAAATAGAAAGCTGTAATTGTACCACTGTAAGCTGGTCACTTAATAGGGCTGTAATCTTGTTCACAGATGAAAAGTAGCCATCCTTTGTTTCCCAGTAGCCTAATAAATGGTACACAGGAGCTAGTCAGTGGCTCTGATAATTTACAATCAGCAAATTGGCTCCCTTCGCAGGAATTAATTTAGCCAATACAAATTATTTCAGGAAGTGATTAATTGCCATTTGAAAGGGCTAATTAATTTGGGTGACTTATGAACATTAAAAATTAAACCTCCTTTGTCACTCCCAAGTAACCGAATGCTAATTCAGTGTCATTCTTAAGTAACTTGTATCAACTGTAACTACATCTCCTGTAGCTTGAAATACAAAATCCAGTGGGATTTTGGGGGGAAAACAAGTGTAGTACTTGATATTTTTTTGTTCCGCTTTGCTGCTGAAATTTTCAAGTCTAAGAACCGATGAGAATTTTGACTTCCAGCTTCAGCTCAGTGTTGATTTATTTTTACAGCATCCTCAGCTGGCTGTTCAGATGTCAGTTAGGATGTACCTAGGTAGTAACCTAAAGCTTAGGAGGTAAGTGCCTTCCTGCAGTGATCAGACCCAGCTGCCCCTCACCTGCCTCTGACACCAGCTGTGGCACAGGCTGCAGCGTGAGCAGCTCCAGCTGCAGTATTTTCTGGGAGGGCACCTGCTGTTTTCTGACTCATCCTTTCTTTCCTAGACCAGGATTGGCCCATAGCATTTGTGTGCAGCCTCTCCCAAACCAGTATCCTTGCAGGTTATTCTCCAGTGCAGTGCTGCTGCTTCATGCTGGAAACCTTTGTCCTCGCCCTCGTGATTGAAATGCACAGCAGTTTATGGGAGCTGACGATGATCAGCTTTTAAAAAAAGGCAAGATGTAACTTTGATCAGCTATATTCTACTGGTTTTTCTCCCCCATGTGAAAATCTTCAAAGATTTTCCTCCCTCCCATGGAAGCTGTCCAAGCCCCGTAGCCTGTGTCCTGTGAGGCTCACAGCTCTCTTTGTGAGGCTTCCCACTCCTCCTGACATGCCCTCTGCTCTCTGGCCTTTGGCAATGCTTTAAACATGAAGTTTTCTTTGACTTTTTTCTTTTTTATTGTGCTGCTTTGCACTTTCCTTAGGTAGTAAATGTATTTGATTTCTCTTCCATCCTACCTTTTTCATGTCTGTGCTCCCTTAGTCGTTTGAAAATCTCAAATCTTTGTTAAAAACAGGTGGAACCCAAAATATTTGAAGATACATCATACCTGCTTGATTTTTTTTGTTTTTCCCCAGATTTGAGCATATTACTTATGTGTACCAACACATACTATATACACTGTTTTATGTGCTGCTTGAAAGCTATTCTCCTATGCAGAATAATTTCTACCTGTCTGATAAAAGATGTCACAAGTTGAGTATGTTCCTTTGTGCTGAACCTGCTTGTGTGCTTTCATAGCCCTCTCTCTTCAAATGCTCATCTTGGGCTCTATTTTTTTCTGTGGCTAAGCAGAATTAATTAAAAAGTGCTCAGGTGACGAACAATATTTTACTACCTGCCACAAACCTTGGAGTCCAACTGCGGAGAACTTTGCGGGGGGGAGGGGAATCGTACTCTATTATTAACAGTACATGCATTATATTGAAATTTCAATGTGTTGACACCTCGATCCATGTGAAAGACCATCTCGATAATGTGATTATGCAAATGACAGGCTTGAGGAGAAAGTGTTTAATTTTGAGTCTTCTGTAGAAGAATAAAAATGTTGGTAAATGTTCTTTCCTTGCTGCTTTCTCCCCCTCTGAGCTCCCTCCTGGTGAGGGCAGGACCACGCTGCTGCTGCAGTCAAGCACAGCAGGGATGAAGGGAGCCGAGCCATTCCTTCGTAACCCCAGTCTCTGTTCACTGTGCTCCTCCTGCCTGGTGTGTTTAGGGGCAGAAAGGTGTATTGCACCATTTGTTTTGCTGTTTCAGGGCTCAAGGTGGCTGGTACATCAGGACCTGTGTTAACTCTTCCTTTCCTGGATGCAGAGTCTCTTTTGTTCAGCTCTGGAAGTTCAGGTCCCCTGTGGTACTGCAGCACTCTGATATCATTCTAACTTCTATTTTAAGAATAGCTTCTTCAAGAAATGTAGGTGGCTCGGGTTTTTCTTCTTTGTTGATTTTAACTTTACATTTGCAAACTCAGTTTCTCTCCTTCTGCAAGGTGAGGTGTTTTTTTTTCCCCTTGCATAATTGCAGAAAATTGCCACGGGGTTGATGTTTTTTTGAAGTGAAGGCAGATGAAAGTCGCACATGTTTCTTGAATGAAGACAGTGTTTACTCTTTCAGACTTTTACAGATGATATTTGCTTACCAATGTGTCTCTTGTGATGCCAAGAGAAGTAGAGCGTGCTGTAGGAGGACTGGGGTCCTGCTTACTGGAGTCATCTTTCCTAGACCAAGTGAATGACACAGTGGCCAACATAACTCGCAGTGCTGTTGACATTACAGTTCCAGTAGCTGATCCCAGTGGTGCAGCTGTGGAGATAACGGATTGCAGAGGTCCGAGCAGGCTCTTGCTGTTTCCTAGGCTTTAAAAAATCAGAGCATTCCAGTGCAGCCACAAATCGTATTGCTGTGATACACACCGTGAGCTGGGGATGCAAAGAAGTCTCTCTGCAGCTGTCGTTAAACTTGTAAATGGATGGTTTTTTCTCCTGTTGGGACTCAGCTGCTTTAGTAGCCATCAATTTTTTATTGAACTATGAGTTTCATAACAGATGAACCCAAGTCAAGAATTCACCTGGAACCTGGACTCCATGCCTGACTCCATCCCCAGCTCTCTACTGAACCGTAACATTACAGTATGTGCTGTGTGGCCCTTGTGTAACCTATGTCCCAAATAGCACAACTTCAAAGAAAATTATTTGTTACTTATACTGGGGTGGAGAGAGAAAAAAGAGCAGATTCACGTTCAGAGAACGCTTGCTTTTAGAACAAAATAACTGGACAACTGTTTTCCCTCTCCACCCAACTTCTGCAGTGCTGTTGTTGGGCCTCCTGGGCTGAACACTGATACATATCCTGCTGGGTTCTAGAGCTGCTGATTCAATCATTGATTATGTTGTTATGAGGTTTGGGGGGGGTTGTTTCAGATGATGCCTGGATAGATCCTTATCAAGAAGCGTGAGCTCTCTCTTCCCATGGCTGATCTTAACGTTGTACATTTGTCTCATGGGCATTTCACCTGCCATGGGGATTAGAGGTGGCAGGCATGCTCTCTGCTCCCCCACAGTTCAGCCTTTGGGCAGGAAGGCTCATTCCTGATATTTTTTGGGGGGTTATAATCACAGAATCATAGAGTAGTTTGGGCTGGAAGAATCATTTCCAGGTCATCTAGTCCAACCCCCTGTAATGAACAAGGACACTTCCCACTGGAGCAGGTTGCTCAAAGCCCTGTCCAACCTGACCTTGAATGTTTCCAAGGACGGGACATCCACCACCTCTCTGGACAACCTGTGCCAGTGCCTCACCACCCTCAGTGTAAAAAAAAATTGTGTTATATCTAACCTAAATCAACCCTTTTTCAATTCAAAACCATTCTCCTTTGTCCTTTTGCAGCAGGCCCTACTAAAAAGTTCATCCCCATCTTTTTTTATAGGCTCCCTTTGAGTACTGGAAGGCTGCAATAAGGTCTTCCTGGGACCTTCTCTTCTCCAGTCTGAACAACCTCACCTGTCCTCACAGGAGAGGTGTTCCACCCCTCTGATCAGGTTCATGGCCTCTCCAGACCCACTGTATATTGTGTGTAGTTCAGTGTCCTGGAGCAGAGCCCCCTGAAAGCAGTGAGTAGCAGCAGGAACCCGGCGAGTTTTGTAGGTACTGAGCCAACATCTATTGGCTGATCTCAAGCTCCAGCTAAAGCTGGTCTGCTCTGAGTCAGAGCCTCTCCTGCGTGAGCAGCCTTTGCTTTACTTTCCACTGCTGGGCTCGTGCTGGCTCTCCCGTGTGTGAAGTGCCATCTGCTGAAGTCCCTGGTTGGCACAAAGTGCCGGTGAGATGAGGTTTGAGTGCCGGGAGCTGATCTCAGCCGGGCAGTATTTAGTGTGCTACAAAGCAGATGAAGGGGGTCGCTTAAGACAGGAACTGCGGGGGTAGAGCTGTGTTTCCCAACACTTGCTGCTAAAGGAGGACTTTGGTTTCTGACCAGAGAGAGAGGCAGGTTTTGAAAAGCCCTGGGCACTGGGCTCACCACCGCTTTTGAAGTGACTCCAGTGCAGCCTCAGAATTCCCACATGAGGGTGGTGGTCTGCTGTCACTGCTGTTTGAAGGTGGGTTTATAACCTCATTCGCTCTAACAAGTGACACTGCCTCAGTTACAGCCAAAACAACCTCACAATATTGTCTTTTTATTTTTTTCCCCATTCTTCAGTGCTAATACCGATGGTGAGTCCTGCCAGGCCACCACCATTCAGCAGTCACAGCTCATGAGCTGCATCAACCTTTTGCTCTAGTGCTCCTAATTAAGCAATTTTAATGACAGGATTTAATGTTTTACAGAGTCTAAATGAAGTGGAAAAAATATGAACTGATTTTTTTTTCTTTCCAGCACAAGATTTTGATCAGATAATTTAACCTCTGGGTGAAATGGAAGTAGATGCCTTTATGCATAGGTGGTTTTCTCTGCAAAAGCTTTACTTTATGTAGATCTCTGCATTAATAGAGTTACTGCTTGGCTTTGGGCAATTGTTCCGAAGGTTTTTTGTGTGTTCTCTGCCCTTCTGTTATCAGTAACAAAACCCCAGAGCCTTTTGAAACCCAATAACTTGTGACCAGCTTAATGCCAACTGCGTCGCATGTTAGTAAAGCAAGAATTAAGGCTTGTGAAAACAACCGCTCAGACTCATTTTCCAACAGCAACATGGATTTGTATCCTTTTGAACTATTTAAATAAGACTTATTTTTCTTTGGGTGCTGTTCTGCTCTAATTCTAGACATGTGCACAGAGTGAAAACGGTCACTCCTTTGAGAGCAGTCTCGTGTCTGAATTGGAACTACTTGGATATACAATTAAGAGATGTAATTATTTTATATAGGATACACACAGAATTATAGTAGTCAGTCCTTTCTAAGGAAGAGAAAGCCAGCATGACAGGAAAGTTATGTTTAGTAATGTAATGAGGGCCTTTTTGACAGAAATGGCACTGTTAAATTTGGGGTTGTGCAGCTCAATGGAATTCACCCTCGCACGAGGTGTTTTAAATTCTACAAGGGAAGTGCTGCTTCAAATAATTATGTCTCTGATGGTATTGTATATCATAATCACTTCCAAAACTCTTATCTAGATGCAAAAGCTGGAGAGAAGTGAGCTGTTTGGTGCAGTACTGGATTTTTTTAGTTTTAGCTTAGTATGTCTGAAGTGAATATTAAATTAAGCAGAGAGGTAGAGCTGGGGCAGCCTGGGGAGCTGCAGATGAGGCAGAGTATTGTTTCCCATGTATTTATAATAATGAGAGATACTGGAGGGAAGATAAGCAATATTACATATACTGGGAAGAAAGATTGGTTCAGATCCATTATATAAATAAATAAAAGTTCCTTTTACCTGTAATCTGCAGATAGCACATCAATTAACTGCAGCAGGAGGAAGAGAAGCTGTGTCCTTCCTCACTACCCAACGTGGCAAAGGCTCAGCATGGCCAGCCAAGAATCCCCATGTTAATCAGGCATATGATTCATTCTTCCCAGTTTTTATGTTGATCAGTTGTGACCTCGTTGCTTTTTTTCTTCCAAGAAAGACCTGCTACAAAGCAGACTGCTCAGGCCAAGTTTGTTCTGGCCACCAAATAACAGCAAGCTGCTCTAGTGTGGGGAGTGTGTGCTTGGGGGATGTCTTGACTCATTTAGAGTGAAATACCCTTGATTAAAATAGGTTAATAGTTCTTCTGTGCGTGTCTTGCTTCGTAACTGGCATGTTAGCTCCAGCGTTTGAAAAGATGAATTTGGGCCAGCAGGAGTTACAAAAAAAAAACCCACAAAAAATAGGAGAGAAAATGAGCTGGAATTGAAATACAAATGTCCTTATTTAGTACAAAAGGATTCAGCTTGCTGTTGGCTTTGTTTTCACCGGGTTCACGCTTTGCTTGACAATGCAACAGAAGAAATTTAAATTGTTGGGAAATGCGTGAAAATCTGAAATAAAACAGCAGTTAGCAGCTTGTGAAACTTTTCTTCCGGTGTTTAGAGCAGACAGCAGCCCGCACTGGGAGCTTGGGAGTTTTCTTTCTTTCAAAACTTATGAACATATATATATATATATTTACCATGCCAAAAGTAAGCAAAGAACCACACTGAAAAATCACTCTGAGGCTCAGGTGTTTGTATAAGAAAGACACTGCTTTGGAGATTTCTGCTGGATAAGTGTTTGCCAGGTGTACTGCAACGAGGTGGAAGGATGCAATTTGACCACTGCTTTCCCTGTGCATCCCATATGGGCTCAGACCCTCTCTCCATGCCTCTTGGCCATCCCTCCTCTTCCCATTATAAGGCTCCTTGGTTTTCCCCGTGAGGGTGGAAGGGGCCACAAGAACAGTCTCCTCCTAAGCCCACCCCCAAGTCTTTGGGTTTTGCTAATCCTTGTGAACCTCTGAATTACCCATTCTGGAGTGGGAAGGGGAGCTAGGAAAACTCATTTTTGTAAAGATTTTTGAAGTTTCCATTGCTTTCCTTTGAGAACAGGTTAGAGGTAAGGTTATGGTGTGTTTGCAGCCGGGCTGGGGCTTCTGTATTAGTTTTGGATAAGACATGAATGTGGAATTTGAGTCCAGCTCATTACGAATCAGAGTTAACGAGGTAATGAACGTGACACAGGGTCCAGCTCCGTTGTCTGTGTCTCTCCTTAACCCAACAGACACATACTGTGTATGTGCTCTGTGTGTGGCTTTTTTATTTTAGAGGCCATTTCCTTATACAGTCATTCATCTCTTCCTTGGATGCTGTACCGAGGGCAGGGCATGATCATGAACTCTTTCTGAGATCTTTTCTGCTGATGGTTGTAGCAGTACAGGTGAGTTTGCTGTGACAAGAAATAAGTCATATAGTCCTGGCAGAGGACAGTTATTTTTACTTTCTTATAACCCCTGTATTTCTCACCATCTCTGCTCTGAAATGTTTCAAGAATTGTCAGGCTGAGGGAAAAGCAGGGGGTACCCTCCATGTGCTTCAGCTCTGTGTGTCTGTAGAGGAGTGAGTCAACAGCAGCATCTCTTCAGAAAGAATATCTAAAATCAAGGGAGGATGAAGCAGATTAGCTAAAAAAAAATCAAAAACCTGAAGTGTTTGTTTGTCTTCCCTCACCCTTTGTCAGCAGAGCTGGGGTTTGTATTCTAATATTTATGTAGCTGAAGGGTATTAGAAAATCAGAGGTACTGTGGTGCAACACAAGGGGTTTTGTTCGCTCCTGTAATCCCAGTAGGTATTTTTTTTTCTTTATATACTTGAGTCTTTTTAAACTTCCTTTTTTGCTATTAGTGTCATTGGTAGCTTAATGGATTTCTTGATTGTTGAGCTCTTCTTTTTGATGCAGTATTGTTAGTCTTAGCATGCATTCAGAATGACAGGGAGCATTAAAAACAGTCATTTCAATTTGAGATATCTAGAGATAATTTTTTTTATACCCAGTGTGTGAAAATAACTTGAACAGTAGCAGAATCATCCATTGTAAGAGAGATGATTTTAGTTGTGAATCATGTTTAAAGATAAAATCTGCCTGCTTCCCGAGTCATGGATTTCCTATTCATTGCTCTGTTAAGATTAATCGGGAGCAAGACTTAATCCAGAACAAAGATGATTGAATTGTCCTTAAACAGTGATGTAGAACATTACCCACATCTCACTTTGGTCTCACAGTGCTGAGAAATCACAAGCATGAGAGAGCTGCTTGTGAGTACATTATATGAAGAGAGATGCTTTTTGCTAATTTGGTGGCTCATTAGGAAGAAAAATGCTCTCTGTTTCTTGTGGGTTTTTTTTGAATGTAGTTGTGAGGAGGTGTAGTATGGAGTGGGTTAAATCTGTGTAGTGTATTAGCCAGAAATTATTTTGGCAGGCAATAAAAGGGCTCACTCCACCTGTGAAAGCCTCTGATGGCTGAAAGTTTTGCCATTACCTGAGCTGCTGCTGTGTTTGTGGAGTAGCCAGGATGGAAAATGGAGTACCTTACTGCAGCTTTGGTGCCTCCTTGGGAAGCCAGAGGAGGACAAGCTCCAGCTCCCCGAACCAGTTGGTCAGTGTGCCCAGCAGAGCGATCCACTGCTGCCAGTCCCAGCTGCTCACTGCCCATGCAGTGGTGCTAACAACAAATCCATGCTTTTAAGAGTTAGTGTCTTTTTTTTATTTTAATCTCTTCTTTTCCATCAAAAAGTGTGTAGAGCTATAAGGTTGTCCTAAATCTCCAGTTACAACCTAGAATGGAGTTATGATTCATCTGGGTTTTGCCCTTTCAGGGGGCCAAGGAAAGAGCGTGGGGGGAAGAGTCTCACTGAAGGATTTCTAGGATGTAACATGGAAGCTTGACAGCCCCTCAGTTCATTGTGGGACTCCTACCTGAGAGAGGACTGTGATCAGTGATGTTTGGGAGCTGGCATTGCATATTTCAGATGCATGAACCACATCAAAAATAATTAAAAATAAAAAGAGTGGGGGAGCATCTTGCTGTGTAATGGCTTTGCCTTTGGGATGCTGGCACACAACACACCATTGGCAAGCCGTGCCCTGGAGTTTAGGAGGGTATTCAAGGCCAGGAGATTTAGGGACTTATTAAGGCGCTGCAGCTCCAGGCCCTGCTGTTTGCTGGCAGTCACTGAGCAGGGTAAGGAAGGCACTGTTGGTGCCACATTTAAGGCTGTCAGGCATGTAGAGTGTGCCCCTTGCAGCATCTTTTTCTTCTGGCTGGAATGATTTTGACCTTCTGAGTTAAACTTTTCCACTTAATGATATTTTCCTATTATTTGAATCCTCTTTTCTTCAGCTTATTTGCATGCGTGACATCGTGTTTCATTTAGGATTTGATACGGTCAGGAGCCCGGGATAAAAGACAGTGTAATAAAAGGCTGGTTTAATCATGAAATTTTCGAGGACTGGAAGCTGCTGGGGCCAGTTGGGACCAGTCGTGGGCAAAATAAATATATTTTTGTCCACTGTTGCAGTCTTCCTAGAGCAAAGTGAAGGTCTCTGTCTGCTTTAGGACAGCCAACTGAACCGGATCGTTCCCCTCCAGACACGTGTGTTATCTCAGTGTGCTGAGACTGTTCCTGCAGGGTCCTCAGCAGTGACTGCTGCCCAGCCACAGCATTCCCACCACGTGGGGACAGCCTCGGGGCAGGATTTTGCCTGCAGCATCCAGAGCTAAGTATAATTACCAAGTGTTAATCCAGCTCAGTCGTTTAAGGTGAGACTGTAATCATAGTTATTGGGTTTGGGATTAAATACCCTTTTTCCTAACGTTCTTGTTAGGTTTAGCGAAGTGGCTGTAGAGGTGATTGTGTTCTGGTTGGAGAGATGTGCATGAGTGGAGCAGGGCTGCATGTCCTGAGGTTGCCCTCCCCTCTCCATTCTTGCTGCCTCAAGAAACAGTCATCTGCTGTAAGGTCAGGTTTGCAGCTTTGATTGAAGATGACTGTGCAAAACCCCATCAAAGCCGTGCATGCCACAGAGTCATTAAAAAAAAAAAAAAAAGAATAAATCCAAAAGGCACCTTGGAGTGTGTGAGCTCCCTGGGATGCCAGGGGCCATCGCCTGTGGTTTGCTGGTGTCCCCAGGCAGGGCCTAGAACATCTTGGTCTACCCAGATAGCTCAGGAAAAAGGGCAGAAAGAGAGAAAGGATGGAATTGCTCTCTCTGACGCTTGGGATGATTATTAAATGCTAGCCCACTGCCTGATGGCTGTCACGGGTTTGCAGAAGTGAGACAGATCTGGGAGAAGCAGCTGCAGTTGTGTAGCTGGGAAGTCGGGCTTTTAATTGCTAATTAAAGTTACCGTTTGCATTTGGGGCTTTCCTTTTTAAAGGACGACACCATATTCCACAAGAAACCACGAGCATTGTGTATTTATAGCACAGCCAAACTGGCGACCTCTCTTGCTGCTTTGTGGTACATCTGTATTTCACCTATTGCCTACTTTTGCTTTCCCATCTGTATTTTTTATGACTTCTGTCCTGACAGCCCTTGTTCTCCTAGTCCTTGACTCCCTTCCCGTGCAGACACACGATCCCATAACGTTTTCCTTTTTGTCTTTATAAACAATAGGCAAGCAGTCTGATAGCGTAAGTCCAAAGTCAAGGGAGCTTTGCAGATTCAGCTTGGCAGCTCCTCTCTGAATTATTTAAAAGCCATAAACAAAAGAAAGCCCATCTACAGCTTCAGGTGACTTCTCCTCCGGTATTGTCGAGCATGCCTGGTAGGCAAATCCTTCTAATTTTGCCCATTTAAATCTACGGGATTTATTGGAATAGCAAAAAAATTAGAATTCAGGGGCTGCCTCACGGTATTCCTTAGGGGAGAGTAAATTGTAGGGAGGTGAATGAGCAAGTTGAGGAGAGGAGAGGTTGAATGAAAGAATAGAGAATTTTCTCTCTGGTATGAATTGTGTGTCAAGTTTGGATTCTTTTTTTTCCCCTCTCACAATCAATAAACTTGTCTAAAGACATCCTGCATTTTGCTTCTGACTTTAATCTCAGTCCTTGGTGGGTTTTGTTGTTTGTTCTTTTTACATCCTTTGTTTTCAAATCTAAAATGCTTTTCTACAGCTGAATGACCCAGTGATTTCTGACTTCTCAGGTGCATTTTAGTTGCTGGTTTCACTGGTCCTTCTGGATCAGGAGTGGTTTAGATGGCTGGGATTAGGGAAGCAGGCAGCAGGCACAATTGAGTCCTCTAGATGATGCAAAGTTCATTATTATCTGTTGAATAGTTCATTCTCCAGAACAAAGTAGGGAAGGTGTCATGCTTTGCATTTATTGTGCTAAAGCTATAAAGCTGTACTCTCATCATTCCTAATACCTAAGGCATAGCTGTCTTCTCCTCCCACTCCCTTCTCCCCTCAGATAAATACAGTGGAGAAAGCATCAGCAGTAGCATATTAGAGACACAACTTTATATGTATCATCTGTACTCTGGATGGTTTTGTTTAATGAAGCTTTTCACCTTTTCTGTACTGTCAGACCTTATTAAAATGCAATTTACTGTACTGTCTTTCAATACCAGCCATACAATTTTGTCATCAAAGCTGATATTTTGCAGTGTGGCCTTGCTTTGAAAACTGACCTGCAAAAATGGCTTTGACATATCTTCTTTCAGAGATTCCAGCCCCTTTCAGTGTACAAACCAAGGATCCCTCTCTTCCACACAGCCTTGGAGGTGTGACCCAGCCACAGCCCAGTTCAGCTGACTCTTCCATACAGTTATAATGGACTTACAGAGCCCTCACTGACCATGAGCCAGCTCTAAACCCCTTCTTGGCCATAGCTGGAAGGAGGTGGTTCTGCTGGCTGGGGAGGATGCTCAGCTCTGCTGCCCCATCCTTACCTGTGCTTACCCTGTACCACAGAAACATAAGACAGTAAACTCCTTTAGCACAACCCTATGACTTGAATTCGTGCAGGGAGAAGATTTAAGTATAACTGGAATTTTACTTAGTTACTGCTCAAGAGAAAATTTGTGCTTGTGGCATGAAATGCAGGTTTGGATGGCAGCAAAACCTGCTGCCTGCAGGTGAAGGCCCTGGCAATTTCTCGTTGCCATTCCCAAGTTTGTCAACATCTCTGCTCCTTTATCATTTCCCTGTGTGCCCTGGCTAGTGAAAATATGTGCCCACTGCACTCAGGGCGTTTTTGGAGCAGCATTTTGAGAAGACAAAGCTTCCTGATTCCCAAGCCTAGAGGAGGCCACGTGCTCTGGTGCAGCTTGCCCAGCCTTGTCTGCATTGCGGGAGGTTTCAGGTAGTGCTGCACTTGATCCTGTTATAGCATTAGCTGAATTGGATGGTGCAGGAGAGCAGCAGGTTGTGAATTCCTTCAAGATTAATGGAAACTTTTGTTTTACCTTAATTAAACTTCCATTCCTTAAATCAAAGCCCTCTTTCCCAAATAGGTGTATGTTATAAATTGCATTAGTATAGGTGTAACTTCATGAAGCTCCTGCGTTGCTAATGGTAATGTTTGTGCCTTCAGTTTTCTCTGCAAGAAACAATTTATCACTTCTTTTATCTCGCCAGGTCCTGGTGATTTCAATTCTATGGCACACGTGTTGCATAGGAAATATAAGGAAAAATACATAAATATATGTATTTATATAAATAGTGGCTTAGGCAGTTGCAAGCTGGGCCACCTTGCGGGTACCCTTTGCTTTTGTGTTCTTACACCAAGCAGATTGTGGCCCTTTGGGTGGAAGCAGCCTCCAGGGATGAGGTATTTTTGCTTTTCTGCTGTGTTTTGCTTCCCCTCCGCTTGCTGTAGCCCTGTTTGCCCCACAGATGTGTAATCCCCCACCCTCCCTGCTTGCTGCCTCAGCTTTACATATGCTGTCATTCCCCCCATCAGCCAGCACCCTCAGTGCTGACACTTAGACCCGTGACTCCATTCCTGTTGCTGTTAAATATACTGTTCTTGGCCTAACGAGAAATGAAGGCCTTGATTTCCATGGCTGCCAGACTTCTGGCCCGGCCAGTAACACAATTAGAAGGCTTGCAGATGCAGTGAAACCATCATCCTTCTTTTCCAGCTGGCATAAGCAAAACATTTAGAAGAGTTAACGTGTTTATTGAGCACTCGAGTCCCCCTGCAACGTTATTCCGAGACCCACTAATGCAATGGTCAGGATTTTAACATATGTTTAGAACTTTCAAAGTTGGTTGGTCTGGGATACTGTAATAGCAAGGTTTGGCTTTGGTTTGGTGGTGGGATCCCACTTAAAAAAGGTAGGGTATGTTCAAGGGATGTTATTCCAGTTAAAGCATGGAAACTAAATGTGAGAATTCAGGTTGTACCTCTTTAGCATCTCTGTGTCAGGCCAGTCTTGGTAGTACCTTGAGAATAGTACCTTTAAGAAAAGGGGGAAAAACCTGCACAACTGCATCAGGGAGGGAGGAGTGAGAATATGTGAGAGCAACAGCTCTGCAGACCCCAAGGTCAGTGAGGGAGGAGGGGCTCCAGGTGCCCGAAAATCCTGTGCAGCCCGTGGTGAAGACCATGGTTGAGCCCACCTTGGAGCAGAACTCTTGGCAGGGCCTGTGGACACGTGGAGGGAGGAGCCCACACCAGAGCAGGTTTGCTGTCAGGACTCGTTACCCCATGGGGGACTCACACTGGAGCAGTTTGTGGAGGACTGTCCTGTGGGAGAGACCCCGTGATGGAGCAGGGGAAGAGTGTGAGGAGTCCTCCTCTTGAGAAGTGAGGGAGAGGCATGTGATGAACCGACAGTGCCCCCCATTCCTTGTCCCTCTGTGTCGCTGGTGGGAAGGAGGCAGGAAAAAATCAGGAGTGAAGTTGAAGCTGGGAAGAGGGGAGAGGCGGAGGGAAGGTGTTTTTAAGATTTGGTTTTGTTTCTCATTATCCAACTGTGATTTGATTAGTAATAAATTAAATTTTCCCCAAGTTAAGCCTGTTTTGCCTGTGATGGTAATTGAGGAGTAATCTCTCCCTGTCCTTATCTCAACTCCAAGCCTTTTCTCTCCCATGTTCAGTTGAGGAGGGACAGTGACAGAGCAGCTTTGTTGGGCACCTGGCCTCCATCTAGAATCAACCCACCACATTAGGTGTTGCCCAAACAGACAGCTTTCTGCCCCAAATTGGTGACAGCCAACCATATAAAATGAACAGTAGCAGAGTATGAATCCATTATTGGTTTTAAATAAATGGATTTCTTCATTCCATCAGCCATTTTATGAGTTTCTATCAAAATGTTTCCCTCTTGCTGACCCAGCCAGCCCAGCTTGGCTCCCTTCATCATTCCTGACGTCTCCAATGATTAATCCATTGTCCTGTATTGACTGCCACTGTCTCTGGTTGTAATGCATTAATTGTTCTTCCACCTTTGCTTTGAGGGAATGGTGTCATGTGAAGGGTTAGGGAGGTTTTTCCCAGCCTGTCCTACTAGCACTGGCCCATCTGTGTTCCCACCAGTTAAATGACTGCAAGACCTCTTTCTCCAGAGGTTAGTTTGTGAAATTCCCCAAGGGAATTTGGGTGAGTTGTTGGAGCACCTGGGAACTACCAGCTTTAAACCTCAGCAGTCTTTCTCCCTGCTTTTTCTCCTCAACACCTCATTGTGAACATCTGGATTAACCTTGGGTAAATCCGAGTGTGTTGCCTCGGTTTCCCCACATGTCAAAGTAGGATAATACTTCGCTACCTCACCAGGGCATTTGTTACACTTAATTAATGTTGTAATGTGTCTTTGGTTCCTCTGATAAAATGTGCAGTGCGAATGCAAAGTTGTTTTTGCTGATTGGATTGTTAATTAAATGTGCACATATAAGTGATTTATTGGCAGTAGAGAACTAAGACTTAATAATTTAAAATATTAACATCAAGGTGGTTGGGTCAATTTTAAGCCTGTATCATTCAGCTATTTAGAGACTGAAACTAATGGCACTGGGAGAGGAAGGGAAGCAGGAGCTGGGCCAGCCAATGGCTTATTTCGTGGCACTTCTATGTGGGGACTGATTTAATAACAGCATGTGAATTCTGGTGCCCGGCCCAGGGAAGCCACTGGCAGCATCAACAGTGTGCTGAGCTTCACAGAGCACAGGAGATGTGTCACCCAGCAGTGATCCCGCTTGGCCCAACTTGGAAACCATTTGTCAGCCCCCAGAGCAGCGTGCTCCAGTTCAGCACGGCAGCTGACGTGCAATAGCAGCTCCTGTTATCAGGAAAAAGCATGAAAGCAAGGATATCTGGGGCATGTGTGTGTCTGAGAGCTGCTGACGTGGATCACCTTCTCCTGTTGGATGCTCCCAGCCCAGCTGCAGTTTGTTCCCAAAAAATAACATGGGGTTGCAGTCTCTAACCATAAGGCTTCTGCCTCCTTATGTCCTTCTGTCCTCTGGGGTTTATCTAGGCAGATGTTTCTTAGGTAGATGTGGGAATGAGCTGTAGCTGACAGCCCAGGCGGGGCCCAGAGGAACAGATGTGTCATCCTAGCTCAGAAATGAGTTCTGGGATCTAGAAGGGAAGGCAGCCTGTGGGAGCAGATAGACTTGGTTGATTGGGTACTGGGACCAGAAAGTAAGGTTAACCATCATCTCTTCCCTTTCTGACCCCAAGGAAGATGTGCACATTGGTGTTGGTGCCAGCATGATGGAGGGTTGGAAAGGAAACGCTTCTATAAGCGGGATTTGTGGATTCACAAGGGCAGGAAGAGATGGGAAGATGTACACAGTGCTGTGGAAGAGGCAGGGGAAACTGGGTCTTGATGAGAAATGCCATGCAAGGGACAATGATCTCACAAATAAAAAAGCCCTGAAGGATATGGGACAGATGGTCTGGGAAAGATGGAAGTGTACTTGCACAAACTAGGGAATTGCTGATTCGAGTGTGAAGATTTGAAAAAGGGAACTGAGGAGTGTTTGGTACAGTTGAGCTGGAAGAGAAATCACTGACTTGGCAAAAGGAGAAGGAAGAAGAATAGAGAAGGTAAGAGGAATGGGGAAAACACATCATAAGTGTGAAAGAGGCACAAGAAAACCATCTGAACATGAAGCAGGGCTTAAGCAGGCTGGAGTTTGCCCTTCACAGTAGGGCAAAGAATGTGTTGTAAATGAAAGAAACCCGAGGAGCTGGGATAGAATCACAGAATATCCTGAGTTGGAAGGGACCCAGAAGTAGCATACAGTCCAGCTCCACCCCAGCAATCCCACCACATGCTGGAGAGCATTCTCCAAATGCTTCTTGAGCTCTGTTAGGTTCGGGGCTGTGACCACTTTCCTGGGGAACCTGTTCAGAACCTGACCACTCTTTCTCTCAGAAGTTTCCCACCAGTGTCCATTCCTTCCCAGTGCAGCAGCTGGGAACAGTGGTCCTTTCTGTATTTTGGGACTGGGCTGTGTATCCCTCATGGAAGGCTGTGCTTGTAGGTTGGATTGCTTGTCTAATTCAGGGTAGCTTGGACTGAAAAGGCTTTTCACATTCTACTGGTTTCTGTTCACAGCTGTGATCCCTGATGGTTTGCCACGGGGCTGCACAAAATCAAAAACCAGAAGTACCAGATTTAGATCACATTTCTGAGTAATCGCATGCAGATTGATGGCTGCTTCTCCAGATCACATACTTGGTTTCTGATGCAGGTTTGGAAGAGAGACATAAGCACTAGCAGTATTAATGATAACACCCCAGGGCCTGAATTTGCCACATATTGCACGGATGGGCAGGGCAGCCTGACCTTGGCCAGGGAGAGATTAAATACATCACCTCCAGCATGAGGTAATGACTGACTGCAATAAACAATAGGAGGGAAACATATTTACAGTAGGAATGCAGGTCTTGAGGAACTGTGCAGTTGTTGAGTGACCTACGACATTGCATTATGTAGAATTGCCAAATGAGTATTTGGAAGTTTTAAGTATTAAGAGAATAGATGTTAAAAGCTGTTTTCACTAAACTAATGCTTAGCCTTTTCCTGTGGTTTTGCAGCATCGATGTAAATGTGTTTCATGTTTATGTATGCTTTTTGTAAGCTTATTGCAAGCTATATTTATGTACTGCTGCCACTTCCTTCGAGGCCTTGAGCATATTGTTTATGGGGAGCATCTGAAATCCCAGGATTTATGACCACAGGAACAAGTAACTTTAGAGACCCTGTCACAGATAAATGGGCAGTGGCACTCAATATTCCCACACGGAGAGGAGGAGAAGATTTGCCCTTTGGGGGTGGAGGGTTAATGCCAGCATAATTTGTTTTTAACATGTGTCTCCCTACCTTGCCTGATGGGGAGTGTGCAACAGCTGTTAGAGCTGTGTACTTTGCCTTGCAGTAGGTGCAGAATAATAAGTGTCTAATGAGATTTTCTCATCTAGAATTCTAAATAAATTAGGGGCTCATCAAAACTAGTTTTGTTTCAGAATGACTAAATTACAGAGGCAGTTGCCTGTAATGTATCAGCAGTTCCTGGGGTGGCTCTCCTGCCTTTGCAGAGCTTGCTTTGCCCTCTTCACATCAGGCTCGTTGGCCTCTGTTTCCACCTTGAATTCAGTGTAGAAACAAGGAGATTGATGCCTGTGTGCAGCACTGTACGTGTGGGTACTTCTATTTCCTTCTAGCCCTGTCTTCAGTTGCCTCGTTGATCATGTTTTCTTGAGAGCTACACACTGAAATGAAAGGTCATGCTAAGAAAAAGGGATTTCTCACTTGGCTGAGAGATAGCTTACTCCTCATTTGAGTGTGTCGTTGGAGCAAGGCTTGGACTGCTCTGCTCGGGGCACCCGTGTGCTGTGAATGCAGCTCATGAGCTTCCAGTTACACAGTGTCGTCCTCTTGGGCTGGGTTTGGTCTGAATAGGAGCAGAAAAATGCACTGTGTAAAATACAAAAATGAGAGGACTATTTCAGGGAGCAGGAAGTGTTCGTGTATTGAATCGCAACTAGGAAGCACCAGCTGTGGAGGTGTCAGCAGACTTGATAAAAGAATGCCAGGTATAGAGGTTAAAGTCTGGAATTGCTGAAAAACAAGGGGAGGGATTGCAGGAGGTGTTGAATTTCTACCTGTGCACGTTTCCTAGCGAGACACACTTCATCTTGTGTGGAAGCTGCAAGTTCTGTGTGATGCAGGATGATGAAAACACTTAATTTGTCTGAAAGCTTTTTTTCCCCTTTGCAGTGTGCCCGTGAATTCTGACATGAGAAAAAACTACAGATATCTATGATTGTAGGCAAGTTTTTCTACAGAAAGCAAGTCAAAGGAGTGCCATCATCTGTAAATCTGTGGGTTAACGTGTTAAGAAAATACCTCTATTATGCTGGAGGGGTATAATTGTGTAGCATTTATGAACTTAAACCCCCAAAAGATTGTGTATTTGCAGCTGGATCTAGAAGGAAGCACAGGCAAAACCTCTTGCAGATACATTGAGTTGTTGCTTTTTTCTGGCGCCCAGCTAAGCCTAAAGAGGCTTTATCTCTCTGTGTACAAAGGAATTACCTTCAGAGTGAGGTAAAAATACAGTTTCTAAGGATTAAAAGACACGGTTTAGGCCTGCATGTTCTGTTCCGGGTTTAAAACCTGAAGAGTTGGGTGTTACTGCTCCTGAAATGTTTTGGTACAGTATCTTTTGTATGTAAGACCTTGTTCTGTAAAGAAGTGCTTGGTTTAAAGTAATTAATTTCTGCTTTGGCCTGATGTTCACAGTAGAGATAATAAATATTCCTTTAAATTTGTTCAGAAGGGATTAATGTTAGGTGAGCGTGATGGCAAAGAAAGTAAATTCTGGCTCACAGGGAGATAGAGGGTTGTGCACCACTTCAACCATCCCACTGTGCCCCTTTCATTGATAACAGTTGTATCACAAGGATGGAAAAAAAAAAGAAAACAAAATTGGGCATGCAGCACATTGTCCTGCTGGGAAGGGATCTAATCTAGCAGTTCAGCTTTTCAAAAAGCTCTTGACTTTTTTGTATGCTGGGAGGTTCATTGTGTTTCCTAGGTTAGAATTTGTAATTTTCTTTCAAAAACAAAAGCTGACTTGAGTCATACAACAAAAAAAAAAAATAGCCAGGGATCAGGGGAATTAGAGGGAAAAGCCATTAGAATCTGCTAATTAGAAGATGAAGAGCAGTCAAGCAGTGGTGGTCTGTGGGGGAACTGCTTTCACATATTTAGATGTATGAAAAGACTTCGTGTGTGACTTCAATGGGAAAAGTTTTGGTTAAATACAACTCTGCAGCTCAGAACTCAAAGCCAGCACCTGAGTAGTAGTTGCCACCTTCAGTAAGGATGAGTAAATTAACTTAAACTGAGGGTTTTCTGTACAAACAGGACTCAATTTAGTTCAATGATATCCTTTTATTCTACCTATAAATAACAGAAGACAGTGGCCACTTGAACACAAGCTTTCTCACCCAGGTTATTTTCCCATGGTATCAACAGCTTTGCTTAATTAGGCTCCAGCTCCTTGGAGTAAGTGTTCAGGGTTTGCTGGCAGCGAGTCTGTCTGCTTGAAAGAGAAGTGCTGACAAACCAGCCATTTGTTAGCCAAAACATCTGCTGGGGAGGGAAGGTGAGAAGTTGCTAATTTAAAATAAGATCTCTAAGAATCCTAACTGTGAATCTGTAGGACAAACCTAGCTGAAAATCCAGAAAACTCACACTTGCCTCAGCGTTGGCTGCGCTGGAAGTTTGAGGTGAATCTCCTTTATTTGTGCAGAAAAGGGAGGGTATTAAAGTATGAACTTTATGGCCTGTAATTATTTATAATATGGTGAAAGTCCCAAATAAGGTTTCCAGTCCATTGCATGAAAAAGTACACATAGAACTTGGAGACACATCCTGCTTCACCATTAGTCTCTGTAATCCTAAGGAACAATTTCTTCAGCTTTTCCTTCAGTGTGAACTTCAGAATTCTACTTTAAGGATTGATTATGTGTGGGATAAAAGAGGAGGAATGGTCTCATAAAGGATTATATTAACAGGAAAAAAGTTTGTGTGTGATTTGTGCTCATATTGCCTGTTTAAGGACAGGCAGTTTGGTGTCAGGAAGGGAAGACTAAAATACTCAGCTGTGATTTTTGCACGAGCCCACTGCTGAGAGGGATGTATAACTCCTGGAGCACTGTGGCTGCAGCCAGACATATTTACTGGTGAAGAGGGATGGCTAGAGATGAACCTTGGAGGTACTGGGAGGCCTTTCAGCCACAGCTTGGCTAAAGGGTGCGTGCAGAGCTTTCCCTTGCTCCGCAGAGTTGGTCCACTTGGGTATCTCCAAGGAGATGCAGATGTGGCTTTAAGAGCTGTCCGTCTGGGGTGACAGTCATTTAGTCCATCCTCCACCAAAGGGTTTCTTGCACAAAGATGTAAAGAAGGAGTGGAAGCCTCGGCTGTCTTTTTCACTCCCTGATGCACTGAAGCAGCTCTGACAACTTCTCAGTTGTTCAGCTGAGTTTCCTCAAGCCTCGCAACACATCCAGAGCATTTCTGATTATCTTCATGTTGACTGCTCTTGCATGAATACCAGCAGTCAGCCAGACTTTCCTTCTCCTTCCTTCCTTCCTTCCTTCCTTCCCAAATTGCTTCCCCAGGGCCATCCAAATACAGGGCTCATCTAGGAGGGAAGGAAATCAATGAGCTTCAAAACCCAGCTGTCACCAGCTGAATAATTCCTCCAAATGATGAATGTAGCAGGTATCTCATCTACTCAGGAAGGTCCTAAACTTGATTTTGCTTTTCTTTGCCATGAATGTGCTACAAAAATTTCTTTTTTGGTGCAGTCAGTGAAAGTCCCTTCAAATCCTAAAGGCGAAAGGCTCCAAAGTTTCTGTGGGTGGACCAGTCACGTTCATCCAGAAGGAACAAGGATCTGTCAGGTTCAGGACAGAGGTGCACTCGGGACCAATTTTTTTTTTTTTAATTTATTTTTTTTAACCTAATGCTTATCTCCAGGTGAATATGTGTCCAGTCTGTGCAGTAACAGATTTGTGGTGGAGTCAAGTCCTTCCCGTGTCAAGGAACTGCCCTTCAGACTTCCTATGATGCTGTAGAGAAAAAAGTTGGCAGATGTAGGAAGTTTTTCGTGGGTCATAGCACAGAATTGCAGCCCTGGAGCATGTTAGAGCAGTTCTGGACCCTCTATTAATCTTAACATGAGTGCTGAGAGGCACCTGCCTTTGCCAATTAAATTGTTAAATTCCCATGTAATGCCAAAAGACAAGAAGATGCATCCTTTTGACATCCCCAGAGCTTTTTTCTATTGCCTTAGCAGGACCAGGACTCTTCATCTGTCTCCCATCAGTTTTATGGCTCTCGCTGGCTCGTTGAGATGCCGCGTTATCTCCTCGCAGGGGACTCCCCCGATGGCTCCTTATCTGCCGTGATGTGCAGAGCAGAGGTTTCCACATGTCATCAGGTGACACAGCTGGTGGCTTTCCACTGGAGTGCAACAATACTTGAGATTAGTAGCCACACAGAACGAAATGCTGTTGCTTACCAGGCAGTAAACTAAACCCTCATCTCTCCATTTCTGTTGTGTTGGTTCATTTTTCTTCTGCAATCTTGGCAAAGGCAGCTGGCTCCATCTGCCTCTCCTGTTAAGAAGGGCTACAGGTTCAAACCACTCACAGGAGGAGATTCAAGTGTCGAAGAGTCATTTCAGTAACTGATTTCTTCCTAGCGGGACTACTCAGCTGGGCTGGATCTTCACATCCCCTTTGCCTCTGCGCTGGGAGTTCTGGCTCCTGCAGGCAACGGATTTGGGAGGGATGAGGAAGGCTGGTCTTTCAACCTACTTGACCTGCATAGAAACACCAGGTGATTATGGTAGAGTAGAACAGGCAGCCACAATGACTGGTGAGACCGTGTTTTTCATGCCTCAGAGATACAGATGCCCGTAGTAGCGTGGTTTGGGAATAGGCACTCTTCCAGTTGAGCAGCGATGGTGGTTTTCTTTTGAGGCCACAGCGACTCCATTCACACAGGTCCTGGCTAAAAAATTGGTTTAACGTGCACGAGTTACAAACCTACAGGTCTGAACAACTTCACAACTTCCTTAGGTGTTTACACGTTGAGTATATTGACTGTTTTACAGGCGACACAAATGGAAGCGAATTGTTTCTGTGGAGGATTAAAAACAAGTTACTTAGCTGTGTTTCTGGAGAAGCCTTAACAAGCAAGTCACTGTTCGTTCGATGACAGATTTGGTGCTAATTTTGCTGCTGTCTGCTCCTGTTTGCATCTTGTGGTTGTGGATGAAAGCAGCAGAGTGGTGATTAGCTCGGACCCTGCTGAAAGAAAACAACACCCAGTGGCTTCTGAAGAACAAGGGAGTGAGAGTATATTACCCTCTGGCATTTTTATTTTATTTAGCAGGTAAAACTGTTCATTGAACCAGAGTTCATTTACAGTGGCACCCCAGCAGACTACAGCAGCAGGATGAATTACCAGTCACTCACAGTGCAAACAGGAATCATTCAAACGCTGCATCATCTGTCCTCGGGAGTTCAGGTCTCCTGCACTGCACACTAGATAGCTGCCACTCCCTCTCCCTTGCCTCCAAAATCCTATTGGGCATCCCAGTCCCTGTTGTAGTCCCCAAGTAACATTTTTATCTGATTTCTCCTCAGTGGGTTTTTATTTTAATACTGTTAACCAGAAGCTGAGCAGTTCACTGGATTAGACTCTTTTACCCACCAAATTAATGGGAATTCGAGTATATGCTTCCTTTGAGGATATACTTTTTTTTCAGGAGCTCTCACTTGGAGGATCATTGGTGAGATAATATCAGGAGCCTTAACTAATCCTCTAATAATTGTACCAGGGTGAACAAATCTGTCTATATCAATAAGCCCAGTGGTCCACCACAAGGCTCCTCTTACCTGATAAGGTTTTTACGCCGAAGGGGATTTTTCTCCCTTTCCCTGGAGGCTGTGCCAAGTCGTGACTCAGCGTGTGGCCCTGCTGGGGCTGTGTGGAGCTCCTTCCCGCTCTCTTCAGCGTGAGGCATATTCTAGTCACTGATTTTATTAAAAATGCATGTGTTAAGCGATGGGATAATTACAGCAAGTTTGTCTGGGCATGGAGAGCAGCAGCGAGAGAAATTTAAGAGGTGCCTGAGAGAAGATATCGGCTGTCTTGAGAGAAAGCGGTTCACAGCGGGCGCCTCGGCAGCGTACGCTGCATCTACCGGCGCAAGGACGGCTGCAGGACACCACCTGGGAGCAGTGGTTCTCCCTCAGCACCTCCAGGGCTGTTCCCAGCACCCCAGTGCTCGTGTGCTTTAGGTTTATTGGCACTGCGTCATCCCTTTGGATTTCCCCCTGGCTGTGGGGTTTAGGTTGGGGAGGGCACGTCTGCACTGCTGGCCACATGAGGAATGTGGTCTGGAGAGAAGAGCGAGCCGGCCTCTCCCCCAGTTTTTGCCTGGGGGTTGCCTGACTGATGCAGCAGACCATTAATTTGCAGTTAACCAGGATATCTCCAAGTGCAACTCCATCAATTGGCAGGAGGTAAATAGATGCTGCCTCAGCTTAAAGCGGGATTGCAGCCCTCTGTGTTTATCTTTCCTTCCAAACTGGGTGCATCTGCTATTGCTCTCTAATCTCTTCTCCTCTTTGTTTTATTTGTCTGAAACTTCTTGGCTGAGGGAGAGGTTGCTGTGGCCTCGGAGCCAGAGAGGTTTTGCCATGGTGATTAGCTGGTTTAGTTGGGGCGCTCGAGACCTTTGTCCGTGTGCTGCCAAAAGATGAAAATAACTATTATTATTATTAGCCCACTTCACAGGGAGACGGCAAGGATTAATTCATGTTTGTAAATTGCTTTGGAGATTTAAAGCTCTGTACAAGCACTGAGGATTATTGCTTTCTAGTTCTTCAAGGTAGTGTAACTTTTATAAGGACTTTTTGCCTCAAAAGCATCTTGGAAATAGGAAGAGTTAAATCCCTTTGAAATTAGATATACTTCTAATGTTTAAGATTAAAATAACTGCTTCTTCTCTGCTGCTTCTTCCAAAAAAAAAAAAAATAGGCAGTGGCAGATTGTGATAGTGCCTCTTCTTTTTTTTCCAGGAGTCCAATGTGCTGATCGCTGCTAACAGTCAGGGTACAATTAAGGTAAGTTATTTTATTCATCTCCCCTTTAAACACTTGAATCTGTTGATAGTAAAGAGCAAGGTCAGAGAAACCAGGCAGCCAGGAGAAACCATTAGAGGAGGTGATCCCAGCTGTGGAGGTTTGTAATTTAAATTATGTATTTGCCTCTGGCACACAGCAGATCGAGCAAAGAGTGCACCAGCAACGAAACCAGTGACAGTGGGGTGTGGAAGAGCTGCTGGTGTCCATCCAGCACCCACCACTGCTCCCTGGGGTCCTAGCAGCAACATCTCTCTAGGCTTGTGCTGGTCCCTGTGGCAGCAGAAGCCGAGCGTTTGCCCACCACGTTAACCAGAGCCCATCCTCTGGCTGCTGCAGGTGCAGTGGGGCTGAAAGCTTTGCTCCTGATGTGTAGCCAGCTGGAGCAGGGCTGGAATGAGCAGGGATGCTCCCTGTCTTTGCTTGCTCCGGTGCCCAGACAGGCGGTGACAGAGCAGCTGCCAGCGCGGGGTTCTGTGAAAGCAACAGCCTTGCCCCTGCACCGACACACAGCGCTGTGCCAGGTTTGCAGCGCTTGGATTGTCTGCTGGAGTGTCTGTTCAGTGTATTTCTATCCATAAAAGTCAAGTGGTATGGAAAAGACTATCCTTCTTTATGTGCCTTAACAGCCAAGCAAAACTAGTACCCAAGCCAGTACCAAACTCAGCCCAAAACCAGAACCTTACCCCAGATTCTACACAGCAGCGCTGACCTCCACCGAGCTTTGGAGGCTTGGTAATTATTGCCATAAGTTCATAGCCCAGAGCCACAGCCTGCAGTTCTGTAGCTGATGATAAAGGGATTTACTTGCTGTTTGCAAAGTTACACACTGCTTTGTCACTCACGAGGCTGACGTCCTCATCCTGGTTGTCCCTTGCATCCCTGTTTCAATAAAAGTTCTGTGGAGCCAGACCAGGGTTGCTAGTCTGAACCATCCTGAAAAAAAATCACCAAAAAAACAGGAATGGGGAGAGACCCAAATGGTCTGTGTTTGACTGTGTGTCAGGGCGGGGAGGGTCCCCCTTTTTAGGCCCTGAGTGGCTGGGTTACTCCTGCTGTGCAGCATGTGATGCTGCAGCCTCTTATTCATAGGGAATTTATTTATCTATCAGGTTTTGAAATTGGTTGGTGGTTAATTTGGTCACTTCCTCCTTAGTAAAAAGGACAAAATGCACGTACGCTTGTGATATTTTGAAGTGAATCCAGCAGCAAGATCAGTGATTAGAGAGGAGAGGTTTTGTTCATGCACTTTGCTTGTTAATGAGAAAAGGTAGACAGAGCAATGCACAAACAGCCAGGGCTGTCAGAACTCTGGTATCTCCATTTGCCTTTGGCAGCAGGCAGTGGGATGGGCTGGGAAGGGCCTGGGTTTGCACAAACCCACACCAGTGTGGGGGCAGGTGCCATCCTGGACATTTCCCGTGGGCTGGGAGGACAAGAGCTGATCTCCGTTACGAGATTCCCAAGAGCCGTTTGATTGGGATGAGGGGAAGTGAGGCAACTGTGGATGGTTTTGCTTCATGCCTAATTTATCATCACACAAGCAGACATCAAAATTGGGATGCTTGCCAAGTGCTTATCCCATTTGTGGGATATTATTGCATGCTGGTGAAGAAAGGGTAAGGGGTGGAGACGGAAGGGTCAGTCCTGTCCTAGTGATCTATATGCTGATGTAGGAAATAATGAATGTCATAAATTCCTTTTCTAAATGTCTTGTCTTCCCTACTAATCAGGTACTGGAGCTGGTATGAAGGGTTTTCTCTCAAGGCATGAGGTACTTGGTTCTGCTGATATGCTACAGTATTCATCTGGGATCCTCAGTGGGACAAGAAACCAAAACCACCTTGATGTTCCTCCCCAAAACCATCACGTTTGGGTTTTTTTCCATTTATGGACTTCCTAGGACATTTTGAAACACTGGAAACATCAGTGGACTGTCTGCCATCAACATTAACTCCACAGACTTTGCTGCTGCTGCTGCTGGTGGTATGGTTGTCTAATTTTTATGATAGAAAAACAAATTCTTTTAAATAAAAACAAAAAGGAGTAATAAAATTTATTGAGCCACAAGCTGAAGCTGGAAGATTCTCTCTTGTTGCATATGGGAACAGATTTATTTGGGTAGGGAGCTTACAGGAGCACACAGGGCTGTCCTCAGTTGCACATCTCCAGTTATTTTCATCTGGACTGTTTTTCGTCCCATTGGAAAAAGAAAGTCTCAAAGCCTTACCTGGACATGCAAGCAATTCACTTTGAGATCCCATCATGATCCAGTTCTGTTGTTCCTTTGATTTGTTATTTTTTTTTAGATGCATTAAATGTTGAAAAATGTCACCCAGTCTGACACCTCTGGAGACTGAAGTCCTCTGGTCATGAAGAAGAGAAGGACACCTTCCCCTTCCTCCCTCTCCTTGTGCCCGAAGGAGCAGCTCCAAAGGAGAGGTTTAAGTTGTCCTCCTGTCCGTGTGAGCCACCTGCCACCAGCAACGTGCTGAGAGGAGGGGACCCGCAGTTCCTGGGACCTGGACTGACCTCACCACGACATTGTGGGGTGACTTATCTCCCTCCCACTGATCTGGCTGTGTTTGACTGTCTCAGCTAGAGGAGGAAGCTTCTAGATCCAGTTACCAAAGCCCTGCACCACTCAACCGCCCGTGGGGTCTGGTTGTGTTTGCCCCTCTCTGCACACCGTGGAAGCCAAGTGTTCTGAATGTTGTAATGAGAGAGGGGATGGAGTTGGTTTGTAATGTGTTTCAGAGCCATGATATAAGTAGCCTTATTTTTAATGGTCATGCATACACTTAATTGTACATAATAAACATGATGCTGAGAGTGGTTGTTGCTTTGTTGGCAGGACAGTGGGGTGGGTGAGAAGGTGCAGACGGTCCTCAGGAGCAGCAGCCAGGCTGGGCTGTCAGGATTGCTGACAGAACTTGTTACTCTAGAAAGTGGAACTGGTAGGTGTAGTGTGGGGTGGCAAAGGTGCAATACAGACAGTGATACCTGTGGGAAGTGTTTCGGTTTGCAGACAGAATCCCTCTCTTCATTCACTGCATTGTCAGTCCCCTTGGTGCCTTGGAGGCTGGGATTGGCACAGGGGCTTTGCTCTCCCTGTTGGCAAAGCACAGCCCTGCTGCAGTCTTGGGTGTCCATCAAGGAACCATGACAGGTCCTCCAGGTATTAAAATCATGACTCTGATCTTCCCAGGAGCATTGTGTGGTCTTCTCCCACCGTTTGGTCACAGAGCAGGAAAGAAAAGCAAGGATGCTCTTGGGGCTACATGAACAAAGAAGCAGGGATTAAACCTCACAGCAGAACTGGGGACAGATCCTGTCCTGGTCCAATGCTTGTGCTTGTTTCTAGCATGGCCATAGATACTCCTTCAAAGCTAGAAGGATGTGGGACACACCAAAATGGCTTCTGGACAGTCTTGTCCAGTAGGGAGAAAAGTGATGCTCACCTCCAAGGGAGGGGTGGATGGCCCTGAGCTGCTGTGTGCTGGCTTGTTCCCATGACTTCTGCAGTGTCAAGGGGGCAAGAGTGAGGAGAGAAGGAAACAAGGGAGAAGAGAGCAGACTAGCTCGTGTCCTGCTCGGAAGTGCTACCTGCAGGTCTGTGTTGTATGAGTCACCCGAGTCACTGTGGCAGAAGAAAACAAAATTGGTTCCTTCTGCCTGATGGCAGCTGTCTGACGCATCCCACTGAGCACTAGCTTGATTTCCATTTTGCTGCATTTTAAGAGGATTTGGTGTGGAGTGACAGTGCCGGGCTGTGCAGAGCATCCTTCCCCTCCGGCCCCCTCCAAAGGCAGGGCCAATTCAGTGATGCCTCCCCATTGCTCTTCCTGCCTCCCCCGGTTTCAGGTGTGGGTTTCCTCCAGCCTCTGCCTTGTTCATCAATGCCTACTAATTTATTGTACAAGCTGCCGTGGCTGCTGTTGTACCCCAGCTCGGTGCCCCACAGCCTCTGTTGGCAGGTGACCTCAATCCTTCTCACCCCCCACCCGAAGATCCTCTGTATTTTAAATTGAAATCGCTCCGACGAAGCCGAGATCTTAAAAACAGAAGAAAAAAAGCAGCTGTTTTGAATGCTGTAAGGTTACTCCCTGAATTAAACAGGGAAAGCTGTTTAACACCGGCCGCCTTTCTTTTTTCAGTTTTCATTCTGTTTCAATCAAGATAAAATGCAAATTTGGTGTCTGGCCCTAATTAGAAACACAGCAGCTCATAAACACGAGTTGATGGCATTTTTTGTCTTCGTCCCTTTGTCACAAGAGGAAATGCTCCTTATTTTAATCCCTCTAATTTTCTTTCCTTCAGGTAACTCTTCACAGTTGACATATTAAGTCGCATATAATTACTACTGTAATTTTGTTGGGTTTTTTTAAACAGCATGTGGTCAATTTTTTTTTTTTTAATTATTTGCCTCCTCAACAAATGGTCCCTGTCAGGTTTTCAGGCTTTTGAGATGATTGAGTTTGGGAGGGATCTCCAGAGCTCTTTGGTCCAACCCCATGCCCAGAGCAGGGCTTGCTGAGAGTTGGATGAGATTGCTCCAGGCCTTGGAGGTGTTCACAGCTCAACTGAGCAAGGATTGGAAATTCCTAAGTCCCTCTGGAAAACCTGTTCCAGTGTTTAACCACTCTCCTTGTGAAAATTAATTGCAGATGGTGGGCACTTAAAATCTTTATTCTCACTTTCTTCTTTTGAAAGAACAGGGTTACAAAGCTCATGGCTGGAAGCTGCCCCAGCACAGTTTTGCCTCCAGTGCTCAGGTCCCTGCGAGAGGTGCTGGGTGAGTCAGATTCTTCTTTGAGGAAGGGAATTTAAAACCCTGCCTGGCCAACCAGCCTCTTTAATTAATTTAAAGCATTTAATAGAAGAGTGGGAGGAACATACCTCAGTGCTAGAAAGAAACCCTGTGCTGGAGGGAATCGAAAATGATGGTCAAGGGGAAATTTAAATTAATATCAATATGTCAGGGCTCTTCAGCAGGGAGTGTGGCCGGCTGCTAATGCCAGCGTTCAACCTCAGTGCTGGAGCCTTGTTTGTTTAGGGTAATTTTGTTTGGCTATGGAAGGTCATAATGACATCAGCAGATAATTGGGAAAGCAAATCTAACTCCTCCCTTGCTCCAAAGTCCTGTTCCCTTTCTCACATGCTTTTCTGGAGGCCAGAAATACCCAGCAAGGACCCGCCATGGTCCAGGGGTGAAGTAGAACCTTCACTGTGACGTTTGCCTTGAAGAAATCATCTTGTGTGCCGGCAGTGGTGTTAACCCTGGCGTCCTGGTGGGCATCCAGATGTGGTGCTGGCATCCTGCCAGCCCTCACCACTGCCAGCAAAGATTTTTCCCTGAGGCCAAACACGTGGGGATGTTCCTCGCCTGATCCCCGAGAGGGATTTTTCTTCCCCCCAGCAGTGTGGAGACCGAGTGCTGTCCTTGGTCCTGGGTGGAGTGCTCTTGCAGAGATCCCACAGGAGATTGGGAACTGTCACCTGCTTTAAATGCTGAGGAGACGAGGGGTTTGGCTGGTGGGAAGGTGTGCTTGAGACCATAGGGATCCATGAATTACAGCATCATCTGTGGCATAAGGACCAGAGCCCACACCTGTCTCCTGGAGAGGCACCTGTAGCCCTACAGGAGTCCCCACAGCCTTCTGGTAACCATCATCACATGGTTTGCTTTGATTTTCCTTCCAGAACAAGCTGAAAATGGGTTCTTCAAGGGAGGTTCATCTCATCCTTACCTCTGATCAGCTACAAGGCAGCATTTGGGTATTCTAAGCTTTCAAAGTGTTTATAAATTAATTAAAAAGTGGTTGGTTGGGTTAAACCAAGACAACTTCGCTGTTCTGTGTGTTAACCAGCCATTTGAGGTGAGTAGGTCTTGCCAAAAAATTGTGGAGATTTGCATGGGTAGCAGAGGAGTGTGAGCTCCATGAGCATCTCTAACACCATCATCCTCCCTGAAATGCCTCCAGTGCCTCCACCCCTCCGAGGGCTGGGGAGAACAGTCACTTAGCCTCATAAGATCCTTTCAGGCAGCCAAGGAAAATAATTTGGAGATTTTCAGAAAAAAAAACAAAACCCAAAGGTAAAGGCACCTTAGGAGATGTGAGTAATAGCATGTGACAGCTGAAACTGAGCCAGCAGCACGAGCTCCCAAACCTGCGAGCACTGACGTGCCCTTGCCAGCCCCAGGAGCTTTTAATTCATAAATTAGAAGTGTTCATTTAAAAGTTACCTCATCATAACCCCCTCGACATCAGGAGCTACCCAGAGGGGGCTGACAAACACCCTGGGGCTGCAGGGAGCCATGAGCACAGTGCTGGGCTCTGATGGACCGAGCTGGGGAGGTGTGAAGGCACTGGGCCATCTCGTGTGTCCCCTTCTCCGGACCTTGTGAGGACAGTGGAGGATGACCAACTCGTGCTGCAGGTAAGATCCCATCCCACCACCTGTCTCTCCACTGTGAGATGTGTGGGGTTGGGAAGGGAAAGCGCTCAGCAGCTCTGATTTTGTCCTCAGGGGCCTTATTTAAACAACAAGTTTGTCTTGATTACAGTGCTTAATCTGACTTGTCAAAATCCCCATAAAACAATTTAGGTGTTTAACAGGGAAAACACACTCCTCTCATCCTCCTAGATCTGAGCAGGAGCTGGTCTGAACCACCAGCCCAGCTGCCCCTGTCCCCTTGCCAGTGCCCTGGGTCAGAGGCACGTGCTGGGTGTTGCCTCCAGGGACTTCAACCCCCAGCCCAGTGCCCAGCTACCCATAAAATAGACTTATTTTATAGAGAGTCATTTTCTTTGTTTAATTGTTATGAAAACAATTACTGAGAGCCAGCGGCTCTTTCCCTGTCCCCGTGGCGACCGAAAAACATCCTGAAGCTGGCATTGATCTGTGGAGTGCAGAGCAACCCGTGACTTAATGGTGCAGGGGGTGTTGGGGGGAAGCAAAGTGGGGCTGACCCCTCAAAGTCAGCGGGGCATCACGCTCGAGCTGGCGCCAGACGGGTGCTGGGCTGGGGTGAAACGGGCCAAAGCCCAGCAGACCGCGATGGCTCGGCCCCAGGGAGGGCGGGCGGGGGGCTGGCAGTCCCGGGGGAAGGGAGGGGTGCGGCCACTGCTCCCCAGCTCTGCAGGCAGGAGGAGGAGGAGGAGGAGAGCTGGTTGCCAGGCTCTTTCAATGGGCTGGGAAATGATGGCTTTACGTTGTTGGCAAAGAGTAGGGGGTTGGGGAGTGGTTGGAGCCCCACATCTGTTTTGCGAGGTCTCAAGGAGCAGCTTATGCCTGGTGTTAGTGGAGAAGACATCCCTGCATGTCCCAGCTCACCCAGAGCAAGGAGGAGGAGAGGGCAGCATCGATTACAACCTGAGCCCCCCCCCCCTTCTCCTGTTCAGTTTTTTCCCCGTAGAAGATTAATGGGATCTCTTTGTCTTCCAACATGACTGTACCTTATGAGTTCTCTGTCTCACCCTCATCCTTTAAATTATCCACATAATAAAATATGTATTCAGTGATTTCAGGTCATAATTTGATCTGCTTAGGGAAGAAAAGGAATGATAGAGAAGGGTTGCTGGCATGCTCAGCTCTCCTCCATTTATCTTTATTTATCATCTTTTTTCCTCCTAACAACCTGTACATAGCCAAGTGATGGAAATTCTGGTACCTGTGGGCTGGCTCCTTGTAGGACAAGTGTCCCACCAGAGCCCCCAGCTTGGCAGGACCTGCTGAGCCGCCCTGGCTGCCCCCAGCACCCATCTGCTGGCAAAGGTGGTCAGAGGGCTGAGCCATCCCTGTAATTCCTGCCTTGCCCTCGCTCCAGTTTTATTCAGCTGTAAAATGTGCACGAATTTGCCTCTGTGCAAGCCCCACATATGTGGTGGTTCCTGCAGGAAAGTGGCTCTGCAGAGATAAAGCTGGGGTGGCACAGGGAGCACCCGGGGTGTGCCCAACCTGCTGCCAAAGGCAGGAGGGCACGGCCTTATCCTAAGGCAGAGACATGGGGTTAAGGTTCCTTCCTTCATGGAGCTGCTGTACAGCACCGGAGCTGCCAGAGTTTCATTTTAATACCAGATTTTAGGTCTGAACATGGGGTTTAATTATTTCACTACACTCCTGTGACATCTAAAAAGCCTCGTGCATGGCAATAGCTGCACTTCAGAAAACCCCAGGAACCCGTGATGTCCTGACGTCGCTGAGGGATACTGCAATTCCCACCGGAGCTGGGAAGCTGCTTTTGCCCCGTGGGGGTGGGAGGAAGAGGAGGAAGGAGAGGGAGCCCAGCACATGGGACACCCCCGGTGTGGTGTGTGCCGGGCACAGGGCATCCCCAAGGCTCTCACCTGGAGGAGCAGGAGACAATTTGGTGAGGGGGAGGGAGGGGGTTTGGCCTCTTCTGCCAAGGAGACCCTCCCTGCTTGTCTGCACTGAATGAGGGATTGTGCCGAGAGCACACGACACTTGTTTGCAACAAAAGTCAGGATTTAAAGTCCTTGCATTTAGCCTGGTCCTTAGAGTGATGTCCCCTGGGTGCCTCCTTTCCTTTAGCTGTGTGCCTGTGAGCCTGCAGAGCCTCTCCTGACGGGATGCAAAGCCACGGGTTTCAGTGGAACGGGCTGCGGGGGTCAGCGCTGCTGCCTGGGAGGCCGGGATTCGGGGGAAAGCTTCCAAAAGGAAGTTTTAAGGAGCTCCAGCACCACACATGCCCCGAGCCCCCAGAGGCTGTTTGCCTCTCGCCTGTGCTTTTAAGTGCTATTTGTTCCGGCGGCGGAGACGCTCCGCGTGGCTGGCGCTGCTGAGGGATGGGAAAAGAAGGGCTCCTCACAGTGATGATGCTTTAATGATGATGAAGTGTTACCATCGGCATTGCTTATACGCCGGGCAGGTGCAGAGAGGGAGAAAAGCCAAATTGGTGTCACCTGCGCAGGGAAGGGACACGGCTCCGGGCATTCCTGAGCAGCAAAGGGTGGCCTTGCTGCTGCACCTTCTGCTGTGAGCAGTGGGACAGAGCGGGAGAAACGACGTGAAGGCAATGTCCCAAAGCACCCCGTGAGATTTACAAAGCTGGGATCTGTTGTGCTTTTCCAGGATGCAAGAGGCTGGGCTTAGATAAACCTTTTCTTTGGTCGGCCCTGGGAGCAGAGCGAGATTTCCAGCCTGCTTTGCAAGGAGGACCCTCAGCACACCAAAGAGGTCGGGTTGTGTTTTGCCCTACCCCAAAGCCAGCTCTCAATCCCTGCCTGCCCCAACCCCTCCTCCTGCCTGCAGCCTGTCCCCCGGGCAGGACTGTGTCCTTGTCCTGCAGCTGCCACTAGTTGCTTTCCAAGTCTGCTTTGAGGCTGCAGGGTTACAGCACCCTGGCAAAACCCCCCTACCACCGGGGCAGTGTGCTGCCCCACAGCCCTGCCAGCCTGGCCCCGGTGCCTCCCGCTGGGGTATGAGCATCCCCACCACAGGGGTGCAGTGCCTGGGATGCTCCCCTTCCCAGGGTGAGCCCTGAGGGCTGGAGACCTCTCCAGGGCTGCTCCTGGGGTCCCTGTGTGGGGAAGGCAGTGCCTGCCCTTGGCTGTAATTGAAATAGATGGAATCAGGGCGGATCAACATCTAATTCCTCGCCTGGGTGAATGGAGACATATGTTTAATTTTCTGGTAATTCAGGCTGGGAGCTCACGGAAGCATCACCGCTGGCAGGGGCGGCTCAGCCTCGTACACGCAGCTCTGCGTGGGAGCTTCTCCCCGGGGCTGCCGTCCCCAGCGTCGCCGAGGGCAGAAGGAGTAGGAGCCATTTCTCAAACTTTTTCTGCAGAATTCCCATCGCCACGCGCCCCTGGGGAAATAGCAAGGATGCTCAAAGCCCAGGGCACCGGCTGCGTCTCCACGCAGATTTTTTTGAGGGCTGTGCTGGGAGTTGAGAGGCAGGAGGGGAGGGATGGAAACATCAGCAGCTCACAGCTGGGCATCCCCCCAAAGGGGACTGAACAGGGAAGGGATCCTGGGGCTTTCAGGCCAGTCCAGAAGGTCTCGTCCACTGGAGAGTGCTTTTCCCCAGTACTGCAGGGATGGAAACCCCTGTGGTGTCCCTGAGGCTCAATTCCCACTGGCATCAACAAGGCAGGCTTGGAAGCATAAGAGTGCCAGTGCTACGTGGGTGGCTGTGGCCCAGAGTCACAAAAAGCTGGAAACAGCACAAGCAAAACAGAGGGGGGAAAGGGATTTGAAGTGAGCAAGGGAAAGACTTTTTCTAAATTTAGGTCTCTGCTTCTTCCCAGCATGGCCCCCGGGGACCTCTTCAGACCATCCATGCCTCATGCAAGCCACATGCATCCCTCCAGAGGAATCCCTTGGAAAACTTCTTGTGCTGGCTACAAAACAAGTGAGTTTCACATTTTGGGGGGTGTTATTTTGCTCTGAAGTACATTTAAGAGCAATGGAATTTGTGTGTCGCTGTTCAGCATCACCACGGGTTTCATTAAGGGCTCTCTTGGGCAGGGGTGACAGCCTCGGGCTCTGCCTGACCCTGCTTTTCCCTTGCACCTTCACTACACGGGGACTGAAACACGTGGGTTTTACAACCAGCCACCCTGCTTCAAGACTTGGATGAGAAACCCCTCCTTGGTGCGTGGCCACGGTCAAAACACCAGGAGTTTGGGGGACATTCCCCCCGTGACTTGAAAGCCTGTTGTCACGGCTGGGATATGAAGGAAGGCAGTGACCTCTTCTCCAGCTGGAGAAAGCCAGGAGGGTGTGATCAGCTATTTCAATCTGTTGCTTGCATATGGCTTTCCTGGGTTTTTATCCGTCAGCAGGGCCCAAGGAACGTCACTGCCTGCTTCCTGGGAGCTGTGGGTTTCCCTCCATGTAGATGTCTGTGCGTGTAGGTGGAGCACAGGACTCCCTGCACATCTAAGTGGGCGATTACCTACAGAGCTGAACATCTCATCCTTAGTAATGGCCTTTACCTCTCTCAGTGAGCTTCCATTTCATGGAGGTAGGAGGTAGACCAGGCAATTTACCCAAAGTGATGTGGGAAAATTAGGAAATGAAGCCATATCTCTGGAGTCATGGATACGTCTTAGTGCCACCTTGTTCCTGTGACTAAGGAAGGTCTGTTTTAATGTACCAGGATGGGAGTCTCGCAGCTGAGGGAGCAGCTTGCCAGGAAAATGTTGCAGCCACCTGCCTGAATTTTTATGCAGAACTAGACAGAATTGCTCTTCTAAACTTCAGTTCACCAGCTCAGCTGGGAAAGAAATACTTTCTACTGTCAACAATGTTACTCACCGTTGAGCAAAAACCTTTTTGAGGCTCATTACTTTGAATATTCAGGTAGGTTCTGATGTTAAAAGGAATTAGAGTGCTCCAAATACGCTAAAATACAACATTACAACCTCTCCAGCATGTTTCCTGCGATATTTTGGCTGAGTGGTGGTAATCTGGTGAATTTGTCACGAATTCAGTAATGGCTTTGATGCCTCTCAACGTGCAAGGAGAGAATTCCAATGAAAATCTCTCCAGCTGTGTTTGAGGCAGTGACCCCTGGGGACAGAGGCTTGTTTCACAAGTTCTTGGTGAGGTCAGTCTCTGGCTGTAGAGGAGCAGTGGGGAGTGCTGATTTGGGGTCTTTTTAACCAAGTGCAGTAAGGATGGGTGTAAAAATACCTGCTGCCAGCTTGCCCATTTATCTTTCCACTTCCCCGAGGTCTGACAGCTAGTTGGAGGCAACATATAACACCAACGTGGATCTTTCTCCGTCCTGCCTGGAAGGGGATGTGTGTGACCCTCAGCAGGAGAGCCCTCAGCCTTCCCACTGAGGCTGTGGCTGCTGCCCTCTCCTTCCCAAGCACCCCTGTTCCCCTGTCCAGAAATTATGTAGGATGATACCCGGACCTCCCAGCTGAGTAAAAAATCTCCCCCAGACCAGTGACTGTTAATTAACTTCGGGGGGCTGGGGGGAGTGGGTTGGTCAGAAGCCAAACTTGTGGGTTCTGCCCACTCTTCTTGTGTGGGATTACAGAATCCCAGAATGGTTTGGGTTGGAAGGGACCTTCAAAGATCATCCAGTCCAACTCCCTGCTGTGGGCAGGGACACCTTCCACTAGCCCAGGTTGCTCCAAAGCCCTGTTCAACCTGGCCTTGGACACTTCCAGGGCTGGGGCAGCCACAGCTTCTCTGGCAACCTGTGCCAGGGCCTTCCCACCCCCTCAAGGTATTCCTTCCCAATATCCCATCTAACCCTGCCCTCTGACAGTGGGAAGCCTTTCCCCCTTATTGTATCACTCCATGCCCTTGTCCAAAGTCCCTCTCCAGCTCTCATAACACCTTTAGGCACTGGAAGGGGCTCCAAGGTCTCCCTGGAGCCTTCTCTTCTCCAGGGTGAACACTCCCAGCTCTCCCACCCTTCCTTCATGGCAGAGGGCTTCCAGTGCTCTGACCATTTCTGTGCGTCCAGAGCCCGGGAAGGCTGAGACCAAACTCGGTTGGCTCTCACTATTTTTTTTGCATCCCATTTTACCCTCCTTCCCCCTCCCCTTCTCCCCTCCCCTTCTTTTCCCGTGGCCTGGCTCCCCCGGGAGCCGTGTCCCGGCGGCGGGGGCGCGGGGGGGCCCGCGGGGCAGCCGGGGGGCGGTGGGAGGCGATGCGGCGGTGCCGCCCGGGTTTGCGGGTGGGATTTTCCTCCCGCCTCTGCCCACTAGGCGGCTGCGTGCGGGAGCGCCCGGAGCGGGGAGCGGAGAACGGGGGAGAGCGAGGGGGGAAAAAAAACAGGGAGAGGAAAAAAAAAAAAAGGAAGCTGCTGAAATTTAAGCAGAGGAGGGAGCGGCAGCGAGGCAGTCCCGGGGTCGCTCCTCGCGGCCGCAGCAGCCAGAGGGGCTGCCGGCGCCAGGCAGGGCGCCAGGCCGAGCCCGGGCACCCGCGGAGCGGGGCCGCCCCACGCGCTTCCCGGCGGCGCCAGGAGGAGCCGGCCCGGCCCGGCCCGGCCCGGTGAGTGTCCCCAGCACCGCGGACAGCTCCGCGCTCCGGCTCCGGGATGCGCGATCTGAGCCCTGCGCTCCGCGTTCCAGCTCTGCGATGCTGAGCTCCGCGCTCTGCGATGCTGAGCTCCGCGCTCTGCGATGCTGAGCTCCGCGCTCCGTCTCTGAGCTCCGCGCTCCGTCTCTGAGCTCCGCGGCTCCGCGCTCCGCATGCGGGCTCCGCGCCCCGCGCCGCTCTGCCCCGCTCCCCGCGCTCCGCTCCGCCGCTCATCCCGTCCCCGCCGCACCGCGCCCCCGTGCTCTTCGCTCTGTGTGTGTCCCCCCTGTCCACCCCCGCTGCCGGGCAGGAGGCGCGGAGTTGGGCGCGCAGGGAAGAGGCGCTGGGAAGGGACCCGCGGATCTCCCCGCCGCGGTGCGGCGTCTGCCCGGCCCGGCCGCGGGCAGCTGTGCGAGGGAGAGGGGGTGGGTTGGTTATTTTCTGGGGGGTGGTGAAGGCTGCCCGCACTTTCTGCAAGTTCCTTTTGTGGCTGGAATGAGGTTGAAGAAATTTGGCTCTTGGCACCTGCGTCATACGGAGACAGTTCGTGGAGGGAGGAGGCTCCTTGCTGCATCCTCGCAGGCAGCCCTGGGGGGGCTCATTCACACCCTCTCCCCGTCAAGCCCAGGCTCCCTCTCTGCTTCGCACCCCGCTCCCTCCCTTCCCCTGCCCACGACTCCCGTTCCCCGCAGGGAACACCAGCATCCCCAACTCCGGGCGCCGGGAACAAGCCTGAGCTGCCTTTCCCTCCCTCCCGCACCGGCTGCCCCCTGGCCGTGGATGCTGCTGGCGGACGCGAAGCCCACCCAGGCTCTGCTGAGCTTTATCTCCGGCTATTTACTTCAATTCACCAAAGTTTGAACGCGGTTTTTGCCTCCTCTCCTGCCCGCTCAAGCAGAGACGGTGCCCTTCTGTAGGAGAGCTGACCCTGGAAGGGGCCGTCGGAGAGCTTTGGGCTGGAAGATGCTCCCCGAGCCTGCGCTGAGCTGCGACTTTTAAAGCCGGGGAGCGGAGCGCTCGCTTGGCGAGGTCACCGCTGACGGAGAGAGGTGGCCGAGCATCTGGAGGAAGGGACGGCGAGGGTGTGTCCGAGGAACACATTAATTAGGCGTGCTTCATTAGCGGTTACCTGTTATGGCTTCTGGCAGAATCCAGCTATCCGGAGAGGAGGAGAAGGCTGAACCCAGCTGTGGGGGGAGAGGCAAGGGGTTCGCCGAGGGGCTGCGGAGCCGGGGGTGGGGGGGTGGGGGGGAAGAAGCATCCCTGAATCCTACACTCCTGACTGGAAATGGGGAGCGCCTCGCCGCTGTAAGCTCCTGATTGTGTGTCGGCCGGACAGCTGAGACCAGACATCCCCTCCTGCAGTGGCACTGGGGTGTCAAGGAAGGGTCAGGTTTGGGGATTGCTTTCTGCTGGTCGCATCCCAGCTTCTGGCTCCCCCGTGGGACATGTCTACCGGCAGGGAAGCTGCGGCGGGGGGAGCGGGCAGGAGGAGGAGGCTGGGCAGGCAGGCAGAGGGGTCAGAGGAGTTTTTCCTGCACCTTTGGTGGAGCATGAGCCCGGCTCTTTATTTGACTGTCGTGTCTGTGCTCACAGTGACGGGGTACCGACCCCCGGGATGGGAGGCTCGGTGGGAGAGAGGGGCCACAGAGCACGGCCAGCCCCTCCAGCCCACCAGGAGGGGCAGGTCCTACCCCCGGGTACCTGAGCAGTAAGAGGTGGTGACTCCTCAGGAGCTGGGGCTTCCAGTGGGGCCACAGGGTAGAGCTGAGCCCCATCCATATGGATCCATATGGAGATCCATACTGCCAGGACGGGAATAAACAGTGCTGGCTGCTGGGGCTGATCGTGCTGGTGCTGGGAAGGGATTTGACTGTAAATTCTGGCAAACCAAGATGAAGAGAAGGTCTGTTACCAGGCTGAGGTTGAGGTTTTCTCTGGGCTCAGCTCCTGGTGAGCAAGGCTGGCTTTGCAGGCAGGGAAAGGCTGGGTTCCCCATGTCCATGAGGATGCTTGTAGGGTCCAGAGGTCTCAAGCCAGACCCCTGAAGAACTCCGTGTTCTACCTTGCACCCCAAACCTGTTTAGAGGGACTCATGGATTGAGCATCAGCAGGGTGAGGCCGCAGGGATGGTTCATCACTGTGGGACAGCAGCCATGGGGGGACACATAGATCTGTCACTGTTCCCTAGACTGTGATGTTCCAGGCTCCCCAGGCTCCCTAAACCAGCTCAAGAACTGTGTTCAGAAGCAAAACCGAATCCTGGGGGATCCCTTCCCTGACACAGCTGCAGCTCTGCCTGCCAACAGCTTCATCCACAGCTCTTAGAGAGTAACAGGCACCCAAACCCACTGGGCTGCAGTGGTACAGGGTGTCTGTGGGGCTCCCAACCCTCTCCCTACTCCTGTTCATCTTGTCAGAGCCCAGAGCGAATGCAATAAACGCTGAGAAAAATGCTAATTAGTAAGTACAAGCATGCAGGGTGTAAAGTAGATGTTTAACCATATTATATAAACAAACATAGAGGAGCCATAAATTAGGCGGGGGAAGAAGTCGATTCATCGATGGAACTGCCCAGGCAGGAGAGATAAAGGCAGCGTGAGGCTGCTGAGGGACTGAGGGACGGGGACACGATGTGGCTGGCGCCTGTAATCCTCTCTCCTTTTAATTGTGCCTGTAATGAGAAACAAAATGCCAACGTCGTTAGGTGCTGCTTCCATCCCTAAGGTGGTCCCAGCCAGGGGAGCAGCATCCTACAGCCAGGGTTAAAATCCCAGCGAGGGTAAAGCCTGGGACTGCTTGGATCCTCCCAGCTCTTGGGTACTGCTCTACAAGCCCAGTTTGCTGGCTGGAGTTACTGGGAGGTGGCTGCTAAATTTGATGGCATTAAGTGGTTAAAGCTCAGGACTTCTTCAACAGCATGATTAGTTCCTGGTCCTCCATAACCCACCCTCACCGTGGGAGAAATAAGGAAATCAGAAAGGATAGGGATAGGAGATTAAAAAATAAAATAGAAAACATGGGGCAGGTTTGGGAGGTGCCATTTGTCTGTCCCTTGGTCTGGAAGGGATTTTCCCCTCAGCACTGTCTCATATCTCCCACGGCAGGTCCAGCCTCCTTTGCCGAAGTGCCTGAAGTGAATCCCGGGATGCCCAGCACCACTTCAGCTCACCTTTAGCTAAAGATTCTCCCCACGAGGTGCCTCTGCTCCCACAGCCCCAGGGGGAGCTGCTTCAGCTGAGTCCCATGGGGGTTGAAAGGGCCTCTCCCCTCCACCTCTCCGCTGTCTCCTGGCCAGAGGAGGGAGTCAGGGTGTGCGTGAGTGAGCCCCTTCCCCCTAGAGCAGCAGCGTCCCTGTGCTGGTTAACTGATGATGGTACTCCCTGAAATAGCCCCAAAGGTTGCAGCAGTTGGACTGAGCCAGCCCAGGGATGGGCAGCTGGAGCTGGCAGCTGGCCTGTTGAGACATCCCATTCCCAGTCACCACTTGGCCTCCATATCTGCTTGGGGAGTTTTCCAAGCCAATTAATATTCAAAGGAACATCCTTCCTTGCCAAAATCCCAGCACCAAGCCTCCCATCCACAGGCTGCCACGGGGAGCTAGGAGCCCCTCTCCTTCTCCACCTTCCTATTTCCCCCAGCTTGTTGACTTCACCTCGGAGCTTGATTTTATTTTCCTTTTATAATTACCCATCACAATTTCTCCCTGCAGCTCCTTGATGAGTCCCTGGTAATTGTTTGGTTCTTTTTTTTTTTTTTTCCCACTCTCTTTTCCTTGATGCTTTGCAATGTCAAAGCCTGGTATTTCCATAATTTCCTCCTGGTAAAACATCCGCAGGGCAGGAGCCCTGGCAAAGCAGCAGGCAGCGAAGCCGGCAGCTGCCTTGCCTGTCTCCCGGCTTCCACCAGCTGCCTTCAGCTTTCAACAAGCCACCATGGCTTATTGCATCCTGCTGGCACGCGAGCATCCGAGTTGGCAGGGTTTTGGGAAAGGTGGGGCAGGTGGAGATGTCACACATCCCCTCTCCTCCTCCCCAGGGGGGTGGGGTTTGGTACCCCGTGGCTTGTTGCTGCCACGTTTAAGTGCGAGGTATAAATCCCAAGGGCACTGAATTCTCTCCCCACGCTCCCTGGGGTGTCTGGGGGTCCCCCCAGAACGCCCAGCAAAAGGACAGCAGAGGTGGTTTGGCCTCGCTGAGGTCCCTGTCTCCAAGAGGTCTGGGGAACAGGGACCTTCATCTGAACATTTTTCTTTTGAGTTGTTTTTGGGGGAAGCTTGACCCAGGACATTCTAGAACCCGCCCCAGCTACCACCTCCCATCCCTCCCTGCTGCTCTCCAGGATTTTTTTCCTAAATAAATGGGGTTTTGGAAGGCATTTCTGCTCCCTATCTCTTCCCCCAGGTTGTGCAGAGCCCCAGCATTTGTCCTCCCCAGCAAGTCACCACCGGAGGATGAGGTTTGGAGCCTCCTACTAGCACGTGGTGGAAATTAAGTGCTTGTAGCTACGACAAGTGTAGGAATGCCTTTTGGTAATGGCTGTTCTCCAGGAAGGAGGTCTCGTGGAGGTGAGGGGTTGTGTCTCTCCTTCCCCTCCACTCATGAGAAGCATCACAGGAGGGAGAAATTATTTCAGCTCTGTTCTTCATCCCCAGGGCAGTTCCCTCTTCATCTCACTCATTTGGGAAGAAGATCCCACTTAAGATCATGCAGGGCTGCAGGCTGGGGATAGGGCTGGAGAGGTGCCTGGAGAGCAGAGATGCTCCATTGGGTGCTGGCTCTCCCTCAGAAGTGCAAATATCCTCCTCAAAGGAAAACAGCCTTGCCCTGCCTGCCCCGCATCATGGGATGTGTGGCAATGGCCCAGGGGAAAGCTGCTCCCTTTGCATTAGCTGGAGCACGTGGCTGGCTGGTGTAATTACTCTTCCTTGGCCTGGCGGCCTGGGATTTGAAAATTGATTGCTGAGTCGATACCAAACTCAGCGTTTGGGCCACGCTGGGCTGCCAGAGGCGGGAGGCAGGCGCTGGGGGACGGCTGCCCCCACCAGCAGCCAGCATGGGAAAGGCTGAGCTTTGGCTTTCCAGCTCATGGCAAGCAGGGAAAGTGACCCCCGAGCTCTGCCTGAGCCAAGCCCTGCCAGCATCGCGCTGGAGCCGCGCGGTGGGTGCAGGATGGATGAGCTGCAGGAGGAGCAAAGCCTGAGTCACACAGCCCCTCGTGGTGCCCACCCTTGGAGCTCAACGCCCTCCACTGTGTTCCCAGGGCATCATCTCCAACAGGAAAATGTTGCCCGGAGAAGCTCTTGAGCAGTTTCTCTGATGGCTTCCTTCCTTTTGGCTGAAATCTTGTTAGTCAGCAGAAATCACTGAAAACAGGGATTCCTAAAAGTGCATTGTTTGTTTTCCTTAGCTTTTGGGGGTGGATGAGTCCTCTAATCCCCACAGGGTTTTTCAGCCTTGCCTGGTTGAGCACCAGAGAAGGGAATAACTCCTGTTGGTGGAGCACATCCATGTCCCTGCTAAATAACGTGGGGACGAGCAGGGAGCTCCACCGGAGGCGATTTCGGCCGCTGCCACTGCAGACGGCTCAGCTTCCCCACGGAGAGAGTGCAGCTGGTAATTAAAACACAGATTGATTTGCTTCGATCTGGGCCTTGTCCCCTGGGGAAAGCGAGGGGCTCCCCAAGGGGACACGCTGGCACTAACAGGACATGATGTGTGTTGTGGGGGATCAGTGCCCTGCCTGGCTCTGCCTGTCCCTGTCCGTGGCCAGGGCCCCTCATGTCACACCTGTGTTGCTTCTACTTGCATGGAGACTTGAAAGAAAATCCCTCTGCAAAGCATCAGCATTAAAGTTGTCTTTAATTACGCAGTTAATTTATTATGTAGCAGTAGTAACAATGTAAACCAGGCAAACGGCTGGGAGATAGCACGCCGAGAATTGCCTCATTTGGTAAATAATTTCAACTTAAGTAATTATTTCCTGCAAGGGGGACAATGCGGGAGCACCCTGGGGACTCTTCTGGCCACAGGAGGGATGAACTGGTCGTGTAATTCCTCATTAATTACTCCACGCTGTCGTTTCCACTTCCCCACACCTTCCCCACCCCGGGATGAACGATGGGGTTCCAGGGGGTGCCTTCGGTGCTGCCCACGGATGACTCTGGATCCAGTCTAGCAGCATTCCTGGGCAGAAGTTGGTTGGTTTTCCTTCGGGTTGTTTTGGGGTTTTTTTATCTCCCCGATTTTAACCCATCTGCTTGTCATGTTACTAAGGCAGCGTCCCCTTTCGCTAGCCTTGCTTCGTGAGCCCTAATTGCAGCGGGACACTGATTAACGTGCCGGACTCTCCCCCGCCGGGTGAGTGGCACTGGGCAGTGGCTGAGCTGGCAGCGGGCGGTGCTCCAGCATCCCTGGAACCCGGCGCTGGCGGCACTGCCGCCCGCATCCCAAGGTCCTCCAGCTGCCCAGTTTTCAGTAGGAAACACGGTTTAGACAGAGCTGCTTCATTTCTGTTTTCCCCCCTCGTCCTCCTCTCCAACTCATCCTGCATCTCCTCCTCCCCTGGCTCCGTCCCTGTCTCCCCCATCCCTCTCCGGCTTCGCCCACACGCTCTTCCCCACTCCGACCTTTTGTTTCCCCCGGGGCTTCATTTAAAGGCGCTATTGATGCCCTTAGGCGCGAATATGAAGAGAGTCTCTCTCCGGCTGCCCGCCGCAGATGGGGACCTCGGCTCAATCCACGTCCTGTTCTCCACCGGGGAATAACAATGAACCCGGGCGCCACAGAGAGACGGAGAAAGAGCCGCTCTGTGCTCTGGGAGACAGCCCTGTCCCCAGGGCCAAAATAACTCCACTTGTTTTATTTATCAACTCCGGGGGGACGGGGAGTGAGTGGCATACAGATGTTGGCACAGCTGGCTCTGCCAGCCCGACGTGCCTGGGACCGGTCCCCCAGCGGGGTCCTGTGTGCAGTGGGGGGATGCTCTGCAGCGTCGGGGTCTCAGCATCCCATCCAGAGCTGGAAAAACCCCGGGGGGGTGGTGTTTGAAAACAAAAACAAGATTTGGGCTGTGGGCATCCCTGCAGCCGAGCCTCAGGGAAGCTCCAGCTGCCAGTATCCAACATGCCATGAATTCCTACCCTCCCCTGTGCTGGTACCCCAGCGAAGCTCACACGGAGCCTGGGACAACTCAGCATTTACCCAGCAGCTCCAGAGCTTGAAACAGGGATGGAAAGTCCTTCTTCATCGTTTGTGCACATGCACAAAATGAAATGAAGGGTGGTATCAGCTGAGCTGATTCTTTCCCACCCCCTGCTCCCTTCCTGCACGCTCTCAGGCTCCCTCCCTCCTGCTCCTCACTCCCTGTGCTCCCACGAGTGAATTGGATTAGTCACCTTCTTAATTAACTCTGCCGGTGTGAGCTCTATTAGGTATTAAATGTTTGTCACAATCCAATTTAAAAAATCCATCCCAGCAGGGCAGGGTTTGGGAGGGACTGGGGGGGTTGCAGCTCTCACACTGGAGGCTGGGAGGGCCTGAAGCCAAGAGGGATTGAGGGGGCTGGTGGGGTGTAACCCCCCATCTCCCCTCCCTGCAATTCCTGGATACCCCAGAGACTTATTTTGCCTTTGGGAAAGGTCATCCTTGCTCTCTCAGCAAGGAAGGGGTAAACACAAAGCTGACACGCCAAGGAGAGCCCATGTCAGCCCCAAGCACCCCCTGAGCCAACGTGGGTTGAAAATCAGGATGGAGCTGGGTGAAAATCCAGGATGGAGCTCTGGTGTTCAGGCTCTGACCAGCAACAGGGTGCCTGGAAGCACCAGTAAGGCTGAGCTGGGTAAACCCAGCCTTTTTGGGGGGTTAAGGGCTGCGTTGTCAATGTGCAGGCTGGGTGCTGTCGGGAGGGAGATACCATCAGCATCCTCAGCAGCGAAGGCAGCGTTGGTTTTGAATGAACGCCCACACTGGGGACGAATGAGGCTTAGCTTCTACTTTAAAACCAACCCAGCCCCTGAGGATGGGCCTGGAGCATCTTCCTGCAGCCCTCCCATGGTCCAACCCCCTCTCTGGGCCAGTGCCCCACTGGAGATGTCCCCACCCCATGGATGCCTTCATCACCCCTCGGCTCTTTTATTCTTTTTATCTTTTCCTCTGTCTTCTAGACCGTTTCTAATCCATAACAAACTTTCACCTCTCGTCTTAGTTCCCTTAACAGCCTCTGCAGAAGGAGTTTATTAAAGCCTGGTGGAAACTCTGAATTCATTATGGCTCCTTATGCTCGGTCACACAGCGCTCTGCTGGCTCCCTTGGGTCAGGGCTCTGGTAGTTTATAAGGGCCCTATGGAGCACTTGGGCTTGTTTCTTCCTAGGCCAGATTATTATTTATCATTTTTATGTCTTTGTTAATTATGTACCGTTAATTATTTATTATTGTAATTGAATTTGTTTTCTCCCCACACCAAATGGCAAGGCTTGCTGGGCAGGGATGCTTCCCAGCATCACCCTGTGTGTGTTTTGCCACAGAGAAGGTGAACCACTGACTGGATGGGTGGGCAAAGCATCACTTTGCACAGTAAATTATATGTATTTCAGCATTTTTAGTCTAAAGAAAGCTTCTTGAGTGAACCCTGCAGGTACCCGGGGGGGTCTCGGTGTGTATCCACGGCCACACACCTCACCCACCCTGATGCACTCCAGGAGGGGAGACCACAACTGGGGGAGCATCATATTTGCAGCAGTGGCAAAAAAGCTTAATCCCTTTAAATTCCTCCTTATATTGACTGTGGCTTCACAGCGAAACCACGCACTGCAGGGACACAGGAGCTTCCAAACTGCAGGTGCTTTAGTGGCCTGCGGGACTCCGGCCACCCCACAGCACCACCTCAACCTGCTGGCCCCCTCCATGGGGCTCTGGCAGCCCCCAAGCACCCTGGATTTGCAGCCTGAAATGGGAGTTCTTGGGCAGGCCCAGGGAGGAGAAGCAGGATGTGATGGATCCCAACTGCAGGTGCACTGGGGCACTTGGCTGGGGAAGCAGCTTGAGGGGGATTGTCACCCGTGAGTGCAGCCTGGAAGAGGACAGGTGGATTTAGAGGTGCCTCATGCTGTGTATCTGCTTCAGGTGTCACAGTTTGCATCCAGGAGGGGGTCCGTCCCGTCTCCACTCTGAGAGAGTCCCCAGAAACATTCTCCTCACCAGGATGGAGGGCTGTGGTAGGGAATAAGAGGGATTTTGGAGGTGTTATTGATTCCCAGAGCAAAGAATCCGCTGCTCTGGAGGATTTTTTTCTTTCCAGCAATCAATGGAAATGTGTTTATCAGGAAACCGTGTTTGACCTGGACAAGCGTTTTACTGATGTAAACAAAGCTGGAGAGAGGGACAGGGGAGGGGGGCTGGGCGAGAACAGATAAGGAGGGTTGGGAGAGAAGAGACAGGCATGGAAAGAACCAGGAAAGAACCAGGATGAAAGGGGTTGAGACAAGGAGGGGCCCTGCCTTCCCTGCTGAGAAAAGCAGGACTAGGGGCATGCACCCACCCTGAGCTTTGCACAGCCCCCTGTCAGCGGTGCACAGGGGGCTGCCAGGCACTGGTGGGCAGGGGGACATCACTGCCTGTCCTGCTGGGATGTCTCCAGCTGGGCCGGGGGACATCACTGCCTGCCCCAGTGTCACGTCTCCAGCCCATCCAGGCAACTCCTCGGGGAGCAGAAAGTTGGTTTCCTTAAATTAGCAGGAGTGCAGGCAGGGGAAGGAGCGAGGAGGGCAGGTTTCCATGGAAATGGGAGCTGGCAGGAGAGGTGGCGAAGGCAGAACAGGCAGCGTGAGCCCTGGCAGGGGTGATGCTCTGCCCTGCCCCTCATTCCTGAGGGAGGGCTTCTCCCTGCAGTTTTAGGGTATTAATTGGAGCAGAAATTACTCTCTTCGTGATGGAGACGTGCTTATCCCTGATGCTTTGATAACAGATCTTTTCTTCTTCCTCCGTAGCATCATTTATGCTGTAGAATCCTCAGGAATGACAAGAAGCAAATGCCCAGCCTCGAAATGTTGGGTTGGGAATGAGAGTAGGCAGCAGGTTTGGAAAAAAAGAGCAGTTTCAAATGTCAGGGGAATCGGTGTGATGAGGATGTGGTTAGCAGAGGGCAGCCAGGCCAGCAGGTTAATGTGCCTACCCTTTGCAGAATGAACCGGGGCACATTTAATGACTCCAAATAGCGAGGGCTTGGGTTTTACATCTGGTCTTAAAAATGCCTGTTAAATCCCAGGTGATCTCTCACTCATCTGTACCTCAGCCTCAGTCCGTGTTTTCAGCTCCCAGGTAGGAGCAGTGCTGCCTTTCAGTCCTGCCCTTGCACATCTCCTTTGTATCACAGTGTATCTAGAGGAGAAATCCTCATACGGGATCCCACAAGGGCAGAGCAAGATCCAGGTGGGAAAACCTGATTTCTAACATCGCCCGGGCGTTGTGCACGTGGGTCCTGTGCAAGCAGCGGGATGAGCATCCTGATGAGCATCACTTGGGAGCTGGGAGAGGACCTCTTCTCCTCTGCCCCCAGCCGGGTAAAGCAGAGCAGAGATGGAGCTGGTTGTGGCACAGAGAAGAATAAGGCATTATCCCAGGTTTCCATACAGCTGGAGGAGGGGACGTGCGTGCCGTCGCTGCATCCCGCACGTCTGTGTGGTGCCACTGGCAGGATCACTCATACCCAGGTCCTGGGCAGCCTGGGTTTGGGGGGAATTGAGGAGACAGTTCAGCAGCCCACGGATGAGGATCCTTGCATTTGCAAACCCTGGCCCAGCACCAGGGACATGCTCTTCTCCCACACTCATTGGGATTTGAGGCAGGGTGGTGATGCCACCACCGTGTGCAGTCAGGGACCATGCTGCAGAGCAGTGGAGAACCTGCCCTCCTCCCCCAGAGCTGGTCCTCACCCCACAGCTCTGATTTGAAGCCACCCAGTCCCATGTGAACCTCCAAGTGTCACCATCCGGGGGAAGGATCCCACCCACACCACCAGTGGGGCAGAAGGGACCCCCCGAACCACGCGCGGATGGTGCTGGCACACACATCTCTCCTGTGCTGTGGCAAACAACCCATGGCAGCCTGGCCCTGATGGCCTTTGAACAAGCCAGTGTCTGATGTGAGGCCACTGAGCACAGTGGGTTGGCACCAAGGGGGTTTATTTCCAAGCCTCCAGGAGTTTGGGTTCCACTGTGCCCGGTACAGACAGACCTCTCCTTGAATTCGGGCACGTGGTCCACCCCACCCAACCAGTGGGACAGTCCTCCCTCGGCTGGGACAAGGAGGGAGGGACCCTAAATTGGCTCCTGGAGGCAGAGGGAGCTGGGGCAGGCAGCACATCCCCCTGCTTGTGTCTGGGCTGCTGCCAGGGAAGATGTGTGCGTGGAACCTGCGGAGCTGGCACGGAGGAGCTGCTGACATTCACTCCAGCACGGGCTCCCTTCCTCCTAAAATTTGGGGAATGCCCTGCTCCAGAAACCAGTGGGATTTATCATTACCTGCTCAGTACCAATGCTGGGGTCATATTAAACAGGACACCAAGGGAATTAGATCTAAATCTCCGAGGTACCAACTGACCCATTAGCCAATGCCAAGCTGGAGATGTGGCTTGTTATCCATTTTGAGTACTTTTTGCACATGAACCTCCAGACCTGTCTGCCCAAAATGGTGAAAAATCTCAGCCTTCTTTCCAGGGAAAGGCTGTGACCACCCCCAGTTTGTCTGTGTGCCCGGCCCGGCAGCATCCTGCCCACAGCCATAAACCACCTTCCCGAAGGGAATCTCCCTTCCTGACCCCAGGCAATTAGTATTTGCCTCTCACCCCGATGCGCTGGGGTCTTTTATCCCCTCTAAGCTTTTATCCTCTCTTGTTATCCCCTTTGGTGTCTAATCCTCCCTCAAATCCCACTAAGCCGCTGACGTGGCTGTGCCCAGACTCTGTCAGCCATCCAGGGATAAGTCCTGCATCCGAGGGTGGGATGTCTGGGATGCTGTGGACCATAACCAGAGCAGACTCAGGAGGGAGCACCAGCCATCATTACTGAGCTAAAAATCAAACTGGGGTGAAAAAACAGGTTTTTGGGGGTATTTCCTCCCAAATCTTGCAGAGAGCTACAGCAACATGTTCCTCATCACCTGACCTTGATAAGAGCCCTCACTCCAAATGAGATCAGTGCAGTTCAGAGGTGGCTTGGGCTCCGTTCCGAGCTGGGGGGCTCCGTTCCGAGCTGGGGGGCTCCCTAGGGCTCGGTGGGTGACGGGACAAGGCACACCCCAAGGGATCTTCTGGCCTTGCTGCACGTCCTCCAAGGCT
>JAYRBT010000005.1:26086853-26186235 GCA_036023395.1 Myiotriccus ornatus | reverse complement strand
TCCCTAGGGCTCGGTGGGTGACGGGACAAGGCACACCCCAAGGGATCTTCTGGCCTTGCTGCACGTCCTCCAAGGCTCTGCAGAGGGCAAAGCTCTCGGCTCTTTGCTCTCCCCGGGCGCTGTGGCTGCCCCAGCCCTGGGCTCAGCCTGGCAGAGGCACTGCAAGCTCGTGACGCTTGTGGGTACCGCCAGCTCCCTTCTCCTTCATTCCTTTTTTTTCCCTCCTGGTCACTTGGAAATAACTGTTTTAATGCAAAGTGTGGGAGAGGAACAACCCAAAATCTTCCATTTATGATACATTTATGGTGAATTTGACATCAAAAATGCCCCTTGGTGTCCCACGGCTGCAAGTGCCACCCCGCTGCATCGCAGGCCAGCAGCGTTCACCCCTCGTTACTTGGCAATTACCCACTAATTACGGTATTCGTATTCCCCAGCCTTCCTCCACGCAGCCCGCAGCCTCAGCCCTGTTAGGGGCAACTCGCGATTGTCCCTAATGATGGTGATGCAGCTGAATGCCAAAATCCCCATTTCCCTGTAATTTGCACCGCGGCAGAGCCAAAGCCACCCGGACTTTGTGGCTGTGGGGCTCGTTACTCGCTAATTATCCTCTGGACTCACCAGGATGACAGGAGAGAGGAGAGACGTCCTCCGGGATGGCCACGGGGGACAAAGAGCTGTGCTGGCCCCAAGGCAGCTCAGTGGGGTTTTCCCATCCCAGGTGGAGTGTGCAGGCAGGGGATTGGCAGCATTTGCCCCCAGGAGCATCCCGGTGTGGCTGAGACCTTCCAAACTCATTGGAGTTCCACCCCCTGAGGGCGCCCTGACTGTGTGGGTTGCACCCCGGAGCCCCCCCAGCCAGGAAGGAGAAACCCCAAAGTGAAGAATTTCATTTAAGGTCTATTTAGGGAATCCCTTATTCAGTTTATTCCTCATCCTGCTTAGGAAAACTGAAGCACTGGCACCGAGCCAGGGGCTTTGGCTGCAGGGATGTGCCACTGTCACCATCGCAGGGCAAGGCAGGAATGGGATGCATCCCACCTTCCCTATCCAGGGGTGGGAGTCTGCCCACGGGCTGCTCCCCCGTCCCCATCCTGTGAGGAACCAGGTGCCCAGCAGCCATTCCTCCACGATGCAGGATTTGGAGACACATCCCTCAAGTGCCATCAGGGACCTTGCCTGGGCTGGGCAGGCAGCAGCACTCCCGAGCTGTTCACAAGGGCCACTGCACCCCTTTGCCAAGTGGGAATTTCTTGGATTGCTTGGAATTCCCAGGCGTTGCGTGGTCCTGCTATACCCCACTGGTGAGCAGCAGGATTACTGCTAGGCAAGGGGTTGGCAGGGATGCTGAAATTCGTGGAGATTGGGAAGGAGGGGGCTTTGTGTGGGAGGATGCTTCCTGAGCCTTTTCAGGAGCAAAAAATAAAAGACAGCTCCTGGGATAGAAAATAAATGGAAAAGCCCATTGAAAGTGCCTGCTGTGGCATGAGATGGTGGCCCTGCTGGGCAAGAGACCCCTCCCTAGGAGATGGATCTATCTGGGGCATGGATGGATGGAGGGAGGTGGGAACAAACAGAGGGAAGGGGGGAAATCCCCAGCAATTACTATCTCAAGGAGAAATCAGCAGAGCTGTACACCCAATCCAGCTGTTGGACCCTCCAAGAAGGTGCCTGCAGGGTGGGGGGGGATCTGGATGCTCCCCTTTCCCAAAACCCTTCCATGGCTGCAAATGCTCCAGCCCACCAGGGATGCACCATGGGCCCTCCAGCTTTTCATGCCACTTTAACGGCTCAGATAGAAGAGCCAGAGCATTTTTATACTAAAAAAAAAAAAGCTTTTTTTTGGAGCTGGAGGTGTGCCATTCCCAGCACAGGGACTCAGCTGGGAGCACAGGGTTGGGATTGGGGCAGCGGGGAGAAAATGAACCCCCGAGATTTCCCTTGCTTGACCCCAGCAGTGGGAGAGGTTTGGGTTTGCTCAGCACAGGTGCAGGTTTTCGGCTGAGTTGGCAGCACGTGGCTGGCAGAGGGCCCATCCCCGAGGCAGCAGCCTGGGGTTTCAGCCTCTCCCCGGGGTGAGCGCGGCAGCGGCAGCGCTAAAAAAAAGTGTGACGCGATGGAGGCGTGAATCAGCAAGAGGAAAATTCCCACCACCTGGGGAGGGAGAGGGGGCGGAAAAATTACAGGCTGGACTCTGTGAGGCAACTTCATGGGGTGCAGTGGTGAGGTGGAAGGGCAAGGAAAGGCATGGAGCTGGGGTGCTAGAGCAGGGTGTGGCAATGGGGCAGTGCATTGAGGAGGGTCAGCTGATGATCCTCCAGGCTTGAATTCGAGCTGCCAGAGGCTTGGGAAAGCTGCCCTGGGTACCAATCTCAGAGCATCGCTGAAATGTGAGCTTTGCCCCCAGACCCACTGTCCTCTGCAGGGTGCTCAGGTCACCCCCAGGTGAAAGGATGCAGGAGGTTGGGTACCCCACACGTGTTTGTCCACTGCAGGTCTCTCCATGCTCACGCACAGGGCAAAGCCTAACTCCAAAAATGGGGCAAAAAATGTGTCAGGGAGGGGGCAGCATCCTCGGTGGGGGGATGCCGAGCTCCTGCACCTCACGCTCCTGTGCCAAAATGTCTTCTGCCACCGCGTCTTGGGGTGTGGAGGAGCCAGAGCTGAGGATGGCTTAGGAGAGAGGGCACAGAGATGGGGCAGCATTAGCTCCCAGGTAATGCATGATGGGATGGAGGCCCTAAACGAGACTGATGGGTGGGTTAAAGAGCCAGAGCAAAGAGAGACAAAGGTTAAGCATATAAATAGGTAAGGCTCTAACCAGGAGCAAAAGGTAAAGGCTGGGCAGAGGAGACAGAGAATAAAGCAAGGACTGAGTGGCTGGAGGGCTGGATAAATGTGCAAGGCCTGGGGGAATGGGGACAAAAGCCAGGTGGATAAATAAGAAGCAGAATGAGAGCAGTAGCGGGGAGCTGAGGGTTAGGGAGAGCTGGGGGTGGGGGGTGGAGGGCTGGCAATGTGGCACCCGCTGTGCCAGGGCACTCAGCCTCTCCGGAGGGGAGAGAAATACAATCAAACCCCAGCATCTCCCAAATGCAACTCATCTCAATTCCCCTGCCAAGCACCAAGTTGCTTTATACAGCCTCCTATTTTCCCAGCTATCTGCTCAGACATTAATTTTATGGCCCGAGTCGAAAGAGCTCTTCGAAACAAAGCGAGTGGCAGCTCGGAGCTCGTTCCTGGCTGCAGCCAGGCACCAAGCCAGCCCCACACTGCCTTCCCTGACCCTACTGAGCCCCTGGCAGGGCTGGGCTACTAACTGCATGGCCTTGCACCCCAAAAGGGTGCTCCAGAATATATAAGCATGCATGCACAGCATGCATACTGTGGGGAAGCTGGAGAAGGGCAGAGCAAAAAGAAACAAACAGAAAATCTCCCTTATCCATAGAGGCATTTTTGATATCTCATGAAGGAGCAAGCCCTCACCATGCCCAGCTTTGCTCTTGGCTCACTCCCCTCTCTGTCACTAGCAAGGAGATTAAATGCTCTCTTTACAGTATGGCTGGGGTGGACAAAAAGCTCATCCTGGTGCTGCTTTGTTCTCCCCAAGAACCATTGGGTTCCCATGGGGTTAGATGCTGATGGAGATGGGGCACAGTCACCTCGTCCCAGGGACACCCACACGGCAAGGCACCTGGCAGCAGTCGTGCCCCCTCATTATTGGAGACAAGTTTTTACCACTGCTTGGGCAGAGAGTGTTTTTTTTACAGCAGTTTTTACAACTTCTAGAACCACTGAGTTGCAGTTCTGGCGTCTCAAAATAGGCTGTCATTAAAGTGTCAGGATGGCAGGTCCCTTCGGTTGTCAATTATTCTTCTTTACGATATCACAGACACTCAGTGAAGGCCAAAAAGTAAAATAATCTGGATGATCTACTCCTCTTAGGAATTAGAGTTAGTAATTAGACTGCCCTTCATAACATGGGGGTTTGTGTCCAAGAAGTGTTGGGGATGTGGACGTTGCCAGCAGCCCTGTCCTGAGACCTGAAACTCTCTGGCTCTTGGAAGGGACCATGGGGACACTGCAGCAGTGTCTCCAGCACAACTTCAGCAGGGGATGCACCCCCTCACACCCAAAATTCCAGGACCTCTCTTCTTATTTGTTCCACCTTAGGATGACTCTTGTTCAGTGCCAAGATGGAAAGAACCTCAGAGCACCTGCTGGGTGCTGATGGGACCCAACAACTGCTATGCAGGTTTTGAGAAAACTATTGAGAAAATGGAAATTACTAAAAAATAAGTAGAAGAATGAATATTTGGGGCCTTTCCACTACTCAGAGGCTTTCCCTGGGAGCTTGCTCCACTGGGGCAGGAGGGTGCAGGGGCAGGGTACCAAACACAGGGTTTGCCCTCTGTTTCCCTCTCCTCAGTGCTCACCTGTGATGCTGCTGGGAATGTCGTTTCTGGAAACACAATGGGATGGGATTTTGCTCCGTGAAAGAGCATCTCCTCTTGGCTTTCAGTGCTGCAGCACATTCCCTTTGGGATGGATTTATCCGGCCGACACATGAGATTTGTGACTTTGCACTTTCCCTTGGATATATTGACCCCAAGGGTCTGCTGGGATTTCTAAAAATAAAACAAAAATAAGAGAGAGATGTTAAAAAGTCACTTTAGCTGAGTCCAATCCTCTAAAAAAATGGGGTCTCTTCGAGAGGCAAAGGACTGGATGGCTCACTTAGATTGTTTTAATTAATCCTTATCAGCATCCCCTTTATGCCTTATGACCCTTAAACCTGGTTCTGGTGCCTCCTCACGGGGTGACCACGGCCCAGCACTCCCTTCCTTCCCACTCCACCCCACCCCATCCAATTCCACCCCACCCTATCCCAGGTCCCCATCACCTCCCTCATCCTCAGGCTGGAGTGACCTTAGTGCTGTGTTTGCTCTGGAGCGTTCCGGGTTTATTGTTATTTTTATTTTGCCCCTGAATTGGAAAGGAGAAGGGACGTTTGGGGAATTGTTTTCTGTTCAGTTTTAATTCATTTTTAATCGGCTGATGGTGATGATTTGATACAGACAATCTTCCCCAACTGAGGTTAATCAGGACGGAGTGAGCCTCTCACTTGGCGTTATTTAGAGAGGCATTTTATAGAAATACTGTTAGAGAGCTTATTTAACCATATATTTGTTTTCATTGTGTACACAGCTTTTTCATGGGCTTCCCGGCATTTAATGCTGAGAGATTTTATTTATTTTTGTCATTTGGAAGAAATTCAGGCCTGCCAAAGTGCCCGGGATGGATAGCCCAGGAGGCTGCAGTAATCTGTTCAGACCATCTGGGCTCCAGCTCCCAGAGCAGCCCGGGGGGGATGGAAAGCTTTAACAAGCCCCAGCCAACATGAGCCTGGGAAAGCTGGGATTTTTGTGGAGGTGGAGAGATACCTCGATGGAGATGTGCTGGCTCCTGTTTGCCCTTGCAGTGCAACACTGCTCCCAGTTCAGCATTTCCCAAAGGTGAGCAAGGTTTAGTCCCTGGGGAGGGTGCTGAGGTTTGCTCTGGTGGTTTAGGGACAAAATTAGATCAGGAGATGGTGCCAGCCCCACAAAACTTGACATTTAAACCGTGAAACAACTGAATGATCCAGCAGCCAAGCTCCAGAGCAAAGCTTTCCACCTGGTGGAGACCGGCGAGCATCCATCCCACCTCAAAAAACATCCTCCCCGGGGCAGCAGGGGGAGCAAACCCAACCCCTACAGAGCAGCTGAGCAAATATTAATTTACTCCTACAGGTAGGACTTTACATGGGTAATCCTGGGCCCAGGCGCACGTGGAAAACCACTTGTCAGCAAAGCCCCTGGGGCTGATGCTTTGCAAGGAATGATCAGCAGCTCTTGACCCGTCGGAGATGCTCAGGGACCGGAGAGTCGCGTGGGGCCGTGCGGGCTTTTGGGTTGGTCTCGTTGCAAGGAGTAAAGCATCTGTCTGGAGACGGTAAATTATCCCCTCGGCTGGTGTATCACTAATGTAATTGAGCTGCAGTTAAAGACTCCCCAAGGCGCTCCCTTCTCAGCCTGGCAGTTCGCAGCGTGCTCGCTCCTAAGCACAGCCCAGCACCTCCCTCCTGGAGAACCAGCACCCTCAGCTCCCATTCGCAACTGGTTTGCAACGAGAGGCTGTGTTTTACAGAGAGGAACCCGTGTTTTCTTTTAATTTATGGAACCTCCCAGCTGTGCAGTGAGCAGCCTGGGCAGCACAAATCCACTCGCCAGGGTTTACTGAGGGGGCTGCTTTAATCCCCAAAGTGTTTCCCACCACGCTGCCTGCTTCCTGCCAGCTCCTTGCTTTTATTTACTTTAAACCCCAGAGTACAGGTGGCAGGTCGTGGCAGGGGAAGCAGCTCTCCCTCTGCTCTCAGGCAACCCCAGGTTGTTGTTTTTAAGATGAATGAAACTTGTGGCTACAGATTAAATCCAAAAGCACCAGCTTCCATCCTGGTGCTGCTTCTCAATTCTTCAGTCAAATCCTTCCCCTTGACCCCAAAAGAGCTTAAGTTTCCTGCCACCCTGTCTTAAATTCAGGCTTCCCCAGGCCCTCTCCGAGGTGCGGAGAGGGCGTCAATGAGTGTTCAGATGCTCTCCCCAAATCCCTGTGGGAGTGGCAGAGCAAGAGCGCCAAGCTGTCCGTTCCTCAGGGAGGGACTGCCCCGTGGTTTGCACCTCAGCTCTGTCAAGTGCCTTTGCAAGCAGCAAAAAGCAAACAAACAATTGGAGAGAGATGCTAACTGCTTCATCTCCCTTTCTTCGGTAGCGTTTAACCAAGCCAGAATTAGGAAAAACTCCCCCGAGTTTTGCAGGGGGGTCACAGCGTGGTGCTGGGAGCTGTTTTCTGCCCCTGCATGGCAGCTCACCCCCCCTTCATTAGCTTTTAATCAGCTTTCCCCTCCCGGGGCTCCCCAGTGGCATCTCGAGGGGGGGCTGAACATCTCCCTGGCTGTGCCGGGGCCACCCCACACACCCCCGCACTCATTTATGGCTTCTGTTTTTCCCTCTGAGCCGTATTCCCTCTTAGCGTTGCTAAGCCAAACGAATATAAAATCTGGTAAGCGCAAGGTTTTCCCCCTGGGGGATGCATTATTTACGAAGCTTATCGATTGTGGGAAATAACCCAGGGGCGTTCCGACATGGAGCTACATCCCCTCTTACACCAGAGCTGCTAATTACCTGCAAGCTGCCACCAGCCCCTCTGCCCACAGACTGATAGGGTTTAGGGATGTAAGGAAATACCACAGCCCCCTCGCAGTCTCCCGGAGATGGGCATCGCTCTCACTTAAACCCCACACGGTGCATCACTCATCCAAATTTGCCTGCCTCAGCTCCCAGCCATCGCTCCCGCGCTGCGTTTCCCTGCCGTAAAGGGCTCTTTAGTACCTTCTTTAGTATTTCCCTGCCTTGACAGTTCTTATAGGAAGCCATGAAGTCACCTCTCAATCTTTGTGATAAACTGAGCAGCCTGAGTTCTTTCGAGCTGGCAGTTTCCCCATCCTTGGGGAATTTTGTGACTCTCTCTGTAACCACTCCAATCTCTCACTGTCCTCTGGAGGAGTGTGGGCACCAGACCCGCTGGCAGGGCGCTCGTCCTCGGCTGCACCGGGGCTATATAGGGGATAACACGGTACCCTACTCCTCCACGGCACCTTAAAGGGTGCAACCCACCCTGTGCCAGCCAGGAAGCTTCTTTCCTCCTCCTACTGCTGATGAAAAAGCTTCCGAGAGCTGTCCCCGAGTTCCCAGGGTGGCTTCTGGAAGATGACGGTGGTGTGGAGGCAGCGCAGGCAGGTCTGGCAGAGCCGGGGGTGGGCACAGAGCTGGAAGTACGGGGAGAGCAACACCGACGGCATCACAGGAGGGTTCAGGTCAGGAGGGAGCAGTTGGGGGTCAGCTAATCTGACCTCCCAGCTCGAGCAGGGGCTCCGGGAGCACATTACTCAGAACGTGTCCAGATGACTCTTGAGTATCCCCAGGGAAGGAAACTCCACAACCTCTCTGGGATGCAGCGCTCTGGGGCCGTGCCTGAAGAATTTATGAGTCTTTGCAATAAAAGCACTTCTACTAATATCTCACAGATACTCTTTTCATTAAAAAGAAAGAAATGTCCCTAGAGCCGTTGTCCAGCTCTAGGTGTGGAAAACTCAAAGGGTCAGGGATGCTCCTTCACCGAGGGAGGAGGAGGGGCACCACCAGTTGGAGGAGGTGATCACGCCAGCCAGGGAAGCTGCGACGGAGATGAGCTGAAGGATAACGGAAAGATAACGTCAGTAATTAGGGCTGCAATGAAGATGAAGTGCTGGAACTGCAAAGGAGGACAGGGATGGGGTGTAAGTACCTGCTCACCGCTGGTGCAAATCAGTATAATATCACTGACCTGAGTCTCAGCTCCCACCCCCGTACCCATTCCAACTGTGACGCTTCAGGGAGAGGAGAATGGCTGATAAAGGAAGCAATAACAGCAAAAGACTTTAAAACCATAATGAAAAATAATTAGAATAGAACCATTGGTATGGGGATAGTTAGGAGTGCAGGGAAGGTGGATGAAGGCAATGAGGAACACTGAGCAAGAGAGGCTGGTGATGGGGCTGATGGAGACACCGACTTGTCTGGATGGAGATGCAGATCTCAAAATTGTAATGGGAATAATTATGACTGTAATGGGGTGGTAATAAAGATAATGGAATCGTAATTGAGGAGGGGATGGCTGTAAAGGAGGAGGTGCAAATAACAGCCTTGTAAAGGAGATAAGAAAGATAATGGATGGTAATAGGGTTGTTGCTAAAGGTAATGGAGTTATAATGAGGCGAAGACTGCAGCAGGTAGAAGGGGATGGTCGGTTTAACGAGGACTGTGATGCAGAGAGGATTCTATTTCTGATTCATCATGACAGGCAGTGCTGGAGGTGACCATGAGGCTAATAATAACTGAAGGGTCAATCCTTAAGACAAATGCAGCCATGCCATGAGCACGGCAGGACCGCAGTCCCTGGAGATGCAAGGTGGAAGAGGATCTTGTGCTGCAGCACGAGCTACAAGGCAGAGGAGACAATAAAAAGCACCGTGACAAATGACCCGGCCAAGTCCTGCGAGGTTTGCTTTTTAGAGCAGGGCTGCCCTTCAGTCTTGAACCTAGGAGACTGGGACGGGGTGGGGGAGAGCAGCAGCTAGTGATGGCCACGTGTCCCCAGTGAGGGCAGCCCACCACAAGGCTGAGGATGAGCAGCCACTGCAGCAGAGATGGTGGTGGTTGGGACAGGCCGATGACCAGAAGGAGGAATTAGAAAGGGCAGAGTTGGTCCTTGCAGGATGGGGACACACACACAAGTGAGCACATCAATGTGAGACAACATAGGCATTACCCCAGGGGGGCAGTTCAGAAAGCAGCTGATGGCATCACGGACTGAGGTGTTTGTTTTAACTCCTGTGTGATGGATCAGCTCTTCACCTGCCCCCGAGGCTCAGCCCAGTGTCCCCAGCCCTTTCAGCAGAGCAGGTTATCCTCCCAAGGCTGCTCGCCACACACCACCTGCCAAGCCCCATCCCATCCACCACTGCTCCCCTATCCAGGCACCCAGTTATCCTGTCAGAGGAGAAAATCACATTAATTTCACTTGACTTTCACTTGACAAACCCATGTCAGTTGTCATATTCTAACCTCATTATCCTCCAGGTTCTTACAGATTGATCGCTTAATAACATCGTCTCGCACTGCTCCCTGTTTGGAAGCCTCTAACTCTTGGGGTTGCCCCGCTGCAGATCCCAGCCTGTCCTGGGCTCCTGCAGTGCTGGAAAATCCCTGAACACTTCCAAGGTTGGTTTAGCTCTGGAAGTATGCCCAAGGGGGTTGTTCTCAGCAGGTCCTGCCAATACTAGCACACCTGACTGCTCTAAATACCCTGGAAGGTCTTCTCTGCCCTGGCCAAGTTGGGCTCCTGCCCAGTTTAATCACCCTGTCCTAAATAGCTGGGTGCAAGGAAAGGCTGAAGTGAATTCCACAGTGAATCCCTTAGTTTTCCTCCTTCATTTAAGCAACATGCTGGGCCTTTCCTCAGCCCCCCTCCTTCCCAGGCATTTACAAAAGGGTTTTGCCCAGCCTTAAAATGGACAACCCGCTGGAGCTTGTTCCACACCTTCGTGTCTCCCACTTGTAGCTGTGCAGCCACTGCTCTGCTGTCCCTGTTTCCAGGTCTCTGGCATCAGGTCCCCTTTTCTGCAGCTCTTCTTCGTGTCTGAGGTCCATCAGGTCTCTGTATCATCTTCCTCTTTTTCCTGTGCAGCCGGATGGGTTGTTGTGGTGCCCCTAATGCAGTCACTTGAGGTAATTGCCAACTCCCCTGTGCTCCTTAAACCCTTGGATTACCTTCCCTAGAGATTCTGCCTACTGATTCCCTGAGATTTTTGCAGCCCATTATCCTTACTCTGCTGTTCTCACTGCCTTTCTCGTGGCATTCTGGGCTCTGCTATTTCATTACTTACTCCCTGAAATTACCTTCCACTCTTTTCAGCCAGTTCTGCTCTATTAGCCCAAATCAAGCCCAAGAGAGCAGCTTTTCCAGTAGCTTTTGTCACCAGTAGAAAGGAGGTGTTGCACTAACACACACACACAGGGAACTGAACGGCCCCGTCCTGCCGTATCGCTCCATGGTGGAGTTCAAGATGCCTTTTATCACCAAACTGGAGGTGCTCTGGGTTTTGAGAGTCCCTCACATTCACCCACCTGCTCCTTCTAACTCACATGTGGTCTGTCCCACCAGTTTCACCCCTTTGAAGTTGCCTGTTCCCAGCCCCTCGCTCACCTACAGCACAAGTGCACCCCGTTCTTGGTTACACTCCTTTCCTTCATTTCTCATTTGCTCCCCCCTCTCTCCCCAGCAACTCCTGTTCATCCCACCGAATCCCTGTAATGCTATTTAAGCCCTGGTCTGAGAAAGGTACTAAGGTTTTTTACATCAGCCTTTTTGTTTGCCAGCGCTCAGCCATGTGTTTACAGACACATTCACCCTGTGATTTGCTTTCTCATCCCTTTTCTGACCTCACCCCCTCAATTTTTCCTGCCATTTGTTAGAATTTCTTCAGTTCACCTCCTTACTTTGAAAGCCTGTTGGCATGAGCAGGTGCCTTTCCTTATCAAGGGGATCCCAACCTCCCGCCAGTGGGGACACCCCATAAAGTGTCTCTGGTTCTCCTGGTCCCCAACCCCTCTGCACCAGCCACCTCTCAGCTCATTTCCACCCAGAGCTCCCCCTGCAAGTATCCAAGTGTTTCCAGCACACAGGGTTTAATGGGCTTAAAGTACCATCTGCACATATCCAAGCAGAAGGGGAGAAGTATCCTTCAAATGCAAAGGACCTGGGAAATAAATAGAAAAGCTAAAAAAAAAATATGAAAGGTGGGGAAAAAATGAAAAAGGAAGAATTCAGGAGATTGCACTAGCCTCAGAGATAACCCAGGGACAGTTTTTTAACACGAGAACTCCATTTGCAGTCACAGATGGGACTTCTTCCCTCTTAATCGCTTTCCCAACAGCAAACCATGGAGTCACAATAACCCAACTCACCACAGGACAAAGCAATTGCAAGTCCTTTCTCTCCTGAATGGTTGCCAAATCAAACTCTCCTAGATAGAGGGGGAATTAAAAAAAAATAAGACTTCAACAGGTCTCCCAAAGGGAAAACAGGACGAGGGTGAAGGATAGGAAAGGAAATTGGAAGGGAAGCTCTGCTTGACTTCGGGATGAACTTGTGCACTGACTAACCAGCTGTGGCTGCCCGGGGAAGTTTGCAGAAAAACCTGCCATTTTTGTCATCACCAGAGGCTCCAGCCCGGATAAATAACAAGTTGGAAGCTTTGTGAGCACTGTCATGCAATAGAAATCACGGAAGGCAATGCAGCCCCGAAGAGAAACCATAATAGCTGGGCTTTCAAATACTGCTTGGGAGGTTTGTGCAGGGAAGGTGTCCTTTATGTCTAGTACAGGGAACACCAGGAGTTTTCACAAGGATTTCAGGGGATCAGGGTATTTGCTGGTTATTTTGAAATAGAGCTGCTTACACTGCCTGATACAGGAGAAAAACACGAAAGAAGCCAGAGCAGAGGAAAAAAATACGCAAAATCTGTGGTAGTTCATGGGAAGGCACCAGGGCACAGAGCTGGAAGGGATCAATGCCTTGTCCACCAGCCCTGGGATAAAGCATTTAAGCTGTTTGGGGCCTGCTTTCGACAGAGCTCCGTGCTCAGCTGGCCTGTGAGTGCCGCAGCAATCTCCCCCACACTGAGCAGTGCCCGGGGCTGAGGGCTCCCCCCAGCCTGTGCACGAGTGGCTGTGATTGCCCTTAGGGATGGCAAGACACAGACAAAGAACAAAAGCAAAGGCTGGGGGCGGGAAGGAGCGAGGCTGACCTGATGCTGGCTGCCAGAGGGAAACTCCGAGCAGGGCTTGCCTTCCTAGTTAGGGGAAACCCACCAGAGTAAAGGCTGAACTCTGGTATTTCTCTCTGCCACCTGCTTTTCACTAAGTCCGTTTGTCTTCAGAGCCTCCAGGCATCAGTCAAAGCCCCTCCAGGCTTGGAGTAACCCAGGAGGGACAAGTTTGGGCGCTGGGGGCAAGGCTTGTGGGTGAGGTGCTGTGCTGGGAGCCAGAGGCAGTGGGGTGTCTGCAGCCATGGGACCAGCTCCTGCTGCTGAAGGGAGATAAAATCCCCATTATGCAGGAGAAGAAATTGTGTTCTGCTGGATTGTGTAGATGCCTGAGTGTTGCTATACATGGTTCAAGCTCCCTGAGAACCTGTACCCGGTGGGAAAATCCTACAGGGTCCAATAGAAACGCAGCTAATGAAGCTACCCTGAAACCATCAGGATTTAATAGCTCAGGTTTTAACCACCCAGTGCAGGTTTTCTCATGGCAGGGAGAATTATTCTTGCCCTTTCATAGAGCATGATCCACAAAAACCTGCAAGAAAGCCATTTCCTATTAAGCTCTATTGCTTTCAAGGGGGTAAAAAAAGGCCAGGAAACATAACTCGAGATACATTTCCTAAAGTTACGGTTTCTTCCTAATTCTTAGTTTAAATAAGGATTTGAGAGTTGGACTCTCCACTCTTGGCATCCATGGTTGTCTAGTTTGGAACAGAAATCAGGTATGTCACAGCCAAGGAGCTCGTGGCTCTCACTGGGACCCAGCTTTGGGCTGAACCCAAATGTACAGGGTTTCCAGTCCAGGGTTTCCCAGACAAACTAACAGAAGGGTTTTCACAGCCACTGCTGTGGTGTCCAAGTAGCGAGAGATACAATTTCTTTTTATAAAACACACAGTCAGTAAGAAATGGGCAAAAATTTACTGGTGTCCCTGACAAAAAAGGGAGTCAAACCAGCCCCTAGGATTAAAGGCTTGGAGGAGGAAGAGGAAGGGGATTGGTTCTCTGATCCAGAGAGGAGCCCTGCAGAGAACAGGCTGCCTTTTCTAGGTCTTGCAGCATCACAGGTCCCCTCACAGGGGCAGAGTGATGGCACATGTGGGGGACACTTGGCTATTGGGTTTGATATCTCTGGCTTGGAGCTGCTTGATCAGATTTAAACTGAGCAGCCACCCCAGTCCCTGCCACACACACACTCCTCCAAGGGATGTTCCTTGGCAGCCTCCTCACTTAGGAGCATAGAACAGATGCTGCAGCAAGGTCCTGACACCCTCCCACCATCAGCATGACCCCCCTACAGCCCCAAGCAGAGCTGTCAGGGTGCAGGTGATGGGTCTGAGATGAATGGAGACACCACAGAAGCTGGTTTTGGTGCAGTCAAGGCCACCCCTGCTGCCCTTGGCCACCCCTGCCTTCAGGGATGTGATTCTCCCCCTCCTCGTGCAGAACCAGTGACCCAGGGACTGCGGAGTGCCTGTCACACCTGGAGGTACCCTGTGCACAGCTGGGGGAGAGGGTGTCCTCTCCAGAGCCTGCTGATGAGCCCAGGGCCCTGACATCATTTGCCATGACAGACAAACAGCAGGAGTGGAGTCATGAGCTGTTCCACCTGGGCATCAGCCCAGTCTGAGTCAGCCTTCGGGCAGCGGCAGCAGCTCTGACGTTGCACCGTCAGGGCTGGGTCTAAAAATAAAATTAAAAAGGAGAAAGGTATTCTTAGCCTCAACTCTGTCCCAGAGCCCCCCCAGGGGACTCTGGGACTGAGGGGAGTGGAGATGGCAAAGCCCAGGAGGCTGGAAGCACAGCTCTAGACATGCTGGGTGTGCAGCTGCAGCAGCACCTGCCTCCCACAGCAGAGAGGGAGCTCCCACTGCTGCCATCTCCCTCCCTCGTTTTTAGGGAGGAAAGAAAAACGAAGCAAAGGAAGCACCCAAAAGGCCATGCCAAGCCCCAGGTAGCTGGTGCATAAGGCTGTGACCACGACACTGTAAATTCTCCCTCAAATCCCTCGGCTTTTGTGCCAGGGCTGCCTCGTTGCAGGTTCGGTCGCACTCTCCAGAGCAGTATATTCGGTAATTTATTCTCCCCTGGCAAGCTCGGCTCACAGGCAGCATCTGGCTCTCTGCAAAGGTCACTCTGCTCTCTTAGCATCAGCCCTCCAGCCAGGTTTGGCAGCAGGGCACCAAGACCCACCAAAATTCGGCTTTGAAGTAAGTTCTCCTCCCTCCCCTTAGTGCAAAGCAGGGAAACCAAGTTATACTGAAACATGGCTTGAGAGATTTCCTTTAAAATAAACATTCAGGCTTCGGGGCCACTTTTCAACTAAAGCCAAACAAAGTTTAACTACATACAAGTTTTGTGAGCTGTCTTGATACGTCTCAGTGTGCCTTCACCAACTAACACATTACTCCAGCAGGCAGACCTGGGCCAGAGCCAGGAGCTGGCACGGTACCCACAGGATGCTCCACTGCCACTGACAGCGCTCACAGGGCTCACAGCCCTGCTGCTCAGAGCACATTTGCTCCCTCCATGTCCTACCTTGTCCCAGGTCCCATTTTTCTGTGTGTTTGGCAACATGTGATGGTCCCTTCCAGCAGACATGGTGATGCCTCCCAGCCCCGGGAAGCAGGGACTTCCAGAACTAATAGACTTTTATGGCCATTTAAGATTTGATTTAAGCTCCTGCTGCCACAGCAAATAAAAAAAATAATTTTTAACGTGCCAAGGCAGGTTGACATGAAATGCAGGCAAGTTTCCATCACTTATGCCCCCCAAAAAAACCCCAGCTTTGACTAGATATAAGGAAGACTTTTTTTTTTTTTACAATGTGGTGAGGCACAGGTTGCCCAGAGTAGCTGTGGCTGCTCCATCCCCGGAAACATTCAAGGTCAGGCCTGGATTAGATGAGCTTTAAGGTCCCTTCGGCATCCACACTTTTTACTTCAACATTTTGGGCTCTTCAAACTAGCAAACCTCCTTATTTTTAAACTTAGCTCAACATGAATTTGCATTTTCCTGTGGTGGAAAGTGCTGGGTGAGACCACGAGCACGTCTGCTATGGGATGGATGGGCCCACCACGGGTCCAATGTTGAAGCCCTTCTAGATAAAAAGCCATCATCTCTCCCGTGTCTCCACAGCCTTCCTGTGTCTCACACAGCCATAGATCAGTTTCCAGGTTTTTTCAGCATTGGATTCATACCCCCAAAGCCTCAGGTCACACATACTCAAGTGCTCCATGGGAATTCAAAGGTCACTGGAGTGCTTTTCGAAAAATAGTACTTAAGCTCCTTGGAAAGGCAGGTGGCTTAGTGGGGGCTCTATCAGGTTTATAATCATGTACAGAAACATTATCCTGTGATTTAAGCATAGTGAAAATGCAAAACATGATATCCAGCAAGGAAAAACAGAGTTTTGTTGAGCTGCTGACTGGGTTTTAAATGAGGAGAGGGAGCATGGCAGCTCAGCAGTTCCCTGTTCTCAGTGTCCAGAAGCTTCTCCCCATCCAGATGCACTGCTTCCAGCTGGAACAAGATCCCCCTTCCAACTTTCACAGCCACACTCACCATTTCCCAGGGCAATAATCCAGGCACAACACCCAGAAGAAGCCCTAGGGCACGAGGATTGCATTTGCTGAATTTGCTCAGGGCAGAAGTTTCCAGTATCTCCAGCAACCCCAGCTGGGGACAGTCCTGTCACCTCTTGACAGTTGTTCCTCCTGAGTTTGGCAAACAAAAAGCATCTCACTGCATTCAGCTGTTCCTCTAAATTTTGGTTAGACCATGTCAAACCCTGTATGCTCCAAAGCACCCCTGTTTGGGGGGTAGGAAGGCTCTCAGGTCACCCAGGAGAGGCAGGAAAGCTGGTGACAGGCACTGGCACACTCAGAGCTGCAGGAACAGCTCAGAGGAGATACAAAAGCAGCTCAGAGGCAGAGCATCAGCTGGGCACACCATGAAGTCCTGGCACGAACCAAGTCCCCTCAAAACCACTGATGGGGAAACATGGAGTGGAAAGACAGGTGATGTGATGAGACCTTCCCACCCTGCCTTCTCCCGTCCATGGCTGACAGGCAGCCGTGAGGAGTTTCAGGCTGGATGTTGGATTTCAAATATCATTTTTCTCAGGGTGTGAAGATTTAAAGACAATACTTGAATCTTCTCCAAACATGTGACTTTCCTTATGATGAACTGCTATGTCCCTTCTACCATCCCAGCTTTACGTAGGCCAGGGGTCCACCACGCATCAGAAAAATGGAACTTGTATAAATATGCTGGTATTTCATATAAATGTGAGATACAGAAGAGGGCACAGGGCACAGCATTGTGGGAAATGAGACCAGGCAGAAAATCAACACAAGCAGCACACCTGAATTCCAGAGCACAGGACCCGGGTCACAGAAGATTGATGCATTTCCTCCTCCAAGACTCCCAGGAAGGCAGCAGGCCAGCAGCATGTTAATGCACACCCTGGAACAAGAGAGAAGTAGCACTACTGAGCACTTCTGCTCAGTAGCAAAGGCAACTTCCCATGGGCACCACTCCAAACTTGGGATGCTCCTCTCAAAAACACCCAGCTCCCTTTCTTCTCCTTCTTACCCACATCTCCTGCCTGTCCAGACCATCACAAACCCCTCTACCACAGATCCTCAGCTCCTGCCCTGATCTCAGCTGAAATAAATAAGCACAGAAACCAGCAGAGCCACGTGGGCTCAAAGGGATCAATCCACCAGCCCCATCAGCTGTGGCTGGTACCACCCCTCCAACCACCCATCTCACCTGCCAGAGCTGCAGCAGCTTCAGAAAGGAGAAGCACAGGGTGAAGAAGGTGGAATTTCAAAATAACTGTTAGCAATGCCTGGTGTTTTTTTGGTTTTCTCCAGAGCAGGCGTGTGCCTGGCAGACTCAATCCACGCCAGGAAACATAATCATACAGGAAAATTATTATAATGACTTGCACTCAGAAGATCTTCTGTTGGAACATCTTGTGGCACTGCACAAGCAGTCATGAGTGAAAGCCCCTCTGTGAGGCACACCAGGACACCAACTGGCTTTAGGTGTCCATCTACCTGGGCAGGAGAAGGTCAGGGATGAAAACAGGCAGTCTTGGCTCACTGCCTGCCCCTGCCCATGTGGTTTTAGGCCCAGTGGCTTGGGCTGGGGAGGCAGTTTGTGATAAAAGCCCAGAACGTGGCAGCAGAGCTCGTCATGTCCATGTGCTGCACAAAAAGTAACAGGTTCCCCTCCCCTCCCCCCCGAAAACCCTCCAAAACTGAATACTGGACAAAAAGACATGTGAAGCTGCTATTGATCTTCCAGCCAAGGCTTGTGTTGAAAGAACATTTTTTTCCGCTTACTGCACTTATAAAAGAATATGAGATATCAGAGACATCACAGCTCAGTTGTATCTCCTAGGGACCAGCCAAACACCGCATTAGATGGGGGCAAGGGCAGCCAACATAAGAAGAGAACCCACACAAATTTCAGCCCAGGCTGTAAAATGAATTGTTTTCCACAGTTTGGGCTGTCACCCACCCAGCCCAGCACGTCTGAGGGGTCCCTCACCGGGTTTCTGTTTTCCTTTCTCATGAGCATTTTAATAGAGTATTTTGGACTTTGGGGCAGAAAATTACACAGGTAATCCCACTGAAGTAGGAGGACTTCAGATTCTTAAATATCCGTCTAGAGTGGAAAATCGAACTGGCACCATTGCACAGAAGTGAACTTCCACCAGCCCGTGGTACTACTCCTTAGGTTGTGATTTCATCATTTCACAGGAAATGGCTCTTGCAGTTTGAAGCCATTAGCCCTTGTCCTGTCACTCTGTCCCTTGTCCAAAGCCCCTCTCCAGCTCTCTTGAGCCCCATTAGGTACTGGAAGGTGCTCCGAGGTCTCCCCCAAAGCCTTCTCTTCTCCAGGCTGAACACCCCCAGCTGCCTCTCCATGGCAGAGGTGCTCCAGCCCTTGGAGCTTCTTCAGGGCCTCCTCTGGACCTGCTCCAAGAGATTCACATCTGTCTTGTGCTGAGGACCCCAGGGCTGGATGCAGCACTCCAGGGGTGGGGTCTCATGAAAGTAGAGGGGGGCATCACCTCCCTGACCTGCTGTCCACACTGCTGGGGATGCACCCAGGGTGTGAGAGGCTGTCTGGGCTGAGAACACACACTGTCAGCTCATGTCCAGCCTTTCATCTGCCAGCGCCTCCAAGAACTACCTCTCAGGGCTGCTCTCTAGCCTTTCTTCCTCCAGCTTGTGTTGATACCAGGGTTTGCCCCAACCCAGGTGCAGGACCTTGCTCTTGACCTTGTCTGGCCTCACGAGGTTCCCATGGGCCCACTCCTCGAGCATGTCCAGGTCCCTGTGGATGAAAACTCTCTGAACACTCTCCCATTTGTTCTGTTTCAGGTGTGTGGGAAGCAGTCCAAGTCCACCTTAATTAGCAGATTGAGTTTGCCTAATCTGACAGGACTGTCCCACTCCCAGCAGGCATCAAGGGTCATTTGCTTCTCACTTTCTGCAGGAATAAGATGCAGCCAGTAATTCCTCAATTTCAAATCACTGCTCTACAGTTCTGCAAGTATTTTTGGCTGTTTCCTGTCTTCCCACAGTGCTGCAGTTGCTGCCCAAGCGATCTCGTTTCTCAGTTCAGCAAGCCCTGCTCAGATGGCCACAGCATGTTATCTATCATTATTTATCTATAGCTTTGATCAGAAGTGAAGGAGGGCAGCAAAGGCAGGGCAAGAAAGTGTGTTTCAACTGAGCCTGGTTAATTTTGGCTTAGGAATTACAAGTCAGTCAGGAATACGAGGTGCTGAGCCAGCCTTCTGGGACACTGGGGACCACAGGAGTCAATCCTGAGTCAACTCAAAGTCAATCCAAAGGAGTCAACTCCAAGATGAATTTTGACCCGTTCATGAAAGGGGTTATATCAGAGCACTGTCACAGGACTGAAGATGTCTCCTTCATCCTGAGCCTTACATCTCCATGCAGTTCTTCCACATAAAAACAGCCTTTAAACTGATTTTAAGTGCTTGCTTGTGAACTGTCTAACCCCAACACTTACAATACTAGTGGGAGAACTAAAAAGTGAGCAAAACCAAGCTCTCACTTACAAAACATGGCAAAGCACTGGGCTGGCTTCCAAGCTTCCACACCCCACGCCGGCTCCAGGCTCAAAGAAATTACGCTACACTCTTATATCCACTCCTTAACGAGGTACTTGCCTCAATAGGGCAATAAAACCCCAGCCTGACTCAGATCTTCAGCTGGTGCGAGCCCAGGTTGACTAGAGCTGTTTTCCCTTCTTGTCTGTCTCTGCAGTAAAAGCACTGAGGCTACTTCAGTTCTTCCACAGGGGTGTAAAACAGGGAGAGAGATGGCTCTTCCCACTTACCTTCACCGACATGGTAGCCCCGGTTCTCCACCGAAGTCCAACTGAAGCAAACCTCTTTTTAACCAGATGGCTCCAGTCGAAGCCTTCAAGGCCTGCAATAAAAATGACTAAGGAGTGTTATCTCTGGCGTGCCTTGATTAAAGGCCTTTTATATTCCTCCCGTGGCACCGGCGGGTCCGTGCAGGCACCCAGCCAGCTCCTCAGCCCCAGACGTGCCCGTGGAGGCCATGCCAGCCGGCAGGAAAGCATAACCTAAGGAAATTTGGGATTTGGATTGCACCCCCCACCCCCCCAGCATGACTTACTGTACAGGATGCCCATCCTAAAAGCCCAGGCCAGCTCTGTCCTACACCAGTGAGCCCCCCTCGCTACCTGGGGCCGGACAGGTTAGGAGATCCTTGAGTCACCAGGGTCTCCAAGGCTCAGGGGTGGTCACAGTCCTTCCCCATCCCCCCTTGCCCTTCTTCAGAAGCCCAAAAATGGAGAGAGGGAGGAGGATATTTCTCCCCCCATTTTTTTGGCTTTCTGAAGAGACCCACTTTCAGCTTCCATTTTCCCACCCCCATGCCTTGAGAGGTCAGAAAGGTTGGGTTGCCCCACTGTGATGGTTGTTAGGGTCAAAAAGGGATGGAAAACTGGGAATGGAAAGTGATGGGAACAATTCAGGCTGTTGTAACAGCAGCATGGGATTGCAAAGGATAATCCTTGCTCTAGCACTTGCAGGAATAACCAGGGGTGGTTTAGCTGGTCACCTCCAAGGTCCCATCTTTCCTGTGGAAGCCCACCTGCAGGCAATGCCATGTGCTCCTTGGGAAGCATGCTTGAAGCCAGAAAAAAAGAGATTTTAGGGGAGGGATGAGGGATGTGGTCCTGGGATGAGGAAGCCACATCTCCAGCCTTGGACTGGACCAGGTCTGGTGGGCAGGTCAGGGAGCAGCATCCTGGTGTGGGGAATGCTGGTACCCACGTGCAGACTCAGGGCTATACATCCCTTCTCATCCATATGTCCATGGCATGTGTTAATCTCGGGAGAATTCCTAAACCCTGCACCCCCAGCGCATCCCTGCCCTCCAGCCGTGCCCGGGAACGCCTCCTCCCCTCCACACACACAGGAGTGGCTCAGCAGCAGCGAGAAAGCCCCAGATTAACCTATCTGACACAGCAGAGCCTGTTTACTGCCTGGAAGGAGGAATACATCCAGGATGTGTCAAACCCAGCCCGGCTGCCGGGGCTGGGAAAAAGCGGTTATTACTGCAAACTCTGTATACATTATTTATCAAATGAAGTCTCTGCAGCAGGACCACGATTCATTTCTCTGCTCTGGCTTCCTCATACTCTCTTTGGATGACTTTTCAATGGGACATGACGGCAAATCTTTGCAGGCTCCTTGAGGTCACTGGCCCGAGGTTGTTGCCCTCTTCAGGAGCAACTGCAGGTCCCCAAAAGTGACCCAGGACAAGTTTTGCCCAAGGAAAAAAATCACCCTCTAGCAACAGCCATCTCCACCTTGGCAGCTTTGCTCCAGCCTCAAATCTGTTCCACAAGTATCTGCTGCTGCTCTGAATATTCCAGGGAAATTACAATGGGAAGGCAAGTAGAAAATATCAATTACTGGAGGGTTCAAACAGTGCAAACACTGGTACTACCTGCCAGGTTGCATATGCTTGTTAATCAGCCGTAACATGCTGTTTAGTTTGAGCGATATATTAGGAAAGAAGGAAAATCTGATTTTTTTTTTCCAGTATGGGGGGTTATGAAGCAGGTGGGGGAAAGTCACAGCACGCACACCCTGATCACATCAGCTCTGCTTCGTCTCTGTGGTGTAAAATTACACATCTGGGGGGAAAAATGAATGCGAAACCTCACCAGATGAGGGTTTCTTTTCCACGCCCCCAGCTCCGTGTCAGGGTGTGAATGACGGGGCAAACCAAAAAGCGAGTTAAAAACACTCTGCTCATTTGACTTCAGCAGCTGGTTCTGCTTTTACAGGAAGCAAACTGAGTTCCCGGGTGCTTCTGCTCAGGGTTCCCAGGGAAAAATGCCGCAATATACTAATTACGGTTGGAAAAAAGCCAGGATAATAGCAGCGATTTTCCTCTGCTGGTCCGCAGCACTGCCACCCATTTAAACGTGGTCGGGGTGATGACATGGGGCGACAGAGGTTAAGGTGCATCCAATTTCTTCATCGCCCCCTCCCTCCTCTTCATCAGGCCGCGTGCTCCGTGTGTGCTGGGGGTGACGGGAGGCAGCATTCTGGCGGTGGAGCACCACAGGCCGGGCTGTTTGCATCCTCCTCGGCTCGGCCCCGAGGAGGTCTGGGTTGACTCGCCGACTCTAATGCAACATGACAGCCCAGCACCAGCCAGACGAGCGCCAGGACTTGCTGTCGGCGCCCGGGCTGAGTGCTGGGAGCAAACGGGAAAAAAAGCCTCGTGCCCACGGCTGAGAGTGATCCCGATCCCGATCCCTCCGGCTGGGGGTTCACAGTGTGATTGGGGTGCGATGGGTGAACCGTGGAGGTTCTCATGCCTGGTTTTCTCCGGGCAGGAGGATCAGCAGATATGACACTGAGCAGTCCTGCCTTATCCTGACATCCACAGGTCTCTGACAGGCAGACAGAGGGATGATGCTGAGTGGGGAACGGGAAGGTGTGATAAAGTCGTGGCTGCTGGGGAGGGAGAAGATGGGAGATTTGTCCATCTGGGGCAGCAGCACCGCTGCAATACTGTGTTAGCAGAGTCCACACCATGCAGGTCCTACATTACCCTCCAAAATTAATTATCAGTGCCTCTGCTGAAGATAAAACTGAAATAATATTTATTTTTATGCTTACATTCTAGTTGCCATGTAATTAAGTGCTACCACGTAATTAAAGAGGATTTAGAGAGTATTTATGCCCTGCAATGCTCCATAATTACAGTTAATTTCTCCTTTACGTCTCCTGAGCATCTCAGGTGGAGCTCTGGGAGCCACCGGGGCAGGTAGAGTGGCCATCATGGGGCTTGGAAACGCAGTGCAGAGCTTTAGCACTGAAGGGCAGCATCTTGGAAAGGTCTGGCCCCATCCCAAAATCCTTCTTTAGAAATTTAATCCCTCCCCAGGCACAGGGGAGGAGCGATGCCCCAGGAGCATGGTTATGGGCGAATGGGGTTGCCAGTGAGAGCAGCAGCAGGAGCTGTCCCAGCCTCTGCCCCCACCTCTCCCTGGCAAAACTGCTCCAAGTCCCAGAGACACCATGTAAGGATGAAATAAACCCTTCTGCAACATACAGGCCCGCTGAGGGGGGGGATTTATTTCATAGCTGGGTGTGAATAAATACACGGTGTGAAGTGCAGGATGTGATGACTTTTCAGGGGCTGGGAGTCCCGGAGGACGGGGCTGTCCTGGCAGCAGGGCAGCCGAGGCCATCTCCAACAGACATCAAATCTTAGTGCTTAAGGGGCCAGGCTACCAAATACTCTCCTGACACAACTCATATCACATGAGGAGGTGTGGAACAGCTCAGTTTTAGCAGCCAGAAACTGCCATTAGGAGCTGGGAGTTCAGGCCTCACCGGACCAGGGTGTGGCATATGGACCCAGAAGGGAGCAAGACACCCTCCTCCAGGACACTGAACACCCTGGGCCTTTATACTGGCATTAGAGGACAGAGGGAAGTGTCTGGGCATGAGCTGTGATGTGCTGCACGGAGCACTGGGGCCAAAGAGGTACAGGCAGCAGCCAGGCCGTGCCCAAGCTCACTGCTCATGGCTTGCATTATGAAATTAGGTGCCCACCTTGGCTTTCAGTGCAAAATTAGGTGCCCACCTTTGCAAGCCCATGAGTGAATTTTGCCCTAAGCACGTGGGGTTTTGTGATGTGTGGTTGAGCGCCATTGCTTTGTAGGGGGAGCTGACGACGTGCCTGTAAATATATATATAAATGCAGACAGTCAGCACCACAGTTTGCTCAGTAAAATGCTGGGATGGGCTCAGATAAGAGCTGGCACCCTTGCTAATATGAGACTTAACCCAGTGATTGCCAGACTTTACAGGGGAGTGGGTGGGAGGCAGGAGCTGAATGAGGTGACATGAAGCACGACACACCAGATCCAGGCTTTACCTGTTAATGGGAAAATGAAAGGAGATTCCCCCCAAACCTTTGTGCTAAGCTGCTGCCTGCTTTCCTGTGGGAGTTTATAGAGGCTATTGATACATTCCATGCCAATGCAATAAAATAATATGTAATGAAAGCAAGACAGAACGTAGGCTGCAATGACAGAGGCATGTGTGAATTATTAAGCTGGCAGCATTCACAGTCAGTTGGGGGAACTATAGATTTCTTCCTCCACATATAGTTAGGGAACACTGGTAAAAGCATCAGAGTATTTCATCCTTAAACATGTAATTAGTCAGCAGGGTGAAAATCACTCCCTTTCCAAAGGCTGCTTGGTGACAGCATGGAATGACTCGCTTGTTTCTCCAGCATGGTGCAGGTATCCCTGTTGGTCCTCAGCTCTGGCCCCGTGAGTCCACAGGGTCTGGCCTTCAAGTAACCAGTGTTATGGGGGATGCTTTGCTCCTCTAAGCCTTCCATCTCCTTCAGTTCCCCCAAAATCCTGCAACAGGCTGTGTTTAGAGGAGTGATAAGGGTTGCAATTAAGCAGGGGGTGCAGAAGGAGTGGATCAGAGAGAGGGCTCTGCTTGCACATAGCAAGGGCCTTCACTCTGCCATGAAGCCCGGGGAACTGCTGCTATGAAAACCTTTTCAAACAGATAAACTCTACATCAGTAGATCAGTAATAACTGGGAGACAGTGCTTTTTCCCCTCAGAAAGTTGCAGGGAGGGGTCTGCAGGACACGCTGCATCTCTACATCTGCTCAGGAGGGTCCTACTGGTGCAGACCAGTCTCATGACACCAAATTCGCAGCAGTTTCAAGCTGCTGAGGAGCTGACCCAATTATTTCCGCTATTTCTCCGTTAGCAGCTGATGCAATGCAAATTCTTTCCAGTGAGACGGGAAAAATCACAAGAGTTTCTTGCTGAATCACAAAGCAAAGCAGAAGCAAGGCATGTACCATAGAATCCTAGAATCCTTCAGGTTGGAAAAGACCTCAGAGATCGAGGTCTAACCACTCCCCCAGCACTGCCATGCTCACCACTAAACCATGGCCCCAAGGTGCCACATCTACATATTTTTTAAATCCCTCCAGGGATGGGGACTCACCACTTCCCTGGGTGCCAGTGCTTGAGAACACGTGTTTCCCCACGGGCACATCCCCATCTGCCACGGCTAGAGGGCTGTGGCATCCAGGAGCCATTTCAACATTGATCCAATAACGATGCTGAGTTGCCCTAAACGAGCAAGTACCCCAGCCTCTTTTTGGAGATCCTAAAAAACTCCAGAGCTGGGCTTCAGAGCTTGCAACGCAATCCACTTCAGCTACCCAGCTGTCTGATCACCTTGGAATGGAAAGTGTACAGCTGGGAAGCCACCCAGGGACACCATGGAGCTGAATTCCCTTCCCCATGTGCCCCGGAGGAGAGGGGCATGAGCTGCATCTCGCCCTAACACAGAGCAGGCACCATCTGCACTGAGCACTTGGGTATCTCCAGGCTGGTTTTGGGAGCCTTGAAAACCATCCATCACGGGTTTTTTGGGGGGATATGGGAAACCTCCAACACACTTTTCAACAGAGAAGTCCAAATAATACACTCGGGGGCTTCCTGCACCACCATACCCTGGGCTCACTCACACCATTAGCAGCAGCAGGAGCAAATCCATCACAGAGGTCTGGCTCCTGCCAGCTGAGCTCCGACAGGGAACACATCACAGCTCCAATCAGCCAGCCTGGGCACGGCTCAGGGACTGCTGGGTGTTAGCAAACACCTGCCTGCTCCTGCCGTGCCGAGGACTCGGGCAGCAAACCCCATTTCTTGATGGTTCGTTGGTCAGCATCAAGGATGAGAGCAGGGCTGAACTCCAAATAGATCTGATTGTCCGGTCTGTCATCTGCATCAAAAAGCAGGGCCTGGGGTTTATCTGGTGTTGAGGAAAAGGGAATGCAATAAATGCATATAAATAGGTATATATACACATGCATCTCTATGTGCTCTGGGTAGATTAAAAGGTTTCTCACCCAAAACAAAATGTTCATTTTCACATCTTTAGTGACTTCAAAAACATTTTAATACACAATATCTGGCTGAAGAAACAATTGCTTTCATTTTTCAAGCATCTTCCCAGGCAGAATTTGGCTTCTTTCTCTTTTTTTCCTTTTAAACCAAAGCCATTGACCAAAACTGGCATGAAAGTAGAACTATTGTTGGGCCATCCAAATATTAAATTTTCCCCAGAAAAATGCCAGAGATAACACCACTGCCATGATCCCACTGTGCAGATCTGATGTCTCTGCACCCACTCTGCAGCAGCCCCTGGGGCTCAGTTTGCAGTTGCTACCTTCCTATTGCTAAGTCATAAAGAAGGGGCTGCAGATGCTGCCGGGGGACGTGGTGCTGCATTTTGGGGAGATTTTGCCCCCCCCCAAACTGCTGCCACATCATTAGTGACTTTCTCAGCACAGCTGCTCCAAGCATCACCACACACAGGTTCCCTTCTGCATTCCCAGCACTGAGCTGCTCACACAGATACAGGCCATCAGCAAAATGTAAAAATAGCTGAAAATATATAATTAGGGTGGATGCACTGTGGACTTAATAGGGTTTTTCTATTTCTTCCTTTGCTGGCCCATTAGACACAAATCCTGGATGGAGGGAGGCCACTGGGGAGGGAAAGGGAGCGTTTTGCTGTGGTATGTGCTTGGCAAAACCCTCAAATATTTTCCTCAGTTTTATATTGTCTGTGTTTTTTATTGAGCACCACACAGAAATTGCAGCAGATTGATTCTTTCACAGCTCCCCAAAGTTGAAATGCTTTGGAGCCCAGAGCTCAATGCCTGCCAAACTTCATAATTAACTGTAATAACTCTTTAATTTGAACTTTAATTCAAACACCCATGTTTCTGGGGGACTGGAGGGGAAAAAAAAATAAATAAAGCAAAGCAAACCAAGTGTAACCAGTTCTGGTAAAATAAAGCAGCAGCCAGAAGCTTGTGCTGTGCCAGAGGCGACCGGAGGTCAACCATCCTATCCTGGGTTGACCACAGAAATTGGTTTCTTTTCATCACATGAGGAGGGAGAAAAAAAAATATATAGTCCTAGATCTATTCACTCAGTCAAGGGTTTCTAATGGTTCTGTTGCTGCAGCGAGCCGGACTGGGAAGCGCCAGGAGCACATGAAAACGGGGAACCCAAAGGAGGGCTGTTCATGCAACTTCTCCACCCAGGTAGACAAGCCCCGAGCTGTCAGACCGTGCACACAGCTCTGGAGCTCTGCCAGCCAAACCCCTGCACTAACCCACCTTGGCTGAGCTCAGCACGATGGCTCCTTCGGGGAAAAGCAAATCGTTGACAGCAGGAGCAGGAGCAGGACCAGACAGGGAATGGAGATGACAGACCCTGGGAATGCGTCCGCAAATTCAGCAGGGCTTCAGAGCTGTCAGCCTAAGCCTCCGTGAAGAAGATGAGGATCAATAGGGATATATGGCTCAAATGGTCTCCTCCAGGCCGAAGGACACCAAGGAGCACCCACCTGCCCTGCAGGACCTGTGGATTCAGCCTGGTTTGAGGCGGAGTCAGCCCGAACCGTGGTGACTTTGCATCATTTCACAACAAAGAGCCTGACCACTAAGGCGCTAAGCCTGATCCAGCACCTAATCAATGCAGGATTACTTTTTCTTTCCTTTTTCTTTTAATTCCTTGAACCTTTTTCTAATAACAATAATAAAAAAGAGAAAGCTCCCTAGCATCATGCTACAGGGATGCCACCTTTCCCACACCTTCATACCCCCGCCCCCGAGGGGCTGGAGGGGGGTGCCGGGACTTGCCTCTCAGAGCCGAGAGCTGGGCAGCTGTGACGGATGCACCGACAAGGAGGCTCAGATCAATGAGCCTGCCAGCTCCTACCAGCAAATGAGCGGCTTTCGCTCTGTGGGTTCCAGAGTCGTTAACTACCCAACCCGATCGCTGTCATTAACGAGCAATCTCCGCCGTGTTATCTGCTCAGCTCTGCTTTATTTACCGACCTGTCTCCCGCTCCCTCCTTCCTGCATCCACACAGAGCCCTTCTCCCCCCATCCAGTTGCGCTCACAGACAGGCTCTGGTGTCTCTGTTGAGCCAGGCTGGATCCGAAGAGCGGGGAGGGGAAAGATTTCACTTCCCCCCGTCTAAACTGCTCCTGTAATGCCGCAAGGAGTCTTGCTTTGAAGCTCTGGCCCGGCTCGGCACAGCTGGCTCATGGCCACAATTACTTCCACTGCGAGCACGCACAAAAAGCCAAGTGAGAGGCCAAGGAGTGGGTAGTCGGCTTGGAACGAGTCAAATCAGAGGCAGCCGGCGCTAATTAGTCCCTGTGCCGTTCCCTGTCACAGCCGCCCCATGACGCAGGGACAAGAAGTCTCTCCGCGGGTCAGCCAGGGCCACCCGGGAGCCACTGCAGAGCCCAGAGGGCAGGGGAGGATTTGAGGGAGTCAGAGTCTGAGAGTGCAGCCCTAAATTGCCACTTACGGAGCACTGATCCCACCCCTGTCACTCCTTCCCGCTGTCATGTCCGGTGCCCTCCTTCTTGCTGTCTTCTACCAGAGCCATTCCACTGCAGAGTTATTTCCATTTTGCTTGCTTTTCCTAAAACTAGGGGAAAAAAAAGAGAGCCTACCAAAGGAGTCCCAAGTGCCTGATCACGAGAACCAGGTATTAAGCAGGGAGCCAAGAAAAGTGCAGCAGAAACATTGCAGTAATATGGGATGATAACCCTGCAAGTGCTGGGAGGTGGCTGAATAGTGAAATTTTCTGGAGTACCGTGGTATTGTAGGAGAGAAAGCAGCAAACAAATAGTTTCATTCAGCAGCAGGGGAAGGGAGAAGGCAGGGCTGTTCCCTGGGGAACCAGAGAGCAGCTACAGATCAGGAGAGCCTTAGAAGTAAGGGATGGCAATTGCTCAAGATTATGGCACTGGCAGATAATGGCAAAGTCAGAGGTGGTGAGTGGCCTTGAGCAGAGTATTTGGTGCGTTGTTAGTACCAGATTAATTGTTTCCTAAATCAAAAAGTAATAGCAACAAGAACCTGTCTTTGTCACTGTTCAAGGGCTATGACAGGGACTCCCCCCAGCCATGGGTTCCACGGGTTGATTTAGGCTCCACCAGAGCCAGCAGGACTGTGTGGGGGTTGAGTGAGCCCCACATGTGTCTGGACAACTTCCCAGGAGGACATGCCTCTCTATGCTGAGCAAGAGTTTCAGGGCTAACACCAACCATGCTCTTTTTCTTCTGTGTCCCCAGGTCCTCCCCGCTCTCAGCTGACCAAGGCTGGCTTAGAAGGCTGTTCCCTCTCCTGGGAAAATGGGGACTGATAGTGAAAACCCAGTCCTGAGGAATGTGCTCATCAGCTTCAACTTGCTCCTGCTGGGCGCTGTCCTCAAGCCTTTTGAGTGCCGGCTGGAGGCGACAACAGAGCCGGCCGAGAGGACGGCGGTGGATGAGGCGGGTGGCCTTGCCAACTGCAGCCCACCCATCAAAGAGCAGCCCATGGTCTTCCATCACATCTACAACATCAACATCCCGCTGGACAGCTGCTGCTCATCCGTGTTCAAGTCTTCGGGCGAGGAGGTGAGTTCAGAAGACGACCGGCTGGCAGAGTACACGGAGCAGACCTCCGACAGCGAGAGCCAGGTCACCTTCACCCACAGGATAAACATGCCCAAGCAGGCCTGCAAGTGCTCCACCTCCCTCCCGTCCCTGCAGGAGCTGCTGAGCAGGATTGAGATGCTGGAGAGGGAGGTCTCCATCCTCCGGGACCAATGCACCTCCAATTGCTGCCAAGAAAATGCAGCCACAGGTAGTAACGACATCCCGTTCGCTCTTGCTGGGGACTGAGGGCTCGAGCGAAAGGCAGGAGAGAGAAATACAAAACCTGGTGGTGCCACTCAGAGTGCTGATGGAGGTTCACCCATGATGGGGCTCTGCTTTAGTGGAGAAGCTTGGCTCAGGTCCTGTAGGGCAGGAAAACCCCCAGGGAGGGATTTGGTCACTTGAGTTTGGATGCCCTGCTCGCTGTGTAACAGCCAAAGCTGAAGTCCCATGATGGATAAAACTGCAGCTGGGGCGGTGTGAGCAGGGGGATTTCCCAGCCCAGCAGTCCCTCAGATACTGTTAGACATCAGCCACTGCTCGTGGGACAGGGAGCAGAGACAGAGCTGCTGCTCTTCCAAGCTGTCCCTGGTCTGAGGGCAGCACCATGGGAGCTGGCAATAAACTCCTTCATCTTCCCCGTAGGAGGAGGGATTGCATCTGAAAAGCTGAGTTTCAAAAAAAAAAAAGTAATAAAAAATACAAGGAAGAGCTCCTGTTGCCATGAAAGATGCAAACAAAACCTATTAAAAAAGGCACAAAACCATCAACAGGATAATTCACCTGAATAAAAATGTGTGCTTCTCTGAAGCTCTCCAAGAGCCCCCATCAGAGTCAAAGACATCCCCTTGTTTCACCTGAGCTGCCCTTCAGCGCCAGGGAAGCAGCATGGAGCTGAAAAGAGGGGCTGCCCCTAAGGCCATCCATCCCAAATGCAGCACAGCCCTGCTTGTGGCTCTGATGTATTGGGGCTCCTTGCAGGGAAGAAAACACCAAACAGGGACAAACACGCAGGGCATCTTTCCAGGGGGAAAGCTGCTTCTCACACCAAGAACAACGGGGAGGAAGAGAAATTTAAAGTAACCCTTTTCTCCCCAGTGCCTACTGTTTTTTTTTTTTTAAGTTTTGCAGCTATTAGTGTGATTTTTCTGGTGGTACCCTAATTCCTCTATGTGTAGAACACATTAAGATGAAATGTGTGCAGCCCATGCTCAGATTAACAGAGTTGGACCAAGGGTGTGTTGGTCGGGGAGGGAGAAACCACTGGCTGCACTGGAGATTCCAGCCCCAGCCACCCTTCAGGGCGGCTGGGGCTGGAATCTCCAGTGCAGCCAGTGGAACTCAATGCATTCCCAGCCCTGGCTTCAGTTTTCATCCCCCCTCAACGTGAAAGTCAGCAGCTGCATTAACAGTTAAACCAGAAAACACTGGTGTGTGCAAAGCGAGGGTTAAAATCATGTAGGAAATGCTGTGGGAAAAACCTGTTTTTCCGGAATTCATGTGAAACTCTGATGGGCCTATTTGGGTTACTTGCAAACACGAAGACAGTCCCATTAAACATTCATCGCTCGGTGGAGTTTCCACTCCCATCGCAGATGCCGAGCTAAAACTGGAGTAATTTCATTTATTTTTACTGGAGTTGCTTCCAACTCACTGCACTGCAAAGGAGATCAGGATCCCTACCCCACTGCCTGAGGCATTTCCCTGAGGAAACCCTCTTTCCTCCAGCACACTTACTTACAAGCATCCTCTCTCCTCTTGATAACTTAACTAGAGGCTGAGATCTGAGGAGATCCTGATTGCCATTCCCAGTATTCGCAGTCTGGATGGGAATTGTCCTGCAAAGTAACCCAAAGGGGTCTGTGTGGCACAGCATGTAACTGAGGCCCTTATAAAAGTGCATCTGCTCATCCCCCCCCCCCGTAGAAGCTGCTCGGACAGGTCAGCTAGGATGGAAAATTTATATGGGGGACAAAGAGTCCTGGGGCTCGGGGTTCCTCCTGATGCTGAGGTTTCCCATGGGTTGGAGAAATCACAGAAGGGTTTCTGTTCTTCCTCGGTTCATGTAAGGAAGAAAAGCAGTAAAAATCAGCAAGGAAAAATTAACCTGGCTGGGACAAACCCTAAGCTGGAGCAACGGGTCCCTGTTTCGTGGGAAAACGGGAGCATTGGCAATACCAGTGACTGGTGCCATGCACCCCTCCTCACCCCACAGCATCCTGTACAAGGCTGGCAGGTAAAGAGGGGGCATTAGAGGTGGTGACCATGGTGTCCATGTGGTTTCCCTCCTTCCCCACAACCCCAGCATGCCCAAACCCCTGAGCCTTTGTGCAAAGCCAACAGCTCTGTCTTAATCAGGCTCACCAGGAGAGGGATGATGTCTTTGGGCACGTATCTGCTTCTCATAGGAGAGAGAGTGAGTAGACCAGGATCTCTTGCCTGTAAAAAAGTGGAGATGAGACCAGAGGAGCCATGGCTGGTGCAGAGGTTTCCACCAGGGAAGGCTTTTCTTCCAGTAAGAGGGTTAGGGATGTTCCTGTCAACTAAGCGCTGAGTTGAAGAGAAAACAAAGGGAGCACTCGCATCCCAACAAGGCTGATGGCACCCCTAGTTAAGGAGGCCACTGCTCCCTAGGGAAAGATAACCTCCTGGAGATCCACCCAAACCCCACCATGACCCCTTATCACCAATTCTGCCCCTTCCAGCCCCGCAGCCACCAGCCCTCAGAGTTGGGCGTGCTCAAACAAAGGGAGGACTTGTCTTCCCTGCTCGCCTCACACCTCCCCTCCCTTCCCCAGCCCGTCAAAGGGCTGACCTGAGACCAACACTGACCCTTCTCCGCCTCGCCCGCGGTGGGCTCTGACCCTCGGTCCTGCATCCTTGCAGGGCAGCTGGATTACATCCCGCAGTGCAGCGGCCACGGGAACTTCAGCCTGGAGTCGTGCAGCTGCGTGTGCATGGAGGGCTGGGCGGGCAGCAACTGCTCCGAGCCGCTCTGCCCGCGGGGCTGCTCCAGCCGCGGCGTGTGCCTGGAGGGCCAGTGCATCTGCGACAACGACTACGGGGGCGAGGACTGCTCCCAGCTCCGCTGCCCCGCCGGCTGCGGCTCCCGCGGGCTCTGCGTGGACGGAGAGTGTGTCTGTGAGGAGGGTTTCACCGGCGAGGACTGTTCGCAGCTGCGGTGCCCCCGCGACTGCTCGGGGCGGGGGTACTGCGTGAACGGCACGTGTGTGTGCCAGGAGGGCTTCGCCGGCGAGGACTGCGGGTGGCTGCACTGCCCCAACGCCTGCAGCGGCCGCGGGCTCTGCAGGGACGGGCTCTGCGTCTGCGAGGAAGGCTACGAAGGGCAGGACTGCTCAGCAGGTAGTGGGGGCATGCATGGGGAGAGCCAGGCATGAGCGTATAAGCGAGGGTTTCAAGGTGCCCAGAGCCCCACAGGAGCACCACGAAGCTTGGGAGAAACCCATACCCGGGAGAGCACATCACGTAGGACACACTTAAGTCCTCCCTGTTGTCATGACATGACAGTTAAAGGTTTGGGAGGCAAGCAAAAAGCCAGCGAGGTTCATTCCAACATGGGGGGCTAAACCCCTGGTGCAACTGCGGCTGCAGTCAGGTTCTCCTGAGCCTTTCCCTTGCTACAGCTGTTCATGCACCCGCAGAGAGCATGTAACCCCCAGCCCAGAGCCCGTGTCCCACCAGCAGACCCACACACCCTCCCACACAGACACGTGGGAGAGGATAAGCCACGCACACCCTGACGCTCTCCTCTCCCTCTGCCCTTCCCACCAGTGGCTCCTCCTGCGAACCTGCGAGTGACAGGGATCAGCGACAGCTCTGTAGAGCTGGCGTGGGACAGCGCCGGGGCAGCCACCGAGTACGTGGTGTCGTACCAGCCGGCGGTGCCGGGGGGCACCCAGCTCCAGCAGCGGGTGCCCGGGGACTGGAGCAGCATCACCATCACGGATCTGGAGCCCGGGGTTGCCTACAACGTCAGCATCTACGCAGTCATCAGCGATGTCTTGAGCGTCCCTGTTACCTCCAGGGTGATGACCAGTAAGTATCCTACTGGACTTGTCGCTTAGTACCCACGTATCCAGAGGGGACGCTCAAGCTGGCTCACATTTTCCATAAAAACCTTCTAGCAGCACAAACTTGAGTCTTAAAAAACAAGAACGACCAACCAAACGAAAGTCCACAAACAAACAAAAATCCAAAACAAAACTGGGGATATTTTTGTCCCCATTTATAGCTGCACGAGGTTATAGGAAAGGGGGAAATGTGTCCACCCTCTTTAGAAAGAGTCTGGGTGAAAACCTGAATATCTAAAAACAAAAAAAAAATTAAAAATTTCAGTGCTTGATTGAATCCCCCAGAATAACGGCCCAAAACATGGCAGTTTTTTGCTGATAGAAAATACTGAGATATCTCACAGAAGTCACAGGTTTTCCTCCCACTCCTGTATGGGTTCCCCTTGAAGAATTCCCATGACATGGGCGATAGTGCAGCAAGAGGGGATGCTGCTGTGCATCAGGAGTTACACAGTCCTGACCAGGACTGTGATGCACAGAGGAAAACACCAGTATCAAGCCGTAAGGGCAACCTCCAGGAAGGATCCCAGGAAATGAACTAAGGATACAGAGGGCAGAGGCAAAACAGAAACTATCCAGACAGCCTTTTGCAACCCCTTCATCCCCTCTGCTCACGTGATACTGCAGTGAGATGCTTCAGTGTCCAGCAGCCCAGGCATTGCCTTCTTTTCCATACAACCCACCTGGAGGGGCGGGGGGGGGCAAAGGACCTTCGCTAACAGCTACCAAAAAGTTCCCCATTTTTGTTGCCCGGATGACAAAATACCCACAGGGAGCAGGGTGGGGACTGGCAGCACCCACACACCCGTCCCACTCTGCTCACCACTCCTACCCCTGCTCCCTTCCAGACCTCGCCACGCCGCAGGGGCTGAAGTTCAAGACCATCACAGAGACGACAGCAGAGGTGCAGTGGGAGCCCTTCTCCTTCCCCTTCGACGGCTGGGAGATCAGCTTCATCCCCAAGGTACTCCTGCTGTACTCACGGCATCATGGGGTACACCTAAAGCACCGAGCGAGTGGATCCTAAATCCGCTTCCAATTACCCCCTTCCCAAAATACCCAGCCTGTGTTTGCCATTTGCGGTGCTGCACATCAGACACCCCAAACACTGCCAGCCTGCACTTCCCCGGTAGTTTTGACATACATGTCCTCAAAGAAATTCCCACCCCCCCAAAAAAAAAAACCAATTCAGAGACAAGCTTATAAAGAAATAAACCTTCCAGCTTCTTGCTGTCACCCCCTCTTTTTCCCTTCCATCTCCTTTGCCCTTCCTCCTCCTCCTCTCCCTCTCCCCTGCTCTCTAAGCTGAGCTCCCCAGAGCAGCCCGGATCAAACCGAGCAGCTGCCGGCCCTCAGACAACAACCTTCAGCATGCCCGAGTCACACGCACAGCTAATTCCTGCCACGGAATTCTAATGGCAGTGATGAACAGGTAGAAATGGTGCCAGAAAAGATGAAAGGGTAAAAAATGTTGCCCTAAATATCACGCGTTTTCTGTGCGTGGCGACAAAAATTGTACATCAAGTGTTTTCATCTATATTCATAATTTCTACACCATTTAGCCATAAGTATAGCTTCAATTGTATATGGAGCTTCTTTTCAAGAGCATTCAAGCCCCAGCAGTAAAAGAAATGCTGATTAAGGGCTCAATTATGACGTTTTCACTTGTACAAAACCCTCGCTGGAATCAAAGGCAGCTCTGGGCAGCAGAGAACTGCAGAACTTGGCCCCAAAGTTTTAAATGCTCTTAACTATAAAGTATCATTACACAGCACAAAGCAGGGGCCCAATTGCTTTAAATAACTCAATTCCCTCATTTCCAGAGAGGCTGGAGGGTTCTTGGTGCAATGTTGGCTACGTCCAAATTGTGTCGCAAGTTGAAGTCCAGGTAGTGCAGGTATAAACCCTGGGATAATTTTCATTCACCATCAGGGTAAAAGCTGAAAAATAAGGCAACATCAGGGAAGAGCTTTTGGTGGGGAAAAATAGCTCTCTTTCAAACATTTCACTGGTACTCGGGAATAAAGCTCAACAGCATCTCCCTGAAGCAGATAAATGAGGATACATCCCTTTTAGGGTGAGGAGTCACCAGGATGGAAGCAAACCTCTCACCACAGTCACCAACAATAGGTTTTTCCTCAAGCTCACCCAAAAATGTAAATCACTGGTCTTCCTTTCCATTTTTAAAACTTAAAAACACGTGGAAATCTTTTGGGATTTAAAGGCAGATAAGGTGCAAAAGTCTGGCTGTTCCCAGATGCAGGGTTTTGGGTAGAGAAGGGACATAACTCACTGGGCTTTGAAGTTCTCGCACGCATTGGCCAAGTACAAGGTCCTGCACCAGAAAGTCATAGTCATGCTATTGCCTGTCAGCTGCCAAAATTGGACTCTCCATCACCAGCTTTGCCCCTAAAATAAGGCAGAGGGTGGTGTGTCCTTCACTGCCTGCAAGCAACACTTGCTTGGGCACATGCTAAACCACTGCCACACCCAAATAAACCCAAAACCTAGTCCCAGAGGCTAAAAGCAACGGAGTTATAACAGCAGTGTCACCAATAACCTCTGTGAGAAAAATTGAGCTCCCTGTCTTCCCAAAAACTCAGTGAGAGGATGCTAATTTGGTCCTCAGCATCCCCACAAGGATGCTTGCACCTTCCTGCAGAGCAAATCTCCTTCTGCGGTGTCCCCAGTGCTCTTACCCCCCAGCCCCCCAAAATCCAGGTCAGGTGGGTATTGCTCATGTGCTGCCTGCACTGAGGATGGGATGGGAGAAAAATGAAGCAAAGACAGATTTAGCAAAGAAAATTAGGAAAGGTAAGATGGCAATTGATGGCTAAAATGGAAGATTTCCTGTTTAATGAGAAAAGAGATGAATATGAATGGAGAGCTATGTGCAAAGATTTGTTTAGTGTGTTATTAGTGAAGACAGCAGCAAGAAAAGATCCTTTGTCCAAACACTGGCAGGAAAGGTGACATTTGCAGTTGTTTAAAGCCTTACAGCTTTTCAGGGCAAAACTGCAAAGCGTAATGAGTGTAATAAAGATGGTTAAAAAGCAGGGGATAGCAAAATAAAGACCTCACAGTTTCATACCTGTACATCAACTACGGAAAGCTCCTGGCACCTGAAGAGCAGGGAAAAGTAGTCTAGCCAAGGCTTTGTTTTTATCATCTTTTCCCTTCTGGAGAACAGCAGAGACACAGATGGCAACATACGGAAGCTGAGGGATGAAGGGATGGGGAAGGATTTTGGAGCCCAGCAACATGGGTGCTCCACGCTTGGTGGGTGACTTCACCCTGGATTTCTGCACCTCCACAGCGGGATGTGATCTGGGGATGCAGGGCTGGCCATGGAAAGATGCGACGTGGAGTGGGGGGTACCTCCCCTCCATGCATCAGTCCCCCCAAAACACCAGTTTTGTGGGGCTTTTTTTAATGCTTATTTCCACTCCCCGGCAGAATAACGAGGGTGGTGTGATCGCTCAGCTCCCCAGCACTGTCACCACCTTCAACCAGACGGGCCTGAAGCCGGGGGAGGAGTACACTGTCACCGTGGTGGCCCTGAAGGAACAAGCCAGGAGCCCTCCCACCTCCGACAGCGTCTCAACCCGTGAGTGAGCCTGACCTGGGGGAGCACGACAGAGCCCAGGGCTTGGTCCCAAAAATAAGATCCTATCAGCAAGAGCAGCCTGGCACTGCATGGGCAAGGATAAAAGTAGCAGCACCCCGGTGCCCAAGCACTGCAGCAACAGCTTCTTCGTGCAGTAATTTGTCCCTCTCCCTCCTGAATTGCCACGAGCACAGAAATCGTGGCGAGGTTAATGGGGTTGGGAGTAAAGACTCGGGTCTGCTTTTATTATATAGCTGGATAAATTCTTCTCCTCTGCTAATCTCACATTTCAGAGGCTGCAACCCCTCAAGAAATATCTCTGTAAATGTATTACTTACTCATATATAACAGATTAAAACTCCCCCCTGCTTTTGTTCCACTAAATGCCCTCTGCTCCCACCTATTCAGGCAAATCAGGCAGCAGGGCCGGGATCCAGGAGCAACAGCGTGGCACTTCCAAACCAATTTATTTGCCCGGTCACTGGTCCATCCTGTAGACCAGAGAAAACTGTGTCTTCTCCTCACCGAAGGAGACGCAGCAATGGGCTGAGCTCACTGGGAGAAGAGGCTCTCCACGCCAGACCTGCTGCAGTCTGCCTTGGCAGCCAGGCAGACATCTCCTACCTCCACCCAAGCTGTTCCAAACGGAAACAGCCCTTAAATAGCTGCCAGAGGGCTTTAACAAGGTGATGCTCTTCAGGCTGCTAATTTGAGGCAGTGGTGAGAGCGAAGGGAGGGTCCCTCCACCAGCAGCAGTTTGCTGCAGGTCTGAGCTTCCCCGGTTCACTCCTCTCCTCCCGCTCAGCTCGACACGGCTTAACAGAGACATCTCCTGGTCAAGCCCAAATCTTCCTTTCCCTGTGAAGTCACCACAAAATACAGAGGCTGGTACTTCAGACTACGGGGTTGACCTTTGCAGGGAGCACAGAGGGAGCGGTGGCTCCCAGCTCCCTGCTCCCTGAAGGCATCCCTGTGCTGGCACGTCTGCCTTCCTCTGCAGCACCCCCACAGCTTAATCCTCATCATCCTTGTTCTCCCTCAACACCTTGTGGTGGGATCAAGCATGTTTTTATGCCACACAGCTAAGCAGATGTGGATCACCTGGATGACTGCACAACATGAAGTAGTTGGAGATTCAGGGTTTGGATAAGCATGACCTGGTCCTGGCCAAGCTGGACACCCAGCTCCTACCTAAACACTGTGCTTCCCAGCTACCCTCCCTCCTCCGTTGGTGTTTTGCCCTCAGACCTCACCCCACTGCTCCAAATTCCCCCACATGTCTTTTTCTGACCCTCCCTGGTCCTTCCCACTCCTGCCCACAAACTTCTGACCCTGGCATGCAGCATTCAGCACACCCTTATTACATAGCCATTTGCTTATATATACACTATACCAGATGTGTATATATATACACAGTATAGTCTGAATTACAGAACCACAGTGGGCTTTCTCACCCACCTTGTGATCATGTGAGTGATGAAACAGGCTGCCCAGCAGCCATGGCACAGGAGCAGTGGCCAGGCTGGCCCCATCCATCCATTCATGCAGTGTTTAAGTCCTGCTGGGCTCCAAGCATCCATCAGCCAGGCTTGAGTCCACGATGTTCAAAGGTTGAGTGCTGGGGGCTCTGGAGGAGGGAGGGGCCCAATTCTCTGCAAAAGAAAGCAGAAATGTCCAAAAGGGTCTCCCAGTAGATGCCTGGTATGGATTTACCTAAAAACCTTTTATGTGAGGGGGTTTGTTGGACACCCACCATAGCCCACACCCAGCTAGTTATGAAGACTCACCAGAGCAGTTGCATTTTCTCCTCTCTCCCCACAGCCAAGACAACAACAGCTTTACAAGCTGATCCCTCAGCTTAAGGACAAACCAGGAGCTGGCACCGAAGCAGGAACATTTCTAGAGATGTTCCTTGGTTCTAAACGCTTGGATCTGTCCTTGGCCCCACGTTATTTAACACATTGTCAACACCTTCCAAAAGACATAATATTGTTGCTGATAAATTTTACCAATGATGGAAAGGCCCAGAAAAGAGTAAATTGAGTGGAAGATCCTCGATAAAAGCAGTCTGGATGCTTTGGAGAGCTGGGCACAAAGTAAAGTTACACATTTTTCAATACAAAAGTACAGACAGTTATCTAGGAGCAAAAAAAAGTGGACCACAGTTAGATATAGGAGGTTTTATCCTGGGAAATACCACCTGGAAAAGCCGGGGGGGATTGTTGCCGATAACCAGCTTGAGAGAAGAGCACGAGTTGCATTACAGCTGTAATGGTATCAGTGAGAGAGCTGCTGGGTCCACAGAGAGTGGAGTGGGTTCAGGAAAGACCCAGGAGATTGGGATAAGGGACTGGGAACCCACAAGGACCCAGCTCCCTACCTCGGGGTCGGGGCCTTGCTCATGTCACCTCTCTCCCTGTCCCCAGATGCTAATCCCAGCTGCTCTGAAGGCCAGGCTGAGGCACCCCAGAAGCTTGGCATCCCCAGAGCTTCCCCCTTTCCCCACCCAACTCTCCCAAAGTAACAGGTGCCCGTTTCCCCCCCGCCTCCTCCGCAGTCATTGACGGCCCGACGCAGATCCTGGTGCGGGACGTCTCGGACACCGTGGCCTTCGTGGAGTGGACGCCGCCGCGCGCCAAGGTGGACGCCATCCTGCTGAAGTACGGGCTGGCGGACGGGGAGGGCGGGAGGACCACCTTCCGCCTGCAGCCCCCCCTCAGCCAGTACTCCCTGCAGGCCCTGCGCCCCGGCGCCCGCTACCACCTCGCCGTCAGCGCCCTGCGGGGTGCCAACGAGAGCCGGCCAGCCCTCGCCCAGTTCACCACAGGTAGCTAGACTGGCTTTGCTGGGAGAACTGGTGTGAGCTTTTGGGCCTGCAGCAGGCGCGGGCAGACGGCTGGCTGCGATCCGCAGACGGGCTGTCCTGCAGCGAGGACGTATCCGGAGACGAAGGGAGGGGATTTTTGCATCTGGGATTTAGTGGCACCTGGTTTGCCCCGGCACAAGTGAGCTGTGGTTTAGTGTGGCGTGCTAGGAGGAAGAAGTGGAATGAAAGCACGGTGGTTAAGATGCAGGAGTGAGTAGAGACGCCTGAATGCAGATGCCTCGCATCCCTCTTAAAGCAAGGCAGAGCAAATGATTCAGCTCCCCCTAAAATACACACCTAAACCATCCTCTGATCCCTTTACTCCTGCCTATCTTTCTGTTTAGTCCCTAAACCTCCAGTGCAACAGGTCTTCATGCCCTGTGCCCCCCAGGGATGCTCACATGGCCCCCAGGACAGTCCAGGTGATCCCAGATGCCAGTGACCAGGCATGGATGACTCAAAACCCCGCATTTAGATGACAGACCCCGAGCCAACTCCACCTTGGCCGTGTCCTGCTGCAGCATCAAGTCTGAACCTGCCTGGGACACACATCCCCACCAGCTTCAGGGCCCGTTTAGACACACAGCTGAGCTAAAACTCTAAAGCCCAGCATCCCTAAGAGCACCCAGAGCTCCATGCAAAGTTCTCAAAAGAACCACAACACTCAGCACAGGTCTGAATTCAAGGCGATGCTCACTCCCATTGAGCACTGAGAGCCTGCCTGAGGAATCAGCAGCCAAGCAGCTGAAAGCAGCCCAGCCAGAAACATGGCTATCTCATTTTATATCTTCTCTAAAACACCCTAACTGGTCAGTAAAACTTTAATTAATGTTAAGCCTGCAGACAGCTAACAGGTTTAATTTACCGTGCCATAAAGGAGGAGGCAGAGTGTGTATTTCCATGCTGGTTTATGGTATATAAATTACTTGTCATGTACGTTCCTGGTGGATACGAGGCTCCTGCTGTAATAGCCGTGGTGTGTGAATTGCGTGTGTAAATATCTCTATAGATAAATATTTCGGAAGAGATGTTCGCCCCGACTGATTTGCTGCGTTGGCCTTCCTCGCTTTATTTCTAAAAGGCAACACAAAAAATCCCTCCCAAACTCAGATCCATCACCATTACCCACTGTCTGCTGGTGCCCAGCCCCAACCCATCGCTCACCAGAGGGTTCATTGTGCAAACCAGAGCAGATCTGGTGCACAGCCTCGGCAGCACTAATAAACAAACACTTTGGGCAATGCCTGAGTGTGAATGAGCTTGTAAACATGCTCAAGGTTCTCCTAAGAGCAGTTCAGGCCAATGCATGGCTGCTACAGAGCCCTCACACTGCCTCAGTTTTCCTCCCTCTGCTATGGGCAGAAACCAGTTTTCTTTTCCAAATAACATGGAACTTACTAAGGATGCTGTGAGTGCCCCAGCACTCGCTCCGCTCGCCTGGGCAGCATCTCCCGGTCTGTGCTGAGCAGCAGGTGAGAGCAGATAGCCCGGCCCTTCCCGTGCCCTGGGGAGCAGGGGACCGCTCAGGGGCCCTCCCAGGCATCACACCCGGGCCTCGCTCCACCCTCCGTCCGTGCCGAGGCTCCGGGGTGCATTCCGGGCGGTGAGACGGTGCCTCTCTCCCTTGTGTCGCGCAGAGATCGATGCCCCCAAGAACCTGCGGGTGGGCTCGCGGACGCCCGCCAGCCTCGAGCTCGCCTGGGACAACAGCGAGGCCGAGGCCAACAGCTACAGGGTGGTCTACAGCACCCTGGCCGGGGAGCACTACCACGAGGTCCTGGTGCCGCGCGACACCGGTCCCACCACCCGCGCCACCCTCGCAGGTACGTGTGCGCCCTTCCTCCCCTCCTCCCCCTCTCAAGCAGGTAGGGCAGTGGAGAGCCTAAACCAGCACTGACACTCCGTTGCCCTTACGCTGAGGTTGTTTTGGGGTTTACTGCTTACTGGAGAGAAGGTTTTCCTTGGGATGTAGCTCGTTTTCCCCTGCGTGGGTCTGGATTTGGGTGCTGCTTATCCGCAAGTGATGCACCTCCAAGTAACGCGCCTCCAAATCAGGCACCCCCAAGTCGTGCACCTCCAGCAAGGATCTTTCAGGGTGCCAAATAGAGCTGGCAAGGAGCAAAGTGAGAAATGGAGAGAAGAAGCCTTTTTAGGCTGGTCTAGAGGGAAATATTATTTCACCCTTCTCTTTTTTTCCTTGCTGGGAAAGAGACGCAGGTGATGATGCCCTGTGGGCAGTGATGGGGAGCCAGGCTGCCCGAGTTTGTTGCCTTTTTCCAAATCAGGCACAAAGCAGACCCAAATCTAGGGATGCTATTTTTGAGCAGGTCCTTTAAGTGGTACACAATTCAGGCCAGCCACCAGGGGCTGCAAACACCGCCCACCTCCCGCTGCCAGGAAAGCCCCAAACACCTCGTGCAGCAACACAGCAAAGCACCGTGTGAGATCTAGTTTCCCTTTTTTTTTTTTTTTCTACCAGAACTGCTTGCCTGACGGATTTGCCACTCTGGTGGCACTTTTTGAGCAAAGACAAGACTTACTTACACAAAAAAAGTTCACTCATTCAGCTTGAAGCTCTTCAGTATGGCAGGACATCAGGTTCCTCCATGTTGACTCTCTGCCCTCCCAAGACCTTCAAGGGCTCAGGAATCTGCTACGTGGAGCTATAGGAGTAAGTCCAGAAGGAAAGTCGAATGTTAAGTTGCAGGCACAGCAGCAGAGTCACGAGAAAGGCTGGAGGGCAGGAAGGCAATTAGAGCAAATAGCTTTAAAAACGTGGTATGCAGAAAGAAGAAAAATGTTAGAGATAGTTTCTGCTGCGTTCCTGATGAGGACACACATGGAGAAGTGGGATGAGATCTGGGACTGGCTGCTGGGCTCCTGCTAGCTTTCCTCAAGGGCATTTATTGGCTTTCCAGGTGAGAAGAAGCATTAAAAATGGGCCAGACGCCCTCCCTGGGGCAGAGGTACGACATGGCACCAGTGACACAAACTGTGACGACACCCATGGCAGAACCTGAGCTTGCCTGGGAGGACGTGGCAGCCTGAAGGCCCTTGTTTTTCTCAGTGAAATTAAAAAAGGTGCCAAGTCTCTGTCAGACTCGTGCAGGGCTGTAAGAAACCCCGCCAGAGCAAGCTGCAGAGACACAGAGGCTTAGGTTGATAGCAGTGAGTGATTTTTACATAGTGCCTCCATCATCACCTAAGTGCATTGCTTCCAGCTCCCAGGGTAATAAACAAACCAATTAAAAAAAGGTCCAATCATAGCATAAAATAACCCAAAAAAATCATTCTGCTGGCAAAAAAAAAAAAAAAAGAAAAGCCAGGAGAGCAGTAGTGTGGATGGCACTGAGCCTCTCCCATAGCTCCATTATGCTATGGACTATTCTGTCCTCCAGTCTTGTATGGGGTGCAGAACACGTTGGGGTGTGTTTCCAGCCACCCTGATGGGGTCCACAGCATGGAAACAACCAGTAATTCTGTCAGCCACCTTCATCTGCCTGCAGAAAAAGCAATGAGAAATGGCACTGAGAAAGATTTAAGCTTACAAATACAGCAAGCCTTGCCCTGCCCCATAGTCTCTCTTAAAATCAGCGTTTGCACAGAAGTATCCATAATGTTGCACTACCCAAAAGAGATAGCAGAGAAAAAGGATTGGTTTATATGCTCCTGCTCATTTCTTCCTTCTCCTCCCTCTTTCTCTCAGGCTCTTCTCCTCTTTTCCAGGATACTTCTGACACTTCCTGGGGAGGGCCTATAAGTGATGTGGGTCCATCTTCCCCCCCATCACCAAGACTGCCCTGTAGCAAGAGAAGAGCAGGGGATGAGGGCTTCCCTCTCTCCTGACCTCTTGAGGAAGGTTTTGGTGGCTTCAGGGGATGCTGCCCCTGGGCAAGGCAGGATGAGGCTGGGCTGGAGGGTTTATAGCTTTTTCTGTGGGAAAGACCAGGAAGCACAGGGAGGAGGAGAATAGAACCACCAGCAGCCAAGCAGAAGTGACAGGCAGAGGCAGGAGATGTCCCACACAGTTATCACAGCGATCAGGAAAGGAGCTGGATGAACTCAACTCCCATGTCCCTTAAGAGAGGCACTGCAGGATCCATCCACCCCAAGGAGCAGGACTTGATTCAGCTCCCAGGAAGACTGCACCTTTCCTAATTAATGTGCATGTCATTTACTCTGCCTAATTTATTTCTTTTCAAGACACCAGCCCTGTGACAATATTCGATGTTGCAGCACTTTGGAAACAAATATAGCTACTTTGTCATTCCCATCTCAGCTTGCACACACAGAGCTTCTGTCTCACTGCCAGCAATTACAGCAGATCTCAGCAACAACTTTTAAAAATGTCTTGTTTCTAAGCTAAAATAATCCAAATTCCCTGTCCAAAGGCACCCACGGGGCTTTTAAAAAAGGCTCAGGGCTTCTGCAATGCACAAAGGAACTGCTGACCTGAGGGAGGGCTGCTCACCCAGGGGTGCCCTGGCTGTCCCCAGCTGCGGGAGCTGGGGGGTTGCACCTTGGGGTCACCCTGCCAGGTGCTGTTCTCACACCCCTTCATGTCTTTTGCGCTCCCTGGCAGATCTGGTGCCGGGAACAGAGTATGGCATCGGGATTTCGGCCGTGATGGACAGCCAGCAGAGCGTACCAGCCACCATGAACGCCAGGACTGGTGAGTTTGGCCCCACTGCCTCCTCCACACACAGCTGGCTCCTGGGGCTCAGATGTCCCCATGGGACAGTCTGTGCACGGGGACAAAGCTCTGCACCAACCCTCTCCCACAGAGCTTGACAGCCCCCGGGACCTCGTGGTGACAGCCTCCACAGAGACGTCCATCTCACTGGCCTGGACCAAAGCCACGGGTCCCATCGACCACTACCGTGTCACCTTCACCCCTGGCTCAGGGATGGCCTCGGAAGTGACGGTGTCCCGGGACGAGTCACAGCTCACCCTCTCAGAGCTGGAGCCCGGGACGGAGTACACCATCTCCATCATCGCCGAGAGGGGACGGCAGCAGAGCCTGGAGGCCACCGTGGACGCCTTCACAGGTAAAGACAAACAAGTTGGGATGGGGCCACGGCCACAGACCACTACCCTGTGTTGTCAGCTTTCCCAGCACCAAAACACTTGGGTGGTCATGGGGATGAGAGCTGGGGTCAGTGTGTCCACATGGAAGCAGATCTGTTGACCTCAAAAGGAGGACAGTCCCGCCAATGTGGTGGCACAGTCCCCTTGGCCAGCAGCACTGAGTACACTTGCCTGGCTGGAGGTTCCCGAAAGGACAAGGCAAGATTGGGGGAACAGACAGCCCATGCTATCCTCTGTTGTCAGGGTGGTCTGTGTGTCCAAAAGAAGGAGAAATGAAGCCTTGAGGGACCTCAAAAGGTTTTCTCACTGAAAAGTCCACAGCCATGAAGTGCAGACAACATGTAGCATCTGCAGTAGGACAGATCCATCACCTACCATACGGGTCTGGGATGGAGGGTGTTTGCAGGCAGGGCTGAGGAAAGCACCATTTTCCCCCTCCTGGTTCTGCCTATTGATGCCAGCACAGCTTCAGATCAGTGGAAAGCCCAGAGCTCCAGCTTTGACACCTCTCTTGGGTATTTCCCAAACAAGCGCTGGGAACAACGTGGAGGCCAGGATCTGCAGACGGTTGGGGTTGCACCTCTCCTCTCCACATTCCAGGTGTTCGGCCCATCACACAGCTCCACTTCTCCCAGCTGACGTCCTCCAGCGTCAATGTCACGTGGAGTGACCCGTCCCCACCTGCAGACCGCCTCATCCTCACCTACAGCCCTCGGGATGCGGAGGAGGCGCAGCAGGTCACCCTGGACGGCACCCGCCGGCACGCCGGCCTGACGGGCCTGCAGCCCTCCACCGAGTACCTGGTGTCCCTGGTGGCCGTGCACGGCGCCGTCAGCTCCGAGCCTGTCGTGGGCTCCATCACCACAGGTACCACAGGACATCCCCCACCAGGCACGGGATCCCACCGGGAGGGCAGGCGGGGGGACAGGGAGCGGACCTGCCTCCCACAGCTTTGCTTTGTGCTCCATCTCCCCAGGGATCGATGGGCCCAAGGACCTCAGGGTGGGCAATGTCACCCAGGAGTCCATGATGGTCTACTGGAGCCCTCCCATCGCTGCCTTCGACCACTACAGAATATCCTACCGTGCTGCTGAAGGTAAGGGATCAGAGCACTCTTGTCCTGCCCTAAGCTCCCAGCTGCCAACCCTCCCTCCATCTTCTGGCACAAACAAGCCACCGGGTCATCCTCATCCCAGACAGCATCCCACGCCCTGGTAAAAGCTACCAATAACTGGGATGGAACAAAAGGCTACAGGGACAGAGGATGGGGTGCCAGGGATGGGGATGAGAAGGGACAACTGCAGCCAAGGGCCAGCTTGGCACAGAGGGGCACAGGGAGTGATCCCCTGCAGTGTGTGGTTCACAGGGATGGTTAATTCAGGGCTCAATCCTGAAATCCCACCTCCCTCATCTACTTCCACTACCTCACCTTCCTTGGCCCCAGTTTTGCTTTTGATGCTGAAAGGACCAAGCCAGCAGAGTGATGAACACCTGCAGGCACGAAACCTGGTTACCTCCAGGACCTTGTGGCACTGCCCTCCCCTCCCGAGCACCTCCTGTACCCCAGGGGTGGGGCCAGCCGTGCTGCCAAAGCTCTTGGCTCCATCCCACAGGGAGGACAGACAGCACCGCCCTCCCCAAGGACGTCACCGAGCACACCCTGCACCACCTGGAGCCCGCCACCAAGTACGAGATCGGGGTGAAGAGCGTGCGGGGCCGGGAGGAGAGCGAGCTGGCCTCCATCACCGCCTACACAGGTGCGAAGGGGCTCCTGGTGGGCAGGGAGCAACCAAACAGGGACAGCTCCAGCCCCGGGCGGGGCTGGCAATCCCTGCTTGCCTTAGTAATCAGGTGATCGAGAGCAAGGTGGACCTCGTGCCAGCCTGATGCATCATCCTTATCGGGATGACAAGCAAGGCTCACAAGGGCCCAGTGTGGGCTTTTGAAATATGTCTCGGCAAAGCTTTTCCAGAATATTCATGGGTAGTCATGGGGGAAAGTGATAAACCTGTGTACCGGGCACAAGGAAGCCAGAAACATGATGTTGGGCAACCGTGACAAGCTTTCCTAAAGGGAGTGCAGATTTCCAGAAATAATCCCTGGGGAAGCCCTGTCACAAACAGCATCTGCTGCAAGAATAAAACCCTTTGCTATCCACAGACTCCTCAAAACCTAAAGAAAACCCCTAACAACCCAGGCTGTGCACCAGGAAAACAGAGGAGGAGAGGCCCAGGTAGCAGAGTAGCACAAGCTATGACATCTCTGCACTCCAGCCTAGGCAGCAGTAACTCCTCTGCAGGCCCATGTGCCTGGGCAGCAGGGCAAGACCATAAGTAGTGGGCCACAAGAAGCCCTTGCAGTTCATAGCCCAGTCTCTTAATGCCTCTGACTCTCTGAATGTCTCCCCCACGCAGCCATGGATGTCCCCTTGGGGGTCACGGCCACCAACATCACCCCCACCGAGGCGCTGCTGCAGTGGAACCCGCCGCTGTCGGAGGTGGAGAGCTACGTCCTCGTCCTCACCCGCCGGGCAGGTACACTGGGGCTCTGCTTCAGCTCACCTCCACCTCTCCCCCATCCCAAAGCCCAGGGCTCAGCATGTGCCCTTCATGGAGGGAGTAAGGAAGGAGCCCTTCCTCTGGGTTATATAGGGACAGTAGGAAAAATAAGACTATCCTTTAGACTGAACACCAGCACTGCAGCTCAGCTGCTGCACTGCAGCATTAGAAGTATTAGAAGCACTTTCAGCATTAGAAGTGCCTTTGTTCATGAGGTCATACCCAGAGACACATTTTGGACAATGAAGTGGAACATTTACCTAAACCCATCCCTTTTGGCTTACAGTTGCAGGAGAAACAATTCTCGTGGATGGAGACAGCCAGGAGTACCAGCTGACCAACCTGCTGCCCAGTACCACTTACGTGGTCTCTATGTACGCCACCAGCGGGCCCCTCACCAGCCAGACCATCAGCACCAACTTCACAACTCGTACGTACAGTCACCTCCCACCCTTAGCCAGGCACCCACCCCAGGACAAGCAGCCAGCCAGGCTGAGCCAAAGCCCTTCTCACAAACAGTGGGCACAGAAGCAGCCATGTGCCAAAAGGACACCCAAATACTAGTGCTGGGCACAACACAAGAACAGAGTTTTAATCAACAAGCATCTACCATCATTTTCACTTTTTCAACATCCATCAACACCTTTTTGATTTCCCCTGGATGTGGTTTCCTGAGAATACCCTTGAGCAGGGTTTTTTCTAGCCCAAGGCCATAGTCCAGAAGAGCTCTACAACCCGTTTTGCTCACAAGCAGCTTGACATGAACTTCAGAGCTGTTACCCTTGAGGTGACACACACAGGCAGAGGAGGACTTCTAGAGGGTTTGCAGAGCCCTGTTCAAGGCTTGGGATTGGTTATGAGGTCTTGAAACTGAGGGCAAGAATGGACTTTGGGCTGTAGCTCAGTGTTGCAAGGTTGAATCCCAGGGCACTGAGTTGGGAAATGGGACTGGCGTGGTTGCATGTGAGAACTTTCCCCTCCCTGGGGTTCCTTTCCACTCTTGCAGTTTTGGATCCTCCAACAAATCTGACTGCCAGTGAAGTCACCCGAAGGAGTGCCCTGCTCTCCTGGGTTCCTCCCGTGGGAGAGATCGAGAACTACATCATGACCTACAGATCCCCCGACGGCAGCCGGAAGGTGAGTGAGTCCTCACAAAGAAACAGCCTCATTAAGTCAGGGAATAATCAGACTATGGAGAAATGAGCAGGAGAAACCCAACAAAGCAAAACAACGATGCTCACCGGCTCAGGGAGACCAGAAGGGCAGGCACCACTTTCTGTGTAAGCAGATACTTTAGATAACTAATTGGAAAAAGCAAGAAGAGATTGCCTAAGGCAAAATGTTTATGCACACCTGCAGGTCTGAGCATAGAGGGGATACCTGGAAAGTCTGGAGGAAGGGGGGACATTCACAGCTTGTGAAATACAAGCAGGCTGAGGCAGGAGAAAATTATCCTGCAAACAGAGATGCCAAAAATGCCATTTGCCCTTCGTGTGAAAAGGAAGACAGGCACAGACAGCTAATTAATCCCACAATACAATATATTTGATTATTTAATGAGCGTGTCCACATCTGCCTGTCTGGAGAACTGCTACAAATGCTGTCAGAAATACGTCACAGCCACCAGTCTCGCTTCCTTTGCTGGTGTGACTGGCTCACAGCAGCCAGGGGACAGTGCAGAAGGGGTTCGATAACATGTGGCACTGGCCAACAACCAGAGAAATTAACAGGACAGGAATCAACGGAGTCAAAACTGGCTGGTAACCGGGTTTGGCCTGCTCTGCTCCTTGTGCTGCTCAGGCTATCAGTCATGCCCCGTGCTGAGGGCACGCACATCCCAACAGAGTCGGTAAACAGAGCACACAGACTGCAAACACTTAAATTGCCTGTGTCTAAACCGTCTTGCTTTCTCCCACCCAAACCATCCCAAAATGTTGACTGTGTTCATTGCCCTCATCGGCTCAGTCCAGGGGTGTGAGCAGCCATGCAATGCTCCTTGGCCAGGCACCGAGGGCTGCGGTAGTTTGTGGCTTCCCTTCCCTCCTCGCTTGCTCTTTAGGCTCCCCACCGCTTTTCTCATCTGTTGCTCTTGGTGTCTGCCTCCTTCTGGGACCCATGTACAGGAGCTGATTGTGGATGCCGAGGACACGTGGATCCGCCTGGAGGGGCTGTCGGAGACCACGGAGTACACCGTGCGCCTGCAAGCTGCCCAAAACGCCGTGCGGAGCGGCGTCATCTCCACCACCTTCACCACAGGTGAGGACTCGAGCCACACCCACTCGGGAAGGGGGGAGTGAGCCCATATACTGTGCTGGTAGGCATGGACTGCTTTTATGGGCTTTCCCTCCTCAGGCAGCACCTCGTCACAATCCCCAGAGAGGTACGTACAGTGCCACGCCCCACAGTGCTGCTTTGCTACAAAACGTTAATGGCTGAAGGATCTGTAAGACAAACACAAGACCCAACCCGTTTACCAGGCCCTTTGCCTTGTCCTTGCCCCTCCTCAAATGCATAGTCAACATCACGTATCCACTGGTATGTTCTTGCAGTGAACAGACCAGCTGGGTCTCTCCACACTGTAGACATGATCCAATCACAGATATCAAAGAACCACAGAATAGTTTGGGTTGGAAGGGATCTTTAAAGGTCACCTTGTCCAACCCCCCTGGAATAAGCAGGGACATCTTCAACTTGATCAGGTTGCTCAGAGCCCTGTCCAACTTGACCTTGAAAGTCTCCAGGGATGGAGTGTCCCTGGAAACACCAAGCAGGTGCATCTCCACCACCACCAGTGGGGTCACAGACAGCAGAGCCAGCACTTTATCTAATCCACTGACTTTATCTAATTGCATTATTCCTCCCCAATCTAATTCTAGAGAATTCACAATCCACTAAGGCAATGGGAATGGTTTGCTCTCCAAATCAAAGGCATCCACAGTCACCACAGCCCTCACACACAGAATACCTACCCTGGCGAGAATGAAGCTTACAAAGAAAGTCACCATCGCTCCCACTCTCTGCAACAATTCACTTCAGAAACAGTGCAAAGCAAATGTCCCTCACCCTCTTTGCAAAGCCTGGCTAGGCCAGGGCACTTACAGAGTGCATCTTGTTCAGGGCTGAATCCAATCCCATTTCTCTGGGGCTTCAAAAACACTATGAAGCCTATACATGACATCCACCAAAATTCCTCTGATCTGCACTGCCAGTTCAATTAGGAGAGTTTTCTTTGAATCAGCTGTGGATACACTTCCCCATCTCAGTTACAAGCAAAGGCCCCTTCACCTGCTTTTAAGAGAAAATAGCAACTACTTACATCAACAAAAGAAGAAAAGACTCTGCTCTAATGCATCTATTGAACAGGCTTTCCTGTTATTCTTGCCTCTTACATGGGCACGTAAGGCCAGTGCAATTCAGGCAGGTGATGGACATATGCATCTACTCTTTGAGGCTGTTTGGGAGTCAGGGATGAAGCTGCACAGGGGTGACTTCTCAGCTGGGATAAAGCAGCAGAAAGCCAGTCACAGCAGGCAAGGAGAGCACCTTTTCCATCAAACACAAATGTCAGACCTCAGCAGCATTAGAGTCACCACTGCCAGCTGATGCAGCATCCAACACAGGTTTAATTTGCTTTTAAGATGAAGATAAGCATCAGCAAGAAACCAGCTTCTCCCCACTTACCCCAGTATCGATGAGATAGAAGCACCCAGGAACTATCACCGAGGCAGTGCAATCCATGGACACATCCCTGAGTGAAGCATCAGGCTCTGGGATTCAATTTACTCTGGCAATGCATCAGGGCACTTTGCTGAGAACAAGGACTTGTCTTCAGGAAACAAAAAAAAAAAGAAGAAACACCCAGGCTTAATTTAAATTGTTTTGCTTCCTTCTGCTTACAGTACACATCCCGGGGTTCTTCTATTCCCTCTGACATATTAATAGCTTGGCCTCTTTTGTTTCATGTTTGCATAAGGTTCTTGGGGAATTGTACACAGATGAGACAAAAGGAAGAAACAGATACAGTATTTATAATTTATAGTGGTTTGAAATGTCTTTCAAGGTCTCCTTGGCTCTTAAAGATATGAATATAAATTAAGAAACAAGCAATCTCCACAGAGCTCAGGGGAGCCCAAACTCGTTGTCTTTGAAGAAGTTTTCATTGTTGGATACTATAAAATGTAAACAGCGTCTCACCAGACACTGCACTACAGACCATGGAGACGGAAAAAAATAGGGGATCTTCAACATTTGGACAAAGCAACGACCTCCAAGTCCTCAGGTCACGAGGAGGGGGGAACACACCCAAGTGGGAAGCAACAGACAAGGGTCGTATCTTGGTCCTGTGGGGCACCACACAGTTGTGATGGCCACACACAGCATTGAAGATTTGAAGGCCCTTCACACCTTGTCACTGTGTGACTGAGACATCCTTGAAAGCCACATCCACATTTCCAGCTCTGCACTTACTTACTCTATCATCCACGTGCAACAACAGCAAAGAGAAAGATGTGTTTTCCTCTTTTGCATCAAATAAGAAGTTGTGCCCAGAGCTGACATTCCAATACTGAGGGGGTCTCATAATTAAGACTGTCCTAAACTCTGGCCCCCAAACGAGATGATTCCTCATTAGAGAACACCTGTAGCACAGTCACACTGCCCATGCTGCCTGTCTCTAGCATCTCACACAGCCTGATTCCTGCCCAGCTTGCAAGTGAAAATTAGCTGAGCGTAAGTCCACCATCGTTTCCAAGGGCATGGAGAATCAGGAGAATCCCCTTGAAATGAGTAAAGTCATAAAATTTGATTGGAGCTGGCAATCCTGAGAGGAGAACAGGTTTTGGTATTTTCACAGCTGTCTAAATATGCTGGTGACAGCTTAAACGCCAGGGTTTCAAGACATGGTGCACAAAGATGGTCCAAGAAGTGACATCCCTCATCATTCATAGTGATGTTACCATGCACCTCTCCAATATAGGACATATGGGAGATAATTAATTTCTGCACACATTTTTTTCCATTAAGTCCTCTCATGTTGATGGCAGATGTAAAGTCCCACTGCCTCACCAAATTACTCGGGACACAGCAGCCAAGTTAGGCTTTACCTGGATCACAACCAGTGGGGCCTGACGCATGGCGAAAAGGCGTCTCTTTGCTTAAATTTTGCCTTTTTTTTTTTTTTTTCCCTTTTTAATTTCGCAGGAGGGCGTGTGTTTGCAAACCCCCAGGACTGTGCCCAGCACCTGATGAACGGGGACACCCTGAGCGGTGTCTACACCATCTCCATCAACGGGGACCTGAGCCAGAGGGTGCCGGTGTTCTGCGACATGACCACTGATGGAGGCGGCTGGATTGTGAGTAGCTCTGGGGTTGTCCTGCATGTTGTCCCCATCACAGAGCAACCAAGCCTCATCCTACCAGCAGAGCCAAGCCCCACGCTGCGCGGGAGCGACAGCAGGCTTCGTATCGCACGCTTCATTTCCCACGCCACGGGGAATGGCCCACGCTCCGGTAATAATAGTTACACTTGGAGAAATGCCCTTTGATTTATTTGACATGTTTGCAGTGCTTCTGGAGAGCAAAATCTGTGAGTGAAGCTGATTTATTGTTCCAGAAATGAAATTAATGGCTGGTAGCTTTCACGGGGAATGATTCACACTGCCTGCAGTAGGAGGGTGTCAGGCATCACCCCGACTGAGTCTGCACAGAAGCACTTTAGAAACAAATGCCTCTTTGGCTTTTGAATTGCACAAACACTGCTTGTCTTGACGTAGATGGACTGACAGCATAAGTAAATAATGCCATGGTGCTTTGATCTTATTCATGTCAAACACTTACTTACACACATTACACAAAAGCCTGCTAGATGTATAGTCAAAACCGAAAAAAAATGGGCTTTCTCAAATGCTGACTTCCAGCCAGTACATTTTCCTCCATCTCACTCTGCTTCAGAGCATCCCCTTGGATATCACAGAAAGAGCCAGCTGAGAGCAGAATCCTGTGCTAGAAAACCAGAGGCACCATGTGTTGGGTAGAGTAGAAAGCTCAAAGGCCAGTTCCTTCCTGTTCTCATATTGATTTGCCTCGGACATTATCTAACACCTCTTTTGTTTCTCCATCTGCACATGAATTAATTGCATGGCTGCAATTAACACTAACTGGATGAGCATTGCAATTTTCTCCCCTGAAAGGCACAATGGAATGACAAAGTATTATCTTCATTTAGTGTGTCCGAAGCCCAACAAAGACATTCCTCATCTCCATCACACTGATTTTCCCCCTGGTCTTCCTCCACCTCAGGTCTTCCAGCGGCGGCAGAACGGGCTGACCGATTTCTTCCGGAAATGGGCAGATTACCGGGTTGGCTTCGGAAACTTGGAGGACGAGTTCTGGCTGGGTATGACCTTCACTGGTTGTCTTTCATCGAGGTGTCAGACCCAAGCTCCCTGTGCTGCTCACCCGTGCCAGCTGTTGGCTCCTTGCCTTTCACCACATTCCTCTACGCCCTCCCTCAGACAATTTTCCTTCTGTTCATTCCCTGCCCTTCACATTAGAAGACACTCATGGACACGTCACGTAAAAGCACACAGTGAAGGTCAGCAGCTCCCTAACTTGCTCATCCTAGAAGAGAAGAGGGGTATGCTGGGACTTTTCATGGACCAAACCCCATCATCCCATGACTACAGGTTGCATTGGTGGCATCTACAGCTCATGGCCTTGGCCAGCAAGCCAGTTTTCCAAAGAAAGTAGGAAAGGAGGGAGTGGGAGACCCAGCACAGTTCTGAAACTGAGTTTGCTCCCCCAAAACCTGAACAGGAGCCAAGGCCAGCCCTGCAGCGTAAACACACTCTGGCTTGTACAGGAGCTTAACAGCAATATAAGAAGCACCAGGGCTCCTCAGCTGAAGGTTCCCAGCTCCAGTAGCAGGGAGAAAGCTAAACGTGGGCCTTGAACTCCTGTCTCCTAGGCACGAAGAGGTGAAACTTGAGTGAGGACAGAGAGCTCAGACCCCAGCAGTGCCAGGAGAGACACAGACTCACCAGAAGTGCTGCTGCTCTTCGATTCCTCTCCTCGCTCTCATTTCCCACAGCTGTTTTATTTGCCTAGAGCTTTCCTTGTTTGCTCACGGAGCGGATCCAGGCACTGGGTCTCACCAGGTGTTTCACTGTTTGCCCCGACAGGCTTGGACAACATCCACAAGATCACGTCCCAGGGGCGCTACGAGCTGCGGATCGACATGAGGGACGGTCAGGAAGCAGCCTACGCCTACTACGACAAGTTCTCCATCGGCGACTCCCGCAGCCTGTACAAGCTGCGAATCGGGGACTACAATGGCACTTCAGGTACAGCCTCGTGGCTGGCAGGGATCTTGGGGAACCCCGGGGCCCGTGGGTGTGAGGCTGTAAAGGAAATCCCAACAGCAAAGCTGACTTGTTTGGAGCAACAATACACAAACCCATAGTCCTTCCTGCCTTCCTGAGGTCCATCGGGTAAACCAGGCTGATACATCCCACTGAGTACACAGGGAATTTTCCATTGGGGATTAGATGTTTAACATCAGAGACGCTGCTGTTCAAATAAGCAGGTCAGTCATCAGAGGTGTCATCCTACTTGGCAGTAACGGCAGCTGGCTATTGATGCCGTGCTGGAGGGTGTATTTATCGCCTTTCCACAGCTATGGAAAAATCTGAAAGCTTCTGCGTCATTTCCTCATGTAGAGGCCAAACAGTGGCCAGTTTTGTAAGGACACTGGCACACCTGCTTGCTTGGCTGATGCAGGAGAGTTAGGCTTTACCCACCAAAAAACTGGGTGCTGGAGGAAGAGGACGGCGGGGGGGAGGGTGTCTTCCACCAGGAAGGGGGAAAGGGGAAGAACTGTAGCCCTTTAGGCTGGGATAGACATGCCCAGCACAAGCCTCCATGACAAAACTTCACCACCATGTACTTAAGCAAGGAACCCCACACCACACTGGAGATGTAGGGATTTTCCTATTCAACACCTAATAGTAGCCACTGGAAGAGAAGCGACAGGAAACTTTCAGGACCACCAAGGAATGTATTAAGAATGTCTCCTCTAAGTACATCACCCAGTTGTAATAATGACCATATTCCACTTTGGCTTTTCTTTCACCCAAAAGCAGCTCTCTGGTTCCTTAGCCAGGAGGTGAGATGAGATGGGTGCGTTTGGTGGAATAAGACATCACACACCTTCCCAAAACTTCTTCCCCTTATCCAAAGGGAGAAAAGGTGGCCAAGCATCTTGGATCAAGACATGAATGCTGGATCTCCTTTGGGAGAAAAAAACTCCCTTTGGCTACCAGGAGGAAAGAGGCTGAAAGCGTCCTGAAGTGACACAGCAGAGCCAAGCCTCAGGAAATCACGGATGCTAAAATCTGGAATTGAATTAATTTCTGGAACACTCGAATTCAGATCCAAACCCATATAGCAGTTTATCTGACACAGACAAGCAGCCTCTGAGATTTGCTTTGGTCTGCACTGATCCTAAACAGACAGCAGAGGACCTCAGATGAACCAGTTGTGTGCAATTCTAGTTAATGTTATTCCCAGACTGTCAGCTGCTTGAGCCATTGATTAGCAGGCTACCACATAACCAGAATATCCTAATTTCCTTGTGAAAATACCAGATCACTCACAATCCATTACCTTCAACGGCCGCTCTTTCCACAGGGGACTCCCTCACCTATCACCAGGGCCGCCCCTTCTCCACCAAGGACAGGGACAACGACGTGGCCGTGACCAACTGTGCCATGTCCTACAAAGGGGCCTGGTGGTACAAGAACTGCCACCGCACCAACCTCAACGGCAAGTACGGAGAGTCCCGGCACAGCCAGGTAAGGGCAGGGCTGCCATGAAACCCGCTGGCATTTCTTCTAGGGGCACATGACAGCAAGCCTAGGCTAGGGCTGGGGCTGTGTGGTCACTGAACCAGGGTCAGGGGCACCGCTGGGGTGACCCCACAGCAGCTGGAGCGAAGGGAGCTGATGCTTTGTGCCTCAGAGCGGCTGCCATGGTCATTTGCTGTGGCATCTTCTTGTGTTGCCTTCCAAAAATATACCTACATGAAATTTGATCAGGAGCCTTTGAGCAGCGAATTAAAAAAACAATTAAGCCACAGCAGCAGGAGAGTTTCTTGCTCCTGCTGCAGCAAGTTCTACCTTCTGGCTTCTCTACAGCAGTCAACCTTATTTCCTTCCTCTCCTACTCTAGTTTCTTCTTACGGTCTTTCTTAACTGTCTGCCTTTCTCTCCCTCCTGCCAGGGGATTAACTGGTACCATTGGAAAGGCCACGAGTTCTCCATCCCCTTTGTGGAAATGAAGATGCGACCTTACAACCACCGGAACGTCTCTGGGAGGAAGCGACGGTCCCTCCAGCTCTGAGCCAGCTGAACCCCCTCCTGCCTCCCACCACCTGACCTTTTCTGTCATTTGTTTGTATTTTATAATATGAAAAGGGAAAAAAAAAAAATTACTACTCGTCTGAGATAGCAACCTGCCCCTCACAAATGCTGGAGGGAACCACGGCACAAGGAGAGGCCGTGGGAAAGGGAAGACCTCATTGCTTTGCATCTATCCCAGAGAAATACCAAATTTCCAGTCTCCCTAACCCAGTACTCTGACCCTTAACATGAGAAGAAAGAGAAAGAGACAGAATTTTTGATATTTTTTTAAGAGACGTAGAAATCCCCAGCAAACCCTGTTAGAATGTTTGTTGTAGGGCTTGTGGCAGGAACCTTCCCCACAGGGACCTTGGTGCAGCCATTTCCACCCCAGTCGTGGCCAGGGGTGCCCATCCTCTCCCTGCCTCATGTCCCCTCCTGGCAGGGAGGTCCCAGGCTTCATGCCATCCTGTAGACACAACCCTTCCAGCAGGCAGTGGCCCGTCTCTCCCCTGTGGGCAGTCCCTGAACTCATGGAGACCAAGCGAGGATGAGCAAACACAAGGCTCACCCCATCCCCAGTTTTCACAGATCCCACCCAGAAGGGCTTGGCAAATACCTGCATATGTAGGCAAACTCCAGAGAGTCCACAGCTCATGTGTTGGTCCCACCACAGCCAAAGTCATCCTTGTGGGCATGGGGTGTAGGGGAACAAGAGCTGTTCCACCAGCCCCAACAGGCATTATCCACTCCTCTGAGCTGAATTCATCCCGCTCCAGGTGCACATCGGCCGGGTTATGCTGAGCTTGAGGCAGAAGAAGGGACTTAAATTAGAAGACTTGGGAGAAAACTCATTCCTTGTGGCCCCAAAGCCTAGGGCCCATTTCCTCTGCTATTTCTACATTTCTGCCGTGCTCTCTCTCACCGAGGTCATTGGTCCAAAATCAAAGGGTCTCAGAGAAGGAGCAGCAACCAAAAGATACCATACAACCACAGCCCAGGCTGAAGCCAACAGCTGTCACAGCCCAGGTGCTCCTGTTCATGGACCTCCATGCACACAGGGAATGATGACAACACAGCCAAGGGAAGAGAAGTGCAAGCTGAGGAATTCAGATTCCCTTCCTTCTCCTACACCATCCCTCTTCTATGCCATCAGAAGCGGGACACAAATCTCAGTGCCTTGGTATCGCCATCTCTCTAACAGGGAATCAGCTGTTTCCCCTCCTGGAAGAAAGGCTTAGTCCTTTCAGATTTTGGAGCACTTAAAGGCCCTTGGAAGAACTGATGAGTTCGCTCTTCCCATCCTTAACTTCTCCTATCTCAAGGAAGATGGACCCTTCGGATAGCTCTGGCTGTGCTCAGTTGTCATTGACACCACCTCCACAGAGCCCAAATGGCCACCACACTCAAGTCACCCCTCTGCTGAGGGCTCTGATCAATGCAGGGCATTGTCACTGGCCTGGTCTTGGAGAAGGGATGCGTCCCCATGTCCAAGGACAATGCAGCTGATCGCTGGGTTGGCAGCCAGGGCAGCATTACAAATGCTGAACACTGCGTTTTCTTTTTATCACACTGAAGCTGCTTTGTCTCAAAAACATCTTCCAGATGGCAACATAAAGGCAGCTTTGCAGTAGCTTATAATTCAGGCCAGTGTCTCTTTCACGGCCACGCTCCTGGATGTTCTGACGTTACTCACCACGGCTGCAGAGCTGAAGAGGGGCATTAAGTGGGGAATGCAGCCTCCTCGTCCGTGCCACGTACCGGCACATGGAATCACAGCTAACCCCAAGGTCAAGACTAGATACAGGGCCCAGCCCTTCACATGGCCAGCTTACAAGCTGCAGCCTGACCCGGAGAGAGGATGCTGTAGCTCAGCGACATCTCATATGTAAATGAGGCATCTCTTCTTCCTATCAGCATCAAATCAGGCAACAAGTGAAGCAGTTGATGAACAGGTCAGTCAGAAGCTGCAGATGATGGGATCTGTCGCAGGACATGGCCAGTGTCACAGATGGCAGCATGTCACACAGCCTGAGCACCCAGCCCTATTTTAAGTCCCAAGATCAACAAAAAGCAGCAAATGGAACAGATTAAAAACTAAGAAGCCTCTTAGTAGACCGGCAGAGCAATTTTTCCCAACACCATCAAGAATTTATAGGTAAGAAGTGTCCTAAGAAAAGCTGTATGGTGCAGTAGTTGTAACTAGGAGCAGAGATTGGCATTCAACACCTGGTTTGGATGGTGCTGTTTACTTACCTACCCAGGTGAAAGGAAAAGACATGAGTGGAAACATTTGCAGCTCATCATTCATAACCAAGCTGAAGGCAAGAAACCTCTCTTCTCAAAAGTATGACTCAAACAGAAAATCAAAGCACGGCAAGCTTTTCCAGGAGGTTCAAAAGGAGATCCTCAAAAAGGCTGATTATTCTCTACACAGGTTTACTGACATATATCTCTCCCTCCTTCCTTGTGTCTGTGGTCCCTCTTACAAGTCCTGTAACCAGGATGAGTTGGCCCAGTTGACCCAACTCCATAGCTGAGTATGAAGGACACTCTTGGGGACAATATCCAACCTTCCAATGCCATTATATGTAAGTGCAGGTCCCTGACCTCACACATGATTCCAGGGTGTTGTCTTTCCATTATCTTGGTGAAACACAGTTGCTCAAATCTTTTAAAGGAAAGACTTCCACAGGTCATGGTTTTCTCCTGGTGATAACCCCACCCAAGCCCAGGCACACAATCAGCAACAACAACCCAGTCATTTGGGCCATTGTCCCTTGTTCACATTGTCCACAAACAAGATACAGTTTTCCAGAAATTCATTTTTCTTCACTACCTGATGAATTTTTTTTTTTTTCTTTTTGGACAAAGCTCTGACAGCAATTTCAAGCAGATTTGTGCTTAGTGTTGATGTTACAGAAGGGCAGCTGATTAACTACAGTTTCTCCTCACCCTCCATCACTCTTTCTCTGAATTTGTTCTCCAACCAGACAAGTCTGGCCCTGAAATTCCCAGAAACCAAGCCTGGATCCTGTGCAGTGCTCATCTTGAGAGACCTTGGCTCTAACATGAACCACCAGCGGGCTCTGGTGGCTCTGCTGTTCCATCCTGGGCTCGGGTGGCCCAGGCTTGTCCCAGAGCCCAGAAAGGAACCCAAAGCTGTCACCCAAGCCACTCAATCCACTGCAAGATGCCACCTCGCACAACAGGAGGCAGGAAGAAACACATCAGGTCCTCCACACAGCAGAACACCACGTGCACCTAGGACCCTCTCAGCTCTTATTTCTAACCCCAAAATCCTGGAAGGAAACACCAAGGGACTTTCTCACCTCTTGCCCAGTTTTCATTTCCCTCTGTTTCCCTTCTCCAAGTCCACCTTCCCAACGCACACTGCACTAAAACATAACCAAAGAAAAAAAGAAATGTCCTGAAAGGAAAAGCTGCTTTTAGCAAAGTGATCCTCAAGACAGCAATTTATAAACTAATAATTTAGAGGAGAGAGGCCAGGCTTTTCCCAAGGTTAGGTAGGTTTTGGCAGGAGGATAGTGGAAGAGTATCCACACAAAGGTTGGGGAGAAGCCTTTGCTTCTACTCTTTATCTTTGCAGTACTTTACCATGGGCATCTCAAAGCATAGTACCAGATTAAATGCACCCTTGCCCCAACCTCCTCCCTCCTTCCCAAAGTGATGCTTACCCCAGGTGAAGTGCCAGGGTGTGGAAAGCACAGCTCAGGCCACCTTCATCCCCAGTGGTGTGGCAGGTGAGGGCTCAGCCAGTGGTGTCCCCGTGCCCACAACAGGCTCAGAGTGACCTGTCAAAATACAGCAGGAGCCAAAATACCTGCCTGGTGCATCACCACACCAGCACATGCCTTCATCCCAACCCAGAGCTGTCCTCCTGGTGTGTCCTCACCATTGCACCCTGGGGTGACCACACCCCCCCTGCCTGTCCTGTGCCCCCCAGAAACACCCACAAGTTTTGACTTTACCAGACACTGCCAGCAAAGAGCTCTCACCCCCAAAAAAACCCTTTACTTCAGACTTACACCTGCTAACAAAGGGCTCTGTCCTGGGGCCAAGCAAGAAGCCCATCCCTGTTCCTGCGAACCAAGCACCCTGGGATGGCCTTAAAACCAACAGAGCCCTCTGGGAACCACCAGCACCCTCCAGGGTCCCCTTCCCCCTTCCTTAAACCCTGATGGTGGTGGCAGCTCCTTGCCCCTTCCAGAGGGGAGGTTTGGGGTAAGGGGAAGGGAAGGGCCCTTCCCTGGGGAGACCCTGATGCCCAGACCCACCTTAATACCCTGCCTGCAGCTCTCCAGATGTCAGTGGCTTCTCAGAAAGAGGGGGACACAAAGACCTAAACAAACAAACAAACAAGCAGTGTTACCCTGGAAATGCATTTAATCTGTTAAAAACCCCACAAACTTAAAACCATAAATACGGAGGGAGAACGGAGGCAACGAAATGCTTTGGACAGGTTCTGATGAACTCAAACACAAACCAATGCAACCAAATGAGGGGGAAGAGGAAAGCAAAGAAATGCATAAATAAAATAAATAATATAAATAAATAATATATTAAACAACCCTCCCCACCCTGTAATGAGAACGTAGCTGGGAGAATGGGATCGACGCTTGTTAACCATTGTTAACTAGTATTTTTAGTCCTGACCGCTCTTAGGCTATGTATAGTTCCTTTTTTTAATGCATTTTCTATACATTAATAAAAGATACTGAAGGAGTGAGCCGTGTGCCTGTCCAGGAGTGGGGTGGGAACGGGGTCCTGTTACATCCAAGCCCAGCAGCACCACAGCCCTGACCTCATGCCAAGAGAGGACATGCATGTCCTGTCCCTAATCCTTGGTTATCCCATGGTAGAAGGAGTGTGGGGGGCTTGTTAACACAGATTCCCCTTGGAACCTGGAGGAACAGAGCAGCTGAGGGACCAAGCACATCCAGTGGGATAAAAAAACAGAGGAAGTTTTGGGGCAGCCCAACTTTGGCATCTCCATCCTTGGAGGAGCTCAAGACCAGGCTGGAGAAAGTCCTGAGCAACCCCATCCGACCCCAGGGCTGTCTTGGGCAGAAGGCAAGACCAGAGGCTCCCAAGTCCCCCCTGCCCCAACTATGCTGTTAAAATAAATAGCAATAAAGTGACCACAAAGTCAGGTCAGCACAGCCAGTCCGTTAACCCCAGGAAGGCAGGGAGCTGCACTTTGGCCTCAGCCCAGCACGAGATGTTTTGGTAATAATTTTAGCTGCTCCCACGAGCTAGAGAGGCTCTTGGCTCTGCAGTTCCCAGCCAGAGAAAGCAAAGCCGTGGTATGAATGCTCGGGAGCAGAGAGAAACAACCCCGAAATCTTCAGTCAAAGCCATTCTCCCAGTTTAAACAGCAATCTATTCCCAACCTGATGGAAACCCCACCAAAAAAACAGATTGGAAGGCTAATTCCAGAGGAACATGATCCCAGTGGAAAGCAAAAAAAAAAAAAAAAAAAAGAAAAAACAAACAAAACCCCAAAGCTGATTAGCAAAACTCGCTGGGACAAGTATGACTTTCAGAAGATTTTGAAACTCTCATTTCACACATAGACTTTATTTAAACCTCCTCATCTTCAGTTTTCTTGTTTGACACGTAGCCAGACAGGATGAGAAAGCCTGAAAGAAGCTCTTCCGCCAGACCACTTCGATATTTTCTAAATTTAATTTCCGAGAGACAAAACAGGGGAGTTTGCTCTGCAGCAGCTTCTCAACTTCTCTTTCTCGGTCCGATTTGTGGGACACGAGAAAGGGAAGTTGTGAGCGTGGGGATGCCCCACCGCGGTCACGACCCTCGGTACACCCAAAGCCAAGCCCGAAGCCTGATGGACTCAGCTGTCTGGATTAAATGAACTCTTTGTGTCTGAAGGGAGGTAATGCCATGGGAGACCCTTCAGGCAAGGCCAGGAGCTCTCCCCTGTGGGTGGAGGAGCTGAGGGATGGAGATGGATTTGGGATGGGGAGGAAGGGTTACCTGCACCAGTACCTGTCATCCCAGTCTGGCCAAGCTTGGCCAAGCAGTTGACCTGACTCAGTGGGTTTCATTTATGGTCCCTTAGAGCAGAGCAGTACCCTCCACTGTAAACCCCCATTCAGCACGGCTGGGGCCACGTGAGGCCCCCAGCACCTCCATCTCCTGCAGAGCACCCCAAAAAACCCTCACCTGGAGGACACACAGTCCTCCCATTGCAATAACCAATCTCAAGAGGTGGGCACATATCGCTCAGAGGTCGGTTCCCAGAGAAGGCAGGTACATGGGGAGCCACAGCGTCCCTCTGGACCATAACCCACCTCCCAGAATCAGTCACAGCCCATCTCCATGTTCCAGATGGGATGAGAGGGGGGTGAGGGCTGGCACAAGCCCTTTCCTAAGCACCTCAAGTTTTACTTAAGCCAGGGAGGTGTTTTGCTCCCTACACTGACCCCTGGGGAGCTCCTGGCCCATCACAGGTGCCCTCCTGGCTCCAGCCCCCTCTGCCCTTGCACAGCTCAAAGCCGTATCCAGACACAGTCCTGCAGTACCACCCGTGGTGGGATCTCACATTTCCAGGCTCTCCAAGGAGCACGCCTTCCCAGGCACACCACACTCCTCCTCGGGCACTTCCAGCCCCGCAGAGCATCGCAGCCCCCCCCATCTGCACTTTATACAGAGAAATGTTTCATCACAGCCCTCTTACAAAGTCCCCTTCTTGCATGAGCGATGCTCGGGAACTTTGTTCCACCAGCAAACACCAGGAGGGTGTACAAAGGTCCTCAGCAAGGACCTTGGGCATCCATCCCAAACCCAGAGCTCGAGCAACACATTCCCAACAACACACCCTGCAACCTCAGCCCCCAAAACCCTGAGGGAAACGCTCAACCAGGAGCACGAGGGCGAGGGGAGGAGGGGCAATGCCTGCAGGAGCAAGCCTGGAGCAGGTCGATGAAGGGGCAGCCTTGTGCCACAAATTCACAGCTGCTTTATGCCCTGTGGGATGGGATTTTTATAGCACCATCTTTAACATTCTCCAATTTTAATTCCTCCCCGTAAGACTGGATGTGTTTATCATCCCTTTAAAATCCTCATTCCCGTTTTTTATATTTTTAACTCCTGGGGCTACGAGCTTTAAAGTTTAGTTATGTAGAGTGTAAAAAAAAAGTTATGAATTATCTCTTTTAATCAAATCTAAATGTGGGGCTTTTAAATTTCACTGATTTGTCTCCTGACCCAGGGATGAGGAGTGCTGTGAGTAGCAGCCCACAGGCTTATCCCCCTTCCCTACACTACAGCCAGCAGTTTTTCTGCTTCCAACTTGTTTCAACAAGCATAGAATCAATCCTAGAGTTAGATTGGGAAGGACCTTCAAATATCATCTAGCTTCAACCCCCTGCCCTTGGCAGGGACACCTTCCAGTAGACCAGGCTGCTCAGAGATCCATCCAACCTGGCCTTGGACATTTCCATGGATGGGGCACCCACAGCTTCTCTGGGCAACCTGTGCCAGGGCCTCCCCACCCTCACAGGGAAGAATTTCTTCCCAATATCCAATCCAAACCTGCCCTCTGTCAGTGTGAAGCCATTTCCCCTCGTCCTATCATTCCAGGCCCTTGTCCAAAGTCCTTTTCCAGCTCTCCTAAGAGCCCCTTTAGGCACTGGAAGGCTGCTAAAATATCCTCATCAAATACATCATATTTGAGACAAGATGCTGGCTGTGATTAGGGACATCCTTACAGCAGCACATCTCTCCCTCCCAGTGTTTTGGATTGCTCTTTGCTGGCAGTAGGGATGTCAAGGTTTGCAGCCCTCCCACAGCAGGCTTATTCCCAGCAGCATGGCTAATCCTCTTGCTCCCAGCCAGGTTATCCCCCGGCACTGCTCCTCGGCAGGGCAGAGCACACCAGGATGTGGTGGGAGCACAGGCTGCCTCTGTTCACCACAACACACACCCCTGTCCTCACACTGTCCCCTGCATTTGGTGACATCACAGCAAAAGAGGGGGCTGAAGGAAGTAACTCTGCGAACAGTTACGAGAAAAATCCTCCCTAAAAGCGAGAGAAGGAGGGGGATGAAGTGGGAAATCCTCCCTGCAAGAATTTCAGGAGCAGGCGTTGGAAGCAGGCAGCTGGGAGAGGAGCAGCAGAGGGGACGGGGCTGGAGGAGCAGCACTGGCAGCACTGTCCCCCTGCTCCTGGGCACAGGCTCTGTCCCTCCTCCTGGTCCCACGGCCCCTTGCTGCACTCCAGTCATGCCAAAAACAACCAGCATCCACCTGTTTACCCCTTGTATCGGTTCCTCAACCTCAACCCAAGGCTGCCTCTCCCCCTTCCTGAGGGAGACTGACCCTCCAAATACAGGAACCGTCTCTCCCTCACAGAGGGGCAGAAAGAGGCCAAACAACCCCAGGAGAAAGGTCTTGGGTGTTTTTTCCCCTCTTTCACCCACCACGATTTGCATTTCGCTCTCGGTTCCCTCCCGGGGGGTGGGAGAGGGCCCACCAAGCCCTGACACCCAGCTGCATCCTCCCCACACAGCCCCTGGTAGCAAACAAGATGAGGAGCAGGAAGGCTTTGAACTGTGAAGGGCAAAGGTCAAAGAGTGCCATTCCCAGGAGGAGCTAAGCCCCAAGGGCAGCACAGAACACCCCAACTGCTCCAGTGCCACCAGCCAAAGCCCTCATGAGCTCCTGAGCTGAGGGACATCAGCTCACCACAGATCTCTGGGAACAGCATCCCCCATGGAAGTGGTTTATGGAGGGGAACAGATAATAAAAATAATCAAAATGCTTATCATTTCAAAGCAGGATTGGCTCTCTCTGCACGGCTCAGCTGGGCTCTAGGGGAAGCCAACACCAAGGGCAGCCACCGATCGCTCCTCAGCATCAGGAGGCTGAACCTAAGGAAGTACTGTGCCAGAGGGGACAGCTGGCACAACTGGTTTTTCACCTAAAAATCAACCTGGACAGATCAGATCTGACACTCATCTAACATGGGACACCCCTAGGAGCAGCTGCTCCAGGAGGAGGCATGAGCCACACACTGGTCCTTGGGGGCACCGGGTTCTGCCCCAGCATCACTTACTCCTCTGCCTTTGGTTCACACCTTCCACAAAATCCAGCCCCTGGATGCTGCTGGTGACCCCATTTCCACGCTGAGGAAAGGAGCATCCCCGTTCACCAATGGGTTTTTCCTCCCCTGGCCCTCACGTAGCTGATCCTTGAGCTGTTCCCGAACGGGAAGGCACCACGTCACGGTGCCGGGACTCGCCCATGCCTGGCGCTTTCCCCACCTCCTGCCTGGGGTGTCTCCTCTCCCCCTCGCCTACCACCAGTGCTGCCCGTAGGATTTCCTCAGGAAGGAGTTCCTGAAGGCTCACACACACAAAACAATCAGCTCGAAGCCAACACAAAGCCCCATCACTCTCCTCCCAAACACCAAAACATGCCCTGAGCAAACATGTACCCTCCTCCTGCTCACCCCCTCGCAGGTCCCTGTACCCCAACTTTCTTAACACAAGTGTCAAGCAGGATTTGAGAAGGCACTTGAGGACCCCACCTCGCTCCCCACGCCAGCATTCCTCTCCCCTAGGGAGGGGTGATTCCACAGATCCAGCCCCACCTCAGCAAGCCCAGCTGCAAAGCCTCCCAGACGATGGTGGGGAAGAGGCACCCCAAAAACTCACCGGTTTTGAGGCATTTCCCCACATCACTCCTTCCATGGGACCGAGCCCCAACACTTAAGGGCAGCCCCAAACCAGCCCAAGGTGGGACTGGGACACCTGAGCCCAACCCACCCCCAGAGCTCCCCCCTTCTCAGAGGGGACAGAGCCCAGCAGGCACCAACCGAGGGAGAGGAGAGGATGAAGCAGCAGTTCCCAAAATACCAGCTTTGTGTTTGTCCTCCACCCCCCTCCAAGGGTCACCATCCCACTGCATCCCTTCCCATCCCTTCTCCCCATTCTCCTCCAAAGCCAGAAAACCCATTGCTGCTGCTAAAGTAAATACCAAGAGCTGCTATTTTTATCCAGCCCATGACCAGGCGTGAGTTATTTTTGGTGTTTAAACTGCAGGCTTTTTTTGTGGGAGGGGGAGAGGGAGGGGAAAAGGCAGAAGCATAGGGGAAAAATGAGAGGAATGTTTCTCCGGGAGCAGAGTTTTCCATTGCTTACTTTAAGCCAGACTAGTGTCTGCAAACAGAAATCACGAGCAGAGGAAGCAGCTGGGAAGAAAGGTGTGATCGTGTCTGCAGTCACTTTGCTTCTCCTCCCATCCCACCATGCCGAGAAAAGCCCAAATAAACTGGCCCTGGGTACCAGCTGGGTGTTTTCAAGGCAGGAGCGAAGCTCCCAACTGTGTAATGGGGCAAACTGGTAAATAAATCAGCTGAATCCAATGAAACAAGCGGGAAGCAAGAGAGTGTTTCTATTTTCAGTGCAAAATGAGTAGTGTTTTCCAAATTAAATTAGGGGTTGAGGGAACTTGGGAGGAAATGGAAATTATCAGGGGGGCTTTTCAGCATGGAAAAGACTTTGATCTCACATGGAAATAAGGAGCTGGGGAAGGATGGATGGAAAACGGGCTGGAGGTGGGATTTGATTTTCGGCTGGTCCCAGGCCTGGGCTCAGATCGACAGCCCACGATGTGACAGGAGCTGGCCTGGCATGAGCTCACTGAGTTCCTGTGCTTGAGGGGCACCAGCAAGCAGGGAGACGCATAATCAGGAGCTGCAGTGATTCATCAGCGCCTGAGTCACGGCTTCCTCCCGCCCAGTAAAGTTTCTGAGAAACAAAGCGCTATTCCTTGGAGCCCATATATGCTGCATGCTAAACAAAACTAGGAGGTGGCAGGTTCAAAAATCCCCCCAAAAACGTACCTTTTATCCACTCCACGTGGGAAGGAGCCGTGGAACTCCTCGCTGCAGAAGACATCCGCAAGGTCAAGCATCAAACAGTGTTTAGATTCGTTCAAAGCATCTCCTGTGGACCACTGTGGAATCAGAACAGTTTGGGTTAGAAGGGACCTTTAAAGGTCAGTTATGGGGAAGAGCATGCTGGATTAGACAGTGGTCTGACTGATTATATTTGTATATTCTTGCATGAATTCTATGTTTCTTAAAGTGTACCCAGTGCTTCCCAACTTGGTTTAATGGTATCACTATCCTTGATGGCATCAAGACTCTCCTCTACAGGCAGAAGCATCCCAAGACATCAGCACTGTCAATGCCCACCACCTCTGCCACGTCACCACAATGCTCCTGCCTGAAGCCAAGAGGCTGCTGAAGCACCGTGCTCAGAGGGGCCCCCAAAAATCCGGGGAAGGTGCCCAGACCGGCAGCTCCTCCCTCGGTGAGGCCCCTGCCAAATTAAATTAGTGACAAGAAAGCTGGAGCCCCAGCAGGGCTGTTTGCCCAGGGAACAAAGCAAATCTCCCAGGCACTGGGGACAGACAAGGTTTTCAACCCCCAACCCCAGGGATGGGCTCCCTGAGCCTGCTGTTTCCAGCCATGCTCGCCCTTGGAGACCTCTGATAATAAATATTTCCAGGTGATCCTACGAGCAGGGTTTCAGAGGTGGTGTTATCCTATCTGGTGCTGTACAGGGGTCAGGTGTCCCTCAGGTGACTGTCAGCACCCAGGTGGCTCCTCTGTGCCCTGGGAAGGTGGTTTGAGTAGGAGGATTTGGTAGCTGCAAATGAGGGAGTGGCTGCAGCTCAGTGAGGGGAAAGAGGTGGGATGGGGTGAGAGGCAGCAGGGAGAGACAGGATGGGGTGAGCTGGGATGCAGTGAGGTGGGATAGGGTGAGGGGACAGGATGGGGTGAGCTGAGACATGGAGATATGGGATGGGGTGAGCCAGAGTGAGGTAAGCTGGGGTGCAGTGAGCCACAAACAAGATGCAAAGCTCAGGGATCTTCATTCTGCCAACGTCAAACCAAGGGAAAAGTTCACGGCGTTAACAAGCAGCAGTTCTTTAGGGAAAAAGGGTTTGATGCTTCCCACAGGACACAAACACCTTCCCAAAGGCCACAAGGAGGCACTTAACACAAGCTGTAGCCTGCAATGTGTGTTTCTTGGGGTCTCTCACCCCTCTGGCCCCAACAGGAGGGTGAAGGCAGCAGGAGGGAGGGCAGCGGAGGCTGGCAGACAACTTGCCTCCATCCCTCCACCCTCCTGTCCATCCCTCTTCCCTCCTATTCCCACCACAGCAGTGGTCCTGGTGCTGCCAAGGCCCAGCACTGGGAACATGGGGCTGTTTTCCAGCAGCCTCGAAGGGTCAAGCAGCCCTGGCTACCCCAGCTTGACGAGTCGGCGCCAAGGCTGAGGCGGAAAAGCAAAGCTGCCGGCTCTGGAGCATGAAGGAGGGCAAGGAGGGCAAGTGTGGGGGTTTTGCAATCCAAAAGGATTCGAGCCAACCAGAAAAATTCCAGTAAAATGTTTTTCTAGTCGCAGCTTGCCCAGCTGTCAGCACCACAACGCTGCATGGAGGCTGCTCAGCCCCGCACTGGAAAGCAGATGGGATCCGGTGATTCCTGGATATCCCTGACGTGGAGATAAAAAAGAAATGAGATGGAGAGAAGGCAGCAAGTGAAGGGTGGGGGTAGAAATCCAAATGGAACCAGGATCACAGTTTAAAAATATTGAATCATAGAATCATTTAGGTCGGAAAAGCCCTCTGAGATCATCGAGTCCAACCCTCAACGCAGCACTGCCAAGGCCACCACTAACCCCCTGCCTGGGCTGAAATATCCTTCATTATCCATGGGTGTGCAGCACCCACAGTGCTGCTGGGTGTAGGGGCAGCCTCCAGGGTGTCCCCTCCCATGGGGATGCTCCACCACCTCCTGCTTGGCTGCAGTGTCCCCTTTCCAGGGACAGAGGGTGGATATCAGGGCAGTGTGGGGCTGACAACATGTGGGGTGGTGGTGGCCAGGTTCAGGGTGGCAGTAGCAGGGTGCAGGTGGTTACAGGCTACAAGGAGGCAGTGACAGGGTGCAGGGTGGCAGTGGTGACGGGGTTCAGGGTGGTGGTGGTGGCAGGGTGACAGTGGTGATGGGGTGCAGGGTAGCAGTGATGGGGTACAGGGTGGCAGTGGTGACAGGGCACAGCGTGGCACTCCTGCCCGCTCCTGGGGAGCTGGAGCTCTACGCTGTCCTCCCCACTACAGAGGCAGTATCGCCACCCCACAACCCTCCCTGCTGTCCTCCAAAAACGCTTCTGTGAAAACCTGCGCTGCACCAAAGCCCAACGAGGGAAACACTTGGTTCCCTCCCTCTCCGCAGCAGCTTCGGGGCCGGTTTGTGCCCCCTCCCCGCCTCTCTCCCAGCCTAACCCCCCCAGCCTGGCAGCGCCCGGGGTGCGCCCCCCTCTCTGGCAGCGCTGGGGTTCCGCGATGGGACACGCAGGGCCGTGCCGGGGGGGCAGCCCCCGATGGGGCCGGGCGGGCGGCGGGGCAGGGCCGGGGGCGGGCGGGACGGGACGGGCCGTCCCATTTCCTCCGGCCGCCGGAGCTGCTGCCGGGACGGGGCTGCGGCACAGAGGTGAGTCGGGGGGTACCCGGGAGAGGGGGGTCCCAGGGCTGGGCTTCTCTGGGCGTTATCCTCGGCTTTGTGTTACCAAAATCCAGGGGTTTCCTCCCCCTCTCTCTTTTTCTTTTTTTTAATAAGTTTTTAAGGACAAATCGCGGGGTGAAGTGGGGTGGGCAGCGGGGCAGGGGCGGTGGGGACGGTGGCCCCGGGGAAATGGCGATGAGGAGCGACCAGCTCTCAGGGAACGAGTGTCAGGGGCGGCCTGCCCATCACCGGGGGCTCGGGGCACCGGAGCCAGAGCCTGAGGCTGCATCCATACATTCTGAACAGCACAGAATCCTAGAACGGTTCGGGTTGGACGGGACCTTAAAAACCACCTAGTTCCAACCCCCCCTGCCCTGGACAGGGACACCTTCTGCTAGACCAGGTTGCTCCAACCTGCTGTCTAACCTGGCCCTGATACATTTCCGGGGATGGGGCAACCAAAAGTTTTCCGACAGCCCTCTGAGCCTCTTGTGACCAAAACCGCACGCGATCCACCCCAGGCAGGGCCAGGGGTGGGGGCTGCTGCCCGCCTGCACTGCCTGTGCCGCACTTTGGAGGAGCCCGGGACGGCTCAGAGGAGCTCCCGGTGCTGTCGGGGGTGACAGTGGCGCTGACCTAAACTCAGAGCTGGTCTCACGGCCAGAGTCACCAGATCCCGGGCCGGCGGCAGCCGTGCGTGTGCGGCCGGTGATGACGAGTGGGCTCCAGGCAGCAGCTTGCAAAATAGTTTCACTTTAACCCTGTTATCCAGCGTTCATAGCAGTAGTTTTCCAAATCGCTTCCTATAGGGGATGAAAGAATCTACGTGTGGCTTCTGGCAGGAAGGTTTGATGGTGGTGGGAATGAGACGAAGCTGTAGCTGCTCGTGTTTGCTTTTTACCATTGAGGAAGGTCTCCGTATCCTGCTGCGGGTTCTGGGAGACCGACGGCAAAACTCTTCTTAGTCACCATTTCCGAAACAGCAACGTGCAATCCCTGCTAAGGAAACTGCACACCCTCGGTGTCAGGTTTCATCCAGTTTTCCTTTAAGTCTGCAGGTGCAAGTGGGAAAAATAGATGCCACTCGTGTGACAGCATAGCTGTGTCTCTGCTGGGTGTATCAGGGAGCTCACAGGCTATGACAGAGAAATTAGCCTCTTCCAGACGGACCCATAGCTGTCAGTGCCATGAAAAGGCGGTATAAAGCTGACATAAAGCCAGCAACAGAAGGAAATAGTTGTGTTTAATAACGTGATTCCTGCTCTGCACTACTTAGCAAGGTGTCAGTTGTCCCCCGGAGCTGCCCCTGCTCTCACCATGGGTGCAGGGGACACCTTAGAGCAGCCCCACTCCTGCCTGAGCCGGGGAGCATCTCAACTGAGAGGAGCAGGTTGAGCTTTGTTAGGCTGGGGGGAACGTCATGCAGACCTAAGAGCCTGTTGAGGGTTGAGCCTAAAGAACTTAACTAGCAAAATCAGGTCCTAAAACACCTCCAGCTCTCCTCTGCCATGGTGACCCAGCGTAGCAGTTTCGAGCAAACTGCAGCTTTTCTGCAAACTCTACCTCCATCCCCGGTTGCGGTCGCTCTGCAGTGCACAGGATGTGGAGAAGCCAGCATTGCCAAGGCAACCCCTCTGTTTTGGTTTCCCCACACACTGGGGCTGGCACCCTTTACCCCTCCCCTCAGCCAGGCGAGCCCTGAGCGCCGCCGACGGTTTGCGGTGCCATCGCAAACCAGCCCTCAAAGGGAGCTTGTTTTCCACCCACGGCCGCCCTTAACTCGGGAGGAGTGGCACATGTTCCCCACCCTCGCAAACTGGCTCTTTCGAAGCCAACGTGGATTAAAGGACCTCGTGCTGGATTAAAACTTACACAAGTGGCATAGAGCCTCACCATGCAGCGCTGCTGTCAGGCGGAGCCGTCCATCCCTGGCCACAGGAGTTCCCAAGCGAGTTTCCATGTCAGCTTTCCCGACTCTGCCAGCACCGGCTGCCCAAAAACAAAGAGCTCATTTAGCAGGGTGCTTCACTGCCCTCCCCAAGACACAGCCCTGTCTCCCAGTGCCTCCCTGGCCCTGTTTCTTTGGCCCATATCTTGACCCAAAAACCAGCTGGCCTCCCAGTGGCAGCTCCACTTGCTTTGGGCAGGCGGTCCGCACCCATCCTGGACCACAGTGAGGATGCAGCTGTCCCCGTTCATCCCTTCTCTAAGGGGAGGTGTTGCTGTTGCACCAAACTGAGCAGCAGCATGGATTTTTCCTAAATGCAGCTCCTCACTGTGCACTCTGGCTTTCAGCTGGCAATGGGCAGCCTTGGGTAACTCCTCTGCCCTTGGAGCTGCTGGCTCCAAAGACACCAGTTTTTCTACTTTCCCCTCACCACTTTTTTTTTTTTTTCCTTTTTTAATATGAAGAACCCCTTTATTTAGCACACAGACACCCCTTCATCTACAAAACAAAAAGCGATGCACGCACCAAAAAGAAAAAGCATTTGAAAAGCAACTGCATGGCCATGCTGGGAGATGGCCCTTGGGATTTGGGCGCTGCTTGCCCAGGGTGGTGGCAGGTACCTCCACCTTCCCCTTCCAAGGGATGCTCAGCCACATCCGGGCTTGTCCAGGGTGGCCACACGTCCCCAGCTGGGCCCTTCCCAGGAACAAACAGCCACGGCCTCTGCGGCACATTCAGCTCCGGTTTGAAGTGGAAACATTTCAAAGGCCTTCGCTTTTTTTTTTTTTTTTTTTTTTTGGTTTTTGGTTTGTTTTTTTCCTCTGCAAACAATTAATTACAAGTTTAAAAGGAAGTTCCAGCCCTCTTTGCCTCCCCAGAAGTTTAGAGGCAATAAATATAAAGCAGCTCCGCACAGGAATAAAATTGTACATCCTGTTTTGTCTGAAATTAAGGCGGTTGTTGTTTTGGGGTTGTTTGGTTTTTTGACTTCTTTTTTAGAGTCAAGTGTATCGTAGGCGTCCAGTATTCCTGCCTGGATAGCAAGCTGACAGGGTATTTATGGATAAATGGCAAACCTGCACCACTTGGATGATTTAGGCTGAGGAAAAGCTGCTCTGTTTGTTTTTGTTGCAAGTTTAACCTTTACTACAGCTGCCCAAAAAAAAAGCCTCGGAGAGGATGAAGGTCAGGACAGGGAGCAGCTTTAAGAAGTGGCTCTTGCTTATCTCCCTTGTGAGCAAAAGCAGATCTGGGATGCTCCCCCACTGGCTCCAGGCAGGGGTAGGAAGAGGATGGGCCAGATTTGAGTCTCTGAGTGGTAGCCCATGATTTCTCAGGTGGGGATGGTGATGATATTACTGTCCTCTGTTGAGTGGCATGAGGGAATGTGGGGAGCAGCTGCTTTCCCAAGTCTGGGAAGCTGCTCAGCAACAGAGGTTGGGTGGAAAAGGCTCTTCTGCCTCTCACAAGAGCATCTCTCCCTTCTGAGTGCAAGCCATTCTCCTTGTCTACCTCCAAAAAATCCCCACTCTATATGTGTGTTTATATAGATATATATATATTCCTTTTCTAACAAACGGAAACTGGAAGATGGAAGCAGACTGGACAAAAATCCAGCAGTAATAATAATAATAATAAACTTCTTGCAGCCAAAGGCCAAACCACCTCCCAGAGTGCTGCATTTCATTTGATAAATCTCAAATGAGAGTTTTTTTAAAAGGCACCCACAGAAATTCATGTTCAAAAAAGAAACCACCAGCTAATTGGGGCCAGCTCAGCTGCGCTCTCGTGCAGAACAAAACAATAGATTTTGTGAGGGGCACAGAGGATAAACCCCTTACTTTTAACAGGATTTGAGCACTTCTAGAATCCCAGATTGAGAGCTCAGTGTCCTTGCTGGGGGATTCAGCTCTTTGGGTCCTGGCAGTCAGGTCCAAAAGCCAGCAGCCAGGGGTGAGTGGTGAAACAAGACCCCGCACAGCTTTGTAGCTCCCAGGACAGTGTTTCCAAAGGGAGGTTTTCCCTGGGGAGCCACCTTTCTGGAGGCTGCTCAGCATCTCCTGCCTCAGCAGCAGCACGAGGGCTGTGGTTAGGGCTGGGTGGGACTGGTGGTTCCTTTTTTGGGCGAGGCTGGTGGCTGGGTAGTTCGTTGAGCGTGGTGTAATTGCAGAGCGAAGGGGGAGGATGTGCAGTGCATGTGCTGGCTGGGTGAACTGGAGGATCCCAAAATGCTCCACGCAAGAGAGCATCCCTTAGCAGGTGCCACAGCAGGAACAGATGTGATGCAAAGCAAGGAAGGGCAGTGCAAGGAAGGGCAAGGAGGATTTAGCTGGAAGCAGCCCCAGCCTGGGTCCCCAAGCTCTGTGAGAGCTGCTGAGGGAAAGCCAAGGAGCTGGTGTCACAGGGACAAGTGGAGCGACCCCTCTGGGACGCCTTTGGAATTCAGGCTGTACCTTTCAGGTTTTTGTAATGGAAGTGCTGGTTTTCCTTTGACTGTGCCTCAGTTTCTCCTCTTAGGCAGGTGGGGATTTCAGCTTTCCCTCAAGAGGCCGCAGGGCTTGAATCTCAAAGGCTGGCGAAGACACCGATGTAAAATTCTGAGTGAGGGTGAAACAGGGTGTTAGAGCCTGATTCTGCCCCTGCCAGCTCCTCATCTGTACAGCCTCTAATTCTGTGACCCCTGTGTTGAACCAGAACTGCAGACTCACAGCACAAAGCTCCCTGCCCTACTCAGACCCCCCTGGGAGCTTTGCCTGGCCCCAGGGGAGGAGGAAAGCCTGAGCAGAGGCAGCAGCTCCCTGCCCCTGCAGGAGGGCTTCCATGGGAGCCCTGCCACTCAGCAGCACCTCTCCCTCCCTGAGGGAAGAGGAAAACCTTACGTCAGGCCACAGAAATGCTCCTCAGCCCTACCCAAACCCTTGGAGCAATTCCCAGGTGAGGCACGGCAGCGGCAGCTCCTCCATCCCCAGTCAACCCTTATCCTCCCCTGCTGCCGCCTTTGTGGCCAGCCCTGGGTGCAGGGAGGCAGCCCATCGGGGTCCACCCACCTGAGCAGTGCCTGTGAGTCCCGTGGCCATAGTCCTCATCAAAAATGCAGGTGCTTTAACCACAGCTCCCACCCCAAACCTGCTGGCAGTGCCCTGGGTGTTGGGGCCTCTGTGCTGCCCATCCCAGCCCACGAGAAACAGTCTGTCCAAGGATACTCTGTCCCAGGATGGATCGGGGGTAAGGGGAGACCTGTGACATGTGGAGTCCCAGCTCCAGTGGCAGCTCTGCTCTCCACAGTGGTCCCTTGCCTGGATCAGGCAAGTCCCTTCCTAGACAGCAAAGCTCCTCCTGCACACAATATTTCCTCTGCTGAGAAACAAGCCCTACAAAGGGCCAATAAGAGCTCGGTGCTGTTGGTGCTCAGCGAGGGCTGAGTTGTAAGTGCAGAGGGGCAGGATTTGTGCTCAGCCAGATGCCAAGGCAAGAAGGGATGCCCAAAGCCCTCCTTGTCCATCCCCACCACCAAAAAAGAATCCTAGGATGTAGAATGCTGCGATTCTCAGATGGAGAAACCCGAAGGGACATGGCAGGCAGCACAGTCCATCCCCCATGACCCCAGACCCCTCTAAGGCAGGAGACATCTTACCGTGCTGAGGCTTAGGCTGTGCTGGAGAAAACTGCTGAGGGAGCAGACACCTGATCCACGTAGTTTCTTGTCTCTGCAGGCACCATCCCAGGACGCTTGTGGAGCACAGGAGCTGAAGGTATTCAAAGGGACCTTTGCAGAGCAAGCAGCCTACTCGGGAGCCGACATGCAGCAGAAGATCAGCTCTTTCTTTAATTCCATCTTGGAACTCATCCGTACCAAGCACGAGGAAGGCATCTTCAACACCATCTGCCTGGCTGTGCTGCTAGGACTGCCCTTGGTCGTCCTCATCGCCTTCATTTTCATCTGCTGCCACTGCTGCTTCTGCAGACGGAGGAGAGAAGGCTCCAGGAAAGGTGGCCCCAGCAGCAATGGGCAGCTGCACGCCGAGAGGAACAAGAAGAAAAAGAAGAAGAAGAATAAGAAGCAGGATGAAGAGGACCTGTGGATCTCTGCTCAGCCCAAGCTGCTCTTGCTGGACAAGAGACCCTCCCTGCCCATCTAGCAGACCGGAGGGTGTTCAGGCCCTCTCCTCTGAGATGCCACCAGTCCTTACAGCTGTGCACCAGGAGGGGCAGGGAGATGCCAAAGCTGCTGCCACTTTGTGGTGACTTTCGACAGAGGCTGAGCCCAGCGTGCTGAAGGGCCAGCAGAGAGCAAGGCAGTCGGGCACAGGTTATACAAGCCCCTTCTCCCCCACCATGACAGTGTGTCCAGGGGCAGAGACCCCTGCAAAGGACAGGTGAGCACGCAAGGGTGACCTGCCACCGGGCCATACGTGCCTCCCGCCACGAGCACCGCGCACAGTCACCGGGCTGGCACCCAGGGAAGGGGGCGGGAGGCTCTCCCTCTGCACTCGTATGCAAGCAGAGGCACCGTGGCACAGACAGGGGTGCACAGCACAACGAGCACCCAAAGACCACCTGCATGCTCCCCCTGCTCAAACACAGACAGCCACGAGTGAAGCAGGCACAGACACGCCTCCTTTGCTGGCCCTGCTGTGGAGATGGCACAGCTTGACTGTCTGGGCTCCGTCCAAACCCAGCTCGCTTTGGAGATGCAAAGAAAGCCGAGTTACCCCACAGCTCAAAGATGTGCCATCTCCCTGGGTACCAAACCAAAGGCACCTGAGAGCATCTGAAGCCAGATGCCCTCAGCCCAACCTTAGAGACCTCACGACACCATCCTAAGGCAGCACAGCAGAAGGATGCCTGGCCACCCAGGCTAGAGGCAGGGACAAGAGAAGAGGATGCCAGACCAGCCCTTTTGCACCAGCACTTAAAAAAAAAAACCTTCCTTGAAAGACTGTTTTCTACAAACTTGCCATTAAAGAGCCCATCATGCTACTGCAAGAGCGGAAACACAAGCTGAGGCTGTGTAAAAGCTTAGCTACGGGCATTAAGAGTTATTTATTGAATGACTACTAAAGCAGAGCAGGACCAAAGGCCCCTCTGGAGCAGGGCCAGGCACACCAAAGCGGTATTGAAGCAGCAGACACGCTTTCCTGGCACACTCAGCCATCCCCTCTCCCTGCAGCCCTTGTGCCACACAGGAGACACACACAGAGCCACGAGCCGATGCCACATGGGCACCTCTGTGTGCCACACTGAGGGCTTCTCCACAGCTGTCAGGCTGGACAGCTCTGGGATTTGGAATGTGTTGTAGGAGCAAAGCAAAGCCCATGCCCACTGTCATCCCTTACCCAGGGATGCATCATACAGCTGGACCCTGCACCCCTGTCCATCCCCATGTCCCTTGGAACAGTGGCTCAGCCAGGCACAGCAGCTCATGGAACCACACACAGCTCTCACCCCTGCTCTGGTTTCGTCACTGCTCCCCTAGACTTGTGTGCCCACCCATGAGCTGGGAGTCTCCTCTGTCTCCCCCAGCTTGTTTGGCCAAGCAAGAGGTTCGTGTGTGTGACAAGAAGCCTCACCACATCTGGTTTTTTGCCCTGTCTGTACACTGGATGCCTTCCTTCCATTTTCTTTCAGTTCCTAAGCTGCTGGAGCAGACCAGAGCTGCCAGGCAGAGCCAGACATCTGGGGAACAAGCAGCCAAACCCACGTGGGCAAGCCCGGATGGAGCTGCCGGACACAACCGCTTCCAGCCCAGGCAAGGGCGATGCCACCTTCCCCTGCCCGGGGGGACAAAGCCACCGCCTGGAAGCGGCTGCTTGTGCCACCCGGTCCCGGCACAGCCTGTTTTGTCTGACGCAGGCAGGGCCGGGATGGCCACATCACGTCACGGGGTTTGGCTGCGTGTGGCTGTGCTGGGAACAGCCTCCTCCTCACATAGCCCATCAAATTGACCCCATATGTGCCTTATTTTCCAGCTTGCTTTGTTACCATTGAAATTAGCGAGTCCTTTCTTCTCCAAAACAGGAAGCAACGTATAATGGTATAAAAAAATTAGGATTTGCCACATGTAATCCTAGGATTACACACGGGAATGGCTCTGGTCTCTGTCCCAAACACCCAGTCCAGCCAGAATCCTGGAGAATTAGCACTGTACTCGTATCATTCCTTTTTCTTTTCCTCCTTTCCCCCAACCAGGTACTTTTCCCAGCCCTCCTGCCTCCGTGCTCAGCGGGTGGCCAAAGCAGCCTCCTCCTGTGGGCAGGAACGCTGCCCGTGCAGGTGCTCCTGCTGCGCTCCAGAGGCACGAGCAGCCCTGGAGGCAGGGTGGTGCTGCCTGGAGGAACTGAAAAAAAAAAAAATCAGAGTAAAGGGAAACACCATGGGAGGCCAGAAGCTTCCCAAACAAGCAGAGGCGTGGAGGCAGCCAGCACTGGCAGAGCACAGCCTACCTGGTGTGGAGGTGCTGGGCTTTTCAGGGCTCCCTGCAGGAAGGTCCTTCTCCAGAAGGGAGAGCAGGTAACATGTCAGGCAAGGGCAGCCATTTCCTACAAGAACCAGAGAACTGCCAAGAAAACGTGTTACATCACACACATCTCCAGATCCAGGCTTTGGGGAGCTCAGAGCCAGGTCTGATTTTCAAGAGCTCCCCAAAATCATCATTCAAACCACTGCTAGGCTGGGCAGGGAGGGACCAGGATACAACCTTGACCTGATCCATCTGACCAGTGGATGGTCCAAGCCTCCCCACCCCAAAAAAGCACTGGGGTTGGCTCCAGAGGTGCACAGGAGACAACCTCTGCTATACAGTTCCCACTCTCCAGACACCTCCGCACTGCCTCCCCCAACTGCATTTCAATATCAGCCTTCAAGTTGCCTAAACAAGTCCGTGCAACAGGGGGGGAAAAACCAAAACGAGTTTTGTGCAATTTTTTTTTTTTAAACTAAAAATAAATTGCTCTCAAACTGCAAACAAACTCCGTGTCTCTGTGTCTCTCGGTCGTGTTTATTTTCGTGGGGAGATCTTTCCCGTATCTGTGTCCTGGCCCTAGATAAGAGAGGGAGAGAGCTCAGCAGGCAGAGGCCGGGCAGTCTCTGCCTGCAGCCAGCTGTGCAGCTCAGAGACATTTCCTTAAAGAAACAGCTCACCTTAATCAAGTTGAGTGGCCTTGCCTTGTTAATGAGCAGAGCCAAGCTCCTCCACCCAAGGGCAAAAAGTGGGAAGAAGAAAAGCTGTGTTTGTGGTGCAAGAGGTGGGCTGCAGAGGGGTTTTTTTCTTCCCTTGCAGAGTATCAGCAGCATTGGCTGGTTAACTCCAATTGGTTTTGATCAGACAAAGTGTCTGCAGCTTGCTGTCTCTATTGGGCAAGTCCCAGAACGAGGCACAAAGCTCTGCTGGGCAGAGACTTTCCAAATCCTGCACCACTGAGCTCTGCCTCCACCAGGGTGCAAATGAAAAACTTGCTTCTCACCAGGATGAGGCACCAAGATGCACTTTCCAGAGGGGTGTAAGAGGCGTGCAGGACCACAGCAAGGAGCAGCTAGAAATGGCAGAGGCATACTTCTGGGGGGAGGAGGGAGCAGTGCACACTTTGCTTCTCTCCAGATGTCAGACTCGGGATTCAGGGCCAGGTGTTCTTGGGTAGCCTGGGCTGCAGAGGGAAAGGACAGAATCTGGATCCTAGGTTAGAAACATGCAAGGATTGAGGTGAAGTTCAGCATCCTGGAGCACTCCAGAGATTGAGGGGAAGAAAAAGTCATCCCAACAGGCCCAATAAATCCTTCTGTGAGGAAAGAACTGGATCTTCACTGGCTGTTCCACTATTTATTCAGCCAACACAGCACAGAGCAGCAACCAAAAGCAACACCACTGCTTCCCAAGCAAGTGCCCAGTGCAGTAAGACACTGGAGTCTTCTCTCTGAATCACACCATAGGGGAAGGGGAATCCTCTCCCTCCTCCTCCTGGGTAAATGCAGCAGCATTCCCAGACATGTCACAACACATGGGTCCTGGCTGGTAGGATCCAGCAACAGGACAATCCTCATTAACACAATGATGCCAAAGCAGAGAGGATCCTTCTGGGATTCCAATTTCTGCCCCTGGGAGTGTTGCAAACCAGTATATAAAATTTAAGTGATCTCAGAGCAAGGGCAGAGGTTTCAACAATGTTTTGGCCCTCCAGCATTACTGTCACCAGGCCGGTTATTGCAGCAAAACAAGGGTAGTAAGAGTATGTGACATTTTTATGGAACTACCCATCGACTACTACCAGCCTGAGCCTCAAAACCAGAACAGCCAGTTCCTTAAGGCAAACAAGCTGCATTATCTGAGCAGTCCCAGCCTCTCAGACTGTAACACAGACTCGTTAACCCCAAAAAGGTCTTTCCGAAGGCGCCAGCTGGGTACGGGGAAGTCTTTCCTGCACTAGCGTGAAGAGACGGTGCCATCCTGTGGCTGTTCGGGAATACTGACTTCCCACAACAGCGTTCCAGCAGCCGCCCCTTTGCCCTTCCTGCTGGAAGAAGGGTGCATAATCAGGAGCAACAAGTAAACCCTCCTCAGAAACTGCAAATAAGGTGTCTCATTTGCCTTTAGCTCTAAAGTACAAAGCTCATACAGCTTAAGAGAATATTCCCTGCTTCCAGGTGGGATTATATTTTGTCCCTGCACGTGAAAGAGCTGCAGGGAACAATCCCACCTGCAGTTTTTTAGAGCAGACTTACTTTTAGAAGGGCTGTGTGAGACTAGTCCTCTTCTCCCTTTCAGTCTCCTTCCTGATGACTTCACTGTGGCCTTTAACTGAACAGACTGAAACCTGTCCTTGCCTACAGACAAGTGGGCAACAGGGAGAAAGCACTTCACAGTAAAGAGCCCTCATCACCTTCCTGTGTCCCTCTCCCGTGCTCTTAGCACAGAGCCTGCAAAACACTTCAAGTGCAATTTTCCTTCCCTCTCCTCTCACCAGTCTCCTCCTTCCCCCAGCCCAGGGCTTGGATATCCCAACACAGCTCCGATGAGTCTCTGCCTGCCCACCCACACAAGAGTCACAGCCCTGAAAGTCCTGTGAAGAATTTAGCTCTCACCTTTGGGAGACAACTCTCTAGCTCACTCTCCTCAGCCAGGTCCTAAGCAAGCACAGATCAGCTGTGGTTCACAGAGTTGGGTCACCAAGAGATCACACAGTGCCCCTCCCTGTTTTGGAGCTGACCCCAAAAACCTAATTTGCAGAGCCCCACTCTGGGACTGGGTAATGGTCTCTCTTCTCTCCATACAAAATGCTTCGTTTAAATGGGAGGAAAAACAATTCTGCCACCCTTAGCAAAGAAGACAGAAATATTTTAAGACCTCCTTTTTTTGCAATTTTATTATTTCCTCCAAAGTCTGGGAAAGCTTCTCTAAAATTAATTACTTAGCTTAGCACTGGGATAGGAAAGGCCATTAAGACATAGGACAACCATGTTCCAGTGTGTTCAGACAAGGAAGCCTTTGAGCAAGCAGCATTTGGTGAGTTCATCCTTCTTCCCTGGCTGGAGCTGGTGGTCCAGAATTTTAATATCTGCCCAGGGAAAGAAAATAAACCTCACCTTTATGACTGAGTTAAAACAAAAAAGCAGCCAAATGTGAAACCATGCACTGGGGCTCGGGGGAAAGCGTGCAGGATCAGTTTAGCTCCAAGAGATGCCCATTTTAGAGGTGGATGACAAGCGTTATCATTTCAGCATCACTACCTGCCACGCTGCTAATGAAAAAGCAGAAGGCAGCAGATGGAACAGTCACATAGAGAATTTTGTTCATGGTCTGTAAGCAGCCTCTTAGGCAAGCAGAATGGAGAGACAGGTTTAGGGTGGTGAGCGGAGCTTGGAAGAGAGTAGCCCTTACACTCACCCTGAACATCAACTTACTGCACAGCTCCTCAGGTTTTCATTTGGGCCACAAGAGACAAGAAGATACAAGCAAAATAGCAGGATTTTAACCTGGAGAGATGCAATACTGGAGGCTGAAGGACCCAGTCTACAGAACTTGCCTGGGTTAATGAGCCTTGCCAGTGGCCTGGCAACATTTCCCAAAACCCAGCTCTGCAGGAAGAGTAGGGGATGTCCCCAGATATAACATGGGGAACCACAGACCAAGAAAGGGAGAGGGAATAGTCTCAGGAAAGCTCTCTCCAATGTAAATTTGGAGGGCTATTCTTTCTTAATGGTTTCAAATTTAACGTTTTGAAGTCTGAAGTGGATGGCACCAGAGAAGGACAGAATGAAGAGGGGTCTGCAGCCTGGGTTTCAGAAGGAACACCACGTGTTAAAGCTTGTTTTACGTAAAGTTCATCAAAGTTGCATATACTGGATCAAGCAGGTGCTCGTCATGTTTAGCCAACAGGCCATCTACAAGCAGGATGCACCCCAAAAGCCCCATCCCAGCCTCTGGGAGATCACCCCTCAGGAGCTCCAAAGGCTGGAAGCAGGATGTGCTGCAGGTCCAGATGTCCCTGGGTGCACGTTGGTCAGCATTGTCCCCAGGGTGTTGGAGAAAGCTGTCTGAAGTGAACTTTGGTAAGAAATATTCCATCATTATCCTGCACAGGGTTCGATTTAAGCCCTGATCCTCTTCCCTGACAAAGACCTCTTCTTCCTCCCCAGGACTGCCTCATTACTGGATGACTGAGGACAGATCTTCATCTCCGTAAAAGGAATGGAGAATTCATGGCCTTTCCATGGCTCCCAGTTCACATCTTGGGAACAGACCAAGGAATTTCTTTTACTGAAGTGTCCAGACCAGGTGCTAGGAGTCTACTATGGCCCCCCTCTATGGCCCATTTAACTCTCCAATACACAAAGACTCTAATTATAATCAGTCTTTCAGATACTCCTAATATAAACCAAACCTCTCTCCACTTTGGAGCACAGCAGGACTGGAGCCGTCTTCCAGCCCAAAATAAGCCTGTACAGCAAGATGCACCCCACGGCATGCACTGAAAGCCAAGGTGCATGTGAGATAGTGAGCCAGCATCCTAGTGAGGCTCCTAGTGAGTGTTCCTTTAGGTGTTCCCCTCAAGGCAGCTCCACCTCAAGTATCTCTGCCCACAAGAATCAGGGAGCCAGGAGCTCAAATCCTCTGGATGCAGGGAGAACGGAGTAAGAGCTGTAAGTTTTCCTGCGGATCATTTCCCTCTCAAATGAAATAAGGCAGAAAAGCCTGGAAAAAACTCTCCTGCTCTGAGGAAAGACACCCCCTCCACATGTTTTCTCCAGAGCCAACCAGCACAGGGAGATGTGCCACCCACCTCGCTGTGCCTGCTCTCGCTGTACTTCCCGTTGAGGTTGGCCAGGGCACAGTTGCTGAGAGCCACATCGTTGTCTCTGTCCCACGTTGTGAACTTCCAGCCATTGTGGTAGGTCATTGCATCCCCTAAGGGAAGGGAATCGAAGACACGGGTAGGAGTGAGGTCGGAGAGCTGCTCAGCCTGAGGGCTTATCCGCCCTTCAGGCAGGACACAGCAGGCCTGGCAGGGGAAAAGCCACAGCACAGCAGAGGTCTGCACACTAATTTCTAAAGCACTGCTATTTGGAGGGCGTGTCCAAGGGCTGGATCTTCCCAGCTGAAGATCTAAGCTTTATAGCAAGAGGATATTAAAGGATAAATGGAAGCCTATGGACACAATGGCAGCGGTAAGGACTTACCAGTGGCAGAAGCCAGCATTGCTGTTGAGCAAATGCCCATCCTGAATAAAAGCCACTTTTTTGTCCACTCTTAGCTGGGGAGCCCCAAAAGTTGCTGCCCTATCAGCACTGGTTACCTCATGGAAATGCTTCCCCATTTGCCTTTTCATTTCCCTGGGTTACAGAGCGCTCTCTTCCCCATAAAAAAGCAACTCTCTCCTGTCTTCAACATGAGACAGGCCTGTGGGTACACTCTCCTCAGTCTTGCTAGGAAGTACACACTTTTCTCCTCAGAGAGAACCACATCTGATCCAACCTGACCTAAGGAAGGAGGTCCCATGCTACTGGCAAAGCAAATACACAGGTCCCAGCATTTGCTTCCCTGTGCTGAGCGGAGACAGCATGAGCACAAGGCCCTCCTCACCAGCACTGCCTCTGTAGACAGCCTTTGTCTCTCCCTGCTCGAGGCAACCTGGAAGGAGTCATAGACAGCATAGACGGATTCGCTGCCTGTCTGCAAATCCACACAGAGCTCGTAGCGGACGGGGCTGCTGCTCGTGAGGTTGTGCAGCTTGTCAAGACCTAGAAATAAAAAACAATTACTCTTCAAAGGGTTCACCTTTGCAGTCCTAGGCTCTCACCCCATGGCCATTTGGGTTAAATCAGCTTTTTCCTGCCCCCCCTCCTTCCCTCCTTGATGCTGTCATGACATTTTGCCAAGTTTACTCTGTCTTATCTCAGCTTCTGGCCAGAGACAGCAGTATCAGAAAAAACAAACAGCCTTAACCAGCACAAGACTGCCTGTACTGTGACATTATTTTTCCCAGAACATTTAAAGACTCTTGCTCCAAAAACCTTGCCCTATTTAATGCTGGATTCTCTGATTCACACATTGTTCACTAACAGAACAAGACAGACAAAAAACAAACGAGTACACCAAGTTATGTGGAGTCCCCTGGTCTTTGCATTTTCACAAATAAAATTTCTTTATTTTTCCCTCTCATAAGAACACAAAAGCCTGAAATAAACCTTTACAGAGTTTGGCTTGCTCTGGGACTGCTCCAAAGCCCAAAAATATCAGTGGAAATATTTAGCGGGCCTTTAAAGATCCCTCAATGCTTCATTGGCATTGCCAGGGAAGACACAGAAGCTGGCAGTTCAAGACTGCAGGATCAGGGGGTTGGATATGGCACCATTTAGATGCTTCTACAAAGCCAATCTTTAGCTCTTCACTGGTTACACCCATGTACTGTACCAAGCCAAAATTCCCCAGTGGGATCTCCAAAGCCTTCCACATAATTTTTCCAGCGTTGGTAAAAATCCACCTCACCAGTCCTCCGCCTCTGAAACACCTGCAAAGCAAGGATTGTGGAGTGAGCTCATGAGGGAATGAGGAAAAGCAAGGAGGATGAGGGTGAGAAATGCTCATCCTGACTTAAACACAGACAAAAAAGTGAAGCACTCAGGAAGAGACAACCCTAGTTGATCATGGAATCATTAAAGTTGGAAAAGACCTCCAAGATCATCAAGTCCAACCTTGTGATGGCATACTACATCTGAGCACACACAAGAATCCATTTCCATTTCCTGGCTGCACAGAAGCACTGGGGTGAATACTTAGTTGTGCAAATTTTACAGTTTACTTTCCACAAATCTGAGCGTGATCTAAACACTTAGACAAAACAGCATTCACCACCTCCCTAAAACGTGCCACTCCATCCAGGCAGGAGCCATGACACAGGAGTGCAGCAGAGTGAAAGGAGCCTCAGCTGACAGCAGTGTCATCAAAAAGCAGGAAGAGGAGCACAGCATCACTCACTATCCACCCTCCTCTGTCAGTGGTCGTGTCACAGCACACCTGCAGCGGCCTGCTGCCATCCCCAGTCAGGTAAATGGTGTACACGCCGCTGGAGCCATTTCCACTCCGCTGCACCTGGCTGCAGTCCACGGGATACGGGTACAGGAGGCTCACTGGGAGAAGAGAGGGGGCAAAACTCATCAGCAGAGCAGGCCATGGAGCTGAAGGAGGCTCTCATGCTCTCAGGAAGCTCCTGTGGAAAACTGTACTGGAAGAGAAGTACAGAAAGCAGCAGGCCCCACTGTGCCCTCACACGGTGCCCAGTTGCATCCAGAGGTTGCTGCTGGCAGCTTTCCCCATTGCCTGGGAGCTGGCACAGGGATGGGGTCCCCCAGGGCTGCAAGAGATAGAACCATAGTGCCTCACCACCATCATAGAGAAGAATTTCTTCCTAACATCCAGTCTAAACCTGCTCTCTTGTCGGTTTAAAACCATTGCCCCTTGTCCATACAAAATGACCCAGCCTTGGCTCTCAGTAAGAGTGGGAAGAGGAGCCCTTGTTTGTAAAGGTGAGAGTGCATTTCACAATTAATCCACAATTGGCAGCCCTGTGGGCACTGGCAGAGTACGAGAGTCTCCCAAAGCAGCCTGGCATGAGATTTGTTTGATTTGCTGACCTCTGAACAGCTGCCCAATGCCCTGAGAGTACTTACACTGCTGTGCCCTGCCTTTACTGCGATGTGCAGTAAGATCTCCTGCGTATCATCCTCTCTCCTGCCCACTGGCAGCTCAACAGCAGCCTTTGTCTCTCACTTGGCTACCAAGGCTTGCCAGCAGCACTGACCAGTGTGGGCAATCTCCACTCACACTGTCCCTCTGTGCTTCCAAGCCTCCAGATGGTGGGGCTTAGGAAGGCCACCCAGCCAGGAGACACACCACTGGTTTGCTTATGATGACAGTTTGCCAGTGCATCTGCAGGACATGAACTCCATCTGTAACCTCTACCACAAAACACAGCAGCTGCAGAGCACAGGGAAAACGTAACATGCAGGGCCAATCCCTACCTGTTGAGAAGGTACTGACTGTCCTTCTGCTCTGGTGATCTCCCCTGTAGGCCTTCACAAAGGCAGGGTACCTCACTCCTGGATCCAGGCCTTCCAGCACAAACCGTTGTTCGCTGGGCCCCAGCTGTACTTCCTGCCAAGCAACACGGATCGAAGGTCAGCCCAGCTCTGAACAGCATTTATTTAGCTTTCCTGGACCACAGTGCCTCATACCCCACGTGCATTTACAGGCTTCTCTTGTAGGGTTCAAACAGCCTATCCTTCAAACATGGAATCCATCTTCTCAGAAGGGAGATTTAGGGCAAGGTCTCAAGAAACACTCCTAGGACACTCTGTCCTTAATGAGTGCTGTCCTTCCAGGTAATAAAAAGGTCGAAAAGTGAAGAGGTAACCCTCTTTTCTGCATCTGGATCTGTTGGGAAGAGGCATTACACTGACACAAAGTCCTTCCACAGCTTCTACTCATGACAGCAGCACATCTCCTTCCTTAAACTCTCCCTCCCTGGGCCATACATAGCACAGATTCCTGCTCAAAATTGTTTTCCTGTGGTCCACATACCCACAAGACCCAACTGGCACAGCCCATAATTACAGGAGTGATTTCAGGGGGGTCTGCAGGACTGAAGAATTCCAGGAATTCACTGTACCTCGCTTGTGCCACCCGGACCCTGGTAGGTCAGGGAATAGTCATCATTCTGTGCTGCAGGAGGAGCCCAGGTAACCACACCAGTAGAATGAGTCACTTCTGACACACGGAGGTTCTTGGGAGGATCAATCCCTATTGAAAAAGAAAAGTCAAGTCCCACTGCATAAATGAGAGACAGCAACTGCAGTGCTACGTTTCAGTGCCAGAAAGTCACCCAGTGGCCTTCATATCTAGCAAGCAGCAGAGGCCTCGACCAAACACAGCAAGGCCTGCCTCAGGTCTGGTTTGGGATGTTCTTTGAGCCCTGCAATGGGCTCAGCTGTACCGTGTCCAGGAGCTCCTGGACACTCAGGCTCATCTCTGAGGAGCACCCACAGATAGGACAGGTTTTGGCTCTATGGCCCAGTCCTGGAGCACAGCCCTAGTGTGGCCTGCTGAGAGCCCCTTCCCCTTGTTCCCCCCCCAGCAGATGAAGAAAGACTTCACAGTGTTGTCGTGCCTCAGCTGTCTTTAGTGAATGCAGGAACTTAAAGAAACCCAGAGCTTTACAGTTCAGTCTCTGCTGGATATGGGACACCAGCTCCTTCACCGGCAACAGAGGCTTAGCCAGACTTTTCCTGAGCACTCAGACTGCCCAAGGTCAGCATGAGGAGAAGAAACCAATTATTTTAATGCAACACTAGTTCACAGAAGCTGCCAAAAAGCTTCTGACAAGATCCCCACACCAGGGCTGCAGTGCTACCCTCAGGATAAATAAAATTTTTAAATCTCCATTAAAAGTAACAGCAATGGAAGCAGCCCCTCCCTAATTCTCATCCCGTGCTTGCTGTATTCTACATATTTTGGGAACATCTTAAGGAAAACAATTTGAGAAGTAAGGTTTGTCTGACTTTGGAAGTTTTAGAGAGAAGGTCCCTGGTGGGCAGTGCTGGCCTCCAGGGATGGGTGCTCCAACCCTGAACTACACCTGAGTTTATTTTAAACTATAACTGAATAATTCATTTCAATTCCCTGCTCATCCACAAGCCTCCCTGGAGGACTGTGGGCATGTTGTTGTCTGTCAGTTCAGTTCTTCTCTGTATAAACCAGGCAATAAAGCGTCCCAGGCCTTGAAGAGTGCTGCAAGCATAAACACAGCAACAATTATAATGCATCAGTGAAATAATACAGTTGTGAAAAGGTCATGGAGAAAGCCAAGGCCAAGTTTTGCCTGTCTTATTTAAATGAGACGAGCAAAGCAGGGTGGCTCCTCCCAGGAAATGCTGCACTCCTCATGCATAAGGTTACTGCTTAAAGCAGATAAGAAAGGCAGAGAAGAAGAAATCAAAACACCAAGTAGAGGGACAGGGACAGTAACACTGTATTTCACACACCATGGTGTTTAAAACGCTGGCTACTCGTTAAAACCCGGGACCACCTTTCACTGGGCTCAGGAGTTAAGCATTAGTCCATCATCTGAGGAGCTCCGGCTTCACTTGGGAGAGCACTTAAACACTTGCTTGAAGTGAAATAGCCCAGAAACCTCGTCAGAGCAGCTCACTACCTGCGTGCCTCCCGCTGGACAGGAGAGGGAGCTAAAAGGAACGAATTCCATCCCGAGAAGCCAGGGCTGGGAAAGGCAGCCTCAGGGGCTGCAGTCCCACAGCGCTGCCCTCAAGGGCCAGCCGGCAGTTCCCGTGGGAGCAGGAGGTCCCCGCAGAGCAGCTCCCTGCCACAGCCGCTTTGAATGCTTGGGAATAATCAGCCAGCACCTTGAGTGAGAAAATGTATTTTTTTTTCCTCAGAAGGTGTATTATTTTAGCAGAGGTGGCATTTTTTGTGAAGATACTTCAAAAATATCCCTACTAATGGTAAATGCATTCCCTCTCCTGACAGTTTCACTTCATGAGGAATTTCCAGGTGCCTCTATTTTCATGCCAGTTCAAAAATTTGAAATTGCTGAAACACTCCTTGCATTTCTAGTTCCAGATAGGTTTGGCCTTTTGACCTCAAGAGATCTCCATTTGTTCCCATCAGCTGCCTTCAACCACTGTAAGCACTCCTTGGCTTGCCCTAAACTCGAGCTTCAACCCATCTATCTCACACCAGCTGGATTCATAAACTAAAAATAAGTACATTAACAAGGTCAGTGGATATGGAGTGACCCTGAATGTTCCCAGTACATCACAATCCTTATGGCTGACCGAACAGGACAGATTTCAGCCTGCTTGGCAGTCCCCCAAGACCAGCCTAAGGTCACGAGTCAAAGGGCAGGCCATTATTTTTAACTGTCTCTGATTCTAAAATGGTTTCACTTTGGTTGTTAAATTTCTGTTGTTGTTGGGCTTGGTAGCAGCACATGAAGCACTGCATGCTTTTGAGGAAGGACTAGTGAAACAAGGACCATCAGCTGTCATCACTCTTGTATTACATCTGCCTCTTCTAGAATCACCTATAGCATTAGTCTCTGTTATGGCAGCCTACAGGCAGGTATTTAAATTATTACATTTAATAATTTAAGTGGATTGCTGTGTAGAGATAACATAGGTGTTTGGAGAGACCTGGAAGCACTTTCCCCGACATGCTTGAGCTCCCTGTTTTGGGAGAGGGACGATTAAAGCTCAGAGATCATGAAAAAGCACAGAGGAGATCACAGCGTGGTGGTAAACTGCGTGCCCAGGATGGACTAAGCCTAATGGTGCCTGATCTCTGATCTCTGAGCTTACACTCAGCAAAATCTACTGTCCACTTACCTGTCACAGCCTCAGTTTTGACCCTCTTGCTCTGCTGTTCCCCCTTCTCTGCCCAGATGTAAATGATGTACTCCATGCCTGGCTCCAGTCCTGCCAAGGTAGTGACATTCTTGTCTTTTTCCACCTCTCTCTCCTCTGTGTCCCCATCAGCTGAGGTGTAGCTCACTCTGTATCTGTCTATTGAAGCCTGGACTTTGTTCCAGGAAACAGTAATTGCATCCTCTGTCACTCGGTCAGATGACAGTTCAGTCGGGCTGTCGATTTCTGTAAGCAAAATTCACAATTATTAGAAGTTTTAGTGTAGTGCTGTGGTAATCACAATGGCCCGAAGACACAGACAACACAGGTTTTACAGGCAGGTAGTGTGTTTTACTGGACTATCAAATACATTTGGAAAAACAGATGAGCCTTCAGAAGCAATTCTATGTCTAAAGACCTTAAAAGTTCCTGTGTATCCAAAAGCTTGCTTGGTTTTTTTCTCCAGCCCAAACTGGTAAATCTAACAGAAGTTTTATCGTTAGTTATAAACTGTGTTTCGAACATGCAGTGTAAATAACAAGTAACCACCGGATATCACCATTTATGGAGCCAAATCATTTTGTTCTGCTGGATACAGTGCAAGGAAGATAAAACAAGGGATGCTAACTGCTTCCATGTCCTGCCACTCCTGGCACGTTGCATGCCAGTGCCTTGGCACAGTCAGTCATCCCTCTGCCCTGCACTGGGGGAGCTGGGCTGATGGTTTCTGTTGGCAGTGAAGAACACGAGTGTCCCAGTGAGGCTACTCTCACTCCTTCCTCTCAAGGGGCCTGCTGATTTCTTCCACCTTTCACCCTTTATTTCTTACCAAGCTGGGAGGTGCCCAATTCTGAGGTATTTCAGCTGGGCTCCAGGTCTCCTCCTCACAGCTACAAGAGCAGAGCTCGTTGTTGGGGATCAACAAAGGCACAGCCAACCCTGCCCAGGCAGAATATGATGTTCCTGTCTTTTGCTTCCTGGAGGTCGCCACTTCTTGCATGGGTTGTTCTGGGAATTAATCAAAAAAAAAAACCCAAATCACCTGCTCACAATCTGTGAAATGCAGCTCTCCTGGAACAAGATTATTTTTCAATCTCCTCCCACTATTACAATCATTCCCCTGCCCTGTTCACAGATGGAAACACATCACTAGATTCCAGGAGCATTAAGTTCTTATCACAACACAGCCTGCAGGAATGTGGCACTTTGAGGGCAGCCCTACAGCCCATGACCTTATGCAGAATATGTTTTTTGTTTGGCTTTTTTTCCTTTGCTGAACTGCTAAATACATCTTGGCAACCTGACCAATGAAGGATTTGCAGATGCCTCTCCAATTATTGGAGCATCATTTCTTATTCTGCTGGAGGCTCTAAACTCCAGGGCACAAATGCACAACCCTCTGACAGCCACACTGTAATTTAGCACACACCAGCTTAGCTGCACTGTGATTTACCACACATTAGCTATGGTAAAAGTTGTGATTTTCCACCTGGGTGTACTAATCTCTTCTCTTTTGTGAGACAAAACCACATTACTTTTCATTTTAATGAAAGATGCTGTTTGTGCCACCCCAGAGTGGCACAAGCTGGGAGCTGGGAATTTGAATAATCACAGCTCAGCTCGTTAGCAGTCTGAGATGCTCACCTGTGGCAAGAGAAAAATGAAGCAGGAATGATTTTCTTGTGTGATATGAAAATCAAGTTTGTTCTTTAGTTCTGATTGCACTGCAGCTGGGTATGGGCTGTGCTGCTCATCCTATGCAGTGCTTTTAACTCCTTAACTCCCTGGGTGGGCCAGGAGCTTCCCAGCCAGTCACCTGTGCCAGTGGGAACATGGACTGGCTCAAGGAGGGGATGGACTGAGCCCCTCGTGTGGGAACTTCAGACAGTCCAACAAATTCCCCAAGGCAGCTCCTCTTATGTCTAGTCCAATCTATACATTTAAATATGTTGGTGAGTATCCTGAGTGGAGCATCCCAAGCACTTCCCTAGGTCATTTCGGTGTAGAAGTACAGATTGTACATAGGGAAGACATTGGTGAACAGTCAGTGGAACCTGCTCTTGTACACAGAGCCACTCATGGCTGGCTGGATTGTACAAACTGATCAAGACAGCAGTTCAGGGCGTCTCCCAGCCCAGCTGCTGATGCTGCTGCAAGCACCCTTCCAACGGAGACTCCCTGTCACCAAAGGACAGCAACCAAATGTCCTCTTTGGGAGATTTGCTTCCCCCCATAATTCTTAATTTATGCCATGATCCAAATAAATCTGGTTTTCCATTTTAACAAACACTCTGATTATATGTGCAAAATGTGTATGAGCACCCTGTTCTGTTGGGAAAGGCCACAACAGTCACCCAGAGAAAAGCTCGGAGATGATTCATGGCATTTTAAAGGCAAGGTATGAACTACACATTCCAACTGTTTATAAGGTTTTAGTTTGGCTGGATTTCACTGGTCTCCCTACTGATAGTAACCAGTCCCTTGCCGTAGGGTCTGTCCACAACAGGACTCAGAGCCTTAATCTGAGCTGGAGATATGTTCAGCCACACTAGTAAGAATTACATGATTTTTTTTTTGCCTCACTAAAAGCATGTCCAGAGCAGGAGAAGCTTTCCTGCAACAAGTAAAAATGATGAAGGAGTTTGAATTTCAAGCTCAGCTCCCTCTGGTGCTGCTACAGCTCACCTGTGACAGCTCTGGTGCTTGCCTTCTTTCTCTTCTGGGGCCCCTTCTCTGCCCAGATGTGGGTGACATACTCCACACCTGGCTTCAGATCCAGTAGGGTGATCATGCTGTTGTCACTCCCCACCTCTGTGTCCTTGGTGTCCCCATCAGCTGAGGTGTATCTCACCATGTACCTGTCTATGGGAGCCTCCACTTGATTCCACGAGACAGTGGCAGTATCCTCGGTCGGCTGTCACATTGGTTGGGCTATCAACTCCTGAGAGAGCATTTCAAGTGCAGGGTTAGCAACCTCCAGATGAATTAAACCACTGTAATTACTGTAATTAAACACTGTAATACAATGTCATGCCATTGGAGGAAATTCTTTACCCAGAGTGTGGTGAGGCCCTGGCACAGGTTGCCCAGAGAAGCTGTGGCTACCCCATCCCTGGAAGTGTCCAAGGCCAGGTTGGACGGGGCTTGGAGCAACCTGGGCTAGTGGAAGCTGTCCCTGCCAATGGCAGGGGAGTGGAATGAGGTGAGCTTTAAGGTGCCTTCCAACTCAAAACATTCCATGTACGCATTTCCTTCATTTTTGTCTTGCTGTTGAGGCCACCTAAAACAGAGTCACCTGGGTTTCCCACTACATCCCCTCAAGAAAGGCATCCATGAGAAACCAGGGTGGGAAGAAAGCAGGACTGTTCTACCATTTAGATGAAACTTTCCATTTTTACTGCAAGAAGAGCTTGCACAGGCTGCCTGTCTCACCTTCCACAGGAACCAGCCTGAGGATTACCTCCCAGCTTGCCCTCTCCCAGCTCCAAGCACAGGACTCACCCTTCCCCTGCTCCAGTCTCAGCCATCTGCTGCTCCTCCCTTTCTGCCCACCCTGCAGACCTGTCTCTCAGACTCCCCCAAGGCTTTGCTATTTTAGGTGGTGAATCAGAGTTCAGTGGTAGCTCTTGAAGAAGCTGGTATTTGTCTTAGTTGCACCTAAACTCCAGGGGTTACATAAGAACACAAGCAGGATTACTCACTGTGGATTTTTTTTTTTCCTTTTCTAAGAAGTTTTGCAGCCCCCATGTCTGTCAAGAACAGCTCAAAAACACAAGTCAAGGGTGTTCTAAATAATCAGAACCTACACAGGGCAGAGGAACAGCCTTACAATGGCAGTGTGGAGGTTGTGGGTTCTGTTGTTTAAAATTAGTTTTCTTTTAATGGACTAATCTTCAAAACAACCTCAGGAAAATGTCAAGCCTGATAAGGGATTTTGCAGTCTTTGGAAGCAGCACACCTACCCTTTTGTAAGAGCTGAATTTCAGAGATTCCAGAATCTTATAGGTAGAATAAGAGTTCAAAATTCTTCAAGCTCTCTTTTGCAACAGGATAGCTCAAAAATATTCTGCCTTTTTTTCTTAAGAGTCAATGATCCAACAGGGTTGTTCTTACACACAGAGGCCGACTTATTATGCTTATCCTGTGTCTGGATGGAGCTGTTAATCAAATTAAGGGTGAAATTACTGGGGGTTTAAAAACCAAGGCAAAAGACTGAGGTTTAGTGTCATATACAGCATAGGCAAACTCAAAAAAGCTATCAGCAGACCTGCAGGTGATGCAAGAAGAAGCACCAGAAAGTGCACCTTCTGTGCTGGAATCTTGACAGACCTGTCCCCAAACCCTGCAGTGACATCACTGCAGTAAAAACAACTTCCCACCTCCCAGTCCTCCCAGTCACTGAGGATGGCTTCCCCTCTGTGCTGTCTTTCACAGGTATGACAGTGACCTCGTACCCTGTGCCAGGCTTCAGGCCTACAAACAGCAAATCACCAGCAATTAGGGAGGGCAGTATTTTTTCTTGAATAAAGCTGGGGGTTTCATTCTATCGAGTTCTAGATTTATAGCAGAGAAGACCTTGGAGTTCAGACTTCTATCCAACTTCCTTTTGTCTTTTCAATGTCTTGATAGGTCTAGGCTTGCCCTTAGGGTATATTGGCTACAGCTAGTGGGGATTTCTAATGATATGTGTTACCAACTCTAAAACAGAACAATACACTTCATTCCTAACAAAGACAGAATTAAAGGAATGAATGATTATGTCTTGAAATTTGCTATCCACAAAGCATAGGTTTTTTTCCTTGTGGAGACACCCCCCATTATGGAACAGAGGAGCCCCAGATCATCTCAGCTTCACACAAGGTGAAGGAAAACTGGCCATTCACACATGAGAGAAGAATTTTCTCAGGACTGTGGTCTGACTGTCAGTCACTCCTGTCACTTTTCCCTGCCGAGTTTGGAATACCCACACATACTCACCAGTTAGGACGTATCTGCTCTTAGGATCATTGCTTTTGGGTACCACGACCTGCTTCTCATCCATCTCTACCAGGGATCTGAATTTTAGCTTGTAATAATCCACATCTGTTGGTGGGTTCTCCCATTCCACTTCCAGTGAGTGCTCCATCTCCTCTGTCACCCAGATGGCACTGAGGGCTGGGAAGAACAGCAGAAAGCCATGAGGAAGCAGCATCAGGTAAATAGTAAAAAGGTAAATATAAGACAGGAAGTCCTCCTCCTTTCCCAGTTGCCTTTCTGAGACCTGAGACATTTTCCTCAGCCACACTGAGGAGTTAAGCAGGTATAGCACAATCATTATTTCACCAGCCTTAGTTTAATCCATGGTAACACTCCAACTCTAGAGTTTTCTGGCACTTAGCTCCCACCTGTTGTGCTATAAGCAAGAAAAATGTCAAAATCACCAAACTTTTCACTGGTTTTACCAAGTGCAAGCAGATAGCATAACATATTAACAGCTGCTAACCAACTGGCATTTCGGTTTTTGAGAGACTGCTTCAAATACAGAGAGTCTTTCCACACAACCTCCTAAGCTCAGCAGGATCAGGCTCGTTCAGTCCTGGGAAGAGACTAGGAGAACTTGCTGCTGCAGACATGTTTGGAGAACTAGTAGCTAGGACTGACATCCTGCCTATCTTGGTGTCTTCTGCATCCAGTTGAACAGTGCATTATTCTGAATAACATACTTAAAAACAACCATGACAGAAAACTGTAGGCTGGGAAGAAAAAGCGCTCTCCAGCACTCAGCTCGCTCCAGCTGTTGGAATCTAACTTTAAAGATCTGCAACATCTGACTGATGAAAAATGCTGACTGCTCCTACCTGTACTTGCTTCTAGATCCTTGGGCTCACTGGCAATGCCCTTCTTCACGTAACAAAGTGAGACGCTGTACGTGGTGCCAGGGCGCAGTCCCACAGTCTTGTAGCTGAGCTGCTCTTTGGGAACATGGATTTGTTTCACCGACATCTCATACCCAGCTGGATAATATGTAAGGAGGTAATTATCCACATCAGCCACTGGACCCCAGCTGAGAGCCAGAGAGCTCTCTGTGGAGTTCAGCAGCTGCAGGTTCTGGCAGGCAAGCACTAGAAGAGAAAGAAAAACATTGCAATTGAGATGATGTCACACGGCCAAGCATGAAATTTTTTCAAACCTATTTTGAATAAGAAAATGCAGAACTGGAGCTCCCAGTCTTTAGTCACCTTGGATATATCCATATCTTTCTGCTCAGCAGCACACTATTAAATACAAATGAATACTGCAGTCAGTAACAAATACAATAATTTTGTGGGCGACTCTTTACAGCTTCTAAACCCACACTGACGTGAGAAAAACTCTTTGATAGAGCTGTCCCTTCCAATGCAACTCAGAAGAGAAAGACAAGCCAAAACCCTCTTTTCCTATCACTGTCAGCTGCTCCCCAATTCTGGGGAATGCAGCTTCTCCATGGCAGAGGCAGAAAACTGAACTTTTCTGAGTACTGACGGAGGCTCATACTTGGTGCCTGGAGGAGATCTGGGTAGACCTGCTGCCTATAATTTAGTTCAGAACACCAACAGTCCCTTCACTGTTTTGCCACAAGACAGACAGCTCATCAGTGTCTTGAAGCAGCCCTTGAAAGCAGTCAATGTAGAGCATCTGTTCACCATCAAGCTTACCTGATTTTAATTACAAGTGAGCACATCGAAGCTATCAAACCATCTACAGCTGTATTTCATTAGCAAGGCACTGACTGATAGTGAAAAATAGATAGTAAGTGCCCGTAAAAAAGCATGTGTCAGCAACATGAGGTCAGATAACATCAGGAGGTTCTTCTAACGTGAAAGGCAGCATTCATTCCCATGTGCCATTCCCAGCTTTCACCAAAGACACCTTCATTTTCCTATGTGCATGCCATTGCTTTTATTGAAAACTTTGTACAAAACCTGAGACTGTTCATCCTGTCTCTTCTTGTGAGATTTGAATAATCCAGCTTTGCAGTAAAATAATAAAGAACCTAAATACACGTGGTGTGGTTTTTTCCTTGTCTAAGCATAGCTGGGAAGAGGATTGTATCTGCCTCTCTGCTGTTCAACATGTCCTTGTCCTCTATTTGTCCTTCAGAAGGAACTGCAAGGCATTCATTATACTGTGGCATGCTTAACAGCAACTTCTAAATGCTCAGACACTCCAGTTACCATGGCAATACATAACGTATGTCATTTCATGATCTGAGACACACAGAAATAGGATATCATAATAATGATGATAAAGAAACAAAAACAGTGCTCAGTGTAAGTCTCCCAGGATGCAAAAATCTAACCCAGACTGGAACAAAACAGGCAGTTTGACATCCCTGGGAGAGGAGCACCTGGCTACAGCTGCTGAGGTGGGAACCATTTGCCTTAGGACTTGGAGTTTTTAAGCAGGACTGGAGGTGTAGTGCTCAGAAACAGTAACAAAATGGGTTGTGCTATATGCATTAACTCCTTGCTCACTCAGAACAGAGAACACTTTCTCAGCCTGTAAAACAGCTGCAGGTGTGGTGGGAGGAAGAAGGTGCAAGGCTAGACCCAGCCAGCCCTGTGGCAGAGGCTGACTGGGAGACAGTTCTCTGGGAGAAACCCTTCTGATTGCCACCTCTTGCCAGTAAAGGTGCTGCTTCCTGAGCAGCAAATCTCAGTCTACTGACAGGGGAAAAGAGTGCTGGAGCCACAGGGAAACACTTCTGGATAGTGTGGAAGGGCCAGGAGTAGTGAAGTTCTGATACAAAGCTCGTTTTGGGTGAAGAATTTGAGCTAATAATCTTTTATTTAAAAGCTGAGTCTCTAAGCAGATAGATCAAGCATGATCCAGAGCAGAACAAACCTGGGAGTCAGGTCACTGCAAACTCTTACTGAGCTCAGTGTGTGGCTGTTACCTACTTCTCCTTCTCAAGGAGCTGTGAAAGATTAGAATCAAACAGTGATGTGCTGAGGAAAGGCACTTCCAGGTTAAAAGGCTGTGTGCTGAAGCCTGGAGTACCAATCTGTGGTTGTAGGGAGGCTGTAAATTTTGCAGAATGAAGCAGAAGCTGCTGGACACACCCCTCAATGTCAGCTCACTCAGATCTTCTCAGGCAAATTGTACTGCCTTGTAATAAAGCAGGGATAAGGAAGAACTTCCCAAAGACCTCACTTCAAAGGATGTACATGTCCTTTGTCTCACAGGTGTTATTCAGTCAACTACCCCATCGGCAAGCAGAGCACACTGCAACAAACATGGTTTTATACTGTCTCATTTTATGTCAAGAAACAGACTGGCTCCCTCTCTAATTACAGGCTCCATGCCCATTTTGCTCTCTCTTTCAGCTGCTGAACACAGGCTGGTGCTAGTGCTACCCTGAGTTGCATTTCCACCTTCTCCCATTTCAGCAATGTTTTCCCGGCAACTCTTGAAGGCAGGACCAGTCAGGCAGCAGAAACTCCAAGAAGAACATGGTGAGCCCCAGGGCTGGTTTACCTACAGGATGAACTAAAAGCATACGGGAGCTGGAGAGGGAAACTAGATTGCTAGACAGAAAGGAGAAATAACTCGCAGGCAGGTCTTACCCTGGGAGCAGTCGAGGCCAAAGAAGCCATCGTGGCAGTAGCACTCCCCTGTGTCACAGAACCCACGGCCGCTGCAGTCCCGGGGACACCGTTTGTCGCCGCAGTCCTCGCCCGTGAAGCCCCTGGTGGTCTAGTGGTTAAGGACGCAGCGCTGTCACTGCTGAGACCCGGGTTCGATTCCTGGTCAGGGCCACTCCC
>JAYRBT010000005.1:26053943-26068810 GCA_036023395.1 Myiotriccus ornatus | reverse complement strand
ACCAAGTGCAAAGCCCCGTCCCCCCAGTTACTGGGAGAGCGCAGGGTCGAGCAGCCGCAGGGCGCTGAGGGGTACGAGGGACATGGGGAGGGACACGGGAGGGACATGAGGCGGGACGTGGAGCCTGCCCGCCCCCGGGCGCTGAGGGACGGGCAGGACATGGGGCGGGACATGGAGCCTGCCCGCCTCCGGGCCCTGAGGGACGGGCGGGACCGGGAGCTTTCCCCGCCCCGAGGCTCTGAGGGGCGGGCGGTGCCGCCCTGAATTTGATGTATTTTTAAGGTTCGAGGAAGGAAACCATTTAGCCTTTAAAGCCGATAGAACAGCGTGGTCGAGGTTGACCTTGCTGGTATCTATCTCTGCTCATTTCGAGCCACAAACGGCAACAAGAGTAACGCTTCTGTAGTGATCTGCGTGAATATCTGTGTCCAGTGACGTGCTTACGAGAAGCCTTGTGCCGATTTTCAAAGCTTTAGTCGTGGTTTCACGCAGTTTCGCTGTAGCTGTCACCTGTCTCGCTCTGGTCACTCGTGATCCCCTGGGTGCGAGCACACCCTGTTCGTGAGGGGACTTTGATTCAACTCGCGTGTGAGGGGCCGGGGGCTGAGCGAGCGGGGAGCGCGTTTTCTTTGGTGATCAGACTTCTCCCCTGGTTTTATGGCAGATGCCACAGAGCTCGTGGCCTAGAACAGTTCTGCAAAGCAACGTGGTGTTTTCCTTCTTCGGGTAAAGAACATCAGGTTGATGGAATAGAGTTGATAAAAAGGGAAGAAATTCGTGTTCCCAGCCTTTAAAGGGAACAGGGCTCACAAACCGAGTGCCCTGTTGTGTGTTCGCTCCTCATTTTCACGGGAAAGGTTATTAAGGTTGGAAAAGACCTCCAAGGTAACTCCAACAGGGTTTAAGCCTTCAAGTTCTAAGCTTTCATCAATAAAAAAAAAAAAAACAATTCAAACCAACAGAAGTTGGGTGGATGGCACAGCTCCCCGAACACGCGCTGCCTCAGGGGGACCCCCACAATGAATGCTCGAAGAGCTTTCTAGAGCAAAACCAGAGTGTAAGTTGCTGCTGGGAAGTTGTTCCTAACCTGTAACATCACACTGTGTTCTCAGGGAGTGACTTTGGGAGTAAGAGAAGTTATCAAACCATCTGGAAGGAAATGTAGCTTTAATTCACAATACATGGCTACATGTGTGTAAAAATACACCAGTGTAATGCTACCAAAAGCCTCTTAAAGCATTTTCCTCACTGAAAGAAAAAGATGGTTCTCACTGTTCTTACTAAATCAGCACTGTGAGCATCAACAAAAAAAGTTTCTATATCCCCAGGACCCTGCTGGGCATTAAAATTTCCCACAAAACCAAACATAAATAAGGCAGTGTCAATCCTTCTCTCAGTAGCAATGTGGAGGAGGCAGCGTTTGCTCCAGATGTCCTTTATAAACAGTGGAAGCCAAGGCAGGACACAGCCCTTCAGTGTTTAAAAAGTCCATTTCTGTGAAAAAAGGTGCCAGTTAGAACACCTGTTTCACTAAGCTGGGGAATGCCAGCTCATTTGCTGATTTATGGGCTTAGGTTTTGGGTGGTTTTTCTCTTCTAAAGTGAATATCCAGGATTTAATTAATCTGTGAGGATATTTACTTTGCAGAGGTATGGAAAAATTTGATGATGAATTCACAGAAGCCCTGAAGCCAAGGATTGATATTCAAGCCTGCATTCCCCGCAGCAGTTTTAACAGATGTTGTAGTGAGGTGTTTATTATAACCCTCTGCTGCAGTGCTTCAGGATCTGCAGTTGGGAAAGATCTGCAAAATTAACTTGTGGTTATGTTTAATTTTCATAGGAATGAGCTTAGGCCCCGACCATCTTCGGGAACAGCATTTGGAGACAGGATAGTTGATTTTATCCAGAAAATACAATATGGTCAACTTGTATTTACTTCCATGGCATATTTTATCAATTGGTTAAGGGCAGTTGCTTATTCAGGAATTGCTTCCTTATGATCTTTCTGTTGAACTGCCACTGAGCCAAGAAAAAACTTTCTGTGGTTTTTTAACTTATGTACGAATTTGTGAGTTTCTCCACTTTCAGTTGTGGTCTTATATTAGGAAGTGCTCTTATTTTTACAATTTGGTAAATTTGTAAATGAATTTCTAGGAGGAAAATGCTTTCATTATTCCATAAACACATTTGGGGCCTGCAATTTGCTTTTTTCCCCCGTGATTTTTTTTTTTTTTTTAAGCCAGTGTTTATTTAGTTTCCTTAAATCAGGAGCATTTCAGCACCCGTGGCACTTCCCTTTGAGTGGCAGCTTCCACGTGGAAGAGTCACCACTCTTGCCATGTAAAAACAAGCTCCACACAGGTCTCCTGTGCTCAGAGCTGCAGCAGCTTCTGGATGCTGCATCCTCTCCTGACAAACACTTTGGATAGTGACGTGGAGGTAAATCGATACAAAATGTTACGCCTGGTAAATTTAATCTTCCGCTTTTCTCCCTCTTTGCCTTCTTATCTGCCCCTGAAGTGCCATGTGCTTTTCCAGTTATCTGGGAACAACGGCTCTTCATCTCAGGTAATAGAAAAGAAATCCCAGAGCAGTTGCTCACGTGGAAAAATGGTTTTATAAGTCACTTGGGTACTTCTGACTGTGGTAAACTGTGCTCTGTCCTGTTCTTGCTCAGCTGTGCCTCTCTTTGGAGCCCATTTCCAGTGTCCTGCTGTTTCCTTCTGCTCCCTGTGTGTCTCCCTGCAGGCATGCTGCCTCATGGCTCACTTGTGCTCCAGGGAAGCAGGAAGTCCTTACCCACATCAGCTGTTGGGAAGTATCCCCAGCCTTTAGGAAAAGCATTCTCTGTGCTGGAGCCTCCAGACCTGCATTTGGAGCAGAGGACCAGGGTGCCCCGTGAGCTCCCTGGCACAGCTCCTTGTGAACAGGTTCCCTCAGGGTGGGGTTGGAATTAGCGCAGTAGCACACGCACACTTTGGACAGCTCATCTGCTGAGTCACTGCTGCAACAGAGCTGCTTGAACGGAACCAGCTGGTGAGACCTGAGTCACAAAACCTGACTCAGCAGCTGCTTAGTTCTGCCAACAGATTTACGCTGTTTCTTAAGCAAATGGCTCAGGAAAATAAGCACCTTATTCCCACGTTGTTGTCCATTTCCATTTATTTTACAAGGCATCGTTCACACAATGATAACAAGGTACTGATCCAAACAATTCAGTAACAATTAAAAAAGTAAACATTTGTTGTGACCATGTACATTGAATTGCACTTTTAATAACAAGCATTACACTTATATTTCCATGTTGTACTTTATATAATACATGGATGATTTACCCAAGTACTGGCAGTACTGAATTGTTCTCAGTTAACAGTCTTATCTCTCTGTGATGCTCTTTTTTTCCCTAACTCTTTAGGATTTGTGAACTTGGCACACACACGGATCACAAAGGCAATTCCAAACCTGGAAAACTTCATTGTAATGGAGTCAGAGCTTTGAAGCTGCTCTGTTTTCGATGGGCTGGAGTGAATCCACCTAAATGGCAGACATGGAGGGAGCTGCATCATGCTTGGTTAGACCCTTTTCTGTACTCATGTACCATCTTTTCCCAGTTCAGAGAACCCAGGGAATCTTCTTCCCTGCAAAACAACAGTTCCCAAGGCTCCAGAGAGTTCCTGGCACAGCTTTTGAGGGTGGTATCAGCAGCAATGGATTACTGGAAAAAGGGAATTGAGACCTGGAGAAAAATCTGGGAACATCTGCTCTTGTTTGCGTTGGTAGTACCATCCATGCATTATATAAAATACAAAAATAGGAGAAACTGTAGGGAAATTAGTACAGCCCAGGATTCTGGTGGTATCAAATCACAAATGGAATTTATGACACCAAATCCTTTCGATGTATTTATCCCCTTGCCGTTCAGTTTCTTATATATTATTCTATATATAAGATATAGTTCTCCAAAGATACACCTATATTCCTTTACAGGTTAAATAAAAGCAAGTCCCACTGAATAAGAAAATAAGAGGAAGTAATGTCCTAATTCTCTACCCATATCTGTTTTCTTTTTTGGGTAAAAATAGCATGAAATACATTCAGTAGCAAAGCAGTTGGAATCCAGGAGAAAGGAGAGCCCTGTATTCCTGGAGAATTAACCTGTACGTGTTAAGTCACAATCCTGAAGTAATTTGGGTAGACTTCTGACTTGGAAAAGACAGGATCTTGATCAATGCTGAGCATTACTTATCCAGTTGCAAATTCCTCCCATGTGTGGATTAGCCCAGTTCTAAAGGCTGCTGTGACACACACCTAACCCTAAAACTTGAGAGGCCCAAGCTTGGCTGCTTCACCGTGTCTCCCCTTAGTTTAATGGGACAGCTCCCACTAGGGTATTAGCACAACAGACAGATAACGTGGGTTTACCCTGTGTTGGTATGTCCAGGACAGCCAGCTCAGTGTGCACAGCAGCCCCTCAGCCTCCAGGGGAACCTCTCTGCCCTCTCGTCACAATCAACCAGTGACACTCGCTGCAGTTTTCTCTCCAGCAGCTGCAAGAGCACCAGCACTGTAAGGAAAGAGTGCCTCTGGTTTCAGAGCCAAAGGTGTTTAGGCTTAGGAGATGATGCAGAAGTTGCCAATTATCCCTGAGTCTAACAGTAAATCAAAATCAGAGGTATAGTTCTCCCACGCATACAAGTATTTTCATGGATTTCACTGCAGCTGCTTAATAGAAGGAACAGCCCTACCTTGATCCTGTGGAAAGCATGGCACGTGGCTTTCAATGTAGCTTTTGATACTTCAGTGCCACCAAATGCAGATTTTTATTTCCTCCTGAACAGCCACAGCCAGTCAGCGAGGGGCACCATGACCCTGAAGTAAACAGGGTACTTCACGCTTTGTCAAGGGGCTGAATTCTCGCAGTTCTTGGCTCTCCCTCTCCCCTTGTAAATGGTTGTTTTGATTTCGAGTTGTTTTTACACAATGGCACAGATATCATTTATCTTAGAAGAAATTTCAAGGGCCAACCAAGAGAAGTCCTTTAAAATGTCTAACAAGAGAAAAAAATACTGCTTACCTATGTAAGCACTTCCAAGGTAGCTGCAGCAATGTAAGTCAGCTGTAGCAAATTAAATCCTAATTAATGGGCAGGACGAGGGTGGGTTTGTCAGCTGGCAGGACTGATTACACAGCTGACTACCTTCCCTGAGACTGGTTTTACTGAACATTAATGCAGCTGGACCTCAGGGATTTTGCAGTTTCTTGGCTTAACTCCACACATCATACTTTCTTTTTTTTTTTTTTAGTTTTTAATTCTCTCCAGGTATATTTAGAAATGTAAACAAAGTGAAATAAGTCCTATTACTTTAGAGTACTATGTTTGGTTCACAAAGATAATACAAGACTAGTTCACGTAACTAAATCAGCCTTGCTTCATTTAGCCTGTAAAGTGTTACAGTCAAAGGAAAAACAACTGTTTAAAGTGGAAAAAAAAGTACATTTTTCCTTTTTTTGTCCCCCCCTATTGGGCATCTCAGGAACAGATTAGAGTCCAACAAGGTAGAACAGTTCTAGTAAAAATATTCTTTGGAGGTTTGTCCCTAATCAAAGTACAGGGTTCATTTCAGAACAGTGCATTCTCAATAAAATTAAAAAACAGGACTTCGTTCCACATATATAAAATTCAAATTGTTTTTAATAAAGGTTTGCTGTGGACAAACAGTTTGATACTGACTCAGGAAAAAAAGTTAGCCACTCCAGACTTACAAACTCTGTTAGCTGTCCAAGTGCCACACGGAAACAAGAGTTTCAGTGGGATTTTGATGATGTTTCCTGCTGAAAAGCTGAACAAGCAGCCAGCTGTGCCTGACAGATCCATCAGGAATGTGTGCAGGTAGCTCTGTCACACACAGAGGTTTTCCTGCAGGAGGCTACATTCCCCTGCAGCATCTACAGTCAGCAGGTGGAATTTTAGCCTGCCTGGTTTAATCCTGCAGTCCTCCTCCCTTCCTTGCTTCTGAACACTCACCAAGACAGTCATAAAGCTATTTCCTCGCTCTTTGGGTAGTTCTGAGAAGACAAATGTTACTCCGGCAGGAAGGTGGAATTCCTTTACTGCCTTTACGTCATTGCCTTCTGAAACTTTCCCTGGGTGACATAAGCCCCAGCTTCCAGCCTACAAGAGTTTGAAAGCATCACAACCAGCAGGTAGCGAAGGTGGGTTCGTCCCAGAAAGTCAACTGCCAAAGTCAGAGGGCTGCTACACTGAGGAAAGCTCATTCCATGAACCTGGGGAGCTTATTTACCAGCTCCTTTCTGATAAACCAGGCAAGTCCCACTCCCGTGATCTGCTTGCACCCGTTGGACCCCTTGAGATGATTTAAACTCAGTCACTTGGCAAAACACCAACTGAGGGGGGGGGAAAGGGGGGAAATTCACCCACTTATTTTTTCGTTGCTGTTTTTAATCCTCTCCAGTAAGTGCCGTAGCAAGGATAAGGGACAGGACTGTACAAGGGGGAGCTGGAGGGGTGAGATCTTTGAGCAGCTGTGAGCTGTTAACTCACCTGCTCAGGGAATCACAGTATTACACATTTTCTTCTATTACTGCATTTTTCCAATCAAGGTTTTAAATCCACTTCTAGGTATGATTAAAGATAAATGAAATGAGAAATTCAGACACTTGTCAAACCACCAGTGTCACTCGAGGGCACGGTACTCTCAAATGTACCAGTCAGATGTTCACCAGGTATCCTGAAATGTCACTTCAGATTTATTACAAATTCAGATTCACAGCTGTGGATGTGTGAAGCAGAACTGGTAAGGGAATGACTAACGCTGGGTTTAGTCAGACAAGAGAATGGAAACATTTATGCAAATATTATGAGCAAGAAAGTGATGAGGGAAAAAGACCTTTGCTAACATTTGCAAAAGAAATTCCTTCCATTCCCCCCCCCCTTTTCTTTCTCACTGCCTTAATATTTACAGATAATCACTGTTCTTGCAGGTACATTTTAAAACACTACATTTTTTTAACCCCTTATTCTTAGAAGAGGTGTCAGGATGCTGATTATACTTTGATCTCTACTTCAAAGAGCTGACTGCCTTTCAGAATCTTTACTCTGGCACTGGTAACATTAAATCTGTACTACCCTGTTGAAAATAATTCACAATTATGCTTGACAACAAAGCACAAGATGGGTATCATTGAATTTTATTGTACAAAACTGACAAGGTATGGCATTCCTTAGAATTAAAAAAAAAAAAGAACAAAACAGAGCTAATGTCCCTGGAACAACTTTGCAAATGGAACAATTAATACACAACCTTTAGTCCAGCAATGACATTTACCTGCAAGACCATCTTTAGACATGACAGGTATAATTAAAAAAATATTCCATCAGTTCAAGCAATAGTTTAATTTTCCATGAAATAAGTATTTCTATAAACACTTTATGTTCAGTCAAAACAAATGCTCTTGAACTTTCTTACCTTAAGAGATACAAAACAACCAGACAGGTTTGGGAATCACCAGAGAAGTCTACCCCCACAGGAAAGGCTAGGGTTTGTATTCCACTTGAAAATGCTTGTTTTTATAAAAATAAGTAATACCAACGTAGCATTTCCTAACCAAACACTTCTAGCAAACAGATCTTGCTTCTGTGATGTTTTATTCATCAGCGCAGCACAAGCCTTTTGGGTATTTTTTTTGATACCTCATTTCTATGTCAAATTTGGAATTTGAATGCAGACCCAGGGAAAGGTTTTCATTAGTTTTATTCATAAAACCTCCCCTTTATTGCACAGGATTTACAAAAGGTCAAAACCGTGCAGGGTCTTCACTCTGCTTCTCAGCCAGAACCATCAAATGAGCGTTGAACAAGCTTTCCCTTTATCCCAGTGGAAGGAATTATTCCTCGGAATTCTTAGTAGAAACACGAAATAAAACAAAGGGAACTGGGTAACTTTATGTTAAATTCCAGCTGAGCTGTAAACAGGCATCAAACAACAGCGCTACAAGAACTGCACGACTTGCACTTCTGAAGGAAAACCAATCCGAACGGAGGGATTCCAGGGCAGCTCCTGAGGGCTGTGCCAGGACAGCACAAGCCCGTCTGCTCCGGCCTGAGCTTTACAGAAAGTGCTTCTCTGCAGGACGCAGTCGCTGCATAAACGGGGATGGCCCCAGGGCCACCCGCACACCCCCCAGGACTGGGCACCTGTGCTTCCCAGGGAGAGGCTGTGCTGCAGTGCTGCACACTGCCCATGCCCTCTCCTCCTCCAGAACAAGAAAAAAACCCTTCTATGCAAGATAAAAACAATTTCCAATTAGTCGTGTATTAAAGACCTAGGTCTGAAGTATTTATTTAACATCTAGTCATAGAAAATAAAGTGTAAAAGTATGAAGGTATCAGAACGTGGCTTTCAGCAAGGCAGTTTGGGAAGTTAAGAATTCAACATAAACCAGGAATTACTTTCCCCCCCACCACCCCCTTTGTAAAGGCTCACATCAGAAAATGAATGAAAAACACCGAAGAATTTCACTTCACGCCTGCACTCCTGCCTTTTGTCCTTCCCCCGAGAGGAGGGACCACTGGAAGGCTCCCCCGGGGTGTTTCAGCTGCGTTGTTCTTTGTGCTCTGGTGCCGGGTGTGGCCGGAACTATGTGCTGCCCTCCCGGGGGGGCACGGGCGGCTGGGGCTGCGCCGGGGCCTGCGTGCCCGTGGCCGTTTTGATCGAGTTCAGGGTTTTGCTAAACCAAGAGTTTTTGGCAGCTTGGATTTCGTTCATAAGGGCTCCTCTCTGGTGCTCCAGCTCCTAAGAAAGCAGAATGGTCAGAATTGATAAAAAAACCAATTAATTAACAAAAAAACAACCAAACAAAAAAAAGGCATCCACACGCTCAGTCCCTGCAGTCCAGCACTTTCCTTGCAACCTCCCAGGCACTGGGGAGAGAAGACAGATTGAAAACTGCAGAAACAGCACAAGATATTTAGATGCACAAATAAAAATCTCTGCTCTTTTTAAGACAGACTTTTTCTCCTGGAAGTTCACAGATACACAGCCGTGCACGTATGTGCTCTCTTTTAGAACAATTTTTTGCAGGGTTCAGAGTGATTTTGGACTGAGCACAGCGAGGTCAGTGTGAGTGCCCTGCTGAACTTGGATTCCACCTACCTGAATTTTGCACTTGGCTTCCACGAGCTGCAGTTTGGTCTGTGCAAGTTCCAGCTCCATCTCTCTCAGCTGCTTCTTCAGTGCATCCTTCTCATCATCTATTTCAATGCCTTTGTTGTCCGTGCTTACAGCAGGCACCTTCAGAGCCCCCTCCTTGCTGAAAATCTCACTGCAGTGTTTGCAGGCCATCACTTTACCCTGAAATACCCAGAAAGCCCATTTTTAATCCACTTTACAAGAGCTGGTGTGCTTCTTGGAAGAGCCTTTTTTGTGTCAGACTGCCTCAATCTCAAACCATCTAATACTGCAGTTTTCCTATTTGGCATGAAAAGGATTTGAGAAGTTCACAAACAATTTCCAGGGTATGTTAACCACTACAAAAAATCCTAAAATCTACCTACCACGCTCTGCCTAAGCACAGAGACTTTGCTCCTACGTTAGAATTCCTCTTGCTTCCAAAGCTTTGTAACATTTTGCAGTGTTTTGTCAGCACAAAAAGGAGAGTGAATTAAACTCTGGGCAGATTAAAAAGCTGCCCTGGCTCACACAAACTAAAACAGGATATTGAGCTATTTCAGCAGGTTATAGGAACATCAATCCTAGAAATATTTTATTTATGTTCTTAGCAATAACATAAAAAAGTCACTAAAAAGCAACAAATCCAGTTCAGGTTCTAAAGAAAGGTTCAGTACTAAAGAAAGATTGAGAACTTATAGCAGAAGGAAAACAACTCTGCCTACTCAGCAGTGACAGAGCAGAGAGATGGAATTGTTACCTGATCAGGAAATGTTCACCTCTTACACAGATGTTCCTGGTAAGGGGTTTAGACAAGGGAGAGGAACCCTATGGAAATTCTGGGGATGGCCCAAGCTCAGCCATCTGATTTAATTACTTGAGCCAATTCTGCTTAAATTACAGAAACCCAAATATAAACCTTGTCCAGTCTGGCCAATTCCAACCCTTCCACTGTGTACACTGGAAAACCAACATGTGCTTTTTTTCTAGAGAGTCTTTTTTTCCCACCAGTTTATCAAAACATCCAAGTAAATACTCTTTCCTCTACAGTTTTACAGGAAAAAGAAAAGCCAAGTATTACATGCACTTCAGCCTGAGTGTCTCACCCTGTCTGATATAAGACAAAGAGCTGGGAAAGGAAATAAACCTTCTCCTTGTTGAAATCTGCTGAAAAAGGCATGTGGGGCTACTGAACTTTTTAAACTTCAGTTCACATTTTGTCCTGTATCCCAACACATCCCGTATTGCAGAGGCCTCGTTCTCACCTTCACAACTTCCAGTTCATCTTTACTGGCCGCCTGTTGTTTTTCCAGCCTGGTACTCAGCTGGGAGCAGATCTGGAACAGAGAAAGCAGCCTCTTATCTCAAGTTCACTGGACTCAAATAGAACCTGTGCTTTGTAACAGCGATTTTTTGATAGAAAAAAACCATTTCTTAAATCCTGCCTCACTCAGGGATGTGCATCCCCCCCTAACAAGTCCACTGCTGCTGATCATGGTAAAAAACCAGCAGCATCAATACAGACCCTGAACACAGAGACCGGGACATTTTGTGGATGAACTGGTTTATGGTGTTTTTGCTGCATTATGTCACCGAGTACAGAGGCATTCACCCAACAGCACTAAAAGTAGCTGAGAGACAGGTTATTCCTGACTGCCTGATTAGGAGACTATTACAAAAACCACAAAAATATTTATGACAAATGACAAGGTTGCTCTCTGAGAGCCTGAGGGGCAGTGGAGCTTATTTAAAGGATGAGATCTGCAGCGCTGAAAATGCAGCTCTCGGGACAGGCTGAAAGCAGAAATACAAGAAAGAGCCTCTGAACGGTACCTGTTTATACTCTGCAATAATGGCTGTGGTTTTCTTGATCTCAGATTCCGCCTTCTCCAGCTGCTTCCTGAAGACTTCCTTCAGCTAGGAAGGGAAGCACAGAAGTTACCCAGTACACTGACAGAAGCTCTAAAAATGCATCATCAGATTGTTCTCGCTGTGTCTTGCTGTGTTTACAGCAGCTCTACAGCTGCTTCTCACCAGACTCCAGTGTCTGATTTACTCAGTATAGAAATCGTTATTGTATCAGTGATAACCAAAAAGTCTAAACTGTGACCCCTTATCCCTGCTCAGAGAACTCTCCTGTAGCTTAATAATTCCCTCTGTGTTGAATGGCAAAACAGCAAAAATAAAAACCAGGGCATCCCTTTTGAAACCTACACGTTAAGACACACAGGATTACAAAACTAAGACTGAATATTTTGCAAATGAGTATGAGGACAGGTCTAGTCAGTGAAATTCTCCCAGCCCTCATCCCTGCTCTGCTGTTGGTTCCAGCTTCAGGCAGGAACATTTTATTGCAGCAACCCAGCAGCTGAATCCAGGACAGACTCTTACAAGGCAACAGCTCCTCCAGCTCCTCATTTAGATAATTAAAAGAGGTCTGATCTCCTTAACTGCGATTGCTCACTGCCAGTGACAATGACTTAAATCCTGGGAAGACGACAAGCTATGGAAAACTAAACATTCAGAGATCAAGTAAAGGAAAACACTGAAGAAAAAAAACTACCCTAGCATTACAAACTTTTAATTGCAACTGCATTTTGAAGACAAAATCCCTTCTGCAATTCCAACACATCCACACTTTTCTGCATATCCTTCTGCTTGCATTTCCCCGCTCAGTGGAAAAGCTGGAGAATGCCTTACCTGAGCAGTTTCCTCCTCCTGCTTCCGTTTCTCTTCCTCAGTCTCCACCAGCTTCTGTTTGGTCAAGAGAAGTTCCTTGTTCAAAACATCCGCTTTGTCTTCAGCCTAAAATCAGAGACACTGGTGTAACTCAGATCTTATCTGTGCCAGTACAAACCCACTGGGATGTACAGCTCAGAACCACTGCAGATCCAGGTTCTAGCATTGCCTTTTCCTGCCCTGTGGAATCTGGGAAACTGTGCAAAAGGACCCTTTGGCCAAGTGTTTTCCTATGTCCACACAGGCACAGATACTCCGTCCTAAGCAGGGAAAACAGGTACCTGTAAAAACTCTGGTGCCTGCACCAAACACCCTACAAAGTGTTCAGGCAAAGACAAGTGTAGGACAAACAGGACCACCAGAGAAATTATCAGTGCACACAAGTATTACATGGAGAAACTTGACACTGTGTGTGCACTAGGGAATAGGAATTTTCTCCTTTCTTGGAAGGGCCGAGCTTATGTCGACACACACTGGCAATGCCTTATTCCTGTGAGCACTGTCCTCACCCATCACCAGGAGAGAAATGTATTTCTCAGTGTCTGCATATATTGTGTTGCCCTCCCCAGCGGGGAGATACACAGGGCACCTCACCACTGCTCCTGTTCAGTAACGAGGGGCAGGACAGGCAATAGCTGCACTCAAATAGTACTGAGTTTGCTGAAAACCCAAGAGGGAAAAGGGCATTGGAAACAAGAAGTAACCGTACAGGACTTGTCTACAAGCTGCAGTTTGGTTTTCCACCACTGCTGGTGGTATCAGCTTATCTTTCTGCCACAGTGCTCATTATTAATGAGGGTGTTGGTGGTGACTGTGGGCAGCAGGAGCAGCTTCACCAGGGCCACAACTGAAGAGGTGGACTGAGGAACCCTGCATGGCTCAGTGTGTATAAGGTTGCACGGGAGAAAGGAAAACAAACACTGCAAGAACGGAAAGTCAATGAGCTTGACATCTTAGAACAGAAGAACTCGGGGATTACAAGGGTATTTTTGATGAAAGACCTGTTTTCAGATATGCTTTGAAGGAACTGCAAATCCTTCCTCCTTTCATGTGCTCATTCCGGTTTCTCCAAGCACCTGCAGTGGGGTTTGGTGTCCTGTCCTTGCAGATGAGGAGTGCAGTAGCACAAAGCTTTTCTTGCAGTGCCTGGGAATGGAGGCAGGGGGTGGGAAAACTTCATGGAGCCACTCTTGTCTAGAGAAACACTGGGAAAGTGTGGGAGAACAAGAACAGGACTGGCACAGGGACGTGCTCGGCAGCCTTGTCGTGACGCTTGAGGAGAAATAAGCACGGGCAGCAGCAGACATAAAACTGCTCCATGGACAGCTGGAATTCCCAGGATGACAGAGCTCCTCAGCACGAGGCTTTTGGCCTCCACATGAGCCTGCCTGCTCCATCATGCAGAGCACATCCCTGCGCTCACCCAGACAGCTCACAGTTTTAGAATCCCACGGATCCAAATCAGCAGAGCCCAACTGTCCAGGATCTGCCTAAGCAGAGATACAGCCTGCACAACTGTGGTCAACGATGTTTACAGTTCTGAGGTTAGATAAAGCAAGCCAAAATGCCTGTGGGAAATCCAACTGAGAGGCCCTTGCAGGCAAAGATTTTACATTATAAAAGGCACCACAGCAAGGGGCTAATCACAAGATGTGGTGGAGTCTGACCCTCCTTATTTAGTACCTTAACAACAGCTGTCACAGCATTTATCAATACCACATAAAACACCTCAGAAAGAGAGGGCTGAATGTGTAGTTCTGCCCTCCACGTTCCTGTTCTCACAGAGAACAAGAGCAGTTATCAACAACCACACAGGAGCCATTCTAATTTTTGGTGCCATGCCACTTCATTATCTCTGAGCTTTGTTGGCTGTACTAAAACTGCTGTGAAAAACAGATCCACGTAGACGTTTTGCAAGGCAACTTCCCTTGAAACGAGTCTTTCAAGGAGTATGTGATGCCGTTTTCAAGGAAATGTTCATTCTGTGGTATCTGCCTAAAGGTTATGGCTTTCATTTCTAAGCAATCCCCAGCAGAGGAGATCCAGTGTTGGCCAGACACCACTGAATGTGGAAATCCAGCTGACTGCAACTAGGAGCGAGGCTGTCAGGAAAACAAAGGCACAAATAATTGCACTTTCAGTGCTGTGTTCTACTCTCACTGGAGCACAAAGCTGGGCTCCTAAAACTGGTGTTGCCCAGCCTGATCCGGGGCCCCTCTGTGGGAGCATCACCTGGTCCAGGTCATTCCGTAAGGCAATCTTGCTCGTGACGAGCTCGTGGGCGAGGTCATCGTTCTCCTGCTCCAGCCTCATGCTCGCTTCTTGGAGCCTGCGGTTCTCCCTCTGCCAAAGAAAGGAACAGCCAGGAGAGCGGGTTAATCCTCACCAACACGGCAGAGCAATAAACGAGTGGACTGTGTGCGGAAAACACCGGCAAGGCGAGAGTGCACATTCAGACAGGGCTGCTGCTCCGGGAAACAACAGTGAATTAAGCCAGCAGTGCAAATGCAGCTATTCCACTTACATCCCAATGGTCTGTGTCACCAGTGACAGACATACTGATTGTAGCGTTTCCCTGTCAAAAGTAAACGCAGACCTCTCCACAAAAGCACTCGGTTTCTGGTTGCTCATCATCTGAAGAAATCAGGCAGATAAAATCCCACCCAGCAGCAGAGAACAGGGACCAATTAAGAGTTACTTGTGATAATGTTTCCAATCGGAAGTAGAAAGCTGTCCTGCTCTGCTTTACAAAATTCTGTCTGCAGGGATCCATAAAAACAGTCCATTTTGTAGGTGATATGGTGCCAGCTTCCCATCTCCTGCAGAACCAGCACATCCCAGCATTTAGCAGGGAAGTCCCTACAGCTCCTATATCCTGTACTGCCATTTGTGCCCTTCCCTGTAACCCACACCAGTGACACCAGTGTGTGTTTGACAG
>JAYRBT010000005.1:26013306-26053843 GCA_036023395.1 Myiotriccus ornatus | reverse complement strand
ACAGCTCCTATATCCTGTACTGCCATTTGTGCCCTTCCCTGTAACCCACACCAGTGACACCAGTGTGTGTTTGACAGGAAACCTGCTGGGCCACAGTGCCAGGGGGACAGGGCAGCTCAGCCCCGAGCACGGGACCTGCCCGTGGGCAATGAGGGGAACACCAAACGGAGAACTCCAGGCCCTCCCTGCCCACTCCACACAGGCAGAGACGGCTCCATGGAGCACCAACCACCGAAGGGAAGTGCACAGGGGATGGTAATTGATAATAACGAGGACAGTGATTCATGTGTTTGAAAAATCAGCCTCAGTGACTGTTCTACTAGGGCTGAACCATATTCAAAAGATGCTTGTGGGTCAGCGGACTCCCAGGGGTCCAACATCAAACTATCATCCTCATCTTCAGAACAACACAGCCAGCTGGGACGGACAGAGGTGCCCTCCTCAAATGGGTTTTAAGAGAGGAAAACCTGTGCTGGCCTTGAGTCACTCAGTGGCTGTGTATCTTCCAGCACAGGCTGCAAAGGGCATCTGTGCCCTGTGGAAATTCAAGGTAAAACACCACGTTCACATGGAAAGTCATAGGTGGAGGAACAACAACCTCCACACTGAGATTTCAAAAAGGACCTCTTCTCACTTGACAGGTAAGCTATGTTCTCCAAGACAAAACAAGAGAAGTCAGTATCTATCAGCACTTTAGACAAAAACATTTCCAAGAGTTGTTCAGTGAACACGTTCCTACAAAATGTGATTTCTTGCATAAGCACATTATTCACCTGTTTTCACTTCCTCCTGCCTACCAGCTATGCTCAGATATTTTTTTCTCTCCAAACTCACCACCATGAAACTGCAATTTTCATTTCTGTTGCAAGCAGATTTTGCATGCTTGTCTTAAAACAAAAACAGGACAAGCAGAGCTCAAAGAGGATGCTTAAAAAGGTCTCTTCTGTGTGGGAACTTCCTCTGTGGCAGGAAGCAGAACCTCTACAAATTCTCTCTCCTTAATATGACCCTATTGTGCAACTAGACCAGGCACTGCCCTGTACAGGAAAGTAAGTTTGTTTCCTTTCCAAAAGATCGTACTTTGAATAACTTGTTTTGTACAGAAACTGTAAGTAAAATGCTTTTGTCTTAGCACAGTTAAGATAACCACTGCTAAAAGACACACAACTTTGGGGATCTTTGTTATTTTAATTGCACTATAGCCTGTATGGGACAGGGAATTTTTTTAAGTAAAACTCTTCTTTAAGGATAAAATGAACTTTAAAGCGTAAAACCAAATTGCAGTCAATCACCGTCATCATCATCTCTAACACGTCTTTTTCCCTGTATTTTGTTCAGACCACCTTAGAAATGTTGATTTTTATAGACAGCAGGCAGCTGTGAGACCTGGCTTCACCTTAACCTGGGAGCAGATCAGGGCAGTACTGCTGCAGGTGCTGCAGCACCGGTGCCTCTCCGTAGGGATGGTGCTTAGGAGGAGAAAGCAGCAAATTCTTAAGACTTTCACAAAATAACCCAGTTGGCTTTAACATTTCTGCTGTGCCTTTGCCAAAAGCTCCAGTGTCTGCAAAGCAAGCTGCAGGATGAAGTTGAGAGTTCCTGCTTTGCACTGGCAGACAAGTGTGTAAGCAAGCTCGGTGCTGGAAATGCGCTATCCTCCTCTTAAACGAGAACGGTCGTGGCACGCCGGGAGAAGGCAAAGATCTCTTACCTTGGGCATCCGGTCAACAGCCAAGAGATGCTTTTAGCCCCTTCACCATACTCTTAGTCCAGCTGAGAGCCTCTCACAGGGCCACCTTCACTCTCCCTCCACCCAGGGCAGAATGCCCGATGAGATGGTTTGTCTTTTCCAGCTCCTCCCCCCAGATCTAGCAGTGAAAAACTGCCTCCTTCCTCAGGAGGAAACTCTCAGTCTGCCTCACTCTAAATAAAACCTAACGTGACACAGTAAAGACAGAAATAGCAAACAGTGCTTTTCACGTGTAGCAAATACTTCCAATGGCTCTGAAATATTTACAGGGTTTTATGAAATACGCTCGCAAGGACAAGAAGTTCAACAGATGGAGCTGGTTCGTCAGCAGGATTCTCATCCCAGGCAGCATTTGTGACCTGGCATCAGCCAACTAGTCAGACCTGCTAGTTGTCCCTGCTGTAAACACACAGCTTCCTGCCTCTTCTCCCCACACCACTAAATTACTGACTATGACAACCATTTCCTTCTCCTCGGCATTGCTGGGTTTCTACTATCCGTAAAATAAGAGATCCCTCTTTCCCAAATTCCTCCTTCTGGTTACAAAAGGTGGCTGGTGAGCTCTGGTTAACTGTTAAAAGGAGGATACTGCATTTCCAAAAAGGACAAACATCGCTGATACACACACAAACACAAATAAACTTACCTCCTGCAAAGTCACAGACCAAATACTGCTTTCAACCATTGGTGTAAAGACAGTGGAAACAGGATATAAAATAAGTTTTAATACCAACAGCGACAAAAAAAAAATTGCTGATTCTTCAGTGGGTTTTTGGTTGTGAGTTTTAGAGAGGATATACTCCAGCTCCCATCACACGCTGGATGGAGGGAAAGAAGGAGGCAGACTTGAAAGCAAGGCTCAGCTCAGGAAGACTGAAGGCTGAACTCCACCCTCTGCTCCCTTCCAGCCTGCACTGAGGAGCAATTCCTGAGGAGATTAGTGGTGATGATGCATCCTCTCTGAGCTGTACTCAAGTGGGGTGGAACGAGTCACCAACCTCCTTAAGCAATTCCGCCTCTGATGAGCAACGCCCTGTGCTGGCTTTGGCTGGGGTAGAGTTAATTTTCTTCACAGTGGCTGGGAGGGCTGTGGTTTGGATCTGTGCTGGAAACAGTGTTGATGGGATGGAGATGGTGCTGTTACTGCTGAGCAGGGCTTGCACAGAGTCAAGGCCTCTTCTGCTTCTCATACCTCCCCACCAGCTTCTTCATAAGCCCAGTGGAAAGGGCTCTTGACTTTGGAGGAGCTCTGCAGGAAAACCCTTTGGACCTCCATCTAGAAACCCCACAGGCTCTTGCAGCAACCCATCCAGGAAAACCTGCCATGGGAAGCAACACAGAGGCTCCTGGAGGTGGCTGTGTTTTCTGTTTGGTGACTCTGGAGCAGCATCCCCCAAAGTGCCACAGAGCATGTCCCACACATCAAGGGCCGTCGTGTTTTTCCTCATGATGTTAACGTTCAGTTACCATGACTGAATGAAAACGAGCAGTGAATTAATTTTTGCTTCCACTTCAAACACACCAAAGGCTGTTATGTCCAAATTACACATTTATTCAGACACACAACTTCTCTGTTGCACAACAAGGTCCACAGAGGAAAAGGCACAACAGAACAGCAGGGTCTGCTTGCAAAACTCCAGCCCTTCCCTTTATTTTAAATCAAGTCCCAAGCTCAGTTCTGGAAGTTTCTCATCAAGTGAACCCAAACTCTGCTATGTGAGGTGTTCTCAAACACAGAAAAAACCCCCCGTAATATTTAGAAAAATATCAATCTAAACTATATTACTACTTTTTCTCTACATACAACTCACTTTTCTTCCTGGCTTCTGTAGGCAATCAGTAATTTATTTTAACCAAAAGTCATGAAATCCGGTGACAAACAGCAATTTAGAACACATTTCCCTTTTGCACCTTTTAAAAATCTGACAAAAATGTGATAATTTCTTAAAAGCAATGGAAAATAAAATGAAAATATGTCAATAAAAAACACACACTTTTCCTAAATAATACTTGTAAATACATCAGGAAAGAAACACCAAAAATAAGACACTCTTTAATACTGTTCAAATTTTGGTAAGTCACATGACAATCAACATGTAAAAGCCAAGCTGGGCAGGAGCTCTTGTGCGTGTAACAGCTCACGGGAGCAGATGAACTGAACATGTCGAGCCAACCTGACTGGTCACTGGTGGGCCCAGTGCTGCCAACCCAGCCCATGCCCCTCTCTCCACAGACCATCAAGGCCTTCATTTCCTCCCCGGGCTGGCCCGCAGGGGTGTCTTACTCAGACATCCTCCACCACTGCAGCTCACCAGGGCCCGTGTCTGTGCAGTCCTGACAAACCTCTGCTGGCAACAAAAACTGTGCCACGCTGCAAACAACAAAACCTCTAAAAGCTACAGCTGAAAACTATCACCAGACTGAGAACTCGCTTCCTTCTTGAGGAACGTTCCGCTGGGATCGCCACTCCAGCGATCCCATCCATGAAAGGTCCTCCTGCCGGGCAGCAAACCAAACCCTTGTTTTGTTCTGGGAGGGGAAACTGTAACACTTGCAAGGCTGCAGGGCCGTGGGGCACGGCCCACGCAGGGGGAGCCGACAGCAGGGCCGTGCTCAGGGGCAGGGCTTTTGCCCTCTCCCAAACCGAGCCCAGCCCTGCCCTGGTGCTGCCCCCGTGGGCTGCAGAGCACTCACTGCGAGGACGAGCAAAAGCAAGGCTGGCTCTCCACCTGCTGCCCCTGAGAAAGGTCAATTCCCACCAACCTCAGCCTGACACAGGCATAAAATCTTAACAAGCAAGACAACGAACAAAGAACACTTACAAGCATTTTTCCATGGCACCCATCAACTGAAGAATGTGTCTGAACTTTGAACTCAACTAACCAGTTACGGGGACTCTCTGATCACAGCACTGCTAAGAGGATCAGACCCAATCCAGCTTAATAAAAAAATCCACAGTGAGTTTCGGAAGTGCAAGCCAAAACCCTGGGCTGTGATCTTGACTGTGACAGTGACTCACAGCAACAGTGGCCCAAGAGTCACTTTCTATATCCTCTTTTGCAGCTTGGGATAATGTTCTTCACTGTTCATCACCCATGATTAACTAGTTAATATGCTTCCACAGAGCTTTAAAGAACCTTATTTGTTTTCTAAGCATTATTTTAATTCTACAGTACTGTAAGTGAACCACTGAAAAAAATACTTAGAAGTTAATCAGCAGCAAGTTGTGTTTTTTCCTAAATAGGTGATGCTTGCTATTGGCTCTTGGCTGCTACAGCCATCCCAAGTCTCACAAACAATAAAATCTACACTCTTTGACAGCAAAAAACCTACACTTAAAATATAATTTTTCATAGATAAATGCTTTTTAAAAGAGGAGTCAGTTTGACTTTCTCTGTACCTGTAAGTCTACCTTGCCACATTTATGAATTAAGGCACAGTCTCTCACCGCAGATTTCCATACCTTTGGTGTTCTGAACATGATGTACTTTCCTTACATTCACAGACCAATGGAATAAGATTATTCACCACTCCACACTCGTGGCAGACTCGGTACCAGCTGCAACATCACTTAACATACTAAGGCACAAGGAGGAACAGCAGGCAAACAGTACAGGCCGGGTAAGCAGTGCCAGTTCCCAGGGATCCTGGGCAGTGGGCAGCAAAGGGCTTCATCTCTGGCTGCTCCACCTGGAGAAAACTGCACCGTTCAAACCAGGGTGAGCAAGGAGCGGATCCCAAACACTCAGTGCAGGCTGTGCCCAGGGGCAGAGCCTCCAGCACACAAAACCTACGGCAAGACAACGCAGCTGTGACAGCGAGAGAAAGTCACTGACAAGATAAGCAAAGCTAATCCAAAATTAAAGAACTGTTCTCTTCTGGTGAACTAGTGAGCTGTCATTCTTACCAAGTGAACCTTTCTTTCTCTGCTGCCCTAAAGCAGGATATCCATCACTGCTCGTTCTGTTGCAGCAGTGCCAGGGCCCCCGGGGAGCTCCGGGTCCCACCTCACCAGGCATTATCTTAACAACAAACTGCTAACACTGGGTATAAACAGGAGTGAACGACAAGGAACATGTCAGCCAAGGAAGAGTTCATCTTCCAAAGTCTCTGAGGATGCCACTGCACACAGCTTGTGCTAGAACAATGTGTATTCTCTCCTTTCTGTGTCTGTAGCTGAGAATCCCCCTTTGTTTCTGCGGCTCATGAAGATCTCCCATAAAACTGCAACAGCAGGAGAGTTACCTACAAACATATAAACTGAAAGAAGAAAAATATTATATGTGGCTACTTGCAGATGTCTTGAGAGTTACAAAATTGTGACTGAAATACTCCTGGGAAAAAAGCCACTAATTCCAAGTGTTCAAAGTGCCTGTTCAGGAAAGGGGCTGTTTCACCTGGCCCTGCGCTTCCCTAAGGTCTGCACCGGCACACCCCAGGGAGGCGAGTGTGGCACTCACCCCTCTGCTCAGCCCCTGGCACCGGGTCACTGCCGTGGGATCTGCCAGTGGAACAGGCTCCCGGAGAGCATCTCCTACCTTGTATCTGTCCATAGGATCTTCCTGCTGCAGCTGACTCTCTCGCATGGTTTGGTACTCTCTCTCATATTTCTTCAGCTTTTTCGTTGGCACCTGTGGAATAGATTTGGGAAACATGCATTTAGAGATTAGAGGAACACCGGAAAGGCTGTCTGAAAGCTCTCCTTGCAAACAGGAAACTGAGGAAGTGCTGGAAAGCTGCTGCTGAATGAAGTCTCTCCCCGCTGACCCCCCTCCCCTACGCAGCAAACCGTGTCGAACACTTACCAATACAGCTCACATCGACAGAAATCTTTCTGTGCCACTGCTGCTAATTACTCCAACATTTAAAGGGAAACAAGAGCAAAGTACAGACATTTTAAGAACAGTAACAAGTAAAAAAAAAAAAAGAGCATGAACAACAGGAGTGGGAGAACAGGGAGGAAGAAAACACAGTTTGATATGTACGATTCACCAAAACAACGTCTTAGCAAGACAACTGTTAAAAGTGAGAGGAGAAGAAAGGAGTGCTCGTACAAAAGGACTGGACAATTCCCTGGGGCAGATCTGAGTAATGGTTTTTATTGCTGGAGAGCAGTAATGTCTAAATTACAGCCTGTGACCAATGCCCTCGTGGAGTCTGGCATCAGAGCCCTCCTAGGCACAGGTGCAGGGAAACAGGAAGGTGAGAGACCACAAACAAATTCAGTGAACAGCCATGCAGAAAGGTCAGATCCCAGGCTGCCTGGTCCTGGGAAAACACTATTTCCACTTCAGGCATGGCACAGAGAGAACCTGGGTTCTTTTAAGCAGGGCATGGGGATCCTCTGCTTTCACATCACCTTTTAGTTGGGTGGGCAGAGCTCTGTGAGCAATCCCATCTCTGCCTGGAGACCTTGGACAGCATTACCTGGAACACCTGCTGGCAGTGGGAGAGATCCCTAACACCGTGTAGCACCAGGGCTGTGAGCACAGGCTTTCCCTGGATCTGTTATGCAGTTATCTGTTCCTCTTGCCTGTATTGATCGTGTTCAGCTGCCTCCTGGTGTGAGGACATGCCACTGTCACCTTCCCTTAGGGCAAAAAACTAATGCCAATGAGCAAAGAGACGATTTGGTGTTGTTTTTCCCTGTCCTGGGGAAAGGGAATAGCTCCTTGCTCTGCAGTGCAGGGAGGGACCAAAGCAAGTGCTTGGTGTTGCTGCAGAGGGAGGTAGAGGTGGCAAATGTGAAGCCTGTGATCTGCAAAGCACAGTGCACAGGGAGCACTAATAAAGCAGCACCAATTCCCACAATTCCCGAGGGAATCTGAAAGCAAAGAGAAGAGGGCAGAGATAAAATCATGAAGCTCTTTGGGCAAACACACAAGAAAATTCCACCATGAAATGAGAATGACCAAATCAGAGATGCTTTTCTACATTTCAGCTGAACAACAGTCCCAGCTCAACCCCTGCCAGCTTTGTCTCAGCTGCAACCTGGAACTGTCGAGGCTACTTCAATAGTCAGGGCTAAGGAATCATTTCACAGCAGTGTTCTAAAGGAAGCAAACCCATCACACATCTGAAGCCTGATCCATGCCCTCCTTCCACCAGGCTTACTTGGCTCTCGTTCAGAGAGGCAGATCAAGGCTCCCAGGCTGGGGTGTTCTGAGGACACCCTCCAAACCCAGTTCTCCGGTGCTTCTGCGCAGTTTTGTGCTCCCACGTGCACCCAGCAGGAAATAAAGAGAAATACAAGGGAGACATTGTGGAGCAGCACGGCCAAAAGGCTCAGCACAGGTGTAACTTAGAAGATGAGCTGTTCAATCAAAGATTTCCTGATTCTTGATGCTTGTCATTGAAACCTGTAAAGTGCATGCAAGAACAAGGTCTCACTCTAGAGGGAGAGAAACAAGCCTCCCATCCACACAGCCACGCGAATGCTTCAGTAAATCCCATCGTCTTTAGGGACAGGAGATGTAAGACAGACTTCTTGTGTGTGTGCAAATAGGAGAAAGAAGGGAAAGCAAAGGTAAAAACTGCACAGTCACAGCCCTTTACCCCCCGTGGTTCAGTGAGCTGCTCACCTCAGCCTGGTTTCTCTGGTTTCACCTCGGATTCTCTCTCAAGATGACACAGAATTTCACTCACACCGAGTCTCTCTGGCCCTCAATAATCTGCCTCAACAGCACCACAAATTGATAAGAACAGGTCACATCCCAAACCGTGTGATGAGCAGGGGAGAACAAACCTCAGCTGCTTCATTTAACTCTGCTCCCCACTGTCTTCACCTGTTTCCACTCACTAACAACTCACAACCATTTCTTAATGCCTGGTAATTCATCCCACCAACCGTTCTTATCTGTATGGTCTCCTTAACGCTTCTTACATTTTAATTCACAGCGTGAGTAGGACCATAAAAATGGTGCTCTGGGGCTGTGTGTGGGGATCAGCTCTCTCCTTCACCCCTGCAGGAGCCACCCATGGCCGTGGCCTGGGCTGAGAGGAGGCCCACGTGCCTGGCACACACTCCAGGCAAACAGCACAGCAACACTTTCTTAGGAATACTGACAGTAAATGACACCTGGAAAAGGATCAGGAAAAGGGTAAGCATCAGGTGTGACACAGAAACAGCCTCCATGCTCCTTGAGACAATATGGTGACTGATGCACGTTAGCAGCTGTTTATGCTACAACCTTGTCTTGACTGGGAAGCAGCACCTAAATACAGTGAAAGTCTATCTTAAGGGGCTGGGGGGAGGAATCCCTATTAGAAACCAGCCCATACTAAACCTACAAGACAGAAACTGGAACAGGTATGCTTAAGAACGTTGGCAGGGACTGTGCTTCACTGTTATTGTCTATTCAGCCACATTACCCAGAGGAGTTTGATAATTTATTACAGCACTTTCTTCTTCTGAGTATACACTAATAAATGGAAAAAAATATTTAAAAGCCCATTTCCATATTCCTCAATTTAATTCCCCGGAACAGTTTGTGAATTCAACAAGGGACTTCTCAGTAAGCCCTTTCATAAGTAAGTGCACAGTGCTAGCTATGCTTCAGTCTTCATGGACTGATCCTGCACAAAGTGCTCATAAATTCCCTGTAAAAGCTTCTGCAATATTGATTTTTTTCTTTCTTCAGCACCATGGGGTATATTGGCTCAAACTGATGGTTATCAAATTTAGGAGCCTCTTATGGTTTATAAACATTGCTCGTCAGTTTATCTCAGTATCTTATCTCACCGACTCGCTTTAGTTTTATTGTCTTCAAGCACAAAACGACGTTACAACGAGTTGGACGTGGGGAAAGAGCCATGCAGAGCATCTGAATAAAACATCCACACAGAAGAACTGAACAAGCAGAACCTCCTTCTGAAAAACCCAGAGGCACCGAACGCTCCAAGGACTCACTGCAGCGAGGTGAGAAACAAAAGCACTTTTGTCTTCAGCTGCCCCTGTTCAGACAGGGCTGGAAGGATTTGCTTCACCTCCTCGGGCACCCCTGGGCACGGGCAGCGCGCCGAGCATCGGCATCCGCTCCAGGAGCCCTGCCCCTCGCTCCCACTCCTTTGGCTGTTCCCAGGCAGCTCAGCCTGACCCTGCTGGATTCATCAATCACACCCCTCTGGCTCCTTCCTCCCCAGTGCTTTACTGCTCCAGTGCAGCCCCAGCGCTCGGAGGAGGCACTTATCATTATGTTCATTTGACAGCCAAGGAAATGGAAGCAGAGCTGTAAAGTGATTTCCTGAACATATTGCAGACAGCCAGAGGCTGATCCAGACAGCGAAATCCTATTACCTGATTTCTGATTGCCAGCACTGCCACAATGCCAGACTGAGCAGGGTCTCTCTTTCCCAGCTTCCCACTTCTTTTCTCTATCTGGTACAGCATAAACACTTCAAAAACACATTGTCCCACCACTCTAACAACACAGCCAGTATTCTGTGATCTCTCCACTCTTGACATTGCCCTCTCTAGTTCTTGCCTCAATGTGGAAGGAAAAACAAGAAAGAAAAAAGCAATTAAGAAAGTGTGCAGTGCTTTCCTTTCCCATTCCTCAAAGCAGGTGATGTAATTTTCTGTTTCACTGGTGATGGATTTGCTTGGTGTTTCAAGCTGAGGTGAGGGTTCTGTGCCCCTCCAAAAGCAAAACTTCCCAGCTTGCTTTGGGCAAGCCCTGACAGTGACCACTGGCTGCAGCCCAGCCTCCCTTTTATCCATCCACCACGCACATCCCAGGCTGGGATCCTCCTGATGAGCCCAGACTCTTCCCACTGCTGCACAGCAGGCCCATGGCCCAGCAGAGGTGCTGCCTGGGGCCCAGCTCAGCCCCTGCTCGCAAAGCCACGGCCCCTCTTGAGGGCACTGCAGTTACACTGGTGTGTACTTAATTCTCTGCACCTCATGATTTAAAACAGAATCAAAAGCAAGCTGATTTCAAACTGACGCTTGGCTGTGTGTCAGTGAAGCCTGTGAGCTTTAAACAGATCCTCAGCAGAGTACTGACAGAAAATTTCCCATCACACACATGGCCTTAGTTCACACTCAAATGGTACCAGTTTGTTCTAGTTAATACTTCATATTTAAAATACAACTACATCAGGTTCAAGGAAGGAAACAGCTCTATTTTAAGCAATACAGCTCTATTTAAACACTTGATTAGGCCAAATGAAGGCTTTAATGTAACAATTATAGATGAAGAAAGTGATGCAGTGCTCTACTGGTCTGTGCAGTCATTGCTATGGATAACTGTATTTTGTCCTTTCCTTAAACTGTGGCTGTCAAAAGTATCCTGCCACGTCTGTCGCTGGGAGGAACACTCAGAAGTGGATAAGCCACTCACTGTTCTTTTAGGAGGATGCAGCAACCAAAAAGAACGAACCAACTCCACAGAAACATGGTGACACAACAGACTTGTCTCTTGGATCAGTCCACAAAGGGGGTCAGTGCAATGTCGTATTCAGCTGTTATGCAATACGATGTGAACAACTGTATCTCCAAGGAGATCTTAGCCACAAGCATGAAATCTGAGAGGAAAGAAGGCAAGTCATAATTTCTCACAAAATTCTTTGTGCTGGGTAGGAAGAAAATTCACAGGCTGGAGCACAGCCTGAAGAATTCCCGTTCCTCCGTTCGAGCCCGTGCAGGGAAGGGCTCGCTGACACCAGGCTGGTTCACCACAGGCTGGTTCACCACAGGTTTGAAATGCAGTGGAGGAGCCCCATCAATGCTTCACCAACCTGCAGCATCCCATTCTGGCACCCCCACTGCACCCCACACCATGAAGCTCGTTCAGCACCACCTCACCCCTGGTTTTGGGGCACAACAAAAGCCCCGACTGTCAGGTGCTATTTTACCATCTCAGCCGTAAGGAAGGAGATGTTTCCTGAATTCCTCGGAAGCATATGCTGTGCTGGAGAGATCTGCTGCTGAGCCTGTGCCTGTGTGAGTGCTGCTGCAGAACAGCATCTCTCCACCTCGTGTCTGGAAACAGAACTGACAGAAATGCTCTTTTTACATCAGGAAAGCAACTCCACCCTGGCACACCTGAGAGTATCCCTTCCTTCCTTTCTTCTGCAAGCAAACTTGGTAGGTTTAACAATTCCTGAAGAGAGCCTTTGGGATAACACAAATCCAACCTGAAAGCTGGCTGGAGGCAAAGGAAACCAGCTTTGCCATGAATTTTTATTTTTACTTAATTCTTCCATATCAGCCCATTATGAAAATATCTCAGTTGCAAATGAGACACCCACAGAAATTTATAAAAACAAGGGAAAGGCAGGTTGCAAAATTTACTGAGCACCTGCACCATTTGCTGTGATTCAGAAGCGCAGTGGCAGAGTCAGTGACGCTGGATCATTTCCAACAGCAGATCCTTTTGTCAGATTCTAATCTCTGCCATGTATTTCCATTCACCTAAACCCGCTGAACCAGGCATAACACATCACTCTTCCCTAGCCCTGCTGTTTAAATATCTGCTTAGTTAGGCTCAGTTAGCAAAACAGTTAAGTTAAAAGGGTAAGCTGAGACCAGGAGATGTTCGGGAAGCACCACTGTACAACGATCCTGCAGCAACACAGGCGAAGAGAATGGAATCTGGACTCCCTGAACTGTAACTCCAAACACTGATGTGCACCTGGACCACAGTGCTTGTGCCTGAGAGGCTGCAGGGACACCTGCAGCTAAAAATAAGGGTCAAGGAAAGGATGTTCTGCCTGTGGCAGAGATGCTTCAAAATGTTCCTTTTCAGATCCCCGAACTGCCTTTCTGCGTTCAAAAAGTCACTTTCACGTTGAGATAGGGGGAGTTTATTATCCACTTCAACTCTTATTTGTTTTAGCAAGGAAGAGACACTCTGGATGGCTGAAAAGCAGTGCTTGGAAATGGCTGAATTACCTTCTGTACTGGTAGCTGATGTCTCGCAGCTCCCCCAGCCACAGGAGCTTCCTCTCACGTACAGATAAGGGCTGCAGCACAGACACACACCGGGAAGGAACAGCCAGATCCACCCTGCCAGCCAGCACACGCTCTGCATTTCAATGGTCTGGTCAACAGCACCACTGTGCTGAAGGCCACCACCATCAGAAACGTTCTGGGTGGAAAATATCTGTGTGCAGGTCGGTTTTGTTATCCAGCATAACTTGAACAGTGCCTGAACGAGATCTCTGCTACCAGAGACCGTCTGGGCTAAATGAGACCACCTGTATATCCCCCAGCCACAAGGAGGAACAGATAAAGGGGGCAGTGACACTGCCCAGCTAGCTGGGACAAGGCCATGCTCTGGTAACACAGTTCCTGTGGGCAGCAGCAGTTTTTCCAGCACAGGATTTAGTCAGTGGTTTGTTCCTCACAACATAACAGCTCCAAGGGGTTCTGTGTGTCTCACACACACACACACTTTCTGACACACAGCATTTGGTGCTGAAGGTTTTCTGTGTCTCCTTGGTGACTATGCAAAATTCAAGGTGCACATCGTTCACTCTGATTTCCATCTAACCCACAGCCACAACAATTTCAGAGCTTGGCTCGTGTTTCTCAGCACATCACAGCAAGAGACGAGAAGGGCGAGCAGGAAGACAAGCACAGCCTTCACCACCCTCCCCGTGACAACAGGATCAGACATTCAGGACAAAGTCCCCAGGGATTTTCTTGCATCACTTAGCAGAGAAACAGCCTCTCCCAGCTACACAGTGTTAGGGTTTTCTCCCAATCTTGGTCATCCTGGAAATACCACAGACCAGTCTCACAGTTGCCAACACAAGGCCAGCAACTGATCAGTAACCAGGTTCAAACTATCGGTTTAACAAAGCTGTAAAACCCGTCACAGTCAACATTTCTAGTTCACAGCTTTCAGCTCATAAACCCCTGGCTCAATTTGTCATCCAAAACCTGCCACAAGGCTGGTGAAACCAGCTGTCTGCCAGACTAGATTCCAGCTCTTCTGAGTGACCAAGCCATGTCTCGTCCCTGTCATATTCCATGCCCGGCATGAAAAAACATCTCCTTCCTGAGATGGAGGACGGGTGCTGGATCACAAGTCTGAACCATATGCCAGGTAAGCAAAGAACCTCGCATTCTTCCAACCCATGTCCTGTGTGTTCATATTGGTTTAGATGAACTCTGTGCCACAGCATCAGTAGAACTGTAACGCTGTCAGACTTCACATCTGCATCTTTAAAATCACTGCTGGGTTTCTCTGATGTGTGGGGAGGGCCTGATGCTCAAACACCTTTCATTATTTTTATCAATACTTCAAACCTACAAGGTATTAAGAGCAATTACTTTTTAGTGCATTACTCCACTAGCAGAAAATAGATACCTTTTCTTTATTAAAGCTGATCCATTATGGACCTGTTGGAGCGTGTCCAGAGGAGGCCACGAAATTGCTCTGAGGGCTGGAGCCATTCTGCCATGGAGCCAGGCTGGGAGAGCTGGGATTGGTCAGCCTGGAGAAGAGAAGGCTCCAGGGAGACCTTAGAGCCCCTGAGGGGCTGCAAGGGAGCTCAAGAGAGACTGGAAAGGAATAGGACAAGGGAGAACGATTTACCACAGAGGGCAGGGTTAGATGGGATATTAGGAAGAAATCCTTCCCTGTGAGGGTAGAGAGGCCCTGGCACAGGTTGCCCGGAGAAGCTGTGGCTGCCCCATCCCTGGCCAGGTTGGATGGGGTTTGGAGCAGCCTGGGCTGGTGGAAGGTGTCCCTGCCCAGGGCAGGGGGTGGGATGAAATGGGCTTTGCAGTCACTGAAACCCAAACCATTCTGGGATTCTATACTTACACTCAGGGCTCCACAATCCCTTCTGTTATATCTGTACTTTTATCTGTATTCAGCAACTAACACAACTTTTACCACATCCTCTCAAAAGCCTGGCCTTTTTCTGCTTGCCCAGCTCTATCAACAGAACTGCTAAACCCCTAAAAAACATTCTTCAAAGCTGCACATTAAATGATAAGCATTTTGAAAACACCAGTGGGACAGTGCCCAGCTCCAGGGTATCAGGAAGGCTCAGTGAAGCACGGCAGTGTTTTAGTGCAACAACTAATCCGTGCCCTGCTCCGTTATCTCTCTAACCCTTCATGTGCTGAGCTGGTTCCCTCCACGCCTCCAACAAATCCACGTTCTGCCCTATTTGCACTGTTCACCCATTCCAGTGTTGCCTCTGGAAGTTCAGCCAGAGTGTGGACAATCTGTGTGCTCAATCTTGCCCACACACTTGGCTTCTGTGGTCTCCAAGGTAATGGACAAACAAATACGGCCTCCTGCTCGTACCTTGATATGGGAACTCAGGGTTACTTTGGCAACTCCACCTCGGAGCAAAAGCACAACACCCTGAGCGTTGTCTCGGCACAGCTTAACACTCTGCTCCAAAACAAACCATCTGGATTGTTCTGGAAACCCACGGCTTTACAGGATCAGCATCCCCAGCATTCCAGTCAACAGAGGAGGCTGGCGGTTGGTGAGCTCGTGTTGACACAGGTAGAAGGAAGCAATAAAACAAAAACTGTGTGTATTAAACAGTGCATGAAAGCACAAGCTCGACACAGTAAAAACCACTGAAATACATCTTCCAGCTTAAGCACACAAATTCTTCTGAGAATTGGGTTCAAAAAGAATGAAAACAGTTGTAGGCAATGAAGGCAGAATGTTTGTAACTAACACATTCACCTGCATCTTCTTGGAATCAAGACACTGGACTTCTATAAAGAGATAAACTGCCTTTTCATTTAGTTTCAGTACTCCTTTCAAAGTCCATAAATGTACTGGCCATATATGACCAATAATGTATAGAAACTTATTTCAAGTTTCTTCTCCCAGATGGGCTTGTAATGGTGACAGAAACAGAGGCTGAGTTTCTGAAGTGCCCAGAGAAACTTGCACTGATTTTCCTGAAATTCTTTTTAATAACAAATTGAGGAAGCTCCAAAATGTCCTTCTTCTGAATGTTTCAAAATTCTGTTCTTATTTAAAAAATGTCTATTTGAGACATTGATTTAATAATTCTTTCTTGATCCAATGACAGTAAAGAGGCAGCAAGAAGAACTGGTTTCAGACATGAATAAAAAAGTAAAATACAGGAAATGATACAGGGTATTAATTAGGAACAAATAAAGCAGTAATTAGAACTAAATGCAGAAGAAAAAAATAGTTCCAGTTCTTTCTTGAGTTCCATTAGGCTGGATGAGATTATAAGCATATGGAAAAGAAGAGGATCCCTAAGTGTTGCTCATATGCATTAATAATTAGAGCTCATAAGTAGTTCTGATTCAAATGAGTCATTATTGTCCAGAGAACAGCTCAGCTCTGTCGGAAATCAGGCTGCAGGTTTTTATGCAGAGCAGAAGCACAGACAGAAACAGCAGAGGAGATCTCTGGTCCACTCATGTTTGTTTTTAGTAAATCCCTAAAACAGCAGAGACTCCTCAGAGCGGAAGAAAACCCTGCTCTGCCAACATTTAGGCACCACTGATTAACCCATCTGGCTGACTTTGGTTGGTGGGCTGAGACCAGGAACTCACATAAATGCTCTGCAGAGCTGATAAAGACCCAGCTGATAAACTGGTTCCACACCAGCATCATTTTATAAACTGTAGATCCCATTTTATTCCTTATCTGCAGGCCTGATTAATGAAAGTAGCTTTACAGTTATAAGTCTTCTCTAGCACTGGTTTCACTGCCACATGAGAGATTTATTTTCCTAAAACCCAACCCCCCCCCGAGGAGTATCCGACAGCCATAAACATGAATTAAAAAGCTCAGGAAATGGGTCAAAAAGCCATTGACAAAGGGAATCATTATTCAATGACATCTTTCATTTCTGGTTAATGACATTCTGGGTGTCTTCTGGGACTCATCAAAGATTCAGCTCTATCAAACACTACATCAGAGGCCTGGAAGTGAAAGACACAGTCCTGCTAATGGGATTTGGGGATGACACATGGATAGAAAGAGCAGTGAAGAACAAGAAGAACCAGAAACTGCACACACATATATCTGAATTCCTGGAAACAGCTTTCTCAGTGGAAACACACTACTGTGCCAACTCCAGAACAAATGCCCACAGGACTTAACTACAGCATGCAGCAGTAGTTCTCCAGCTGGGGTGGAATCCCATGAAGAGATGGGATCAGTCCCAAGGATTTGGGACTTCTCAAAGAATTCGGCAACTTCTGTGCTCTCTGGGAAGCGCAGGGGATGGGAGGCACACGCTGGGAAAAGAGCCTGCCCTCGGCTGGGCAGTGCTTAGCTCTTCCTCCCAGCCCTCTCCCTCTCGCCCCGCTGCTGGATGGCAAGCTGACCCAAACAATCCTGAAGAAAGATGCTCATCCCGTTATTTTGAAACACGGTGATTGTATCAGCGCTGCCCCCCAAGCAGCTGCATCGGCACCGCTCAGCAGGCCACGCAGAGCAGTGTGGGACTGGGAACAAACACTGGCACAGGGAGAAGGGCAGGGAACAACACACCACCTTTGCAGTGCCAAAAATGTGACTCTGCTGTCAGAGCCAGGCTGCAGCAGAACAGCTCCTGGGAGCCCTGGGATGCAAAAGGATAGGGGGAAAGGGAAGGTGACTAGGGAAGGTTAACCCTGGATCGTCACCAAGATCAATACTGGAATACTGCATCTAGTCCTGGGAGATGCAGTTCGGGAAAAAAATGAAGAGGATGTGGAGCAAAGCCCCTGAACTGTTTTGGGCAGGGTGTAGATGCCTTGCAGAGGGAGGGTTAAGAGCTCAGGATCCTCAGTTTGCACAAGGGAGCTGATCCAAAGACAAGGTGAGAGGATCAAGGGCAGGATCTGGTGGCTCCTGCCCCACAGGGGAAGGGGGACAGAGATGTGATGGCTCCTTGAGACACCCTGAGAGCAGGATCCCTCCTTCTGTTGGGCAGGGAGGGGCTCACATGAGGATTGTACCTGCTGGAAAGAGCCAGATCTCATAGCAGTGACCACCCAAACTCCCTTCTCCCTCCTCTGGCAGCAGCACCAGCAGAAATGCCACCCAGGGAAAAACGGGCTCCAAAAGATCAAGCGCTGCCAACTCCTCCACACAGGCAGAATTAGAGGCTGAAGGAAGAGCTGAGATTGGAAGGGCCCTCCAGCAGGCACACAGACCAACAGGCAGGGACGGCTTCAAAGTCAGAGCGTGTTCTCCTGGAGGCCTCCAAGGATGGAGATGCCAAGGTCTCCCTGGGCAGAACTTTCCCTTGTGCTGAGCCAGAACTAGCTCTGCTGCAAATCATGAGCATTCCTTGTGCTGTCACTGTGTGACTCTACAAGTGTGGCTCCCTCCTCTCGGGGACCTTCCTTTCGGTGGCAGACTACAGTCACATCCCTCCTGAGCTTTCTCTTCTTCAGGCTAAGCTGCCCCAACCCCCCATCCTTCCCCACCATGGTCAGTGCCTGCCTTCCCAGCGGTCCTGTGCTGTATCCACTCGAGGCTGTGACTATCCCTGTTCTCCAGGGGGCTCAGAACTGCATGCAGGGAGGGAGGTGCAGCCTCACAGCTGCTGGCTGGAAGAGGATGACCATCCCACCTGGCAGCTGTCTGTGCACAGCCAGCCTTGGGCACTGCAGGCACCCTGCTCACTCCTCTGGGCACCCACATTGCTCCCAGCTTGCCCTGATCCTGCCCAGACATTTGGTCCCCAGCCTGCACAGACGATGGAGCTTTTCCTTCCTAGGGTTTGGCATTTGCCTTGCTGGACCTCAGCAAGTTCCTCTCAGCCCTCCAGCTTCTGCCACCCAAAAAACAGGGTGCTGTCTATGGCTGAAGATGCTGAACACTCTCAGCTCCACTATCAACCCCCAGAAACGTTCAGCTACTGCCAGTTAAGACTTCAACCCATGGACCACTACACCTTCCAAGGTCACCTGAGTTTTTCACTGGCTTTGCAGTTCATCACCTGCTCTGAACCTCCTCAATTGGCTTCGTTGGGAAGCTGAGAGCCTAAAAATCCTTGTGGCAGAGTCTCCTGCACGTAACCACCAATTATTTCTGTGGAATGGTCGATAATTCCCCCAAACAGAGAGCTAAACACAGCAAGGCAGGCAGGCAAATGGAAATACAATGAAGCTTTCCAGAAGAACGTCCTTCAGCTCTGGATTAAGAGGATTATACCACTTAGAATAGCATCTTTATAACCCCTTGAGTCGAAGTTTTCTGCAGATAAGCTGAGAATTGAAATTCTCCAGAGTAAAGCTGCTCAGTTCTTGCCCAAGCTGTGCAGCAGTCCATTCTGTGTGCTGCTTTGCATGTCTGTGCAAGGTAGTTTCAGAACAACTTGAAATCTTGAAAGCAAGACCACACAGCAAAACAACCATGTGTCATGGTCACACTGCAACATGACTAATTTTATTAAAATGTGTGCTGGGGGGTTGCTGTCACACAGTGTTGCTTTGGAGCAGATTTAACAGAACCTTAGCTCAGCTCATCCACTGCCTGTTTGTTTACAAGCATCAAAGCAATGCTACAAAAACACTGCTGTGCTTTCCAATGAAAAATCCGCGTTTTCCATTGAAAAATACAGCTGGAAGGGACAGGACCTGGCCAACAGCAGGTAATTCTGATTGTGCCCAAGGAGTTCACACCTGTGTGGCACTGGACGTGTCAGAAGGTCACGCAGGGCTGGCCTAAAGCCCAAGGAACCCACACAGCTGCCACCCGGCCTGGCTTGGTTCTGGAGTTAAGCCTTTGTCACCTCCTGTCGTGACATGTGGCTCTGTGAGCAAGAGGGACTCCTGTGCACCCTGGCCCACTGCACAACCCACAGGAACTGCCAGGGTCAGCAGCAGTGCCAGAAATCTTGCACCAAGACCATCCCGGCATCCGAACCGCGGAACAGGATGAAAGCCTTTGCAGGAAGTATTTTTTTAAACTATCCTCTGCAACCTGAGCAGCACGTTAGAAACGCCTTCAAAAATAAACAAAACTGGATTTTGCAAACCGAGAGATGAACCCCAGATTGCAAAATACCTTGTGCTGTTAGCATGACCTCTCAGAATAAACAAACCCTCCACAAATCCTTGCTGCAGAACGTCCCTTTATGTGCAGTGCATAACTTAGTGCCAGCTGGTGAAATGACCACGACAGAGTCTTCAGGGGCTGCCCCAACTTACCCAACTGTCAGCTTGTGCCATGACTAAACACAGCAGCAGAGAACTGGGAGGAACGGAGCCATCAGGTCCTGTCCCTCTCTAGTGCAGACTCCCACACATTGTCTAATCCTACCATAATCCCGAGGAGCTTCATTTTAAACCTCCTCGGGTTGTTTGCACCATTATTTGCTTACTTAATATCCTTCAAAACCAGTTAAAAGAGCAGTTAAGCATTTCCTATGTAAACCCAGCAAAAAACGTATTTCCTAATTTATTTACTAGTACATAATGAACTGAGACAAAATCACAGAATGGTTTGGGATGGAAGGGAACTTAAAGACCATCTAATTCCAATCCCGTGCCATGGGCAGGGACACCTTCCACTAGACCAGGTTACTCAAAGCCCCCTGTTAATACCCAAACATGTTCATACTCCTTGACTCAGGGACAAAAAAGAGTTGATCAGAAGACACCCTTACACTAAAGTTTGTCATTCATATCTTCTAAATAACAGTAATAACGATACTGTTCCTCCCACAGTTGTTCTCTGTTTACCAGGAGGTAAGTAATTTTTAAAAAGTTCATTCTATTTTCAGGGTGGCAAAACTCAGCTGGAGCTGTAACGTGGTGCTTCCAACACCAGCTCCTCTCTGCCCTGGCCACTGGCAGCAGATCCAGCGGAATCCAGATCCACAACACGATTCCCGTTACTTGTGCTCTGCAGAGCCCGTCGCTGAGCCCACCACGGAGGCACTTCCCAAAGGTCTGAACTGCAGGGTAAACCACCCATGAGATGTTTTCTTACCACAGGGATTTTCATTTAACAACTGCAAGTGCTGGCTCTAGAACACGCCAGCAGTGCAGGGCAGGAGGCTCCCTGGAAACCCCCGCGTCGACTCATCCCAGGAGCCTCTCCTGGAGCCGCCGGTGCCTGGCTCCGGTTAATCCTATTGCAACACCAGGACCTGTCTGCAGGGAAGGCACTACCCCAGCTAAGGCAGAACAAGAGGAAAGGCTGTGGCTGTGAATTAAGGGATATTTAAACATACCCAGCACGGGGAAAGCGTGTGACTCCTGATATGCTGCTTAACCGAAGCCTGCTTGGAGCTCAGCCCCCAGCCAGGTCACATTAAAGCTCACAGTTCTGTCTGTGCTGAATTTCCATATTTATTGCCTAACTGTTGTAATGGACCTTGGAAATTCTGGCCTAGAGGAGGCCAAAGACAGGAAAAAAGCACCATAATAGAAGGGTCTGGTCAAAACACAAGTTTAGATCCAGAGATCCTATGGGAGATGGAGGAGATGAGCTCATGCACCTGAGATCTCCTGAGAATGGAGAGGCAGAAAAACACGAGCAGGAAAATACACACAGAGGAGTTTTACACAAGATACAGTAAAGCAAATTCTCCTTTTCTAAGAACACCTCCCTTTGTCCCCACTGAGGAACCACCTGGATACAAACACACACACAGTGCCCCAAATCTGCACACACAAGTGCTTCACTGGGCTGCTAAACAATGGACTGATTTGTATTTAGCCCGAAATATCTGCTTGCACGTGAAGCTCAATACGTGCATCTTTATTTCCAAACACTTCCTCTGACTGCTCCTAGGCAGCCTGGCCCCCACAGGGGCTCAGCTGGAGAATCTGAAACCAGAGGTGAACTTTGGCACCAAATTTCAGAGTCTGCAGCTCCCTCCAAGCACTGGGATCTCCAGGAGGGAGGAGGATGACCACACTCTACATGGCATTTACCCAAAGACATTTGCTGCTTACCAAGCGGTCATTCAGCTCCAAGGTTTTCACAGATATTTATGCCGGTTGCAGAACACAGAAGGGGAACATCACCATTCCCAAGGAAGGGATAGACTCTCTTAGATTTAGTGGCCTGCATCCCCAGAACCAGCATCTACCCCGACCCTTTAACTGACATTCTAAGACACAGAAAGTGTTCACAGCATTTACTGCCTACAGTTAGAGAAGTTCAGTCATTTGCTGGCTTAACTATTTCAATTATTTAACAAATGCTATTTTAACTATGATCCTACTGAGCAAATCACCTTCTTTTAAACTTAGCACGGCCCAGGAAGGTATTTTAAATAAGCTCATCTCTTCTGAAACATGTTTTAGTTTTGCTGACGCATGACAGCAATTTTCTGGAAAGGGAATGAAAGAGAGAAACTAAGGAATGAAAAGAGAAACTAAGGAAGAAACAGTTTTCAGCAGAAGGACTTAACTCCAGGACAGAGTATTACTGGCAAGGAGCAAGAGCGACGTCTTACCCCGGCTTTGGGCTTGCTGACCGCCACCAGGTTGGCCAGGAAATCCTCCTCGCAGAGCTGGCTAAACACGTGGGCATCGTAGGCCACCACGATGGACACCTCCTCCATCATGGTGCCGCCGGCAGGCTGACAGTGCCAGCCGAGCCCCGGCTCAGCTCCGGGGCCGCTGGAGACGCTACCGGGGAAGGAGTGTCCCGAGAGACAGCGGGAGCCAGCAAAGGGGCTCCCGCGGGGCTGTCCCGCCCGGGGGCACGGCCGGCACTCCCGCTCACACCGCCAACACCCCGCCTGGGGGAAGCCAGGGGACCCGTGCTGATTCCAGCGTTAGGCTGAGGATCAGAGAGCAGCAGGCAGACCAGGGGAGCGTTCACCAAGAAGGAAGGACTGGACTCCCTGCTCTTCTTCTCCAACTTGGTAGCAATTGTTCATTTATATCCAGCTTTCCCCCCACGAAAGCTGATGTTCTGGTGAGCAGAGGCTCCCCTTCCAGTGAACTGCTGCTTCTGTCTTATTTGTAAGTTCACAGAGATCGGTGTAATGCTGATTTCTTTAAGGTATTCCGTAAAATCTTCCGCAACTTTCTAAATCTCTCCCTTAAAAGTCTTTAAGAACACTCACTGCTGTTTTTCCACAAATCTGAACTGCATTTTGTGCCCTGTAGATACTTGGATTTTAGCAGGAAGATGATGGTATGAAGTCACAACCCTCAAAAAAAGAGTCCTTCAGTTTCCATGTGTAATAGAGGGTGAAACAGCCCTGAAAAAATGGAATGAGGCTGTAAAGCTCTTCTGTGAATAAACTTGTACCCCCAGAATAAAAATAAAAACAAAAACAATTTATGCAATTAAAACTCCCCCCAGTCAAAGGTTTTTAACCTGAATCCGGTGCTGGTCTTTTAATCAAGAAGTGATCTAGAAAACAGTAAATTATTTGAAAAATAAAAAAATATCCCAAAAGCAACTCCTTTCAGGACTTTCAGGCAAGGCAAAACTCATCACCAACTTGGCGCTTCTGCTTAGACACTTCCACTACATTTTTATCTTCTCTGGAAGTCTTTTCTTCCTGGTGAAAAATCATACCTGCTCAAGAAACAGCAATCACTGCAGCCGTTCATTTGTCTCCAAAAAGAGTCTGTGCTGGAAGCAGCAGATCTGGTAGAAGTTTCCAGTCCAGCTTGGTGGTGGCATATGGTTACACTCTCGCTTTCCAGAGCAAACAGGGTCAGACACACCTTGCTTTGCTTCTTCCTCTGCTCCCCGAGTACCTTTCTCAAAGATTGCAGTTATCCGAATAGCACCAGGTGCTATTTGCATTTGAATAGGGAACTGGAGCAACAGCTGTAGCTGTAGCGGGCAGGATTAAAACCCCAACATCTCCCCCACTTAAACAGGGGGGGAAATTACATGTTACTGCTAGGAAACAGAGAGAGTTCTAATAGGCTTATGGCAAACAAAAAATGCAGCACTTGAGGTTAAACCCTTGAGACTGAAGCAGATTCTGGTTGTGCTTAACCCTTGCAGGAGGAAGAAAGGTACTTCTCCTTTGTGATGCACCTACAGTGCATTTTCTTCCTTGTTTTTCTTCAAAAGCTTGCAAACGTTTTCCAATTAATTCCCATAGCAGAAAGACTTCCCCTTCCAATCCAGCCCACGGGATGGCTCTGTGTCACCTGCAGGAAACTCCTACCTGCTCTCCCAAAGCCCGCTCAGGTCTTCCAAAGCCTTCGAACGCCGCTCTCTCCCGGGCTCCATTGCCCTGGGGGGCCGGTTCCTTTCTGGGGGGGTTGGTTCCTTCCCGCAGCCAAAGTTCCAAGCACAGCGCTGGGAGCGGCTCCTCCCCGGCTCCTCCCAAAGTGCTGACAAAGGCACCTGCTCCCACAGGTACAGTGCCTTCCCAAATCCCCTCCCACCCCGCTGGCACCTGCTCCGGGGGCTCCCGGCGGGGATGGGCATCCCCTTAGAACGGCCAGGTAGGCACAGGGGAGGGAGCAGGTGGCGCAACAACAAACAGCCCCATGTTAATGAGAGACCATTTTAATTCCCCAAGAAGGGCAGGAGGTGGAGAAGGCAAATTATCAGACACAGCTGCAGCTACTTAAACCCCTCCCCTGATTTAGCCAACAGGCATTTCTATTTATAAGGAATTATGGACTAGAACCGATATTACCTTTTGCTTTTCCTCTTAAACAGAAAGGCTGTGATGGTTTAACAGCACTAAATCTCCATTTTATTGGCTGAGTAATTCTTCTCATATTCTATTCATAACAGAGGGCTTATAATTTTGGCATGTTCTAACCAGCAATTGCAAGAACTAACGATTGGTGTGACATTGGCTGATGCAGCTCTTTAAATAGGATGTTTCTCGGTTGTTGTTCCAAGCAAATGGAGCTGAGCTGCCCGCAAACCCCTCCGAACCTGCATTTTACATCCCTGTAAACAGCCTGTGCTACCCCTGAATCGGCACCCAAAATCGTAACTACCGAGCCAGCTACATATTTTGAATTAACTGACTGAAGCAAACATGTCCACCCAGACACAGAGGCAGCATGCTCGTGCCAGAGGAACTGGAAGGGAAAGGGCAAAAGCAGAGATGTCCTTCACCCCCTCCTCAGGCCGCACCACACACTCCTCCCAGTGCTTCTGCACAGAGCCTTCCCCTGTGCCAGGATTTTTGGGTGCTGAAGTGATGAATAATCTAACAAAAGGCAATAAAAAGCACACAGCAGCTTCATATTTCCTTAAAGCAAAGAGCCCTCCTCTGTATAACACCACGACTACCTTGCAGCAGCCTTCCTCAAGGAACAGGAACGCAGCCCCCTCCACGCCACAGCTGGGAAAGCATACCTCCAAAGCAGGAATTTTTGGAGAAGCGGAGCAACCAAGCAGTCAGGAGACAGAGGAGAGCCAGCAGAAGGACAGGTGGGCTGTAGAAAGCTGGGAACTGATTAAGGTAAGTAGCCCTAATTGCAGTTGTTGGGATTTATATGCCGGTGGATAACAGAGGTGAATGGAAAATTCCTGAATTGAGCAAACCAGCTCGCTTAGCAAAGCAAAATGCTGCTCCCTCCCAAGCTAAATTCACTCTCACTCCACCCCCAGGAATGTCTTGCTGCTATCTGACGGGGATGGGATCTTCTGACAGACGGGGAAGGGAGGTATGTGCAGCTCCTTGCTAAGCCTCCCTTCCTGCCACCAGCCCCAGGAGCACAAAGGCCTTTTCTGCGATTTGCCTTTCATGTATTAACGAATCCGGGAAGATCACAGCCATCTTCAGAGAGGGAAACACAAAACTCCTTTCAGAGGACTTGGGATGGCATTTGGCAGCCTTCAGGAGAAGTTCACGGGTCTTTTTGCCCCCAAGGGAATAAATAAGGGTAATATCAGGTAATATCAGCTCTTCCTCTAATTCCTGTCCCCACTAATGACCCGGGAGGGCTTTGTCAGGCACAACCAGCGAGTGGAAACCACCTGGTTACAAGTCCAACACTGCGAGTCCCAGACACAGCTCTGCTCTCTCCTCACCCACACAGGGCTTGTCGACGATCAGAGAGCAGCAGGAACTGGAATGTGCTCCAGTTTTAGGCATGAGAAGGTAAATACCTTTAGACATGTTCTGGGATTCCATGTGAGACCAGACCACCAAGCTGTTCCTCACAGGAATGCCCCACACCATTCCAGAAACACGGTTGCCAGGCTCTGGCTGATCAGCCACTGCTCCTCCAAGATTTATTTTTATTATTTAAAATGTCAAATTAGCATGGCCTAATTTCCCCCCCCCCCCAAGAAGTGGGTGGATGTACCTGTGTTTGTCCTAAAATAATCCTCCAAATGTGGGGAAAAACTGAGCTTGATGTGCTTTAGCATATGTACTCAGAGGGGTAAATCCTCCCAATTTGCTTGCTCCTGGTTTGAATTTTAATCTGTTAATTTTCACGGATTAAAGGCAGCAAGGCCATCCTGCTGGAGAGAGGCAATGTGCTCTCCCTGCAGTGGCAGAGGTCAGCGTGGCTGGAATTGCTGAGGCATTCCAGACAAACCAGTGATGCTGCCACAGGCTGCCCCTCCATGGAACTGGGCAGCCCACCCAGGGAAGAGCTGAGGGCTTCTGAGTCTTCACTTTATGGTGCCAAATACCCAGATTCCCCTCTCCCAGCCTCCCCAAACCAGCAGCCTTCAGGTACATGCTCATCGTCCAGCTCAGTCCATTCCAGGTTTTTTAAATGAACTCGTGAGCCTCTTTTGACTTTTGAAGTCATTAAATTCACATTTTTACTTTATTTTTTCATGTGTCTTTCCCACCCTGCCACTGTCACTTTCTAAGGGTGCTCTATCCAAGTTTCCTTCAGAAGTCCCCTGCCTGCCAGGAATGTTTTGCTTCACGAACTTCCTTCTTGTCTGCTGAGGATCTGGGTTAGAGCTGGGATGAGTTTTTGCTTGTCCCTGTTTTCCCACTGGTGGAGAAAGCACAGGGCTCCAACCAGCCCAAACCACCGGTGCAGTTTATTGCTTGGCCCCACACACTGCTGTGGTGTGATGGGTGATGGAGGGACAGGGCCAGACATCCCTGAGCCAGCACTGCTACCAAGTTAAAGGAATACTGAATCTCAGTGTGAGATTTTGGAAACCCCAACCTTTAGCTGCTGAAAGCCAGATTTTACAGGATATTTGGGGCATACATTGTACATGCCCAATATAACCGGTTGAGCTGAGCATATTTCCTCCTTTCCCATCCTTTTAAATTGGAAAAATGGGGGACTTTTTGTCCTGTATGGAAAAGCAAGGAGTGGTACCAGTGAGCTCCCCAACAGGCACTGATGCCCTCTGAGTGGGCCAGGCTAGTCTGGACCAGAGAGAGCCCCACAGAAACCATGCAGAAGGAACAGCCAGAAATTCCTAATAATACCTTAAAGCACCATTTCCTGAAAAACAGCAGGATTCCACCACCTGTCTCCTGTGTCACTCCTTCTCTTTAGGGACCCCTTTTTTATCTCCTCCCAGTTCTGTCACAGCAGACACCCATAAACAACTCAAGTCCACAGCTGAGGGACGTGGGAGCAGGGCCAGGGCTCTTCCCACACCTGCCCCAGGGCCAGGGGCTGCTGAACCTGTGCCCTCTGAGCCAAATCACCAGCAACAGCTCCCTCCAGCTGCTGAAGGGACAGACTTCAACAACCATTTGGAACTGTAAATGTCTCTGATATATATTCCCTGGGGCTTCTAATCAGCAGCTGGATAATGCTGGGATGGCATTTAGACCGTGCAAGTGCCATTCAGAGCTAAGTTCCATAATAAACCCAGCACTACCTGTGAGATGTATTTTAAACCTGTTGCATTTATCACTTCAACTGGTACTGAAAGGGAACAAAAATGGGTCAAGCATATTATCCAAGAAAATTAGCACAGCAGTTGCATAGGAATGCTTTGCACTTCCAATGATTTCTATGGATTTCTGGCCTGGGTTCAGCACACCCTGACTGAGGGATTTCAACCATGTCTTTTGACTTACAGCAGATCAGCAAACAAAAGGTACTAATTAATATCAAGCAGCACATTAAATAGTGACACCTGTCACACGAAGGGACTCACACAGGGCCCAGGATTCTGGCCTCCTCACTCTAAACCCACACCTGATTTTCTTTCTCAAGGTACATACATCTCTCCATATTCTTCATTCCCTTCCCAAAGAAGGGTTAAAAGTCCTTACCTAGTCCCCAGAGAAAGGTAAAATGAATGGCAAATTAAGGGGTACTATTACTGTTATTACTATGACGTTGTCTGCAAAGTTTCCCCCCGAGTGCTGAGCCAGCCACGCTGCACAGGGAGAGCTGGGTGACACATTTACCTGGGTGACTTGGAGTGCCCTGGATCGTGTCAGACTTCAGTATCTCTACTGACAGTCACTCTGCACCTGACCTTTAGCCTGGGACAAGGAAAAAAGGAGAAAGAAGGAAAGGCTGGCGAGCCAGGCACCGTGAGGAATTCTTGTAGTTCAATAACAGAAGGAAAAAGGCAGGACCATGGAACATCCTCTGCATCAAACCCACAGGAGCTGCCCAGGCACAAACCCACCACAACACCCTGTGCTGGTACCTCTGGAGCCACGTCTTCCACATGGACACCCTGGCAGGAGCCTCATGGGGAAGGTGAGACGTTTCTCTGTGTTAACAGCACTGTAGCAATGGCATATTCCCAAAACAAAACATAAATCTGCACTACGATTGCTTGGAAGATGAGATAAAGAGCAATTAAGACAGAACTGCTGTGGGTGAGCAGGAAATGGCACAGGTGTCAGCCAAACCAGACAGACCAGTCGGAGCACCTTCCCTGAGTTCTAGCAGCCGGTTAGACTGTCAGACAGTCTGGGCTGAGGCGTGGCCAGCGACTCTGAAACGAGATTATTTCATGCATTATACATGAGAAGTATAAACTACTGATCCTTTCCAGCAGAGCAGCGTGTCCCACAGTGCTGGAGTTGAAAATGGAAGTGTTAACTTGGAGGTCCCAGGCAAGAAAGCCCAGCAAGTGGCACTGGCTGGTAGGTACTGATGCCAAAGGTGATGAACAGCCAGCTGATACAGACGACAGAAGGCAGCTAAGACTCAGTCCTCCCCTGGACAAACTGCCCTGGAATTTGCACAGGTCAGCTCCAGAGGAGGAAAGCAGCTCAGGACTGTGCCAGCTATCAGCTGTATAAGACTGCCAGCAGCATCCACTAATCTAAGCTCCACATAATCCTCTGCTGCTAAATCCCTATTCACCACCATCCAGTGAAAGGGAAATTCTGTTCTCAGAAGATGATTTGGGAGACAAACCACTCCAGTGCTTAACTGTGCTGATCTAGTCTCCCACTGGGAAAATCTGCATCTCCGTTTAATGCTCCAATATACCACAGTGAGAAAAGCTTCTGTATTTACATATGATTTAAAGATTACCCTGTCTTCATCTGACTGTTAATAAGCTTATTTTAAGAGCTCCAACCCTACAGAGGGGCAGAGAAGGCAGGTGCTGCCACCAGTTATCAAGGAGCTCTCTATGTGATAGTCAGGTACGTCTTCAGAGACCAGAGATATTTCCATATACTCTACTATAACCTTTCCCATTTGTCTTATTCCAAGCTTGTCTCTTATTTAAAATCTAGACTTTAGGTCTTGTATTACTACTACTATGATACCTGTGCAACTAAAAGAAATAAGACACTCCCTAGAAGAAATAATAAATACTAATATCAGGAGCTGGCCCAGCCCAGCACAGATTCCACTGGAACATTTTCTCCTCATATCCACGTGCTCAGGCTGGGCACACTGTGCTGCTCGAGCTGAGTGCAAGGGCTGAGCTCCCTCGGAAGCTCCCTCATTCCCAGTGCTCCTTTGGCTCCTCTCCACGTCCCACTACAGGGCTATATTTAGAGAGAAAATTGAGCCGTAACTTCGAATCCATTCTTCATTTTTTAACATGTCTTTCATGCAGGGCGAGTGTTTACGCAAAATTCCTTCTGCAAGTAATGCAAGGGAAGCGCCTGGAATGAATGAGAGCTAATTTTTGCTTGATTTGAAATTAAAAAACCCACAACAGCAAACAGAGGAAAAAACAAAATTTAGGATGATTTTAAAAAAAAAAAAAAAAAAAGAAGATTTTAAAAAGAGGTTTCTATCGCCATAAAATTCCTTGCTGTATTTCCAAATCACCATTGTGTTTACAGTTCAAATTAACAGGGGGGAAATCATTTGCCTGCATTTGTTCACTCATCTGGGGACTGCAAGAATAACCTCTAAGGGTTCATTCCATTTGCACTGCACCATTTAATATGTGTAAACGAGATGCTGATCTGAAAGGGAAGGAAAATAGACCAACTCAAAATGAAGTAGTAACTAACACGAAAAACAAAAGCCATGTTGCTGTCTACAGCGAGTATTATATGTAATGAAATCCAGGTACCTACATAATGGTTTGAAAGGTTAGAGATGTCCTTCTCTGCTGCCTTTGTGACAGAATAACTCAGTTTCCAATTACTCTTTATCATGGAATCACCAAATGGTTTGGGTTGGAAGGGACCTTTAAAGGTCATCTTATCCAACTCTGCTGCAGTGAGCAGGGACATCTTCTTTAAAACTAATTAATCTTTAAAAGTGGGAAAGGATTTGATCCCCTTTCTCAGCCACGGAATCCTAGATATATCCTGGATAAGATACGGTGGGTGTTTCTTGGAATGCCACTCACTATTTCTCCTCTGTACGCTCGTCTCAGTGCAGAACTTCAACCCAGAGAACCACACGAGGGCTCAGCAACACTCCAGGGACTGGAAGAACTGCCTGGGCACTGGCAGCTGCTTTCTCAGGACATTAACTGGACACCCCCACTTTTAGGGAGAGTGACATGAGTGAGTCACACTGGTGGCACCTGTGACACAGCCTGTCCCTGACACTGCACGCTATCGACATGACTGCCAAGGCATCTCTGGGGAACTGTCCTGGGGAACAAAATCCAAAAGGATGGTTTCCTTGACAATGCTTAGAACTGTCAAACTGAGAAAGACCAGAAACAGGTCTGAGTCAGGTTTTTCTTATCTCTCCTAATAAAGTATAACAGCAGCAAGAGCAAAAGCTCACTGGAGCTTGAGCACCCCAGCTCGGTGTCTGGGTGCCTTTGGCCATCCCTGATCAGCAGCACACTGCCCAGCATCCAGGGGATTTTGTTGGGCAATACTGTATTTGTGTTCTCACTTTTTTTAAAATAATTTTTCCCTTAGGAATGTATGACCTGTGCTCCCTTTATCAGTACTGTCTGCATTCTTGGATCTTCCAGAGTCACAGGATTTTGGGGTACAGAGCTGGCTGTGCTCAACGCCACCAGAGAGAGAAGCAGAGCTGGTAGCACAGAGCAGTGACCCACACAAGCACGGGGCTGCTGCAATGCCTGAGCCAGCTCTGGGGTACTTCACCCCCTCTCAGCACTGCAGAACACCCACATTTCTCTGAAAGTTCAAGACTGACAGCTGGACTTATCAGGAGGGAAGAGTCAGAACCAGAAACACAGAGATCCCTCCTCACCCCAGCACCCACCTGCTAATTCAAAGCTTTACTCATCATCTCCAGTCCCTAAATCTCCCCACAGATAAGATCCTTTGCTTCCTATCTTTAGTGAATGAAGATCTGTTGACTCATCGTTGTAAATGTACCTGAAACAACTTCTCAGGGCAGTACAAGTTGGCATTCGAGCTGGTTCCAGGTCTCCTGTGCTTTGCTCACAAAGAGGATACCTGAGAGAACTGCCACACCCACCTGAGCACCAGGTGAACAACAGCAGCAAAATGTACAGCTAACCCAGCACAGCCTGGCTCGTGGAATCTCAGCCACAGCAGAACAGTGCAGGGAGCTGCAGGGCAGCAAAGCTTTGACAATCAGCACCTCTCTGGGTGTGCACAAGAACTGGACACCCCAGTGACAGACGTGTCATTACATGACAAAAAGACCAAGAGTCTATTTTGAAAAATGATAATACAGCATGAGCATTCCAAGCCACTCTCAGATATATTTTAGTTTTCCAAATGGGTAATTGCATGCTTAAAGCAAATAAGGGGAAAATTCAATCTGCACTTTAAATGCACCTTCCTCATCTCATGTTGATGTAAAAAAAATTACATCTGGCCTCGTGCACAGCCCCTGTTCTGCAGGACTGCTTGTACAAAACCAAGGGTTCACGTCCTTCTCTCTGTTCTTCTCCAGAGAGGGTCAGGCAACGGCTGGGTCATCAAAGCAGAAAAATGATTTTTTTTTTAGCCAAAAGAATTCCACAGCAGGTAACAAAGCAGCTGCCAGTCAGCACAGCCAAAGGCTGTACGGAGAGGCCCAAAAGGCAACAGCTGTGCAAGAAGTACAGTCCAGAGACTCGGCTCCTGGCTGTTGGCTCTGCTTGCTGAAACCAAAAGGAGAAACACAGAAAAGGAGAAAAGGGAAAAATCAGTTTGGTACTTGTTTGTTCCAAATAAATCTCTACAGGATTCACTCCCCTCTTTCTCAAGGTGGAGTAAAGGTTCAAAATACTTTGAGAGGCTCGGAGTTGTCTCTGAAGCCTTTCCTGAAGAGTGCGGCAGCTCCTTCATCAAAGAAAGACAAACACGACAAACACAGCCAGGCTCTGGGACAGCATCCCCACTCAAAGCTTTCCTGGTTGTGAGAAGCGATTCCAATCAGTGCTCCCGATTTTTTGCCTGGCAGGGAGGTTCTCTGGGTGACACAGGATGTGCCAGAGCACACCAACCAACTTCCACCTTCCCTGGTTTTGGGAGCACGTCTGGAACAAACGGCACAGCAACAGCTCCGCTGCAGCTCTGCTGTCCTCCCCTACCCACGTGCAGCCACTGAAACGCTCTGCCAGTTTATCTGAGCACCAAACACTCCATCAGCACCCTGCTCCTGTCCTGGATACAACTTCAGGCAGAGCTGTGGCCTGGCTGGGATCCCAACCCCACCCTACAAAAATGCAGCTGGTCCTGAGGAACTGCCCCCACAGCAGCCGGGCAGGGAAGGATAACCATCCTCTCCCTCTGCAGATCTGGTTAGGCCACAAGCAGCCTGGAATGTGGACACAGCTGAAATTAAAGCCACCAGAAATAAAGTAAGCAGAGAAATGGCTTAGAGCCATCTTTGTTCCAACCCTTTTTCAATTCCATCAAGGACTGCTGGGTCCAAACACCAGGTACAGCAGTCCATAGCCACCTACACCTTTAAAACACACTCCCAGCACACTCCTGGACGCCACTCCAGCCCCACAAACAGCCCGAGGGGTTTGCTCAGCCGACCAACAGGAACACCAGCGAAAACAGGGCAGAGGATGGTGCTGGAGGGAAGACAGGCAGCTCTGCAAGTCAAGGCACCCTGCTGCAAGCTGGAGGCTTGGGGCTCTGCCTCCCTGGTAGGGAGAATCTGTTGAGCTATGCAAATAAGATGCATAAATAAATAAGTAAGAATAGGGGTGGGCCGAGGAAAAGCAGCCAGACCGTGGCCCTGTCGGTAGTGCCGAGGTCGCTTAGCAACAGGCTCGGCTGCTGCAGGGTAAGGGAGCACGAAATCAGCAGCTTCTCAGCACAAGACAAATTGAATGGAAATGTGGGGAGGTGGCCTTTGCCTGGCAGCAGAGGGGAAAGCAGCAACTGGTGAATCCGATCCTGTGGGCATCCTTCTGGAGCAGTTCCTGAGTGCAGGGATTGTTAATTAATGTGGCCAAGGGGCTTGGTCCTGCCTGCCAACTGATAAATTCCAAAGCGTGCCTGGGAAACCAATAACTCAATTTTGATTAAAATGATGTCTCTTACAGTCACCTCATAGGTTAATTACTTATTAACAATCCTAAATAGCTCAAACCCAATCCTACTGGACTCCCCTGGCTGTATTAGTGCCAGCTGACCACAGGGCATATTTTCAGTGGCAGTTATCTAATACACTTCCCTATCACTGCAGGTCCAGGTTATCTCCATGCCATCTCTGCATTCACTAAAGGAATTTGGACCCTGTGAATCTTCAAGTAACTGAATCACAACAGCACAGATCCAGTTGTTCTGGCCAGGTAATTCCTCTTAATCCTATTGCTCGTCCAGCCTTCTGGCACAACCCCGGGCGGACACGAAGGATCATTATAAAGACAGCAGTTATTAGCGAGAACTGAGCTCTGAGAGCAGCAAGAACATCATGACAACACGTTTCATGGAGGACTTAAACGAGAACTCTGAATGAAAGATTTTTCTGGGTCACTTAACCTGGGGCTGGACTGTACCAGTTAATTGTTTTCCACTGCTAAACGCAGCTGGAGCCTGGCAGCGAGGCACAACCAGGGACCCGAGTGGCACACGATCCATGGGAAGGTGCTGTGGGATGGTGGGGGGGTCAGCAGAGATGCTAAGTGGCTTGTCCAGGCATCCAACTGGAGGAGGAAAGGGAAAACACAGTGTGCCTGTCCCCTGTTTTGTACATGAACAAAGCAATGATAACTCATTGTACTCCTTATTTACACATAGCTTGTGTTTCTGTGGCACTTCAGCAGCAGAGCGAGATCCAACTGGGAACCAAATCTGCTTGGAGCAGGGAAACTTCCCACCTCCATTTCATCCCATCCTGCCCCATCAAAGAGCTCAGTCCTTCCTGTGACCGGGGTGGAGCGTGTAGTTCCCCAGTTCCACAGGCAGGAAATTACACAGTATGGAGCAGGATGGCTGGTTTTCAGCCCTTATAGCTGCAAACATCATTTCTGGGTCCTTGGGAACTGCACAGAGACACCTTTGGCAATGTCTTGTTTCCCTCTGTCCAGGGTGGAAAGGAAGGCACCCGAGGCTCACTGAGTGGGGAACACTCAGATGAGATGCCCTCCAGGTCCCTAATGAGGAGTTAATTAAGTGCCTCTATTAATGCTGTAAGGACCAGTCTCAGAGGAAAGACACACAGGGAGATGACTGACTGTCCTGAGACATTCCTAGTGCACAAGAGAACAACCTACAGGCTACAAGAGTCACTGTGGAACAGTGTGATTCCAGCACTGGGGAAGTACATAAATGGAGAACACCCTGACACTTTTCCTCTTCTCAGGCTGGAGCTGTCTGTGCCTGAGCTCACAGCTCCAGCCTCTCCTCCTGCAAACAGGGGATGATGAAATCCTGCTGGGCCACACTGGTCTCTGGGGCATTTGCAGAGTCAAGTGTCTGGTGGAACTGCTGGTGCTCCCTGAACTTGAGCAAAATGTGTGGCTTGAAGGAGGAGAGTCCTGAATTAGGTCACAAGAACCAAAGGCCGTATCAAAACCGAAAGAGAATTTTAATCTCTGCTTTCCTAAATGAGTCCTTGCAGCTGTGCATCCCAGGATTTAATCTCTTCATACAACCACACCAGGCACACAGCAACCGGCTCACCCCACTCTCCACCACGCTGGGTTTGATTTACAGGGTTAACTATGACCCAGTGCTGCCCATTTTCCAGAATCTTGTGTTCTGATTGTGGATTAAGAGTGGAAAAAGGGAAGCAGGAAGAGCAAATAGCATCAGCAGTGCTTAGGAGTCTGAAGCAGAAGATGTACTGAAGCACAGGCCTATTTCTCTTCAAATGCCACTCTCTGTCAAATGCCATGGTTTCCAGACTTTCAGAATTGATTTATGTTGTAATTACGTCCTATTTGGACAAGGTCACAAAAAGAAAAGCTCAGTACTTTCCTCCATTACAGCTGCTGTATATTCTTACACTCCTGGAGCAGCCAAGCCTCCCTTTCTGATGGCAACAAACTTGTCTCCAGAATAAAATGCTGCTTTAGGTCCATTAGTGCAGTGTAAGGCACATTAAAAAGTTAAGAGGCATCATTACTGATCTTTCCGAGAAGTTTCCCGGAGCACAGATGTCTTTATCCTCTTGTAATTCTTACAATCCACTTTGTATCATAAAAGCAACAAAAAAGGAAACAAACACAAACCCCAGCCCCATGTAACCTTAGTGCAGGTGTTTGCTCTACTCGAGCCCTCATCAGTGAGTAAGAACATGTGACACCTCTTAGTCAGGGACTTGAACATTTCTCAGTTTTGTCCACCTTCCCACCAGTTTTTCCCCAAATTCCTGAGGCAGTATATAATCTTGTATAACATTCCTGCATGACGGATCAAAGACTGAAAATCCCCACGTCATGTGGGTAAATTGTTCCCTTGTTTAAACAGGCAGCCTGTAAACACTGTGTGTGCCAAAGTCCTCCTGCCAGGCAGGATCATTACTGACACTGTGGATGGGAGGAAGATAGAGAGGGACTCTTAGCTGCTCCCAGGGCAGCCAGGGATCCCGTCAAGCTCCCAGCCCAGTGCTGGATCTACAAATGTGCTGCTCCTTTCCATTAGAGCCGCTTCCAGAGGAGACGCTGCCTGATAGAGAGAGATGGATGAGGGCAGTGGAGATGGACTCTGGCACAGCCACAACCAGCTGTGCTCCCAATTCCCCAAGCAATTAGTGCTGTGCCTGGGAGGAGCCCTTTCCCTTCAGGCTTGGAGCTCCTCTGCTGCTGGAGAGCAGGAGGGGGAGTTTTTCCACAGTCCAGACAGCATCCCCTTCTCACTCCCAGAAGCGTTTTTATCAGGTCTTGAAGAGCTTGGGTTTGTCACATCAGCTGGTGACGTGGCTCTGGTGCATCTCAGGGCAAAGCAAAAAACCAGATGGCTAAACCAGACCCCCTGGGCTGGAGAGGCATTGCCTTTGCAGAACCCCTCATCAGAATCCTGGGAAACACAAACTGTCCCAAGCAAGGTGCTGCTTTCCCACCCACATGTCCTTCCTCCTCCAAAAGGAACAGGCCTTGCTTCACATTGTGCTTAGGAAAAGGGAAAAACAAGGCAAGTCCTCTTGGAGAACAGTCATTACAACACAGACCTACTGTTCACTCTGTGTTACAAGAAAAATAAGGGCCAAATTTGCCTCTGAGCTTCCTGCTGCTACTAAAAGCAACAGGGTTTGTGTCCATGTGAGGCCAGGGTGAGCAAGACAGTCCTGAGGAGCAGCAGAATGAAGAAAACTGCTCTAGGATCTATATTCTGTAGGCACCAAAATACAGCTCCTCTCAGCAAGAGAAGCCCCTTTCCTTTGTATCACCAAAGCCCTGACCTCCTTCCCCTTCTGTCCACTGCTCCTGACTCGCTGCAACAGAATCAACACTCCCTGTCGTGTGAAGAGGGAGCACGAGCTCGCTCAGACTGCCATGGAACTGTTCCTCGCCGGGATGCACGGTGAGGTCACCGACCCTGTGCTCTGAGCTATGGGTTAACCAAAGGATTTCTGGGATTAAAAAGGAGCTGCTCAGACAGTCACTTGACTCTGCAAAGCATTTCAGCTGTAGTTTGATTTTTTTTCTCCCAGAGGGCCCTAAGCTCTGGGCCTCTCCAGGCTGTGTCAGCCCCAGTGCAGGTATGTTAGTGAGGGTACCCTGTATTTCTCACTCAGAGGAGGAGTGATGAGGACCCTCCAGGCTGCTGCCATGTGCAGATGCAGCCGGGCTGAGGGACTGTTGAGGCTGGAGATTTTGCAGCTCTGTTGTCACAGCAACTGAGTGACTCAACCTGACACACTGCCTTTGGTCCAAGCTGTGTGTGCACACGGAGTTCCTGCCTATACTGCCACATATAAGGGATTATTTATTATCACAGAACCATAGAATGGTTTGGGTTTGAAAGCACCTCAAAGACCATCCACTTCCAACCCCCTGCCATAGGCAGGGACACCTTCCACTATCCCAGGTTGCTCCAAGCCCCGTCCAAGCTGGCCTTGGACACTTCCAGGGATGGAGCACCCACAGCTTCTCTGGCAACCTGTGCCAGGGCCTCCCCACCCTCACAGGGAAAAAATTCTTCCTAATATCCCACCTAACCCATCAGTTTGAAACCATTCCCCTCTGTCCTATCACTCCATGTCCTTGTAAACAGTCCTTCTCCAGATTTCTGCATCTACACTGACTATTATGCTGATTAATTACTTAGAGATGAGATTTTCTGGTTTTTTCCATGGCTTCTGACTAATTTGCAGAATCAAATTTTGGTGAAGAATTATTGTCCAGGAAATTGCATTAATTAATTAAGCAAAGGAAGTTGAACGAATAACAAACAGGGTAACACAATGGGGACTTGATGTTCACCTGCTGCCTGAACAACTCAACAGGACAACTCCCTGAGAACAGACCCACAGCAATGCTTTGGAACTCCTTGCTGTCCTTGGAGGTTTTGCAGTGCAGGTAAGGAAGGTGGGAGAATGAGAGCAAAGAGAGGGAACTGTCATCCCCCTCGCAGCTTCCACAACTCGCCAGCGCCCCGAAGGGCTGTGGGTGCTCCCCTGGAACAGCTGCAGCAGGAATGAACTGCTGGCTGATGTGGCAGTGGGTTCACACCTCCCTGCCCAGCTGTTCACAGCACTGCATGAAAAATAATCATTCACAGAGGAATTATTTTGGACTTCAGCAACACGAAACAGCCAAACACCACAACACTATTTAAACATCCGTGGAAGAACAGACTGGCACACTGTTGTTCTCAAACAGAATGAAGCACCTCTAAAAATGGAGATAAATATACTTGGGATATTTCTTTCTTTCTACTTGAGATATACTTTCTACGTTGCACTTCCCCTGAATTCTCCAAAGCCTCTGCCTACAGCTCTTCACCTTCATTTACCAACCTGATGTAATCTATTTATGCCCAAACACAACCACATTTAACAACATAAACAATCCAACCCCGTGTTTACCACACTACTCACTCTCCACAAGAGAAACAAAGCTGCAATACCGTAAAAATATAAGCAATTAACTGCAGGAACCCAGAGAATCCTGAAGCAAAGCCATCAGGAGATCCTAAAAACGTGAATAATGCCCTTCTGGAGCCCCCAGCTCCCCTCCTGCTCCAGTAGGTACATGCTGCTCAGAGAACAGCTGAGTAACTACTCGCCGAATTTAACCTGTACCAGCACTGATAAAGGCAAAAACAATGCCTGGGGTTTGTAATGGGAAGTTATTAATAGGGCCTTCAGCTCTAAAAGCTGCTGTCCCTGCAGAGCTGTGCGTTTATGAAATGCAGACACCACCTTTCTATACTTAGTTGTGTTTGTTCGCTCATTTTCAAAGCAGAGAAACTCAAGTGCAGGTGCCCGAGAAATCAAACACCAGCAAAAATTCACGAAGACACTGCGCCCAGTGCCTCTTCTTTGTTTATGTGCAAAAGCCCTGGGGGAAAGAAGGGAACATTGTTAGGCTTTGCCTTTTCTTTTCCTTCTCCTCCCAATTATTTTTAAAAGTTTAGCTTCGGGTCTCAGGATAGCACAAGCGCTTCAGAATTTGTCACCTCATTTAATTTGTCAAAAAAACCCAGTGAAATGAAACAAATGTCCCATCCCAGCTGTTCTCTGTGCTACACTGAGAGTGAACCATTGCTTTTTCCCCCCAAGCCACCCTGTGCATTAGCCATTAGATCTGGATTACTGGAGCTTTCTGGAAGACAGAGTCATGAACAGAATCACAGAATCCTGGAATGGTTTGTGTTGGGAGGGACCTTAAAGATCATTCAGTGCCACCCCCTGCCATGGGCAGGGACACGTTTCACCAGCCCAGGTTGCTCCAAGCCCTGTCCAACCTGGCCTTGGACACTTCCAGGGATCCAGGGGCAGCCACAGCTTCTCTGGGCAATCAAAGCAAAGCAAACCAAACCATAGTCCTGATCTGCTTCCAAAACCTTAATTTTTTATTCTGTAGCATCTGCAGAAATAGAATAAGCACAGCCTTTCTGGGAAAGGCATATATGAGAAAGGCTGATCTAGAAAGACAAAAGGCAGCTTGATTTTTTTTTTGCCCCAATGCACTCACTTCCCAACACAGGTATTCTAAGATTTCTAAACTTAGAAATAAAAGATAATTCTCCTTGGGTGCCCTGAACTGCCTTGAGACAACAGAGCTTCTTCCTCTGCTGTTCAGAGGGGAGAACACAGAGTTTCTCATGGCACAGGAATTGAGTTCTAAAAAAGTAAAGACATAATACTCTTCAGGGTCAAGACAACACAAAGACTTCGGCTGGCAAGGGTCGTGCCTCAGCCCCTGGGTCTTTTGTGTGGGAAGAAACAGATTTCCTCTGAATTCCTCTGGTGCTGAGCTGCTGCCTGCTCCCTCAGACCTGGCCCAAGAGAGCACGGAGATTTGCACCTCCAGGGAGACTCTCCACCTTTAGCCTCAACAGTTTTGCTGATGCTGAAGACAATATCGAGGAACAGTTATTGGCCAGCATAAATAAGGGGCACAGAGCTCATTCCTGCCCCTCTGCCTTTACCTACGTGTCTTCTCCACAAAACGTGAAAGCCTGTGGGTTTATTCCTTTTAATTACAGTTGTAAGTGCTCATCCTGGGACCCTGCTGATCATCCTCTACAGCCTCTTTCTATCACCAAAGTGTCCTCAAAAAGGCCATCACTGTCCTGTGAGAACAAGAGCTCCTGCAAACCTGCCAGGCACCATCACCACAGGCTCTCTCCGTAGTCAAACCCCAGGCATCCCTCAGGAGAATCAATTACTGGGTTTGTTTCCTTGAAAGGAAGAGAGAGCTGAGACTTTCTCCTCCAAAGAACAACTAAGATGAGCACTGTGCTGTCAAGAGGAACTCCAGACTCTGCTGCAGACATGCAGACCACTGTAAAACTGTCTGTAAGACGTTCTAACGTGTCACCTCACAGGAGGTGACTCCATGCCAGCCTGCACCTGGGATTTAAGTGTTCCAGTTCAGCTCGGGGACAATGCTCACTTCCTCTTACCCCTAGAGCTGAGTTATTTTAGACACATTCTGGCAAAGGTGCCAAGATGCCAGAAGACAGAGCTGTCAAACAGAGTGACTCCCTGCCACCTTCATCTCGTGCTCTCTGTACTATTTTCAGAATCAG
>JAYRBT010000005.1:25973717-26005531 GCA_036023395.1 Myiotriccus ornatus | reverse complement strand
CAGGGATGGGGCAGCCACAGCTTCTCTGGGCAACCTGTGCCAGGGCCTCCCCACCCTCACAGGGAAGGATTTCTTCCATATATCCAATCTAATCCTATCCTCTGTCAGTTTGAAGCCACTGCCCCCCATCCTGCCACTCCAGCCCCTTGTCCAAAGTCCCTCTCTCCCTGTTCTTTTCCTTCCCCAGAGTTCTCCCAAGATCTACTCGGTCTTCCCTTCGTTCACTGCCAAGGAAGCTGCTGGGTCATCCCTGCAGGGACACAGGAAAAGCTGCCTGTGGGATGCTGATGAGGAATGTTCAGCTTGCCGAGCTGTCCCATCTGATCCTGCCCACGAGCCCTTGGCAGCAGCACGGCTTGGCTCAGTGAGCCGAGGCCGGGGTGGTGCTGACGGAGAGCCGGAGCACCTGGAATCCAACGGCTCGGATCCAACACCACACCGCTCCCAGACTGGTTCTCCTGAGGTTAGCAAGGCTTTTTGCCACACCTGAGGCCAGATCCCCGTTTCTCAGCCCCGATGGGCTGGTTTTAGGATTCTCTGGAAGTGTCAGGGAGCGGTGGGAGCGGCCCCCGGCACCACAAATCCCGCTGGAAACCGAGCGCTTCCAGGTGGAGTTCAGTGGATAAAGGTGGTGGAAAAGCAGTAAAGGTTTCATAATCCTGGAGTCATTAAGACCACCGAGTCCACCCATTAACCCAGCACTGCCAAGTCCACTGCATGGATTCTTCCTGGAGGTCCTGACCAGGCATTTTTATTTTCATTTTGTATTTAATTTATGTTTTTTTTCTTAAATTAGCAAAATGCATTTAGAGGTTTGGAATTTTTTTAGAGAAGGAAAAAACTTTTAAAAAAACGTAATAATCAACAATTAAATGACCCTGTCAAACTTCAGGACTGCAGATGCATCTTGCCTTTATGTCCATAGCACTTAAAAATAAACATGAAAAAAGGACAGAAAAAAAAAATTATAAGGAAAATTATTATTATTATTATCAAAGAAAAATTATATTTACATATAATTGCCAGAAAACAGAATCATATGTAAAACATTTCGAGCCAGATGTATTCCTCCTAGGCCCCTGCTTGAATCTCTTATAATACTATTTTAACAGTCCCCAACGAATTACTCTCATTAAACTGTAACTATAAACAATTTTGAGTTCTCAGCCCTGAAATATCCATGGAAAATCCCACAAGTCACGGGAATAAGAACTTTTCTGACAGAGTTTGCTGAACTCATACTGGATTGATGGAAACTGCAAACCATCCCGTTGTGCAGGCTGGTTAAATGAGGGGCAGAGCCCAGACCTGTCAGCTCCTTCTGCGTTTTCATTTCCTTCAAATAATCTGCTGATCAAAAAATTGGTTTTACTACTAAAAGCACAAAGGGAAAAAAAAAAAAAGGAAATTTTGGCATGCTAGGATTCACATTTCTTGACATTTTGTGATTTTAATCAATAACTCATAAAGACATCCCCGGACCTTTTGGCAGCTGTTTGAGAGGCAGAGATTTGTAAATCCCTTGGTTCGTGTCACTCAGCTCTGGAAACTCTTCAACAGCTGATTTCACTAAACCATCTGTAAGTTTAATGAGCCAATAATTAAAGTTTGGCAGGTGCATTTCATTCTGTGCACTTGGTGTCTTCAGGACAGTTTTTATTATTCGAGATGTAATTTTTACATAAACGTATTTTTGGTTAAAATCTATTTTTAACCCCAGGCAAAGAAGGAAACTCGGTGAGAACTACGATCAAAAGGCTGTTTGCCTTCGAGGGTTTGACTAAATATGTCCTCAAATGTCCTTCCCCCATCACTGAGGTATTTCAATATATTCACAAAATTATCTTATGTGGATGAGTCAAAACTAAGGGAAAGCCCCTTCCCACAAGTTCTGACAAAGCTCTCAAATATAAAGGCACTGTTCAGAAAAACTGCAAATGCTCAAGAAATAGGGAGAGAATTTGAGAGACTTAAACAACGTCAATTTTTATTTTTAGGGTTTTTTTGTAAATAACGTTACTACTACGTTCCCAAAAATATTTAGGAAACTGTGATTAAGGCAAAGGACAAAGCCTCGGCTTTTTTCTTTAATTTAATTTCTCTGCCTTCAGTTATTAATTCTGCAGCCTCATTTATTACTGACTGTATCAACTAAGACTCCTTTTCCCACCTGGGAACTCACACGGCAGAATAAATTTCGGATCAACCACACTGCACTTCCTCAGTTGAACACTTCCTCCTTCATACAGACAAAAATCACTAATTTCCATAGAATTTTACATCTCTATTTAGATTTTCTGTAGGATGTCAGTGAGCATAAACTGCCTGTTTCCCCCTTTAATGAACATGTGCCAGGGACGAGGCCGAGTTAAAGCTGAAAGGAGCCTGGCTGTGCTCTACTCTACTATTTAATTTGCTTCCACGAAATTCAAAACGTTTAAAAGGATCCTCCAATTTTTCTGAACACAATATACATACCATAATGTAAAGGTCTCTGTTTTTATCTGTTTAATGCCTGCAACACACAGATGTGGCTTCCCCTTCTTCAGCAGGATGCGCAGTGTGAAATCAAGGCTGTTTGTGTCTAACCCACTGCAGTGCTGCACGTTGCACGACTTCGCTCTGTGCTGCCCTTAAACACGAGCCACAGGCCTGACCAGCTGCTCAGTGACTCCCAGAGGATGATCCTGACCTCCTGTGCTGGATAAACTTGGGCTCCAGGCCTGGAGAAGTTCAGTGGGTAAAGCTACGCTTGCCACAGTGACATCAGCACACACTCCTAGGGCAACACATCGAATGACACCTTTACTGGCATCCCCTATGCCCAGGTATCATCAAACACGTGTTTTCCTAGATCAGATCCATGCTCTGTAACACACTGTCGGGTACCAAAGTGTTTTGGGAACAAAGCAGCTCCGGGTTTGTGCACGATGAGTTGGGATCACAAACACGGCCCTAACGCTGTGCACACCCGGTGACATCCCTCTGCTCGGCAGTGCACTCCTGCTTGTTGCAGCTCCACACTTCAAAGGCAAAGTTCATTCTGCCACACAAAACACTGATTAATGTGGGTAAGAAAATCTCCTGGCTTCCCCCACCCCTGGTGATCCCAAAGGGAATACCAGCACCCCCCACCAGGACCAGCGCTGTTCCACCTGTCCATCAGCATGGGAATCTGATGCAGTGAGGAGCTGATCAGAATTTTTCTAAGACTGGCATAAAGGTTTCAGATGATATTTCTCACCTCACACTGCAATGGCACATGCTCTGCCCATCCCAGGCATCTATTTCCAACATCACAGCAGGGAGAGCAGCTTATGCACATTAAAAAAAATAAATCTAGGGCTTAATTTTCTCAAACGCCAAGGTTTTGAAGTATCTTCAGTTCTGATTAAAGCACAAATTCTTGGTCCTCAGAGATTTCTCACTTTTAAAATATTATGAGAAACATGGTCCCTCCTCTCTGCAAAGGGTGTGTGTCAAAAGGGATGGATATCAGGAGAGGTATATTTAGCTAATAAAGCCCGACAGGGAATCATACTGACTCCACAAGTCACGTCTCTCTAACAACACAAGGACTATTTGTATTATTTTGCCTTTTTCACCCTCTTTCTTTCTTTTTTAACAAACAATATTATGTCATCAGCAAAGCCAAGCTGCCTGGGAGAGGAGAGCTGCAAAATTTCCTGGTGTTCTCCATCTGGAGGGCCAGATAAAAAGGCTGACTAAGTCAAGTGAAAAAGAGCTTAGTGGTTTTGTCTCTGCTTTCCTTGGAGCTCATCACAGCACAATTCAGAGGGATTTGGCAGCCCTTGCTCAAGGGACCAGCAGCAGGATGAGATATAGGCTGGAGGAGTGTTGTGGTACACTGGGAGATAAACTGGGATGATGGTAACACACCCAACAGCTCAAACCACGCGTTATCAGCCCCTGGACTCGGTTCTACAAGTGACTGAAGGTCCCCAAATCCAGCTGCACTTTAGCAGCCATCAAAGGGTTTGTGGATTTTTGATTTTCATCTGACAGCTCCCCGTGCAGGGCCGTGTTGGTCCAACCACCCAGGCTGTTTTTCCACGGAACGCAGAGCACGTGCATTTCTGGGAGCACTGCAGAGACGGAGCCGGCAGTGCAACGAGAACGCCAGACAGTCACTGTGTACAACCACAACATGGGAATACAGAACAGCTCCAGAAAATGGGGGGAGCAGGGAAGAACTGTCACACCAATGGGTCCCACCGAAACGCCACGCTGGTGTCCCAGGCCACGGAGCTGCAGCCAGGGGTGGTGACAAGAGCCCCGAGCAGCCCCAGCCAGCAGCAGGGCCCGACTCCTGGGTTTGCCACTGCTCTGTGGCTCTGAGGCTGCTCCCACAGCAGGAGAAATGACAGAAGTGCGTTCTCTGTGCTGTAACGTGCACACCGACTGCAGGCCACTCCACACACAAGCAGCATTAGCTGGGATGGATGAAAACACCCCTAACGATTTACTTCCCTGATCATTCCACACAGGTATTTTCAACTTTTTTACGCACTGCCAACTGCCTTTTCAAAATGAAGCACAGAAACAAAAAGCCTGAAGACATCAACACAGCCTGATTTCTGATGAATGTCCAAAGCCACCCTTTGATGTCACAAGTGTAAAATCTGAAATGCTGAGCATTAATGCACTTTGCATCAGTACCTAGAAGTCGGCTCAGCACGCTGCTTCTCTGGAATGTTTTCAGGACTGAGAACAAAAGCATTCACGGCTTTAGGAAAGATGTTTTTTTACAATGCAGCCCTGGATCCCTCGAGCTGGTTAAGGAGTGGCACTGGTCCCCATTAGCAGGACTAGTGTCCAGCCCTCCCGACCTAACATCAACCGGGACTCCGTGCTTTTAGGAGATGGATTACGAGAGGCCAAGAGGAAAAAATAAGAGCCCTCTCACCCCTCCGGGGGGCAGGGGCAGGGCTGGGAGGGAGGATGGCAAATTCCCAGTGAATTAACGTCAAGAAAAGGTGATCTCACCGCAAGCAGCCGAGGCACAAAGAGGCGATGCCCCATGCCCAGAAGTTCCAGCACCCGACACGCATATTCATTCACCAGCTTGCTCCTCTCGTCGTGCATGTCCTGGGACTTCTTGGCAGGAGGGGTGAGCTTGGCAGCAGGGGTTTTGCAAGGCACCCCTTCTTCCATGAGCAGGAAGTAATAAGTATCCAGAGTGAGGAGAACAGGCTTTGTGAACGGCAATTTCCAAAAGTGCAAGAGTAGGAGAGCCAGCCCCCGATCCCCGGGATGGGCTCGGATGGCCGCTCCAGCAACGCCCCTCGGTCTCTCAGGAAGAAGGGAAAAGCATCATTGCTAAGAATCAAGGAAAAATATGATCCACCGTGTTGGCTCAGCCAGAGTCCGAAGGAGATTTGAAAACCAAACCAGAGAGAACATGGATCTAAAAAATGCACGTAAAAAAGCGGGAAAATGGCAGAGAATGAGGGCAGGGAAGGTGGGCTGGGAGCAGAGCAAGGGCGAGCGGGGAGGGCTCAGTGTCCGTGGGGGGGTGTGGGAGCCGGGAGCAGCGCCGGGAAGGGCAGCAGAGCCCGGGCAGTCGGGAGGCTGCTCAGAGAAAGGGATGAGCTCATTGCAATCCCTGCTCCGTGACCAGCGCTCCCAGCATCAGCGAGGAAGGGGTGGGAAGGAGGGGGCTGGGAAGGAGGAGGAGGAGGAGGAGGAGGAGGGGGTGCCTGGGCACCGGGAGCCTCTCGGGGGAAAATGCCGTAATAAGAAGCCAATGGTGAGCGGGGACGGCCGGGCTCCCCCGCCCCAGCATCCCCCATCACCCCCCATCGCAGCCCTGCGAGGGGCTCGGCTGCTGAATCCCGGCTCACGGCACGGCCACCGCATCCTCCAGCGCTCCAGGGTGGGAGGAACGGGCCTCCCAGCCACACAATGACTTGTCCATCCCATGGGCTTCCCAACGATGGCACACAGGCTGGGGCAGGTAGGGCAGGACACCCCCAGCCTCCCGGGTGGGCAAGGGCGAGAGCCCTGGGGATGGAGCGAGCAGCCTGGGCAGCCACCGCCCGGCCCTGCGCAGCCTGGGCAGGGATTCAATAATTCCAGCGGCGCTGGAGCGCCGCGCTGACCACGGGCAGAGGGGGAACGAGGGCAGCGCACGCATTTGGAGGGGTTCTAGAAACCTGCTGCACGTTCCCCAGCAAAAGGCAATGATGTCACACCTGGAGCTGGCCAGCACCGCTCCTGTGCAGGGAGCAGCACAGGTGCCTCTGCCATCTGCTGCTGCACGTCACAGCCCTGCATTTTAGCAAGCTTGTCTTAAAGCTCCTTCCTTTCTGAGCTGCCTCCTCACAAAATGGGATATGCAACAGAACAACACCCATTTCCCACTGGAGCTGACAGTAATATTCCATACGTTTCTAACAAACACAGAGATGGTGAATTAAAATATTGTGAGGAGCTCTACAGATCTAAAGCACATTAATGGCAAACAAATGTATCTTTAGCTCTAAAAATAATTTGTCTAATGTATCAAGAAAAAACATATTTATATGAAAAACATCCAAAGTAAAAATCTGTAGCATGGGGTCGTTGAATTGAAATAATAAACACGTTCATGAGTGGTTAAAATATGAAAATCATTTAAAGTTACAGTGAACAAGCCTAGGTAAGTACTGCAAAAGGCAGAGATTAAAGAAATAAATTAATTACATTCAGTCTGATAAACAACCCCTAGTGAAGGATTATCACCAAAGTAGCTCCATCCCTGCAGTGCCACATGAAGCAGGTGGGAAAAGGGTTAAAGCAGAAGTCACAGGTCAAAGATGGCAGATGATGCCAACTGAAGACAACTAAAGCACCTGCAGACCTGCAGCAGTGAATAGGCTGTTTGATGCAGCTCTGAAAGCTGGTTTAAATATCTCACTATTCTGTAGATGAAAACCTGCAAAGGCTACAGCAGTTCGGGTGCTGACTGAGGTCCCTGTCAAGGGGAGCCACGACTCGCCTCAGAAAAAAAGATGCCACAACCAACACAAGTCTCATTCCAGTTTAAGACTCTGATGAAAATTGGGATAGAAACTCTCCCATTCTTCCCAAACTCCCTCCACACGCAGTTGCAGAGACTGTGGTTCATTCTCCAGTCCGTTATTCTGCCCACAGGGAACACCACAATGCCCAGCGTTTATCCCCCACAGGTTACATCACCAGCTCACCAGATTCTGTCTGTAGGGTGAAGAAAGGAAGGGAAAGGGAAAGGACCAGCTTTGCCTGTTTTTACTGAATTCTAATTTAAACACCTGCTGGTAAACATGATATTCTAGAAACATCAGGTTCTATCTTCTATGTGCAAATGGAAACATTGTTCAAAATATTAAAAAGGAAGAAATAAGAGCCTTATACTGAGAGTAGTGGGAAGCAGGTGACAGAACCGACCAGCAGCAGAGTCAAGAGTGACCTGGGGGCAAAACAGGCAAGAGAACAGATAATTCAGAGCCCTGTCCATGTAAAAAGCCTTAAACTCTTTTTTGCATAAGTCAGACTTTAATCAGCTAATAGCTCTGATCCTTACAGAAGTTCAGGTTTGGTTCATTTTCACTAAGGTCTGGGCTTATGAAAAATAAAATTAACTGATTATTAAATAAAGTCTTTAATTCTAGAAAATCATAATAGGATCCAATAGTTAGAAGCTAAACCCAGATGAATTCAGGTTGTAAATAAGGTGCCAATTTTTAGGAATGAGGAAAATTAACTAAAGGATTAGCTTCCCGAGAGATGTGGTCTGCTACCACCATCATAATTTTTACATCAGGCATGGATTTCTGCTTAAGAAGAGGTCTCTCAAATCCAAAAACTTTCAAGGCTTGACAAACCCCCCCTTAATTATCAGCTGAAATCCACTGCTCTGTGTTTTTCCAGGAGCAACTTTCACACAGTGAGCCCTCATCCACACTTTGACACTCCCTGCCATTCTTACTTCCACATTCTCTCTTATTTTTGCCCATGCCAGAGCAGGAACTGATTTTTGCCTCATGTAAACTTCACAACTCTTACCCCTGCCACTGGATTACTGTCCCACATTCTTTGGAAGGGCCTACCTGAAGTGAACTTGAGAACTAAAACTGGCCCAAAGGGCAGTAACAAAGGAGGGTGTCTGGGGACAAAGGTGTCACTCGTGGTTTGTTTTCCATGTCAAGGGCTATCTGATGGTTCAGTGCAGTTAAACTCTGTTCCTGCCTTCCTATCCATGCAATGCCTGTTTTTGTGGTACTGACTTGAAATAATCAATATTTTCTGAATTCTGTAGGAAGATACCAAGGATCTTGATGGGGGGTCCTTTACAAATCTCTGTATTTTAAAATATCAAATCTCTGTATTTCAGTGGCAAAACTGACTGACTTGGAAAAGCTAAACAGACTAAAAAAAGGTAGAACAAAAGGAAGTTCTTCAAGCTCATTCCTGTAAAAGGGTAAGACACTGTGCACCAGAACAGCTCTGAAAATCCATACAAATGACATCATGGCCACAATAAGAACTTCACCTCTTACCTCATCAGACATTACTCTGTCCTTTCTGCTCTTCAGGGCTAATTACAACTGTGGAATCTGGATTTAGCAAAGTTTTGATCATTCTAAAGAGAGAACATGATAAACCAACTAACATCCATAGCAGATTCCAGCAGAGATCCCTGCTGGGGTCTGGGAGAGGGTGAAGGATGAGGTGACAGTGTCTGTAAATGCTCCTAAATTATTCAGGGAGTTAAAGACAGGGGTTACAGTAAAGAACTGCAGAACAACCATAATAAGAGACTGAGCGCCTGGGCACCAAAACACAGCAGGAAAGTCGATGCAGATAAATGTAAATTGATGCATATGGAGAGCAGCATCAATTTTCCATGTTAATGACAGACTGTGAGCCGACAATTGCTGCTCAGGATGGAATCTTGGAGAGTTCTGTCAAAATGTCGGCTCAGGGCACAGCAGAGGGGAACAAAATGCACCAAATGGTAGGAAATAAGAGGGAAGGAACAGAGACTTTAACAGAGATTGCCATTATTCTGCAGGGTAACTCCACGGTGTGTTTGCATCTCTGATACTACGCATTACTCTGGTCCTCCCTTCTCAAAAAGGAGATAATAGAGACAGAAAAGCTTTTAGGGAGAGGATGAAGCTCATCAGAGGCTTCCAGGGGGGAGACAAAAATAGACTGTGGTTATTAGGCCTGGAAAATAGAAGTTGACAAGGGATATGCAGACTAATAAAATCCTGGGTGGTGCGGAGAGGGTGAAGAGATATCGAGTCCAAAACACCTCCTGACACAGGACCCTCACGTGGAAGTCACCGGTGACAGTTCAAAGCCAACAAAATGCTCATTCAGCTGAGAAAACCCCTGCAGCTCCTCATTTTCATGTGTGTGAAGAGCCAGCAGAAAAACCCAGGGAACAGCAATCCATGCAGGGTTGTTAAACACCAGACACCACCTCTTTCTCAGGGAGTCTGCAAGACACAGACTGCCAGAGGCAAAAGAAAAGAGCATTATTGCCCTGCTCTGACAGGTTCTCTCCCATGAACCCACCGTGGGCAGTGAGATAGTGGGGTTGATAAGCTACAAGTGTGGTCTGGAATGACTACTGCTCTGTTTTTATTTACTTCAATCCCGAAACGTTTTCCCACAGAGTGAAAAAGATTTGCTAGGTACATGAGACACACACACTGTATTTCCCTAATGTTAAATATAATTATTAATAATAAAAGTAATAGGATGGAACCCTGAAAACACCACCTTCACTTTCCAACATCTAGAAATCACCAACACACAATGTAACAGGAGGAACCATCAATGTCTAGATCAGTGCTAAGGAAATACAGACAAATTTCATGTTATTTTCTCTGCTATCAGGCTACTCTTCCTTGAAAGAGAACACAACCCCACCCTCAAAATTCAACATTTATGGTGAACATGCACCTAACAAAAATAGAGCTGGTTTTAGGTGTGAGGAGGAGATTCAATGGGCAAAGAAATTCACCGGTCAGGGCAGGATGGATTTGCAGCAGGCAGATAAATGTGGACTTCCAAAAATAGAAAATGGGTTCTATTAAGGTTGGAAAATCAGTAGTCTGGAAGTTGAATGATTCTGGATATTTTCAGACACAGATTTCTCTTTCTAAAGAGATCATCTGCAGTAAGTCACCCAGTACTGTTTTTTGGGGTAGGGGAGGAATTCTTCAACCCCAAAAAACCTACAGCTTAAGGACATCTTCAATTTAGGAACTGGAAATACAAGAATAGTGATCTGAGAGGCTTAGAAACTGAATTTCTTGCCCGCTGCCTAATGCAAAAGGCCTTGAAAACAGCTGGTTCTTATCTCCAGCACCAAAGAGTCAGGATGCTCTTCTCTTCCAGAAGTGTCAGCTCTTACCCCGGGATCAGCTGCACAAGGAGCTGAACAAGAGGGTAGAGATATAAGGAACGTCTTTTTTTGCCTTAGATTCTAACGTGGACACTCCTGGTTATCTTGAAAAGAGCCTTTTGAAGATGGAATGCACTCCCAGAGTGGACTGAGCCAACTGCCCTGGAATCAAACCCAGTTTGGGCTGGAAAGGAGCCCTGCATGTCACCTCACCCAACCCCTGCCTCAAAGCAAGGGCTGACTTCAAAATCAGTTCAGGCTCCTCGAGACACTGCAAATGCAAAGAAAGAACAGAGAGACAACAAAACAGCTGGTTTATCTCCTGGACACAAGACCTAAGTTATATTACCTACAGACTCAGTGCACTTTTCATCTGACACCTCTCAAAGAGTTAGAAGAACTGTCACAATTTCATTCCTGACTCAAAGACAACTGACATGTTTTAATTATCTGCATTGACAATATGCAAGTTTTACTGATGGGGTTAGGTCAGATGTTCTGTCCAAAGAATTAAAGGGAAAAAAGGAAACCTACAATTCCCTGTATGTTCCTTAAGAACTCAGATGGGAATGGATACAGAAGTACAGCATGACTTTATTCAGAATTTGTGCTCTTACACAAATCCCCACCGAAAGAAGAGAAACAGTATTTGTGGAGCCCTTTGGTTAGTGAGGAATAATATTCCATACAAGTATAAGAGAACAATCTCAGTGTTATCAGATGAAGCAGACTTTTTAGAACTCAGGAAATACAACATGAGTGCAGAAAACTAACTGTGACCTCTCTTAAAGATCCTGTCACCTCTAAAAGGTTTACTGCAGGTTGGAGGTGATGCAGCAGAGAATGACTAAGATGCTCTGGAGTTCAAGAACACTGAGAATATTGGTTTATTCAATAAACACTGTGAATGGTCTCTACAAACACTTCAAGGTGATAAACACCAGTGTTGAGTGGTGCTGGAAGGGGACTGCTGGAGTTGAAGGACAATGCTGATGTAAGAGCAGCTGAGGGTAAAATGATCAGAAATAAATTTAAACAGGATAAGGGAAATGGCCTTGCACCAGCAATGCTGCTGCTGTTACTGGTTCTGAAACGAATGTCATGGCACATAATGGAGCAGAGAAGCAGTTCTTGGGCCCAGGAGGTCCTTTTCAGCCCAGATATGTGATGAAATAAGATAACAAATGACTCTCTTTATCCAAGGTAATGTCGACACTTGTTTTTAAATCCACATCTGCCATCCCTGCCACTGTCCTTGGGATGCTGCCCCCCAGCCTCTGGGGCACAGAGTGACACCAACAGCTTTGGCACTGAAAGGTGCCAACAGAAAGAGCCAATAACTACAACTGTCTTGCTCGTGTAACACGCTCCTCGTGGCGTGCAGAGAGGAGTGTCAGAAATCACAAACCCTGCTAGAAATGCTGCTCACGTTCACCTGACTTCAAGGAATGGTGTATAAAAGCACAGGGGTTAAGATATTGTATGGACTGAAGGCAATCTGTAAGATAACAAAGCACTGGCTGGGAAACACAAGCAGCAACAAACACATCATCGTTTCTCCCTGTTTCCTCCCCATTTTCATTTGACTATTATACACCTTCCTGATCAAAACTGTGCCTTTCCTCTGGCATTAAGCAACACGTTTTAACAGTCACACAGCACAAACCTCCACAAGCCAAGTGTTGAGCTTATGTGCTCTGAATCACACACTCCAGGAACAGGTGAACCCTCAGAAAGAAAAGTTTGGATATGGACCTATTTTAAAAGCCTCTGGTTCACTCTTGCATTTCCAGTGACCGTGTGCTCTTCCCTGCCTTTCCAGGAGTTACCAGCCACAACAGCAGTTAATCTAGAGCACGAATTCTCCTCAATTAAGTATTTTAATACTTGCCTCAGTTTGATAATTCCCAGACAAAGCATGCCTTTAGCTGGTTTTGCTGAGTTGCAGGATCAGAAACAAAACATTTAAAAATTAATCAGTGAAATCTCTCTGTGACAGTGGGAGGACCAGGGAATGGCTGGAGCTGTGTCAGGGCAGGCTCAGGTTGGATCTCAGGAGAAGGTTCTTCCCCCAGAGTGGTTGGCACTGCCCAGGCCCCCCAGGGCAGTGGGCACGGCCCCAAGGCTGCCAGAGCTCCAGGAGGGTTTGGACAACGCTCTGAAGGACAGGGGGGATTGTTGGGGTGTCTGTGCAGGGCCAGGAGTTGGACTCGATGATCCTTGTGGATCCCTTTCCAACTCAGCATACTCCATGATTCTGTGAAATACTAAAATATGAAAGAAAGCTTATAATTGATTTCTTTTTCTTAGCCTATATGAAGATGTTTGTGTTTTTCATTTCCTATAAAGAAACAAAGTAGCTGATGACACAAGGGATTGGGAAAGGTACATTTTCATAGAATCACAGAATCAACCAGGTTGGAAAAGACCTCCGAGATCATCAAGTCCAACCCTTGCTCCAACCTCGCCGTGGTTCCCATGGCACTGGTGCCACATCCAGTCTCATCTTAAAAACCTCCCGGGATGGTGACTGCACCACCTCCCTGGGCAGCCCAATCCATTTTCCTCTGTCACTGTCAATGGTTAAATTGGGATTTTGTAAATGAAGATCTCAGTGCTGTTTGTCGAGCTGTTCCAAAGCGCAGGTTTGTCCGCACTGGGGTTCTTTTCACACCCCAGCACTTCACCTCATTTTGCACTGCCCAGAAAACGAGAGGCGAGGGATTTGCTTTCCTACCAGCTCAGCTTCCTGAGCAGTCGCCCCATGATGTAAAATCCGTGGCTGATTCCCACTGTAACACAGCGCCACCAGCTGGGGCACCCGAGCAGGCTGGGCAGAGAGAAAGGCACAGCACAGCTCAGCATCTGATGCCACAGACCCAAAAACCCAGTGCTTCTCCTTCCACGGGAAATCAGAGCAATGCCCTGTCACAAATCTGGGCCTGCACAGCTGAAGGGCTTTAATCCTCCAACTGTTCACTGCTCCAGTCACACTCGGAGTGTGGGACAAGGAAAGGGAACGGAGGCCCCTCGTGCCATGAGTGTTTATTCTCCAGACATGGCCACACCAAGATGTCTCAGAAGCAGCACTGTCATTCCCAAACCAACAGGCATTCCCTGAGAGCACCAGCAGCTGGAACAGTGAGACACAGCACTGAGTTCCAGATAAAAGCTTCTCTTCCCTTGCTATTTAATGAGGGATTTGGATGCACACACTTCACTGGGAGGGAGGAAAATGGCATTTACACAATGAAGACTCCAATATTCCGCTGATGAAGGATTCCCTCAGCCAGACTTAAAATAATCCAAGAGATTGTGCATGGGAGAATAATCACTCTAACAAAGAACAAATCCTTAGGAGTTGTTTTCATTCATTTCAGACTTAGAGAGAAACGAGTTTCGAAACAGTTCTTAAGGCATTTTCCCTGCAGCACATTCGGGTTCTGTCACTCAGGAAGAGCAGTTCCTGAGTGACACTTAGGAGCACTTTGTTCCTAATGATTAGGAGAAATTATGGACACATTTGAGTAGGAAAAAAATTGCTTCAGGTCTCAGTACCAAACTATTTCCTTCCCCAACAGAGAGCAATTCCTGCCAAAAGCAGGTCATAAAGTTGTTTATAAACACCAGCTCCATCTCCCTGCCACTGTGGAGCTGTGCTCTTAGGTGAGTATTTCTGACTCAGAATCTTTTCTCTCTTCCCTGGATTTTCTTTGCTCTCATTTTTGGCTGCACTACAGAAATACTTTCTCAGGGTAACACCTCCCCTGCCATTTACTCAGGGTCTCTTCCTGCTGGAACAGGCAGATGCAGCACACTGCATGCACACACATTGTACATGAACTGCTGCAAGCAAAACTACAACCAACTCCTAAAGCTCTTAGTTGCAATAGAAGGGACAAAATACTTAAAGCTGGTCCCTCCACCTCTTCCCAGAACCTGTTCCTACCACCAGTACTATGTTAAAAACAAGCCCAGAAACAAATGAATCAGAATTTTCTTAATAGTAACTACATGAGACATTCAAACCCTTAGACTGTACTCCCCGTTCCACAAACTTTATGACATGATTTAAGTTTAATAAAAACAGATCTATCATAAGTACAATTCTGAAGACGTCTCTACCCAAATGGATGGTATTTCTCCTCCACTCCCTACTCCACAAGTCCCACTATAATTGTTCCTTTAGACATGATACATTAAGATAAAAACTATTTCAGACAGTTTAATAAAATAAAATAAATTACAAAAAAAAATCACTTACCTTTAAGAGAGCCAAGGCTACGTGGAAGATGATGTTCATACCCTGAGAATAAGAAGAAAGAGACTTCAATCAGTCCCAGCACACAAACCTCTGTTCCCCAACGCTTATCATTATGTAGCATCAAAACCAGATGCTGTAAGTCCCCGGGGAATGCCTCCCTTTTCCCTGCTCCACTTCAAAGTTCATCATTAAAGCCCCAGGGCGCAGCTTCCAAACTCAGCCGGGGAAGAGGAGGCTCCCTGGAGCTTTGGAACCTGGGTTGAGGCAGGTGCCACTGCTGTGAGAGGTGCTCCCTCCTCCACCATTTCAGTGCTTCCAGGGACAGGGCAGGGTGCTGGAACGAGCAGGGCACCAAGCAAATGTCATCAGCATCCCGGGGGATGGGATTTTTGTCAAGGAGCTGAGCTTAGCTGTGATTTATCACACACCATCCTTCACGCTCAAACTGTAAAAAACCTCCAAGTAAAACAGGGCTGACCCCACAAGGACACAGCATACCTTTTTTTACTGTAATTAGTCAGAATTCAAAACTATTCCAAAACCAAACAAGCTGCTGTCTGTATGAAATAGCTGCTTGCTGGTGGGCAAAAGTTGGAAATACAAATGTACAGAAATGCACACAGCGAGAAACACAAAGACAACACGCATTTATTCAAAGATTAAAGAAAGTCTGCTGCCTACATATCTGAATTATTTAGGATTATAAACAGCTTTGTCTTCATCCCAATATGAAAAACACCAGATGCAATTTTCATTTGCTGTGCCATGGGCTCTGTGTTCAGACTGTTTCCCTCAACTGTGTTCTCCAAATCTTCTTGCCTGCTCGTTTAGTGGCAGGATGAATCTTTCCTCACAATGGCTCTCAGAGCTGATGTCTAGATGTGTCTCAGCAGATCTGCACACAATACTGCCACTGCCTTACACATTGTTATGGGATAACAACGGGACTTTTGCTAAGGGAACCTTCTCCAAGGAATTTCTGCTTCTGCAGTTATTTTTTCAAGTCTCTTCCTGAGAGCCTGAGACCGTATTTCTATAAAAATCAGCTTTTATAAAAACCTGCTGAGACTTTGCAGAAGCATTGGTGGGAATAAATTGTGTTTTTTTACACAGCACGGTGCCTTGAAGGGATTGTACCATCCATGAGTCCTGCAAATGCTACGACACGAGACATAATGAATATTGCAACACTGAATTACTTTGCAATTCGCTGCATAATCACTATGATAACAAACTGGTTTTCCACTAGAGGTCACAATTGCAGTGGGACTGAATCCTGCTCCATCACTAGGAAAGCCTTCTTCCCAACAGGATAACAACCATTCCAAGTTATTTTGCTTTTTATACTTCTTTGTTATAGAAAAATGTCCGGCTGTGACTTTCAGTCACGACACTGAGCCCCAGCAGCAGCAAAACCAGTCCACAATCCTCTCAGTTTTATTCCAAGTATCAGTTTGATGTCAAGAGCTCATTCCAGAGTCTTGACATTCACAACTTCTATTTTCCAGCAGAGGGGGTTTGACACGAACATCTATAAATGAGAGGAATATTCTACAAGCCATCACAAACCCCGGGTTTTCCTCTCAACCAGCTGATGGATCAGACTTTGTTTATGAGCAGGAATATGATGTCTAATTGCTGGATTGCTCAGGAATTAGTGTCCTGTGCATTTACTGGCACAGCCAAACAGGAAAGCAAACCAGCTCTCATTTAGTTTCTAAGTATTTTTTTCTGCCCTGCCTGAAACTCACTGAATCCAAGCGAATCCAGCTCTCTCCTGGTGCTCCTCTGATAAGCCCACTGTCCCCACAGACAGCAAATGCAGCACGAAGAGGTTTCCACCTGCACTGAGAATCCCCAGCTCTTTTTCAAGCCCCCCCTGGGCAAGGGGCAGCTCACAGACCCCCTCCTGTTACCTGAGACAACCCGTTCAAGGCTCGAGCACCCTGAAATCATTACATAAAATGACTTAAACGCGTCCTATCCAACTGTGCTGGCAACAGAAACCAACTGCAGCCTCCTCTTTCCTCCGAGGCAGAGGCAAGTCCCAAATCAAGGCAGTGTTTCAGGCCTGAGGCATCAGTTGCTGCAGTTCTGTGCTGACCAGTGAGGCCCTGACGGGCCCTGGCAGCTGGGTGAGGTGGAGGAGGATGCTCTAGACAGAGCGATGAAGTGTCTCACCCCCCTTGTGGACAACACACTCCACAAGCCCTGGTCCCTCTGCTCCACATCCCAGAGCTTTTCTTCCTGGATTGTGCAAGGCTGTTCTGCCACAGCCGAATTTAATGATGATGACTGTGAAAAAGAAAGCTCAGCTCATTTTTCCACAATCTCTTATTTAAAATCCGGCTTCATTTTACCACCCAGTGATTTATAAGCTTCAGATTAAACCTGTCCAGCTATTTTAGAAGAAGGACTGAAAATACCAATGTGCACCAGACGTATAAATCATTGGTAGCAATATCCCTCCAGCAATTTTATAATGGAAACATGAAATCACATACAAATCATCCAAAAGTGGGAAGAGAAGGGAGCTCACATGAAAGGAGCTTTGGATAATTACTTTTTGAAACCAAAGGTCATATGTTTAACAGGGCATTTTGGAGTAAATGCTATGGTATCACGCAGATCTCATCTTGATATTTAAAAGATTTGCACGTGTGAAAGTTGTTCGTAATTACACTTTTCTTAATACACAGCAGTCAAAGGTAAAAATATGCACTTAAAAACAAGAACTTAGAAGACACAGGGATGGTGAGGGGCTTATCCTCACATGGAATCCCAGAAGGGGTTGGGTTGGAAGGGACCTTCAAGCTTCTCTCATTCTGACTTCCTGCCATGGGCAAGGACACCTTCCACTAGACCAGGCTGCTCCAAGCAGCATCCAAATCACTCCTCCATCATGTGGGCACTCTCTTGTCTGACAGCCTGAGAGGCTTTGCAGCCAGAGAGAAAGGAAGGAGTGTGTGGCCTGCACAGCTCGTGGGCAGAGATCCAGAAATGACGCACGTGGACATCCTCCTCCCAGGGCCTTTTCACCAGCAGCTTCTCTGACACCCTCACTTACCTGCCTAGTTCAACACCTGCACAGCATCTGGTGTTCTTTAAGGACCCTCCACGCTTGGGTGGAGCCCACGAGCATCTTACAAAGCTCAACAGTTTCGGAGAAGGAACAAGCCAAACTCAAAGCAATCAATAAGGGTCAGGAATGGGAAAATGTTGGAGTTTGTGCCATTTGACAGTCTCCTTACAGCCCCTGCTGACCATCCTCTGCTTTCCAGACACTTCCACAGGACAGCACTGACTCAAGAAGAGAGAGCACGGTTGTGCAGGTGAACCTTTCCCACCTGCACTGGTGCTGGGATGAACACTCACCATCCAGGAGGTGCCCTTTTAATTCATAAAGACTGTGCCTCGTAGAAGCATCTGCTTCTTTGCACTGTCAAACCTCCAACCACGACCGGAGGGAACATTTTCATGGGTAAACCTGTGAACTTCTCTCTCGTGGGACTGCAAAAATGAAGTGATACATGGGCACTGAAACTAAGAGGGGATTAAAATGAGTGAAATCTTACTATGTTAACTCTGGCCTAGTGACAGATTTTCCCAGCTCCTCAGCTCCCTCCCAAGCCAGGATTCCTCGTGCAGATAGAAGGCTCTTTGAGGAGTCCCTGTGCACTCTGAAACTAGACGAGTTTTGAAAAGGCCTGAAAAGGCGGCTGGGAACAAAGAACGGACAGAGAGTGGCAAAGATGCGATTCTGCAGGGCCCACTTTGCATTCAGGGAGATGGCTGGGACAGAAAGGCTGCCTGTGGCTTCCCGGGGAAGGGAGGGGGCAGATCCATTCATCCCACCCGGCAAATCTGCCCAGGGACCGGAAAAAGGGAAGTGAAGGGGCAGCAAATCTCGGCAGCCAAGCGGGGGGCTGAGGGAGGCCAAACAACCTCATCACGTGTGTCTGGCCAACGCTTGCACAGGAATTCCTCTCCTGCTTTAAAGCTCCTCCTCAACAGCAAAGACCTGGGGAGAAGGCAGGATATATTCCATGGCAGCATCTCTGCCTCTCCAACCAGAGCCCCCGACAGACCTTCCTCTGGTTACACAGCAACAGCCTCTGCACCCTCCTCAGCAACAAAGGGAAACAAATCTCTTAAAAATATACAGAAATTTAATTTATCCTGATCTGTGTTTTTTTTCCCCAGATATGCAAGACACGTGGAAGGAAACTGATACAATATTCTCTGAAGTTCAGCACCAGGTACAAAGATGGGTATGAGAGTGAACTGAGCACCTGCTTAAGGGCTGAGAAGTTTCAAACCCCACATGACATGAACCTCTTCCAGCTTTCTAATAACCGAATTTTCCTCTTTTTAAAGAGACACCAGCTATTCAACTGAAGTTAATTTGACATTGTTTCATAATTCAAAAGTGTTTCATAATTATGTGTTCCGTTGCACAGCCTTCCAAAGGAGCTACAGAGGGTAATTGGGGTCACAGACTCCAAAGGAAAATTAAAATTCTATTTATGTTTTTGGATGGCTTCCAGCAAAACACTTATTTGGCAACTCTTAATACGCTGAGAACACACAATAAACTTCAGGAATGTCACAAATATCTTTGTTTTGCTGGCAACATGGTCTGAAGCTCCAATTTCCCTCTCCCTTGGAGCAGGGTCTGCAGGGACAGGTGTGTTAATTAACATCCTTTACGCAGGGTCTGGGAGGCCTGTACATTTATTCTAGTTCAGTGACAAGATGACTAAAGGAGAGGAAGGTTAAAACTCTTGTTCAAAGAAGGCACAGCATGAATTAGGAAGCTTTGTGTAAACAACAGATAGAGCTTTCTTACCAAACAGTTGTATTAGAGGGGCAAAAAAAAAGTAAGACACAAATTGCAAAGAGATATTGTGGATGAGGTACAGTCGAGTTCTCAGACTGGGATTCCCCCAGTGCCTATACAATTCTTCAGCTCAGAAAATGCTACAGCACCAGAAAGAAGAAAAGAAAATACAGAGCTCTCCCTCCTGATCCTGTGATGCTGTGAAAAATACACAAAGCCCATTAAATGGAGGTGACTGAGTCATTAGAGAAACAGGGAGATGGTAAAAACAGCATCAGTGGACTCACGGAGACTGTGTCCCTTCTGTATTTCGCAGCATAAAGAGGCACACAATAACAACTACCAGGCAACCATGAACCTGCATTAGTAGGATTTTGCGTGATTTTTTGTTTGGTTGGTTCCTTTTTAACAGAAATGAATGGGATTCGGGGGTGATTATTTACGTGTTTTGGGCGATTTCCATGCCATTTGCTGCTGAGATGTTGCTATGGCTGAATGAAGGCAGAGGCTGCTGAGAGATTAACACTTTCTTCCCTCCACGTTCTGTGACTGTTTGCAAGGAACAAAAACCACAGCCCCGGGATTTTAAGTCATTTCCACGTATCAAACTGCTCCCTGGCACGGGGTATTTCTGCAGTGGCACGTCCCCAGTTCAGCAGCAGCTGGTTATGGGCTGGCAGCATTTGTTAACCCAGCCCTACACTGACTGACACTACTTGTCCGGTTTAAATGACAGGGGGTTTAGACATTGCTGTCCCTCTTTCCAAACCTGATTAACACAGAGACAGAAGTCTGAATCCCCACTAGGCACCGAGGGCCTCATCACATCCAGGGAGAGAAACAGAGGCCTGGTCTCTCTGTAAGATAAGACAGGTCCTCCAGCTCTCCTGTGGGAGTAGGGAATGGCTGTTAGACATGCTCAGAGCTGCAGGGATCTTCCAGATCCCAGTTTTCCTGAGAGGAGGCAAGGTGAGGGGTTCAGAACATCTCGACAGAGAGCTGTGCCTCCTCCCCCCTCTACGTGTGGTCACACACCCCAAAGGAAAACGCACGTCCTTGTTAAATCCACGTCTGCTTCCCAGCGCTCCGGCCGGTCTCCTTCCCAGGGTTCATCCCTCATCCTCTCCCTTTCCCTGCCACAGCACAGCCCTGGCCCTCTCCTCTCTGCACCCCGCTGTTCATTGTCCCTTCCCAACAGTGACTCAAATGCAAAGCTCACGTTTTGATTTCAGGCATTCAGAAACATTCGCAGCAGCCTCAGATTCCGGGCACGGAGCGACAGGAATTGTTCTGGCACGGGCAGGCTGCACCACCCTCTCCTCAAAAGCAGCCCCCAAATTAGCTCAGCCTCCCCCTCCCGGGTTTGTTCGCGGAATATCACTCTCCTGCTTGTGATACTTCCCTTCAGTCATTTCCAAAGCGTTTCTGAGGCCTGCCAAGGCTGTTTAGGATATGCTGCTATTCCAGTACAGCAGATGGCACTGGTGTTAAGTAAGCATTATGGAAATTTACTGTATTCCTAGAAAAACCAGCCAAGTGAACATCAACTAGTAGGTGGCTAAAATATCTCAGGAGCAATGGGGAAAGTAATGCAGAGACACACTGTGACATGGCATGAGATGTGCCATCCCTCTAAGGCACAGACTCGTCATTCAAACAGGTCCCTCCTCTTTGGCACCTTTTTTTTTACCTGAATCTCAGAACACTTTCTGAAACAGAGGCAGCCTCAGCATTTTAGGACCACAAAATTTATCAGCATGGCCCAAAAAGGTCCTTTCTGTTCCCGTGAGTTATCCTGAACTGCAGATTGTGGTGAGGCTGTTTCTTCTTTGCTCGTGCTGAGCGTTTATCAGCAGCCTGGTTATTCTGGGGATAAACAAGCTGCAGCCATGAATGGAAGATACATAAATTATGGATGCTCACAGGAGGAGCCGGACAACCTCGTGGAAAGGGTTGTGCCAAACCCTGTGGCTCTCCCACAACCCCTCAGATTCCTCTATTAGAACACTCTTGTCCTCAGTCCAAGCCTGAGTTATTACAGATCCTGTGCAGCTTTAGAACGTGCCGTGTCCCCTGTCCCTGTGGCGAGACAGAACGTGGTATTACACACCTCCAGGGTGTTTGCTGTTCACTGAGCTTTAATATCCAAACACCTTACAGCGCTCAGAACCTTTTCTACTTTGAAAAGAACTTCAAATCATCGTTATAATCCGAATGTCCTAAACACACACATCCAGAAGCTTTAAAAAGTTCCTCATGCAGCAAACACACTATCTAATCCTACATCATTCTTTCCTTCTTTTCACTTGAATTTCTGTGCCAGTACTGAGAAGACCCCACAGTGGGTTACAGCTGCAGTCAACCAGATGAATTAGGCTAAATTACTTTTAGCCTGGATTTAAATAACTCATCTAACTCCATAAAAGCCAAACAACCAGGGCCAGAAAACCCGAGGTAATTCCACTGCAGACCCCCCGTTTTTGCAACACAAAAGCTTATAATGGCTGATGTGTCAGCAGCTGCCCTGAGGCAGCAAACCCGCAGCACCACTGGACACGCGTGTCCCAATTCCAGCCGTCCATCTGGAGTCTGAGAAAACCTATTCTCCTTCTTAAATTAATTAAAAGCTAATTATAGCAGTCTGGGGAAGAAATCCTCTCCTGTCTCTTCACATGAAACAGCAGTGGCTGATAAAGACTTCAACAAGGAGGCTCGGCTCTGAGGGAACAGGCAGGAGGGGAGACACGGACTAAATGTCAAAGTTTATTTGCCTGTATTGCTAAGAAGGAAAACAAACTCAACCCCCAACCTTTTAGCACTCACGTGTAGGACACTGACTTTAGCTTTGTAAGCAGCACTGAAATTTTATATCCAAAATATAAAGGCAGGCAATTCAAGCACAGATCTGCGCCTACTTGGAATTTAAGCCCAGCTTTTAACATGCTGTTACGGAATGAGATTTGACTTCCAGCAAGCCCAGTCCACTGTTTTGGAAGATTTCTTAAAACATTCATAACCGGGAGGGTTAACAAATGTAGACATCATGTCAACAACAAGCAATTCCACAAAAGTTCAATTTTTCCTCCCCTATAGATCTACAGAAGATAAACAACTGTGCACAACCTTTTACTTCAATCACATTTCATCTGAGCGCAGATTCACGGAGGAAGTGGGCTTGTTCCTGACTCAATTCCTGGGGAAGTTTAATAAATTGAAATGTTAATCTGTTCTTTCTCAACTCTGTTGAAGGCATCACAGAAGTATCTGACAGAGACAGATAAAAAATAGCAAGTTATTATGGTCTCTCCTCCTCAGCGAGCGCTCCCACAGCGCCGGCCCCGCGTCTGAGCGCTACCAGACGGCGTTTCCTGGCACATCCATCCCCAGCAAGACACACACGAGACACAAATCAAATCCCCAGCGCCAATACTTGTAATTCTGCTGTGATTGCCATCACTTCTTCAGGCAGGAGTGCTCCCAGGCACCACATCTCCTCGGTGTGGTGCCACACTTACTGTATCACGAGGTGCTCATTCCCCAGCACCGAGTCACCCGCGTTCTAAAAGGCTTTTAAAAATCACCCATCGCAGCCTTCGTTGTCACAGGCAGTTCCTCAAAGGCAATCATAAAAGTTGTTTTACTCAATATTCTGAAAGCAACAGATGATAAATAAAGGCCAAGGAGTGACAGTATCCCCCTTTCAATTCCACCTCTTCCACAGTGCCATGTGGTCCTGTGAAAGGTAATTTCCCTTCTTTGTTATTTAGCTGTATTCGTAAACATCAAATTATGTCACATTCAAAATTATTCATGTTGATAGATTATCAGAATGGCAGCTCAGTAGTCAAACTGCTAACTTGGTAGTCAAACCACCTAATCAAATCAAGTATTATGGCATGAAAATATACAACTTTTTTATTTCTGTGGCAGCCCAGGAAGGGCAGAGTGCAGGAGGGGTTTTCACATACTCCCTACAAAGAGAGAAGCACCACCCTTAAGTATTTTGTATCCCCCAGAACTGCACACACAAATAGCCAGATCGACTTAAAAAGGAGGTGACCCAGAGTGTCTCAAAATTTTAAGTTAATAATGGAATGTCACCTTGAGCTCTGCAACTCCTTTAGTTTTGGCAGCACTGTATATACGTCACAAATGGTTAAAGTATTTTCTTTTCTTTTTTTTTTTAACCAGAAAAAAAATCATGAAAATTCAAGAAATGCTTACAAATTGCCTGCCAACTGGTTTGGGTTGTTTTTCCTCTTCTAAATGCCTGCTGAAGGTCATTTGTTTAGTGCTTTTAAAACACGTATTTTCATTCCAAATTCAACATTTTCAAACGCAGAAATGAAGTGAAATGCCAACTGTTTGCTATTCTGCAGCATAACCCAGGTGCAGCCGTTGCACCGGGGACAGCTCTGAGTGACAAGAGCTTCACCCAGACGAGTTGCTATTTCTGAGCATGACTTTAAAAATAAATAATTTAAAACGGAACAAAAAGAGACAGCAAAACAGAGCAGGCTCACAAAGCATTCAATAACACCGTGTCATATTGATAGATAAGACTGACAAGTCCAAATACAACTCCGGGGTTTCATCAACAAAGATGTTCTTCAACGCAAACAGAAATAGCAAAGGGGAAGAGACAAACGAAGCAGCCGAAACAGGCAGCGAAAAGGAACGTTGTGGAAGGACCTGCAGGCTCAAAGGCACTCGGTTTGCTGGAATCACATCAGACCTTCCAGCAGCATCAGCAGGTTCGGGTTTTTACTCCAGGCACTGTGGAGTACCTGCCTGCAAGCCCAAAATTCTCTCCAAGGGAAGACAAATAATTCCAGAATATTTCATTTCTAGACGAGGACGGGCGGCAGATTCTGTCCCAGAGTTACTGAGGCAATATTCTAAGGGCACTGGAAATTCAGGCAACTCAACAGCCTGGAGGCAAGTTAAAAATAAAAAGGTCCTCAGAAGACAATAAGGTGAAATAATTCAATCCCACAGAGGCTGTGGCAAATCCCAAATTTGTGTGAATTTACATAAAAGTCCTCTGAAGTGAAATTTCGTGTGAGAATGATGAGAATGACACCCACTTTGATGGGATTCTAAAAATGTCTCCATAAAACATAATCCCCATCATAAAAGTAGCTCCTTTTTCACAGGTTATGCCCGGCCCAGGAGGTCCATGCCCACATTGTGCCACGGTTCCCCCGTGCATGTGGAGGAAGAGGATGAGTCTCCCTGGTCAGCTGGGGAACTATGGCACCTCCAACAGGTATTTTTCCTTTCTGGATCAAGGCTTGAAGAGTATCTTTAACAACCATTTTCACTCTCCCAGCCGCAGTCAATAACTAAAAAGAGCCAACCCCAACCAAAACTTCTTGGTTGACATGGAATCAACAAGTGGTTGGGGTTGGAAGGGACCTCTGGAGATCTCCTGGTCCAAGACACAAACTGTTCCTCCATAATTCAAATATTTCCATGGGGACCAGAGAAGCTCCCTTGGAATGATCAGCTGGCAGCATCCCTTCAGCAATGGTTTTAACTGGTTTTCATCCCTTAATGTTTTTCTTTCACGAAAGAGCCGTGTAGGATGTAAACATCTTGTAACGACAGACAGGTCAGGGACGTGGAGAAAGCACAGTCAGGAAGGAAGTTGAAGGGTATTTAAATTCATGTATATCTATGACAAATTAAGGAGAAGGCTGGAAGCTTGTTTTTCAAAACTTAAGACAGTTCACTTCAAAGGCTTCTTGGGTTTCTGAAGGATTTTTTTCTGCAGAAGAACATTTTCTTTCCACCGTTTGCAGCTGCCACTGTTTTTAGTCCTTCCAGTTGCCGGAATTATCAGCACGCTGGTTGTTCAGAGATAAGTAAAGAACAATTTCATGCAGAAAAAAATCACTTTCTGATTTCCCCATAACTCCTTCCAGAGGCTAACTGGACAGACAGTTTCAGTCTTCTGCCAAGGAACGGTTTCTGGTTCTGCCTCTGGCCATACACCTTCAGATTTGACTTTCTTTCTGTGCCGAGGGCTAACTACATCTTTAGTTTAATATGACTTTAATCTACACTCCTCCCACCAATTCTCAGAAGTGCCTTGAGACTGGCTGACTCCTGAATCTTGGGAGCACTTTTCTGATAGCCTTCACTGGTGCCTCAGGACATTGTCTCCACACTACCCCACTTCTCAAGGCGTCTGTGTGTATCTTCTCACTTGAAATCCATTTTCTTACCATTTCTGCCTTATTTTTAGCTCTAGTAAAAGAGGCTCCCTTAGCTGTGTGTGATTACCCTCCACAAGCACTAACAAGTTGCGCTTTCCTTAGCAGGCTCTGGTGTTGCACTCTCACTTTCTCCTTGGATTCTTTCACCTCCTTTCCCATAATAATCCCCTTAGACATGCTGAGATAAACACTGCCACTGTTAACCCACCTCCTCCTGATAGCTGAGCACCAACATGCAGAACAAGAGATACTCTTAAAGAAACAAATACTGACTTATGAGTGGTGGCCACTATTTGTTTAATACAGTATTAAACAAATGCACCACCCTTACTGCCCGTGGACATTGGAGAGCTTTTCCTTGGAGGTGTTTTCAAGAAATTACAATTTCTGACTCTGAAAAGTCATTTAACAAATTAAATGAAGAACAGATGAGTGCATCAGATATCCTTAATTAGATCCCTCAGCAAAGAAACAGGCAATCCACAGTTCTCATTCTAAAACCAAACCAGCACTTCAGTGAACATCTTCTCTCCAATATAACCACGGCTTCTACCTAATTTAGTTACACACGTTTTGAAACCAAACAGCAAAGGACTCCAGCTAAACGAAGTAAGACAAGAGGACACATTTGTGGAATGGAAGAAGGGCTTTGTGGCTCAGTAGTTTTTTTACCTCACACAGTAGCAAGTCAATGATGTGGAAGACCATGCAGAGTGGAAACTTGGCGGTGAAGAGCGTGAGGAACCACTGGGATGCGTACATGTGAGCTTCCAAATTGAGGTCTGAGAAGTGGCTGTGCAAGTCTGGTAACTGCTCCTGGAGCAAAGGAGAAAAAGAAATGTCTCAGGATTACTCGTTAATCCAAGCTCTTCATCTACACTGCAAGTAAGGACCACGTTGCTGAACACCAAAAACCACAACAGGGTGAAATCCTGGCTTCTTTTGAGCAGTGGAAACACATTTCTCAATGGATTTCAGTGCCCATGGTTACAGTTTTTAGTGAGGCATCCACAGTGCATTCTATCACAGTACCAATGAACCGAGATTATCCTGAGAAATTACAAAACCTTCAGCAGTCAAAAGGCAGAGAGGTTGTGAAATCTATGTCAGAATAAATTTAGAAAGTTATTCCTTTGTTGTTATTTTGCCACAAATGCTTCTGCCACAAAAAAATAACAGTTACTGGAACCAGGAGATCACCTTGCTGAGCTTGAAAGCAACAGAGCACAGACAATTTCTCTAACTAGGAGCATATATAAACAACACAAAATAAGCACTGAAAATATCTGTTATTAAAATTTATTTTATCTGTTAACAAAAATCTTGGTGAGCATATGTAAATACTGAGAAGACCATATGCTGAAGTATCACATTAATCAGTAATTCTACTCCAGAAAGTAGATTTGACATCTGAAAAAAACCTCATTGAATTAAAACACTAAATTCACAGTGGTGTGTTTGGTTTGGTTTCAGTATGTCCCACAAAGCTATCTACGGTCACCTGTGAGAACTGACTCCAGCAGCCTTCACTGTGCTAACACAAGGCCAGGGCTTAACGACCTGTTAGTAATTCCTTATCAGCCAGAACAGCAAGGTGCAAAACCTGCAGCAGTGTAACTATGTTAAACTGCCCGATGAAACAACTCCACCTGAGAAAAGAGCAGTGCCTGGAAGGGACGGCCAAACCTGCCCAATGACCTACCCTGGGCTGGCATCTCATAAGCATCAGGGGGTCCTGATTTGCCTGACCTCTTAACCACCAGCGTAATTCGTGGAAAGTAGGGCACTGATGGTGGCACTGCAAAGGATACACCTCGGCCTTAAGAGCACAGAGACATTCTCTCTGAGCAACATCAGGGAACGGGGAAGAGAGGGAGGAAGCAGAGAGAGAGGGGAGAAAAAACACAGATACCTGCTCTGCTGGGATACAGAGATTAGCAGCAAGATTGGCCTTTGAAAGACAAAAGAAACTAGAAATAAATCTGACTCATGGGGTTTGAATTGAGCTGTTAAACCTGCCCTGCTTTGGTTCTGCCCCACCTCCAAAAAGAGAGGGGTTTTATTGTCCAGCAGCTTCTGGAAGCAGACCATTAATCTCTTCTTCAGGCCAGCATTTGCATGTATGACAGAAGGAGAATTTGTTACTCCGGCCCCACCTGCATTAACTTCTCCAGCTGGAAAAATTTGCAGTGGAGATCTTCAAAGTTATTTCTGTAGAGGTCCCTCAAGCCATAGTCATACATTATTTTCACAAACACACAGAATGCCTGCTCCTCTGGCATCTGTTGGGAAAAATACACAAAAGCAAGGTTAAAAACAGAGCTGAGGCTGGAAATGCCTTGAACAGATACACACACACCTAAACACCTCGGGCACGATGAATTCAGACCCAGGGACACGTCAAAACTTTCGGCCAAGCCCTCTGAATGCAGAATTGAGTGAGTAAAATATCAAGGGCACCGTTCTCCTTGATGAGCATTTGGGTTTGGCTGTTTTAAGGCCTTCTCTGAAGAAAATATGGGATCAAATCCCAGGTTCCTGTACATGGAGATCCCTACAGCAACACAACTGGCAGCAGCATTCCTGCTGCCCAACAGGGGTGAGAACAACCAGTACACAACCAGCAGGTGCAGAACAATTTAAAAATAAAAAAAAAAAAAAAAAGAGGGAGCAAAAGTAAAATAAAAAGGCAACAACTCATGACAGTGATTTCTACTGAAAGAGATTTGGTTAAAAGGGGAAGATTCAGGAGAATTAAGGTACAACCAACCCTGAGTGAGAATAATGCTCATCTGCGTTCATCCAAACACCAGGACATCGAACTCTGAAATCAGGTTTCCCACGATCCCATCAATTAACATCCTGACTTTTTCAGAAGCCCTATCTCCATAACCTCTATTCCATTCTGACCAGAGTTTCTCATCCAACAGAGTTTTGGGAGGTGGTACCAACACAAGCTGTGTGAGCCACTCTAAACTCACATTTTGTGGCTGGAGCCCACTGAATGCTGAATTTGTGGGAAGCCCTGTGTCACAAAACCTGCACATCACCTCCCTCCCTTCCCCCCCACCGTGCCTTCAGGTAACACCATAATAAGACAGGCACTGCAGACCCCAAATCAAGCTTTCAAAGACATTAAAAACAACCTTTCTTTTGGAGGTACCAGATTGTAAGAAATGAAAACAATTACTGAGGATCAAGAATGACAACTCCTGACCTTTTAGTGTATTCACTCATACGGCCTCTTGCCAGCTCCTTATCAAATATCAGCTACAGATAAAAGCTTGGTATTTTCTTCAAAGGGAATTTTCGTCTCTTGATATTTACCTCCAGGGTTTCATCTTTTATGCTCAGCCCATGATTAGGGCCTGCCTCCAGGGCCATGGGCAGACACTTTCATTTTCATTTTCAGACATCACAAAGGAGAGTATCTAGTTAGCATAAAGTAGTGCCAGCTCAGCTGCTGGCTCCCAGTCCAAGGCTGATTCACCTTGGACAAGTTCTTAGCCACCTCAAAGCTCTTAAGCACAACTTTTATCTGGATGCAATGATCCCCACTGACCGTGGATAAAAGCTGCAGACACAGTAAAGGGAAGCAATGATTTTATCCTGACCAAAAGGCTCGAACCTGCTCCGTAAGAAAGACGACGAATGCAAATTTCAGGGGTTTTTGATCAAGCCCCAATTATTTTTAATGACACAGAAAACAGGTGCTCATGCACAAGCTCATCTCCCCTGCATGCTCAGTCAGACAACCGTGCAGTGACAGCTGTTCCTCCCCCGAGACAGGGAGAGGGAACAGAGGCCAAACAGGTCCCCAAGTCCTTGCTCTCAGGGGACAGAGGTTCTCCAGCATTACCAACCCCAAGAATTCGGATTCATACATCAAGTTTTCATTTCTTCTTCTATTCAAACAGAACACAAACTTTGGGTATTGCCAGTCTGATTTTTAGCATGGAGATAATAAAAGGGAAATATCTATTCTTTGAAATTTCAGGAATTTTTTTTCACAGAGCAATGGCTCTGAAAAGTAGACAAGAAAAAAATGTCAAATACTGTGAGACTCACAGTAAAGTGACTAGAGATGGCAACACTGTCCCCCTGTGATTAGAAGGTACCTGCTCACCCTCGATGGGAATTTCATCAAAGCAGTAAAATCACAAAAATCAAGGATGGAGGTTCAGGCTACCCAGCCATCCCTGCAAGAGATCTAACTGGAGAGAAAGGATAGCCTGTCCCGGAAGAAAAAGGGAAAGGAAGGGGTCTAGAAATCCATGCAAAGACAGGAGAGTTAGAGAGGGTCTTACAGGCAATCACAGCACACAGATTGGTTGGGGAATTTGAGAAAAACGAGAGTTTGAGGACATCCTGGGAAGCTGCCAACTTACATGAGCTCATTGAGACTGCTTCCCTTCCCCCCTTTCTCTGAGATTTTCACTTTAATATCCTATTATGAAAGCAAACGTTATAAAGGGCATATTAAAATGAGTGTAATTTCCATTTAATATTCCCTGTGTATAGGGCAATTTCTTCCAGCTCCAGAAACGCTAGAAACAGAGGTGATTCTCTGTAGTACTGACAGCACAGAACCCAGGGAGAGGAGCTGAAGGATTAGTCAAATGTTAAGAATGAGACACCCACATGTTTCCAAACAACTCTGGTATTGAAAAGGGCTTATTCTTCCAGTGGAACTTCAAAACCCTGTTTGGGGTAAAAAGTTAATTGCAAAATAACTGTTAGATAAGCTAATTTGCAGTATATGTGAGAACTGCAATATTGTGACTAAGTCAGGTTTATCCTGAAAGGATCTAAAGCTTCTCTGCCAACACTGTCCCTGTGTATCCTGCTCCTTCAGTCTCCCAGGAGTTGCAGCTCTCCCTAGGAATTACAGCTTCAACTGATCTGAACTTGAGTTCTCAATGCCTTAGGAAGTGTATGTGTAACACATATACCAACAGCTGACTCAAACCCACAGTAAAAACATATTTCAATCATGATTAATAATTTGCTAATTAAAACCTGACCGGAAAAGCAGGCGAGAGCCTGAGTAAGAGCTGTGGTTGGAGTGTGGGGTGGTTTATTCTGATCTACTTTATCTGAATAAATACTCGAATAAATACACTACTTGAATCTGCAGCTTTTCCACTGAGACATCAAAGGTAGAGCATCTTGCAAACCATAAAACCTGTGTATTTAAGTTATCTATCTCTAGACGTATGTGCATGTGTTTATATAGGAAGCAACGGATCAAATTTTGTGCAGTTTTTGGTTACAGGCTAAAATATCAAGGTTGAAATTCAGCTTTCACTCACAAGATATTAGAAAGTGTCCCTAGGAGGAAAAAGTCTCACTAAAAATTAATGAGACTGCTTGCTCTGCTGAGCTACTCCGAGAATGTCTCCCAGAGTTAAATTCCCCATAAACACAAAGGGAGATCACCAAGGTGACAACTAAATTAAAAGAAAATATTAATATGTAACAAATCAGCTTCAGGTTTTGACACAGAAGTACTTGACAGTTTAACGGATTTCTCCCAGATAAAGCAAATCTACATTCATAAAGATAGAAGCCATTAGTCACTATTGCCAAAAAGCAACCAGAGGAAAATGAATACAGGCAAATAAACAACAGTAAATATCTGTCAAGCAGCACCACTGATTTTACAGCTGCTTTGGTTTCAGGTATCAAAGCTTCCATTTCGCAATTAACTCACATGAAGCAGAAGCACAGCTGCGAGGAAGGACTGTCCCTGGCAGTAGCCGATGTCCTCATCGTACACGGAGTAGGCCTGGGAGGAGGGAAAGCAAAGTGAGGTTAAGGTGCAACAGGAGGGGTCCCAGCAATGACCCACTCGGGGTTCGGCCTGCAGGGTCTGAGGGGCCACCGGGAGCTGGGAGGGACACCCATCGGGACGGCAGGGACAGCACAGGGGGAATGGGTTCAGGCTGACAGAGGGCAGGGTTAGGTGGGATACTGGGAGGGAATTCCTCCCTGTGAGGGTGGGGAGGCTCTGGCACAGGTTCCCAGAGAAGCTGTGGCTGCCCCTGGATCCCTGGAAGTGTCCCAGGCCAGGTTGGACGGGGCTTG
>JAYRBT010000005.1:25953202-25965465 GCA_036023395.1 Myiotriccus ornatus | reverse complement strand
TTGCTCCAAGCCCCGTCCAACCTGGCCTGGGACACTTGCAGGGCTGGGGCAGCCACAGCTTCTCTGGGCAACCTGTGGGCAACTCACCACCCTCACAGGGAAGGATTTCTTTTTAATATCCATCTCACCCTGTCCTGTGGCAGTTGGAAGCCATTCCCCCTTGTCCTGTCACTGCAGGTGTCAGACACCAGATCAGGAACTGTCGGGTTGGAGCCACCTGGGGTGTGGGAGGGTGTGTGGAGGGGAAGGGATGGGCTGAACCTCACGGAGCCAAGATGGCGTCGTGTCCCTCATGGCAACCCCTGGAGCCCCAGAGGGGAAGCCCCGGAGCGGCTGCCGGTCCCAAACAGTGAGGGAAACCTGGGACACCCCCAGCTCACAGGGACACTGCCCTGGGACACCCCCAGCTCACAGGGACACTGCCCTGGGACACCCCCAGCTCACAGGGACACTGCCCTGGGACACTGCCCTGGGACACCCCCAGCTCACAGGGACACTGCCCTGGGACACCCCCCAGCTCTTGCAGCCCCTCACTCAGCTCACATTGGCAGGGACAGTGGGAATATATATAATTTTAGATATATATCTATAGACAGTGAAACTCCTGGCCAGGCCCGTGAGCTCCAGAGCTGGAGTGTCCCACCAGGCCCTTGTCCAAAGTCCCTCTCCAGCTTTCTCGGAGCCCTTTTGGGTACTAGAAGGGGCTCTAAGGTCTCCCCAGAGCCCTCTCTTCTCCACACCTCATTATTTACCATTCCCTTTTCCCCGTGTCATGGCGATACCTTCACGACAAATGACATCCTGGTTTCTTCCAGGGGACTAAGGAGAGTGCACGGAACGAGCAAGGGATCCCCAAGATGCCCCCGCTGGAATCCATTTACTCAGTACTGATGCTTAGGAACCTGCTGGCCACTTGAAATTCTTTACAGTGCATCCTGCTCATGTCTAACTTGTCCAGCATTTATATGTTCTTTCCACCTCGGGCTACACGATGTACAGAACTTCAGCAGAATCCCCTTCATCAATGAAACCTCTACTTCTATTTTTTTGTGCTAGCTTGTCAGGATCTATTTTCGGTAAACTCGCAGGCCTTCATTATACCACACTTCTCATATTTAATTCTTGAAAAGATGAACATTATTCCATCATTTTTCACTTCACTGATATCCAAGTGACAAGCCCACAATTACCTGCATTGTCCTGGTTATTCTTTTCCTAGATTGGCACAGGAACTGTTTTCCTGTAGCCCTCCAGAGCCCCCCAAGATTAGTGAGAAATCAATATCATTGGTTCAAAGTTCTCTCTGTTCCTTTATTTTGTACTTCTTTTTTTAATGTGAATTACTCACAATAATGAACTTCAATACCTAAGCAGCTCTATTTATAACAGTAATCCAAATTATTGTTTGAATAGGAGTCTGTATCCCCACAGAATTTATCTGGAGAACAGGAATATGTGTCATTACACTCCAAAGGCAGGACATTCTTTTGTACTTGTTTTGACAACCCCATCATTTCTATTAATCAGCAGGAGGTGGAAAACAGTAACAAGGAAGAGGAAGGGAAGTGGAAGTGGCTCTGTCTAAGGCAATCGTTTATTCCACATGAATAGAATGAATTCTACATTATATAATATTCTACAGAATATTCTACATGAATTTCCTGAATTTCAGAAACAAATGTGAAACAAAAACTGACTGCCAAAACCACAACAGAATGCACAAGTGCCAGCCAGAGAACTACCCACCAAGCTGCAATATTCTACCTTCTGGATCTCTCCTGAGCAGCACAAGTCTGTCTGTACAAGCTGGACAAATCTGTTCATTTAGTACCTCAACTTCCCCTCTGTGTGCACATTGGAAAATAATATTAGAGGTTTTTCCATCAGGGGTGACCTGGCAGCAGTGAGTGAAAAGCTCTGCTTGCGGAACGATCAGCGAACTCGGTTCTCTAGATAATTATCTACAGACATCCCTGCGTAACCTCACGGCAGAGCTTGCTCTGAGGGTTTCTCTTCCTCTGCAAACCTCTCCAGCTCAGAGCAAAACCAGGTTCTCCCACACCACACTTCCACTGAGCAGCATCTCCGACCTCCACTGCCCCTCAGCAAACGCAGCCCGAGCCTCGCCCCTCTCAGCTGCACCCTGGAGATGCCAACGGCACAGTTACAGGAAGCACTGCAGAAACTCTACACTCTCCACATGCAGCCTAAATAAAGCTTCCAGATCCTACTGATTTGAGACTTGGACCAGAACAGGGTTAGCGGGGCAAAAGACAGTCACAGCAAAAGATGGAGCCGCTGTGAAACGCAGAGCACTGGCTGTACCTTACAGATTTTGTACAGAGATTCCTGCCCGTCTCCTTCTGTATCTTTGAAATAATCATGTGCTGGGTATGTCCGATGGATATCTCGTTTGATGACACTCTCCTGAGCAGAATCCTGTAAAAAAAAGAGAGAAAACCCTCGATGTATTAACCTGGTAACAGTGTAATTAAACAGCACGCAATAGAAAATGCCCTGTGTAATCAATGTGGATACATCAGGTAATGGCTTTACTGACTCAGCCTCCAGAAATGCTCTGAGAAGAAACAGAAAAGCCTTTGCAGTCTCAGATGCAGTAATAACTTGGCAGTTTAGCCAGAGCAACGTGGCATGTTTTCTGGCCCTCAGGTTTAAGGTTCATCCTTAAAACTCCGAGAAAATTACTAGTTATTTAACTGTTAGGGCATTATTACCACAGATCACGTTTACTGTATTGCTCTGGCAGTAAAAAAAACAAGAGAATTAGAGTGTCCCTCTCCTGCAAGCTCAAAGGTACTAATCTGAAACGTGTCTCAATCTGCCATAAAGAGTGTTAGCTAAAAACTCATAAAGAATTCCTATAAAAAGATGGGAGTCACTGCAAACAGACCTGAGAAACACCACTGTGTGCATGAGGAAGTGGTATCAACATGTCAGAGCTGGAACTACAACAGTTAATCAATTATCTTCAGGTTCCAGTTGCCCTCAGTGCGAGATGTCCCTTTAGGTCGGTAAATATCAAAGGGTGCTTTTCTCCATTACCTTTCTAATCCTTAAGGGAAAACCAACAAAATCCTCACCTGTGACTTGGAAAATAAATCCTTTATATATACTTTTACCTTAAAAACAAAATATCTCTGTTACAGAAGAGCTTCTAAACCCTCAGACTGCACCTCGTAATCCAGGGTTTTCCATAAAAAAAGCTCTTTTTATGCCTGCTGGAGTCAGTAACCAGGTAATCTGAATTTCAGTGGTTTCCTAATCCTGTAAAGCCTCTGTAGAGACCTTGTGCCACATAGAAACGCAGCTGCCTGGGGAGGGCAGAGCCAGAGGTCCAGGGCAATTCCCAGCTCCGGCTCCCTTGGGGCCCTTCCGTAGTCAACACACCCAGAGGCAGCAGCCTGGGCCAGAGCAGGCCAGCCCAGAGGTGAAATCCCACCACTGCTCTCCTCCACCCCCTCTCATGGCACTGAGGACACAGCCACGGGTGCCCCGAGCACAAACACCACTTCGTGTTTTCTGACCCCCTTTATTGTTTCAGCCTGAGTAACATTGCACAGAGAATCCCAGAAGGGTTTGGGTGGGAAGGCACCTTACAGATCACCCAGTGCCAACCCCCTGCCCTGGGCAGGGACACCTTCCACCAGCCCAGGTTGCTTCAAGCCCCGTCCAACCTGGCCTGGACACTTCCAGGGATCCAGGGGCAGCCACAGCTTCTCTGGGAACCTGTGCCAGGGCCTCCCCACCCTCACTGGGGAGAATTCCTTCCCAGTATCCCACCTAACCCTGCCCTCTGGCAGTCTGAACCCATCCCCTTTGTCCTATTCCTCTCCAGCCCCTCCCTAGCTCTCTGGGAGCCCCTTTAGGCACTGGAAGAGGCTCTCAGCTCTCCCTGGAGCCTTCTCTTCTTCTCCAGGCTGGACATCCCCAGCTCTCCTCATGGGAGAAGATTTCCAGTCCTCTAAAATACCAGGCATACTGTCACGTGCTATGAAAAGAAAAGCTTACAGAGAAAGGTGATGTTTTTATTATGCCAACTGGTACTGCTGAAGAAGATAAAACCCATTCTCGTGCTTTCACCGTGTTATCACGATGATCCTCAGGACATCAAAGCAACTATGAGCAACCAAAACTAACCCCTCAACTAAGCAACAAAACACAGGCTAATAATGAAAATTTAATAACAAGCAGCTCTCTAATCAGACTTCTTTAATGAGTACTTTCATTTACAAGGCTTCCAAACACCGGAGAGGCTGGAAAACTGCAGTTTGGGTCCCAGACGAGGAAATGCCTTAAAGAGCATTTGAGATCTACCAGCACAGTTATGTGAATTCTTCAGCACAAATGTGATAAGATGCAGAGAAAGTTACAGGAAGGGCACGACGTCCAGCACACACATCACTTTCCTGTCGAGCTGGGACATTGTGTTTGACTTCCCTGTACTTCTCTTTCCTCCATCGGGAGGCCCAACGTGTAACTGGGCACACAGGAGCTGACAAGGAAGATGTCCAAGGCAGGGCCAGAAATATTGGTGTAAAGGCCCAAATGCACAGTCACTTTCACTAAGTTAAAAGGAGCCTGAAGCAGTCTTCATGCAGCATTATTAACAAAAGATACTTCTGAAAAACTAGAGGAAAACAATTAAATGGAGCCCCCCAAAAATTAATTTGGAAGACTGGAGAATTAACTGCTTCTCAAAAGGCAATATCTTTTCAAAATACAATAAACCCCTAATTGCAGATAACCAAGAGATAAGTCTAGAGTGTAGAACTACTACTTAAAATAGACCAAAAATACTTTGGTTAAGTTTCTACCTTTTTGCAGGCAGAGTTTGTCAATAGTAGTACCACGGTTCTCAGGAGTAACACAGCTTACAGTTCTCTTAATTTAGGTTTTCAGAGGATTTTTATTCTTCTGAAAATCATGATTAGTTAATTTATGATGAAAAAGGAAAAAAAAAAAAAAGCTAAGGTGAGATGGCTATCAAAGCATTCAGAGTTCTAATCATCTTTCTCACTCTTAATCATCATTTCAGTGCTGCCAGCTCAGAGAAATAATATTCTACTGAGGGAAAGAATCATCTTCCCGTGTCAGTGCTCTGACAGCTGCCACCCCGCTGCTCCCAGTCTCCTCCTGACACAGCCCAACTTCTGCAACGGAGCAGCTGCAAAACTGACTCCTGGACATTCCTGCGACTCCAGCTCTCGAGGTGCTGCTCTGTGTGGGCATCTGATGGACGCAGAAATAAGGAAGAGAACAACAAATTTATTAAGAAAGAAAAATCTCCTAAGGCATAACATGTCAGTGCTGTGTTGAGACTCAGATTCCCTGCCCACTTCTGCTCCAAATTACTTTTGTGAAACCAGGCACGTCCCTTGAGCAAAAAAAAAAAGAATCCCAGGAGGGGTCACCTGAGTTTTCCTTACAGCTCCTGCATCACAGCTGCTGACTCAGCATGGAGAGAGGCAGAATTAAAGGAATTCAACAGTTTAACATGAATATTAAGGAAATAATAAAGCGGGTCACAGATGTCTGAAACCTGGCATTCAAACTGAGCAGCAATTGTGACCTCAATCTCCTTGTGCTCCATTTCCCCGGTTAACAATAATTTCCCATCTCGGTAGGGTGGTATGAAAATCAATTAACATCTGAAGCACTGAAATGCTGTAGTGATGAGTCCTGCAGAAACGCCAGGGAGGGAAATAATAACTCCAGCCTCCAATCCTGACCTGAGTGCTGTCTAGTAGGGCACAGGCTCACATGAGCAAAAATAGTAAGGGGGAAGAGAAAAAAATAAATCCAAGCAGCTCATTAGATAAGCACTTTTGTACACAACTAGGCAGCGAGCCTGGGTGGAACACAACCCAAAACCATGGACCGCTGTGTGATCAAGAATATATCACTATGAATATCAGCAGGCAATTCTTATACTGAACTTCCAAAGGCTTATCTCTAACCTTAAACTGCTTCAAGTTTAGTTTTATCACATATGTTTACATAGGAAAACACAATCTGCATTCTTTAGTGGGAGGTGTCTGTGCCCATGGCAGGGGGTTGGAGAGAGATGAGTTTTAAGGTCCCTCCCTCCCCAAACCACTTTGGGCTTCTCTGTGCTGGAGACTCACTGCAGGTTCCCCTGAGTGGCCCATTTTGAAGGGCTGCATCTCTGGTGAGGCTCAACGAGCTGATTTTGCATCACCTGAGCTCCACCTCTTCATTAGCTAAAAATAGCCAGAATCCAGAGTACCAAGGAAAGAAAGAAAAGGGAGAGAAAAAAATCAGAGTGGGCTCTCAGCAACTAAAATTACCATGCCCTGGAAATCTGGTGTGTCATGCTCCTTCAGGATCAGATACTGAAACTTTGCTACACGTTGTATGGAAAGCAAAAGCCCCCAGGCTGCTGCAGGCATTCACCTCTCCTGTTCAGCCAAGATGTGAAAACACCCCTCCTGCTGGTATCAGGAGCTGGAGGTACCCTCAATAAACCCGGCTCTTAACCCTGAAGAGCTGTCAGTTCAGACACTGGCTGCCAGGTGCACGCTCCTGACACTGTGACATTGTTTCAGTACCCAAGTCTCTGCTGAAGGAACAGATTTTTTGCAGATTGCTTGTTTTGTTCCTTGAAGTTCTCTGTGCTCCTGTGCAGTTCCACACAGGGAATACGAGTAATGCCCTGAAACCCTCTAAAACATAATCACAAGCAGGCAGCAAACACAAAATACACGGAAGAGATGAGGTCAGTCAGCCTGGGTTTGAAATGATCTCCACAACTGGCTCGAAGCTCTGCCCTCATTATTACTGATGTCCTACCCAATTCCTGCTTCCAGTCAACCTGCCAGCACCTTGTGCCAGCGTGTATAGAGACATTATCAATCTCCTCTCCTCATTTTCCACGCATGTTATAACCCTCCAAGTAGAATCTGTGATCCAAGAAAACCTCAGGTTCCCTACTAATCAGTATTTGGTGGGGGAATAAATCAATAGCTCATCCTTTTAAAAACACTGAATAAAAGATGTTTGGCTTCTGCTCGGGTCTTCTGTAGCATATTTGTAATACATACCTTATAGTTCAGCTCTTGCCTATAAATAGATTTTCTTTCAATCATCATCAGCTTTTATTCAGCTGAGAGCATCTAACACTCAGAGAGTACTAATTAACAGAGAAATGGAGAAAAAAAGGCAGAGGATTGTTCTGTGGAGACTTTTTTTTAACAGTTACATATCAATATATTGAAAGAGCACATAATATTTAGGTTAACTCAGTAAATACCCTGGTCAGCTGAATTTGCAAACACTGGCTCACTCTCAGCTGCATTTATTGCTGCTTGGGCAAAACCCCTCTCCACAGGCAGAAGAAACAGCAGTTCTCCTGGGTACAGGGCCAGATCAATAGTTCGTATCTGAGCAGCCCTGGGCTTCTGGCAGGTCACACCTGGAGCTAAATTTAGTGTCCAGGTCTCTCTTCTCTCATCATTCTGGATTACCAACAAAGCTCTGCCCAAAGGAAGCAAACATCTTTTATCAAATTACTTTCTATACTCCTCAAGCTGTGTTTGACAAGGTAGTGGGCACATTTTGAGAATTCCCAAGACAGGATCCTCAGAAATTATCTACAACATGCCCCCTTTTAGACTACGAATGTAAACTTACCAATCACTTCTAAGCAGCCAATTCTCTAGTTGTGAAAACACTTGTGGGATGGGACTCTGCCACTCTGAGATGCACAACCCCTGGGACTGCACTGGCCAACTTACTTACATCCTCCCCCACGTGAGTGCCAAGGAGATGGGGAATGATGCTCCTTTGGGAAGGCTGTCAATGCATTTCACAGAATCACAGACTCTTTAAAGTGGACCCCAAGCCTGACCAACAAGCCAGCGCTGCCATGCTCGCCACCAAACCACGTCCTCAAGTGCCACACCCCCATGTTTTTTATCTAAACCTGCCCCGGCCAAACTGGAGGCCATTTCCTCTCCTCCTGTCAGCTCCTTTCAACACTGAAATCAGTCTCAAAGCTGCTTGGGAGGAGGAGCAGCCCCGGTGAGGACACGCTGACCACCTGCCTCGCAGGAGGTTTGTCACCCTCTCAGAAAGTGGTGCTGAGAGTTTTCAGCTGCAACATGCTGGGCAAGGCAGACCTGGATGACAGAGAATGACAACTCCGAGGTTCTTAAACACTGCACAGAAGGAAAAGGGAGCCTGAGATTAATAAAGATACCTATGTCAATACTATTGTGTACAGAGCTCTAAAAAAGAAGGTGATGTGCTGTGATGACCTGCTTATGCTGGGTGCCCTCAGCATAAGGACAAGGAACTGTCTGGAGCCAGTCCAGAGAAGGCCACCAAGTTGGTAAAGGGACTGGAGCACCTCCCGTCTGGAGACAGGATGGGAGAGCTGGGGCTGTTCTGGAGAAGAGAAGGTTGTATGGAGACCTCACAGCACCTTCAAGTATCTGACAGGGCTACGGAGAGGGAATCTTCATCAGGAACTGGAGTGACAGCACAAGGGGAAACGACTTCAAACTGACAGAGGGGAAATTTAGGCTAAACATACAGAAGAAATTCTCCTCTGTGAGGGTGGGCAGGCCCTGGCACAGGGTGCCCAGAGAAGCTGTGGCTGCCCCAGCCCTGCAAGTGTCCCAGGCCAGGCTGGACGGGGCTTGGAGCAACCTGGGCTGGTGGAAGGTGTCCCTGCCCAGGGCAGGGGGTAGGACTGGATGGGCTTTAAGGTCCCTTCCAACCCAAACCATTCCAGATTCTACACTGCAGCAGTCTCTGCAGAGACAAGGCAGAAACAGCTCAGCCCTTAACAGGGTTGAGCCATCAATCAGCAACAGAAGAGATGACATTTTTCTGTAAAAAATCACAGCAAAACTAGATCAGACACAAAACAATCAATTTTGCATAAACTCTCTTGTTCTGAAAAACAAACAATATCCACGACCTTTACTATGTTTGTGGTTTGTTTGCCTTCTCCCTCTCCCATTCTGGACACGCTCCCTCTCTCCTCTGCTGCTGATACATAATTTATTCTCTCACTCTGCCATCTCCCCTCTCGGAGCAGTCGTCAAAAGAAAAACGCTCTTTGTGCTACTGGGCCAGAGATCAGCTCCTGAAAGCACCAGGCTGCATTGTCTGCCACTGGCATGGAGCACCTGGATCCAGAGTTACCCTTCACACCCTCACCCTGGGAGCTCCCTGATCCCCCCCAGGAGGTGAGCTGCTCTGTACAACACCTCATGGGCTTGGGGTACCTTTTTCCCCCCAGGATTTACAGTTGGCAGGGAGGGCCATGCACATCCGACCGTAGAAATCCCAGTATTTCAGTTTCTGTTTTATTATGTTTGGGTCACAGGAGCTGTCGCGGGTACCCAGCATTCTTCTGTTAGAGGTTGAAGGGAATCGTTTAAGCACCGGGTTTTGTCTGAGGTCTGATCTGGTTTTTAACAGCTCCTAGGAAGGCTGGCTCTCTGGAGGACATGGAGATACACCAGCCCAGGGAAAAGCCATGTGATCCAGTTTACTCGTCACCATTTCACCTTTTTCTCTGAGATGTGTTACAGGCACCACCCCATAATCAGACAAGTGAAAGAGGTAACCCACAGATTTATCCCTGGAGCAAGGAATTTTGTCCAAGTTCCTTCTGGTTTGCTGATTTTCAGATCAGTTTTCTGATTATGTCTCCTCTGTTAGAGACAGTACCACAATTGAAAAGATTGGAAAAACTGTTCTTGTGATTAATCTGCAATCTGAAATTCAAATATTTCTGACTCTACCCCCAGCTCCCGGGGTAACTTCCAGAAGCAAGTGGAGAGCTTAAGGCCTGTTTCAAACAAACAATACTTAACTGCCCCAGTATTAGATGGTTGTGGGAAAACCATGGGAAACTGTTTACAGAACATGGAAAAAGGGATGTATTTGATAAGGTCACTATATCAGTGCCCTTAATGCTTTATTCTATTTTATTCCTGGTTTTTACACGAATTTATTTTAAGAAGTCCTATTCATCTGCAATTCCTTGCTGGATCCTGCAGAGACAGCTGCTGAACCTGCAGCCACCACTGCAGGGGATGTGCTCTGGAGTTGGCTGCAAGATGAATCAGGGGCATAAGCAATTTGGAGATGCTGACACAAGGAGACTACAGATCTCCCTTAACCCTTTCCTCCAGCCTTCTCCCAGCTGCAAGGAGAGGGAATGCAGCCCACAGGGACAGCTAAAAGGAGGTTTAGGCAGATGCTGCCGAGGCTCACAATAAGCTTACTGCTGGAAGTCTTTAATACAATTTGAGATGCACTAATGAACAACGGGAATGGAAGAATCACAAATGTTTGAGGTGGGAAAGGACCTCTGGGGGTCACCTGCTTCAACCTGCCTGGTCAAGCAGGGTGGGTTGCCCAGGACCATGTGCAAGCAGGTTTTGAACGTCTCTAACAGTGAAAACTCCACAACTACCCCAGGCAGCTGTCCCTGCTGACCCTCACAGTGGAGGAGCTTTCCCTGCATGTTCCAGTGGAGCCTCCCGTGTGCTCACTGCCTCTGCTCCTCTCACTGAGCACTGCTGAGCAGAGCCTGGCTCTGCCTTCCTCACAACCTCCCTCCAGGTACTTACACACACTGACACCATCCCCTTGAGCCTTTTCTGCTCCAGGCCAGGCAATCCCAGCTTTCCTTGTGGGAGAGATGCTCCAGGACCTTCACCTTCTCACTGTCCTTGAGTCTCTAAGGGTGCTACAAGCTGCTGTGCCAACCAGCTCGTTCTGTGTCTCTAATTCTCAAGCAAAACCAGCACGTTCAGGACAGAGAGATCCCTGAATTCGGCTGCCCTGGGTCCCCAAAGTCCCACCGTCCCAGCAGAGACACGAAGGAAGGGCCGTGCCGCAGAGCTCTGCACGTAAGTGGGACCTGTGGGGCTGTGTGTGAATCACCACAACAACCCCCACTGTTGCCTCTGTGTATCGATCTGGCTCATTCCTATTGCTGGAAAGCTGAAATTCGCTTTCGATCCAGTGCCTCCTCAGGTTGAGATCAGTGCAGCCCTGCCATGGGACACCACTGACCAGGTCACACGGGGGTCAGAGCCACAACGAGCAGACGGTGCAAGGACAGCCCAGAGCGCAAAAACAACCCTCATTCAGTTCCAAGAGTTACCAGTCCCCTGCACTCTGCTTTTTAGTGCATCCGAACATTTCTCAAGCACTTTATACAGGCACGGTATGGAAAAAGCAGGGAGATTGCAGCTGTGCTCTCTCCTTGTCAGAAACCAAGGCAGCCCATGCCCACCCCTTATTTAACGATTAAGTTTAGCTATTCCAATTATTCTGACTGTAATGGGGAGGTTATCTGGGTTTACAGATAATCCTGTTACTCCTCAGTGATCTCCCACTGAACGCCTTGGTTTTCAGAACAGCACATGAGCAGAATTCCTGTCGATGTCTGTGCAAACACTCTCCATGACAAAACAGAAGGGAATCTGTTTAAATATGCTAATTCTGAGTGAACCAACACTGCCTTCTCGGCACCTCTGACATTTCTGCCAATGAGCAATACGAAGAGGAAAATGGATGATTCCTCATCCCATAAGAACAAGGAATAACCATGAGACATATAACACCAGCTACTTTCATCATCGTAAGATGCAATTAGCTCATTTCAGCATAAACCCTCAGGCATGGAAGAATAAAGCAAGTAATAATGATAAAATGAAAACAAACCACAAAGAGACACTAATCCCCTCATATAAAGGATATTTCTGAAAAAATACAGTGAGACAAGGCTTGTTTTTAGTGCTACAGAAGCACCTTCCGTGCATTTGCAGTCCTAACATGGCTCTGTTATGTAACTCAGGATGTTCAAGTCTACATCAAAGCCAGCAACCATGGACCTTCTAAGCAAAGCTAAATTTACTCTACTCTACTTATTAAATTTACCACCCAAGAAAAGCCCCACAGCTGGAGTGAAGTGTATTTTCTTACAATACTTTTCAAGGGTCCCCATCAATTAACCACAATTTTATGATCTGCAGGGTTTGTTTAGCATGTTTCTAGATCAGGATGTTGAACAGAAAGAAAATCCCTTTCCCATTTGTTAAAAGAGGTTATATTAACAGTTAATTCTCACACACCAGGTTCTACTGCACAGTCTGCCAAAAACCACCTCAAAAAAACCCAAAACAACCACAAACCCCAGAGAATTAAACTGACTTAGCAACTTCCATGTCACCATATCCTTTTCAGCTCCAGGA
>JAYRBT010000005.1:25917139-25953102 GCA_036023395.1 Myiotriccus ornatus | reverse complement strand
GGTTATATTAACAGTTAATTCTCACACACCAGGTTCTACTGCACAGTCTGCCAAAAACCACCTCAAAAAAACCCAAACCAAACCAAAACAACCACAAACCCCAGAGAATTAAACTGACTTAGCAACTTCCATGTCACCATATCCTTTTCAGCTCCAGGAACATCCAAAAATATCCTGGCAGAAGTAGTAACAAAAGGGGCATCCTGTAATGAGCAGTGACAGGGAACTGGAAAGGCACCACCGGGACTCCTCCAGGGCTCAGCAGGGCTGGCTGGGAAGGAACTTGGGACTCCTGATCCCTTCTCCAAACTGCCAACAGAAACGACTCCTCACAGACCAGGAGACATCAAAGGAAGCTGCTATTTGCAAATGTTTTGCTGTCTAATGAGGGATAATACAGAGCCAGGGTTACAGGGAGGGGTGACCTTGGGTCAGCTTTTCCTCCTCCTCTTTCTGCCCTTCTGGCTTTCCAGAAAAAACCCTTCTGGTGAAGTTCTGTTACTGTATGCTGTGTTTATCCGTCTGAGGTGAAGGAGACGCTCCACCCTGTGGTTAAACCACCCCGAGTCCTTCACAAATGTGATTATGGTCAGCATCTCAAAATGGGGAAAATGTTCTACTGGACTCCCCCTGTGCAGGAGAGTCAGTGGGCAACGAGCAGCAAGCAGGGACTGAAACACAGCACAGAGAACAATCCAAGCCAGGAGAGAGGGAAACAGAATTAAACAGAAGGGACAGAAATGAAGACGAGCAGAGGTGGTGAAATGCAGAGGACCAAGAAGAAATAAAACAAGATACAGGATGGGAGATGAGAGAAGTACCAGACAGATTATATTTAGTTCTCATTGACTCGCAGAGGGAAGCTGTAAATTAAATAGGTTATCTTTATTTAAATCCATGAAAATCAGTTTGAAGGAAAATCCCAATTAGCTTTATACTACGCAAACTACAAACTTAATAAAATCTAGTCACAGCTATTAGAGACGTAAAAAGGGCTTTCTCCTTCTTGAATATTACAAACACATACTAGACTATTAAAGCAATCCTACTGGTTCAAGAACTCTTCAATTCCTACAATATCCAGCTGATAGATTAAAATTTGAACTTCTTAGAGTTGCTTCTCTGCTTTGGACTTATTTAAGGACAAAGTAGATACTGGCTCTTTTAGACACTACTGCTCACTTCTCTTACTTAATTACTGCAGCCAGAAAGGATGACTGGAAAAGCTGGGAGTGCACTGCAGAACTCCCTGACCTGGACACTCACAGGTATTCCTGAAAAGAACACGGACACCCAAAGCTTGGTCGTGTTTCCATCATTCTTGCCAGCAGCAATTGCTGTTATCTTGCATTCCACTTCCCCAGCCTGTTCCTTAATCAATCCTTTCAGATCTCACCTGGTTATAATGTGCAATTCCTTATCTCCTCGACCTTCCCTCCCTCACACCTCCCTCCCAGGCTTTAACAGCCTCTTTGCCATTTTTCTCACCAAATTAAAGGAAATATTCATCGAGAAGAGCCACTTAAAAATGTGTATCAGAGAACACTAAGTAAAAATAGCTTCTTACTGCCTCTGACTCCCCAGTTCTGTAACACCACATGTTCACCTGCACATCCCTTTCCATGTGTTTATATGTGACATCCCTATCTCCAGGCGAGCAATATTTATGAGCTGCACACACTTTGTGCTTTTTCTCTTTTCCAGGGGCTGTTCTTCCTGGAACACTGAGAGGCCTTTAGGTACCTATGCATTTACAGCCTATATTACTGTGGGTCACTTGGCTTATCAAAATGAGATCCACCCACAGGTTAGAATGTTCAGTATGGGAAGTTCAATCTAGTGCATAAAAAGCAATTTGTGGTAATTTTTTTTTTCCTATAAACTGGTATTTAGTACTGTTTTAAAACTACACACCATACAGGTTTGTAAGAACGTGCCTATCATCACTTTCAAGGAGCACGTAGCACGGTCAGAGGATTAAGTGAAGTCCCAAAGAATATCAAATGATACTCAAATACATTCTTTTCCCAATGGCAAAGCGAGGACTAAACAGTTAAGACAAAACTACTTCACAGAAGTTCTTACTGATGACATGTGCAAACAAGTTAATGCCAAAAAAAGAAGTCCCAACAAGCAGGAGAGCTGATACCCTTTCCTTAAAACATGATGTGCATCTAAATGGAGACGCAAACATAGCAAATTTGTCACCACAAGCACTGCAGCACAGCCATCCTGCTCCAGTGCTGTAAGCAAGCCTGATCTGAGGAGCAGAAGGGTGCCCGTTGTGACTGGCATCTCCTCTTGCTGCCTGACACAGCTGGGCAGCGCTCTGATGGCAAAAAGAGCTCTGCAACAACGCCCTCAGCTTTTGGTCAGCCCCGATGTTATTAAGCTGGACAAAATGATTGTTGCAGGTGCCTTCCAACAGAACTACGTTATTGCATTTTATTGTAAAACCTCAGCGACCCAGCCCTCAGCCCTCCACTCACCCCTCTGATCCTGCAATTCCCGCCTGACGCCTTCAGGAGAGCACGGAGGCTTCCAAATCACAGCCAGCTCTGAGGGCACACAGCCCACAGGAGCTCAGAGCACAGCCAGAGGGACGTTTCTACCAGCTGAGCGGAACACAAACAGAGCCCTGCTTGGGAAAAAGTCAATAAAATTCCCACATTTCTTCTGGGATATGCCAAGAGCATCGTGGCGAACATCCTTAGTGTGCATTTTGGCACTGCAAAGCTCCCCAAACAGCTTTATAGCCATGCCCCAAAAGGCAGGTGTGCCTGGCCCAGCAATCCATCTAAATGACTTTGCTCCTACAAAAACCAGGCTCATTATCTTAACAGCCAGAACAAACGCTGATCAGGGCATTAGCAATATTGAGTCTCACCAGCACTTTCACCTTCTCAAGATCAGGGCAGAAAACTAAATTTGCTGTTACAGAAAGTAGGTTACGGCCTCTGGTGGAGAGATTAAGCAGAGGGAAAGGATTAACGTCCCATTACATAAGTGTCTATCAAGAGAGAATATGAAAGATGGAAAACATCAAAAACAGATAAAACCAGATCCGAGCCTAAACAGAGTATGGTACAAAGTTTTCCATGAAGTCCCTGCAGCTTATCCTGCAAAGAATCAGTGGGTGTAAACACAGGTTGCTGTTTATGGGCAAACCAAAAAATATGTGTCCAGGAAAACACCTGGAGTCTTTCATTCTTCAGTTCTGCTCTGCCATGTGACAGCTGCCATTTCCCCAAGTTCTCTTTTAATCAGAAAATATTTTATCTGCAAAGTCTTTCACTTGAGACGTAATGTCTTGCAAAGCTTGCAGAAAAATACGGTGTTCTATTCATAACGAAAATTTAAATAAACAAATTACAAAATGTATCTCAGAGCAAGGTAGGGAGCTGTTCATTTAGCAGATAATTCTGGTTTTATAATTGAAAAAGCTTTTATCTAACTTTTTCTTACCGCCATTGAATCTCCCTGCCCATTGCTGGTCCTAAAACCCAATGCAGTGTGACAGTGGCTCAATCAGCAGTCAGCAACATCAAAGGTCACAGCCCGTTATTTTCAGTTCAGCCTTGCTTTGTATCACAGGAAAAAAAGACAAAATATAGAAGTTCAGTCTCAAGACAGATTTTAAAATTATCTCTGTAGTTTTCCTGCAGCTGAATTTGCTGTTTCAAAGCAAACGGTAGAAAAAGGACCCAAAAGCTCTTCCCAATCCGAGCAGCAGTGTCGGCTACACATCAAAATAAGGGGAAATTAAGTGATATGAAAGTGGGAAGAAAGAGAAGATCCCTGAGCTCACCTCAAGGATGACACAGAGCAGATGGAGTTTCCACCTTTCCCTGAACACACAAGCAGTGCAGGTTCCCAGTGCCAAGGAGACACATTAACAGTGTATGTCCCAGGGGCCCGAGGATCATCCCTTCCTCCAGGAAGCACATTTTAGCCTGGGCTATGAAGAGGAAAAAAACCAACCCACAGCACCAGCTGTCCCTAACTCTCAGGCTCATCATAATTAAACAATCCATATTTTAGATTGTAACTACATTAATAAGAAGATATCCCTCTCTGCAGTGAAGTCAATCATAAGTAAAAAAGCACATCATCAAAAGAAAGATCCTTTTCAGACTGTTTGTCAAACTAGGCATTTTTACTTCTAAGCACAGAACTTACTTTAATTCCTCCTGATCTTTTGCTTGTATGTCCTTTTAACACGTAAACCCAAAATACTAGTATATAAAACTCTAACTTAAAAGAAGCATTTGTTTTTCCATTTGCAAATGACATAATTCCTATCATTCACACTCATCCTAAATATGTCACATATTGTAGCTTCATAGACAAAAATATACATAATGCATAAAACTTCAAACAAAATAGTTTTTGCTTCGGATTGGTTTTCCCAGTGCACCATTCCAAGAAAGCAATATAACACACTACAAAAGGGCAATACATTAAATTTGCAGAGGGGTCTTTTATTTGTCTTTGAAATTATTCATTACAAACAAATGCTCCAAGAGCAGACCTCATCAATAATTGACAGGATGAGAGGAGGAACCTTGCAAGACAGAAATAAACAGCGCTGGGAAACCTCTGAACAAAAGCAGGGAGGAGAAATACGGAATAAACACTCACAAACGACACCAGAGTGAGTTAAGCTAACCCACACCGACGCTGGCACTGTGACCATCACAGGAGCAAACCAGGGGGGTTGGGTTGGCAGAGGTCTCTGTCTGCATGAAATAAATCAAAACTGATACCTGACACAAAAATACTACATTAAAAGCACACTGAACACACCTTAAATCCAGACCAAAGTGCATTATTCTCACTGCAGGTGCAGAGCAAATGCATTTTTCAAAGGCACTTTTCACACTTATTTTCCAGCGGATAACGTAGAAATGGTCAGTGATGCTGCAGTTGTGTTTTTTTGATAGAACAAACATGTATTTCTGGGTGTTCACACAAAAAAAACCCAAACCAACAACCCAAACCCTGAAGTATTTAACTGCTAATTTGTAGGCCAATAATTCTTCATGCTTCGTTAGGCTTACTACTTATTTTCCAGCTGGCTCCCAGAAAGAGGAGAAGAGCAGCTCTTACCAGGGGCTGGCAACAATTCCAGGAGGCTGCTCAGCAGTTCCCACCCATCACTTCAAAGAGAAAGGGAGAAAGCCAAGGAAGGGATTTATCCCAGCTAGTCAAAATAAAACTGCATCCAGGAGTTGTCTCAACCCCACATTTTAAGGAGTTTTTAACACCAGAGGCACGAGTGAAGTCACTAAAGATACTGCCTGCATTCTCTTGTTACTTTTTGTCAGCAAAGTACTGGAACTTTTCAAGGAATCTTTTAATTCATGATGATCCAATTGCCATTATGGGAAAGCCTGCAGTGCCACCCTGCACGGCCCCTCACAAAAACCAAGGGCAGTAACTTGTAGAATTTTGGGTTTTACTTCACAACGACTTTTGTAAGACCAAGCGATGCCAATTTAACCCTAAGGAGAAATCATAACCCTATTTGAAATGAAGGGGATCATCATCCTGAGCATCACTTCAGGTCAAAGGGCAAGCTAAGCCCAGCCTGGATTAGCCATCCCCTCCTGGAATCCCGGTACTGTGGCACATGGCAGTCCCGCTGTCCACGGCTGTGCTGCTCCTCCCCTGGGCTGTGCATCCCACACGCTCCCCCAAGCCAGCACCGGCACTTGTCTGATCACACGCTGAACTAATCTAGGCCACAGCTCCCCCAGAGGAAAATATATCATTAATTTCCATCCAGGTCAGCTCCCTGATGTCCCCTCCCGGCTGCTCACACGAGCTCCGATGGCAGTGAAGCAGCGGAGGTGGGAAGGGGCAGCCGGGGTGGGCGAGGGGTCAGGACTGCAGACACCCCAACCCATCCCAGAGCAGCTGGAGCTCTCAAGGAACTCGCTCTCCATCAGCTTCACAAAAGGCAGCAGGGCTGTGCCACTCCACGTTTCACCCAGGACAAAGTTTACAGCTCCTCCGCACCCGGAAGGACTGGAAAGAACACTTGGCACAGGAGCTGCTTCCCCAAAATGAGAGCTCAGGCAGGACCCGGCACGATCGGTGAGCAGGTTTGACACAATCTCCAGATAGCTGTTTACCTGCTACAGTCATTTCCATCTCTCAAATATGTATCTCCAAGGAATTCCACCTGATGAGGCAGGGCAGGAATGCTCGTCTGTGAACAACAAAGGGATTGGGTTTGCCTGACCCTTGGTAGCTCATGACCATCTCCTGGGGATTTAGGGGCCTCCTGCCTTCCCCCAGTGCTCCCCAAAACATTAGGGAGCTCTCTGCTCAAGAAAGTTGTCTGCATCTCTAGCAACCAATAATTCTGTTTTATTTCCCCCCTTTGACTGGTTTTTGATGTCTTTCAGTATTATCCCAGACAACAGCAGCTCTGATGCATTTCCAAACGCAGCGATGACATACCGTGGTATTTCCTAATTTTCAAATTGCATCGAAACCAACGCGCTTGAAGCTCTAAAGAAATAAAATTTACATGGTAACCAGTCAGGCACAGAAGATCAAAACTTGGCCCCGAGACTCCCCTGCCAGGTAACTGAAGCCAAAAAATAAAAAGCTCAGCTACAAAGAAATGGAATCCAGCCAAGGTAATTTTGTACAAAACCACACCAAGTAAGAGGGCGATGCACCAGGAGAGAATTGGATTGCCAATCTCTCATCTTTTCTGTGAGAGACGTACGGCACTGACAGCACAGATGGCACCGACTCAGTCCTAATCAAAACTAATGAAGTTGAACTTGATACACAACCCTTTAACGAGCAGAATGTATTTTTGTTTTCCCAGCCATTTGAAAGCTATCACACAGCAATAAAATCATTTGGCCAGCACAATAAAGGCACAATGCAACATAACAGAGGTGGTGTTCTGTGAACACCTGAGAAAGTCTGTAGCAAACGATGACGTACAGGGATATAACTGCACTGGGGGTGACTTTCCTGTCCCAATATACAGATCAGTTGGTATCACATAATATTCATTTTTTAAAGGAAGATGCATTGCTCAGTTTTGTTATTTTTAAAAGAAACTTTACAAGGCAACAGACTTAAAAAAAAAAAAATCCCCTCATTAGCATTTAAATTCATATATTGCACGTACAGGGGAAAAGTGATGGTAATGACTTAGATGACATTTCACTTTGCTGGCAGCTACAGCATTAAAATTTTCATGCTTGAGGGTCAGAGAGAAATGAGGAAAACAGGTGGAATAACTAAACAGAGTTACCCCATCTACATCACTCTGTCAGCTCTGCATTCAATTCAAAACAAAAATTCCTGTATTTTATTGGGTTGTCTGTAATTCTTTTCAAAATAGAAATCAAAAACACTTCATAAGAAACAATATTAACTACTCACAAGGAGACAGAATTAGTGCATGGCTTACAGTCCAAAAAACAAATCAACAACAAAACCACACAACAGGCTTTAATTGTCAGTAAGATGAAGCAAGAAAATTCACCTCTGGCCCAGATCAGGCACAGTGCGTTACGCCTCCATTTCGAGCTGTCAACAGCCCTGCGTTATTCCATGGAAACATGGCTGTGCTGCTCCAGGCACCGAGGGGAGCAGAGCAGGCTCTGGCACAGCAGCACCAGCACCTGGAGACACCTGCACAGCCCCGACAAGGCAGCAGTGCCTGGAAGGGAAGTTTCCTCGGGTAATATAAAACTTGGGGTAATCTCCCCTTATCCTTCCTCCTCACGGGCTCCTGGCAGCCGGGCACCTGGATCTGCAGATTGCAGGCATCTGACTGCACGAGTCCCACTGCTCTGGTAGGAAATCATTCTGTACATATTGTTTACTTCTGATACAAATGCCAGCAAACCCTGAATCAACCACCCACACTTAGGGTAAACACTGAAAAAACCCCACGTTTCATCTGATCTGATTTTAAATAAAAAGTAAAACAAACAACCCCCCAAACTCCACGATGAAAGCAGTAAAATGTAAAATTACAAATTTAATTTTAACCCCCCCCGCCTCACTGAATTCCTGCTGTGCAAAGGAACGAGAGTGAGGAGCACAGCACAAAAGATGTAATAACGTAATAAACCCCCCCGTTCACGTTTTTATTAATTATTTTCATAAACACACATTGTGCCTTGCAATTAAAATTCCATGTGCCTGAGTTGCCATGGCAGCACAACTTCCACAGCACAGTAAATTCTTCCAGCTCAGCCAGGGCCAGGGCTCCAAAGCCGGGGGCAGGCTGGATCTGGGAGGCTTTGGGGCGACCGGTGCAGAGGGGACACAGATCAAGAGGGACAGGGAACTATGGATACTGGCTAGAAAAATCCACTGAAAAATCGATACTAAGCGTGCCTCTGGCGTTTCCAGGGCGGCTTCTGAGGAATGCAAATCCTGATTTCTTTTTTTTATTATTATTTTTTATTCCCCTCCCCATCTGACATCGCCTTCCCGGTGCCACAGTAGCTGCGAGCAGCGGTGCCAGACTCTGCGGGCAGCTCGGCCGCAGCCAGAAATAGCGCCGCTCCATCTGCCGCGCCATCGGCACGGCTGGACCCTCCGCCAGGCCAGCCACACGGGATGGGGGAGCAGCAAAGCTGGGGCTGCTGCAATGAACTGCTGCTTCACTAGTCACCCCTGCGAGGGAAGGGCACGGAGAGCCTGGGAAGCGGTGGGAGCCGCAACCATCAGCGCCGGGCACGGGCTGCGGGCGCTGCTCCGGCCGCGGCTCCTCCTCACATGACACCGCTCTTGCTTTCAGTTTCACAGAAATTAGGGATGGGTAAAAATAAACCTCAAATGCCAACTGCTGCAGCCAAAAATAATCCAGCTGGGGAGCCAAATCTAATGTTCTGAGTGAGTCAGCACCAGGAATTCGGAGCGAGGGTAAGAGACCGGGGCTTGCCCCCTCCTCGCCAGCCCCTCCGCCCTGTCCACCGCCCTCACAGCAGCTCACAGACACCGGGGCAGACCCTGTCGCTGCTGTTTCAAGACAGAAGAATGACAGGAGAGCATCTTTTCCTTTCCAGAGTAATCAGACAGCTCGGAATTTCGGAAGCAAACCCTCGTGCTGTTGGCATGTCCTTCAGTTCAACACATTTCACGCAGCGCCCACCCTGTGGAACGACGTGACCCCCGTGAGCTCACACGACCACCAGGGCTGAGAAACACCTGATTTCACTGCAAAACAGACTGAGCTGACTACGAAATTACTGTCTGGCACTGACAAACAGTGTTGCTAATTTGGGAAAAAGACATTATATTGGAAGGCCAGGTTCAAGGCCAGGTTGGACAGGGCTTGGAACAACCTGGTCTAGTGGAAGGTGTCCCTGCCCATGGCAGGGGGTGGAATGAGAGGAGCTTCAGGGGCCCTCCTAACCCAAACCATTCAATGGCTCTATGATCTTTGACTTTGATTTAGCCACATGGCCACACTGCTCTCAAATAAAAGCGATCTCTACCTAAAGGCTTTGACATCACTATTCAGAAGTTACATAAAAGTCAGCAATAGATTGCTTAGATTTATAAATCGATCCATGTAGAGCTGTAGTCAATAGACTGAGAATGCACACACTGCATTTTTTTTTTAAACAACCTGGTTCTGAGTGCATCTGCCATATCCCACAGGTATCGCCCAACATTCCTGATGCTCTGAATGCAGATCCCTCACTTCCCTGCTTGCTCCTGTATCCATCCTACAATGCAGATCACGGGCACTGATGACACTTCTGTACTCAGCACCCGATCCTGCGTGTGGCAATGGGCGTGCCCTTGTATCATTTTTTGATACAAAACCTGCTTTGACATAAACCACAACTGCCCAAAGCCTTTTCACTGAGAAAAAACAACATCAAGTAATAACCTTTTGTTTACCGTATCAAGATCTTTGAAGAGGTCAGTAATTTTGCAGCCTCGACATAAATGTCTCCAGCACTGCTCCAACCTACTTTTTAAGGAGTTTGTCTGGTTTCTGCATCTTTTTAGGATCTTTGTTGTAAGGATTACAGTTCTCCAAGAAGACCTGGAGAAGACCAGGTTGCTCCAAGCCCCATCCAGGCTGGCCTTGGACACTTCCAGGGCTGGGGCAGCCACAGCTTCTCCGGGCACCCTGTGCCAGGGCCTGCCCAGAGGCAGCAGTTCCAAAGGACGGCAGCTGGGGATCGATATTTTTTCCCTGACAACAGCCAGGATCTTCCAAAGCCTTCCCACTTCCCCTGTGTGAGCGCTCACCAGGCCTGCCTCCACGGAGAGATGAGTTTGGGAGCAGAGTGAGTACCTAGTGAGTAGCAGTCACTTGAGTATCTACAGAGCAAGTCAGTGGGAGGAGATAGCAAATATTCACATTTACTTTTTACAAGGTAATCTTTCTGACAAGGTAATCTCTAATGTACTCTAACCCACATACTGTTAACTTGCACACTCTTGACACTTTAAATATCCACTTTTGCTTCCCATGGGAATTCGCTCCAGCGAAACAGGAACATTAATTCCCTCTTTCTAGGCAGCTGCAGAATTGTAGTTTCTCATACGTGACTCTATCAATGATTTTGTTTCAATTATATGTTCAGACTGCCAAATTGGATAAAACACATCCTTTGTGAAACTTGCAGCTCATCCCTGAGAAGATAAATTCACCTGCCTGAATAAGCAAAAAAAAGCACAGACGAGGTTTCTTCCAAGCACTGAAGAATAATAATTCATGGAAAACTTGAGGTATAATCAACATAGCTTAAAAAAAACCCTCTTAACAGTACAGAAATAAACAGTGAAATTCGTCTGCAATTTTCAAGGTCTGTGACTGAAGCAGAGTCACAGAGCTGCTGAGGTTTGAAGGGGCCTCTGGAGACTGGCCAGTCCTAACCCTGCTCCCAGCAGGTTGCTCAGGACCACATCCAGCCAGGGCTTGAGCATCTCCACAGATGGAGATTCAGCTGCCTGCTCCTGTATTCCCCAGTGCTCACGGTCACGTGGTTTTCCTGGTCATTCACCAGAGTATCCCCATTTCAGTCTGTGCCCACCGACACCGGGTAACACTGTTGGCCTTGTCTCCTCACCAGCCTCGTCACCAGGGGTTTGTACACAAGGGTAAGACCTCCCCAAGCCCTGCCTTGCCTTGCCTTGCCTCCTCTCCTCTCTTCACGATCCCAGCTCTCGGCCTCTCCTCGGGCACGGGATGCTCCCAGCCCTGGATCCCCTCCACGGCCCGTGCTGGGCTCAGTTCAACGTGCCTTGCTGTGCATTTGCCACTGATATTTAAACCTGGGCACGTGAGGGTTAATAGAGGCCCCTTTCTGCTACCACAGGGCTCACTCTGGTCACTGTCTCTTCCAAAAATGCAGCATTGCCAGGAATGGGTAAAACACACCAGCTCACAAACCAATACCTTTGGAAACATTTCTTTAATAACATCTATATTTAGAGGAGCCTAACAACATTTTTTCCATTTCTGCAGCAGATGAGAAGTTTCCATCACAGTGAGGTTTCCAGGCCAGAAACCAGTGTTGTGCTTGTAAAATACTAACCCCGAAGCACTACAGGAGAGCAGCAGCACAAAAGGGTTTTATCATTACTCTTCATGCTTTAATTACCTTTATCAAATGCCATCTGAGATGAGCTATTTTTAAACCCTTTCACTCATTCTGTAATTATATTAACTTAACACAGATTTTATTCTCCCCTAATTACACAAGTCTATCCTAAATAAAACTTAATGTATTTGTGCAGAAAGTACCATAGGATATTTACACACCAATCAATCTGAAAACAGCAACAAGGTTAAAGCTGTCAGATAAACACACACAAGTTATAAAAGGGAAACCAGAGAATACATTGAAATAATTTAGCACGACAAAACAATTCAGTAGCAGGAATGAGTGGCCATTAAAAGATCTGCCATTATGTGGTGGAAGTACAATTTGTGATAATGTAAATACAAATTGATGTGGTGTCATTTATTATCACTTACGTGGTATCATTTTTTATGCTTCCCTTGGGAAAACGAACAACCAAAACACCCTTTTCTTTTTTCATTTCTCACTTTCAGTCTTTTGCTTTGCAGAGTTAATACCTGCCACTAAAATGGTAGTACTTGCCAAAAAGAAATGGGAGGTGATTAAAATACTTTTATTAGATCATAATGATTAATATTCAAAACTTTCAGTTTAATTTACGACCGATTTCTTAAGCAGGTTCTTTACCTTCGACAAATCTCAATTCTGGGTTAGATGGACAGTGGCCCTGGAAAAAAGATGTCCAGCGCTGAAACCATCCTCAGTAAAAAACTGTTGAAAGAAATTTAGAAGAACAAAGCCACAAACCCTATGGAGAGCAGCTGAGGGGGCTCAGCATGGAGAAAAGGAGGCTCAGGGGGGACCTTCTCTCTCTCTAAACTCCCTGACAGGAGGGGGGAGCCGGGCAGGGTCGGGCTCTGCTCCCAGGGGACAAGGGACAGGACAAAAGGAAACAAGATGCCACGTTTAGGCTGGACATCAGGAAGAATTTCTTCATGGGAAGGGTTGTAAAACACTGGAATGGTTATTAGACACCTCCACCCAGGGAGGTTTGGAGTCCCCACCCCTGGGGGTGTCCAAGGAACAACTGGCCGTGGCACTCGGTGCTCTGGGCTGGGGACAAGGTGGGCATCGGGCACAGGGTGGGCGTGATGGTCTTGGAGGGCTTTTCCAACCTCAGTGATTCTGGGATTCTGTTCTATATACAGGCAAACTGTACACCTGGATGCTGAAGAAAGGCAGGAGAGCAGCCCAATGGAAGGAAGGGAAAAGTTGCCCACTGGCCATGTAAGGAGACACAGCCCCAGAAGAACCAACAGAGTGATGACATCAAACACTTCAAAAACTAACCCAAAACTCGGCATACAGGGAAAAAATGAGTGAACTGCCACGGACTAACACGCACCAGCAGCACCTGAACTGGAACTAGTGTCAAAAGCTCTTTCATAAATTTCCTTTTCCAGGAAAGGTCCTGACAAGGCTTCGGAGCCGTGTTTGGACGGGCTTGTCCCGGTCAAACAACCCTCCCGCCTTCTTAAAGCCCAGTAGCAGCAATGCCAAGGGAGGCAGAGCACACCCATCTCACATCTGCTGTTTGCCTCAAAGCTGGGACCTTGAGACACGAGAAACAGCCATTTAAATCCTTCTTAAACCAAGGACAAGATTTAATCCAATTGTTCCGTATCCTCCCCAGCGAGCGCTCAAAGGCGGCTCTAAGCTCTTCCTCAAACAGTCAAAGAAAGCAGACTATCATCACAAGGGGGGTCAAACGTTGGACAAAGGAGGGGAGAAAAAAAAAATCAATCTACTACCATGAAAAACTCTTTGTAATAAATCCAAATCTTGGTAGAGAGTCTATTAACACAAGTCTAAAAGGTGAAGAATAGAGAGAAGGAGCAAAGATCCCGAAACATAAAACGTTCGTGCTGTTTGGTTTGAAGGGCCTCTCTCTTTTACACATTTTGAGCTGGATCACTAAGTGCTTTTTAGGAATATTCTTAGCATTGTGTAACTTGCACACATGTGCTAACTCGAAATACAATGCAACCCTCCATTGTTCTGGAGAGCTAAAGGAATGCCAAGTATAGCTCAAATCCTGACAATATTTTTTAAAAATACCTAATTCGTTCATTCCATGTTCTTCTGCTTTGATAATTATTTCTTTTCATCTCTCCCTGACTCACACACTGAGGTAACCAAAGGAGAATGAACAAATAGAGGTGGGAGGAGAGTCGAGAAGTGGCACGGACTTGAAAAGCTTTGAATGCCTTCAATCATCTGGAAAATCACAAGTACCAACCTTTTAACTTCTGTAATTAAAGACTCATGACACATAGTCCTCAGCAGCTTTTAGGAGATCACTACTAGGTACAATTACATTTTAAAGGCTTTTCCTCATTTTTAGGCTGCTTTTACAGTTTCTAACACAATATTTAAACAACCATACTCTGAATTCCATACTGGAAAACAGAACATGACTTGCAGTGGTGAAGGGCAAGAAGAAACTGGTGGGGGGACACCAGAGAGGGGCCAGAGCTCTGCCAATTCCTCAGCCACGCTGGGGTGACACGTTCCTGCTCAGCTCCCGAGGGAAAAGCACACCTTCAGGTGATGGGAGGAGGGAATGACAGTAAATCTGACACATCCACACCCCTTCGGAACACTCCCAGGGACAGCCACTCCACCACCCCCTGGGCAGCCGCAACTGCTAAGCTTGTTTATCTTCTAAAAGTTCGAGCTCAAAAAGCAGCCTGACATCCCTGAGTGCAGGGAGCCCTCCAAAGCACTGCTGGGCTGCCCTCCCCACGTGGACTATGAGCCAAGAGCAGAGAGAATCTCACAAACGGGAAAGACAAGAGGCACGACGGCGTCCACCACCAGGTTTTAACTGACGCCCATTTACAAACCTGTGGCGAGATTTTGTAAGTTTTTGCTTCAAACATCTTTGTACTCTCAGTTTTCTACCTAATTTTGGCAGCTATTGTCAGCTGGTACTTTAGGAGTACAATACATATTCCTGAAAAAGGAGATTGCATGTCACCACTTGCTGTGCCACATCCATGCAAACCCACACCCACAAAGAATTCTATTAGATAATTGGTCATATTTGAAGAATAAGAACCTGATTTTGTAAGAACTAAAAATTGCTCAGCACTCCCTGCAATTAAAAGACAATGGTATGTACAATATGCTGCATTTCAACCCTAAATTTAGATAAATCAGTATGTCCAAATCCAACACAGAAAGTCTTAAAGAAATTATATGCATCAAACACACAAGTAAGATTCTGTATTTAAGAGAAAGAAGTGAAATACAATAGAAAAAAAAAGGAAACAAATTGCATTTTAAATCAAGTTGAAGTGCATGGAAATAACATCATGGAGACAAAACACAAGGCTGCAAAACAAGGCTCCTTTTCTTCAAGGTTCTTTCCTTCAAGGAGAAGGAGCAGTAATTCTATCAGGGCTCGGGCCCAGGAGATGGGAATCAGGACAAAGGGAATGCATTTGAAAGTAATCCATGTCAGACCTGCTAACACCACAACATACATCTCTTTGACATTAACAGAGACCAACAGACACAAATAAAGTGCAGACAGTACATAATCTGTTTATATTTCTACTCTGCTTTTTAGTTAGGGATGGATTTGGTGAAATGAAAGGGTTTACTGAAAGCTATAGACAAACTTCTGTGATTTTTCAGTCATTATTTAAGAGCTGTTACAATTAGAGACTGACAAGTTCTCCTGAAGAACAGCATCCCTCTTGCTATGCACGGTTCTCCAGCACTAAATGTTTCATCCTGTTTATCCTTTGCAAACAAAATCAAAGAACTGTTCGTTTTAAGTCCCAAAACACAAATTTTATCAAGGCCTTAATAAATGCTCAGACCTTGTGGATTCCAATTCCTCTGGTTTTTAATAATAAAATCATAGCCAGGATTGGTTTGGTAACAGAGTTTGTACCTGATGAAATGGGTATGTAAAAGCATTTATGGAGGGTTTTTTCCACACAGTATATTTTTCAGCAGGCAGAATACATCTAGGTCCTGCAAAGAAACAAACCCCAAACCTTTCCACCTAACAGGAGAAACAGCAACCAGCACTGTCCAAAGGACTGTGCACGTGGAATTAGCACTGGTACATCCTACCAAGGCAGACTTTTCCCACTCCCACACCAGAGGTGGGGCAGGCAAATGGGCTGAATGAAGTTCTCGCAACAGTGAGGAGAATGAGGAGAGTATTTTCAGAAGAGCAAAGAAACAAAAGCATGGTCAGGTTTTTTCCCTTAACTCTCAACTGAGACCTTCCCCTTCCAGAATTTCTACCAATAATTCCTCTTAGCAAATACAGGTCTAAGAGAACCTAAACCCCAAATAAAGGAGTAGGAGTAAGGCAAGAGCCTGAAAGGAAATGCACTAAGTAAATTAATGACATTGATTAGTACCTGCACAGTCTGGGAACCACAATACATACACCCAAGAGTGCACTGACTCACACAGATGTAACTCTGTTCACCCCTCACAGAAAACACAACAAAGGGCTGGGCAGACACATCTCAGCTGGAGCAGCAATGCTTCTGGCCCACGTCGGGCACTGGAATGGAGCAGATCAGTCACCAACAAAATGTGGGCCTGGCTCAGAAAACTGAAGAACTACCTGCAGTTTTTCAGAACAGAAAACACTGCTCAACCACATCCATCATCATCTGAAGGTTTATTTTTTGCATACACCTGCACAGAGATTCAAGATATCCCTCGCTCCAAACAGCAGCCAAAGGAGCAGGTTTTGTATCATTTCCCACGTCACCATTTGCCTGTTTCTGTGCAACCCCTGGGAAACATTCCATCCGAGAGAGCAGGTTACCCAAACCCCACCTGCCTGCCTGTGAAAGCTACTTCTCCTCTCTGGAGCCTCACTGGCCTCTGCTCCCTCTGTCTGTGCCTCCTCCAGGCCGGCAAGAGGAGCATTCCAGGCTCCCAGCAGTGGGGCTGCTGCCTCATTTCACTCCACACAGCCCGGCTGAGCAGGGCTCTAAATCAGCACTGCTCTTGGGTTTTACTCTTAGTTTTTAACACAAAACACTGTTACTTTGCTAAGTCAAAACACTGGGCTTCCATGCATCCACCACAAAATATTTTCCCTCCTGGCACGATGGGGAATCGGGAGTATAAAGAGATCCATGTATTACACAACAAGAGCAGCAGGGAACTGAACAGAGTGAGGAAAAGTTCTTAACAGAAATGGAAAATGTAACTATTAAGATTCGTGCAACAGCTGTAATGCTTGATTTAAATTGTGTATTTTATGTATATACAGTGTGTTAGATACTAAAGGAATCTGAACAGCATAAAAATTTAAAAGCAAACTATATTAACATTTGACTTGAAAGGAGAAAATGACTGACTATAATTAAGACAAATGACTACACTACATACCCATTTAGCATACAGAACATTATACATTGTCACTGGATTTGGAACATTTTATGCTAAAACCTTTCTTAAGGCAGACAGGTGTCATTTCCACTTAGCCGTGGTTACATCTCTTGGCAGTGAGTACGTGCACTAAATATGACCAATGTTCACGGGAATGAAGGTTATTTCTTTTAGACAGTAGCATTCAGAAGAACTAACTGTCTCTAATTGGTTTCTGCCTGCGAGCACCTACACTGCTGGGAATGACAGAGGCACAGAAGCATTGCTGCCACACAGTGCACCAGCAGTGTAGAGGGTTTACACCAGAAATGAAGACTAGAGACACTGGAGAGTCTACTGACACTTCTGATGGTGTAAACTGTACACCAATTTCTGAGGAAAATTGAAATTAGTTTAAATGGTCACTGTCGTAAAGTCAGAAAATTAAGGTAAAATGAAGTTGATACATTTCATTTTCCTGCCCCTTCTTAAGAAAATTAACTCTGTACTGAAAGGAACCTCCTGCAGGCTTTACAAAACTTTCCCTACCTGCTGCAAACACCTTCTGTTTCAGTAACTTTAACAGCAGGGACTAAATGTTGGCACTGACACCACTCACACCCCACCTTGTCACTGGAAGCGTTCAGGGGTATTGTTTCTGTTTCAAATCTGTTTGTCAGAGCTTCACCACCACTCTGCGACCTCTTCTTTATCCTGTCAGCTCCCCGGTATTTGTTGCAACAAATCCCAAGGCTGCTTTCAGTGCCCAATTACAGAACAAGCTTTTCCTCTAACTGCCTGAGACAGCTTTTCATTAAAGTTGCTCTCACCAATACATCACTATTAGCGATGCATTAAAATGTATTTTTAGCCTCATTTCTTATGGAAATGAATCTTTCCCACCTACTCTGTGGGTTCCAGCTTTCCCTCAGTTTGTACCCCCGTTCAACATCCACGGCCAGGGCCAGCAGGACACGGTTTTCACTGGCACATAAGGAAAGGCACCTGGCACTTTTAATTGTTGCTCATTTAATTATTGTTAAACAAATTGTTTATGACCAGCAGCCCAGAAATAGAAAGTAAATTACTTCAAAATTAGAGTTTTCACTAAATCATAGCCTTCCTTGCCTCCCTACAAATCTGCCCTGGCCAGCACTGAATGCAAAGGAAACAGTTGTTTTATCTGTGAATCAGTAACCAGTTACCTATTAAACCCCACCTCGATATTTCTGCAAGGCTGGAACGCTCCATTTGGGTGGGGGTTTTGTTTCCAGGGAGGGGGTGGCTTCAGTAGAGGAGGTTTGGGAGCTTAAAATCCTTGACAAAACTGCTCTTGTTTTAAGGTTTGGCCAAACCCTTCCTCTGCGCTGTTATGCAGACGTTCCTGTTTGGTATTTAGGTAACCCCGAGCAAGTTGGTCTCATATAAACTTCTTCATCGTTCACTTTTGCTGTTTTTCTAAGATTCAAGTTACTCACACAGCGACATTACACCACAGAGGGCCACAACCACTCCCCTGTCCACAGATCTTTTTACTTTTAGGGTCAGCTGTGTTTTAACCGTTATTAAAACAAATTCATTCTGCTCTTTCCTCGAGAACTTCAAGGACTTAGTTGTTCTTCTGGGGAGGGCAGGACTGAGACCTTTGCTTCTGCACAAAGACAGAAGACAGTAAAGGGGGCTGTGATGGGCATCATCTGCAGCGTGAGGAGCCTGGGGACCATCACCCCAGCACTCACAGATACCTCTGCACAGCAAGAACAGCTTTTCTCAGCTCCCTATTCTGAAGAAAGCATCATGCCTTACACTACAAACAGTGCTTCAAAGCAGTACATTTATTTACAGTTAATAATTCATCCCCACTCTGTTCTCCAGAAATAACACTATCCGTGCAATTTATCGCTCACATAACCCTCCCGTAAGCAATGCCACAGCAACCCCATAAACCAGGGATTTAAGGCTCCACAGTCACATCCATGTAAGTATTAGAATTATCCTGCTATTTTATTCAGGCTTTAGAAAGCCAAGTGTAGTGGAGAACCAGCATTTCCTGCACCAACAACCCAGACTCTGCCCACAGTTTTGCTGCCCTGTCCATAATTGCTTGGGTACTGCTCGGATCTTCTTCTCCACCTAGAAATGCCATAAGCTGGAATAAATAACTGTTCTTGGAGGCACAGGAAGTGTGGCAAGGGTGGTATCAAGAAGTTATTTCTTATACAGTGGTCAGGGAATGGCACTCAGTGCAGACAGAGCACGCAGGCACCTCTGCCAAAGGACGCAGCATCTGGCACATTTTAGAGCAGTGGCTGTAACAAAGGGAACCGCTAAACAGAGGCCCATTCTGAGGCTTGCTGGCTCCAGGATACAGTTTTTTTAAATACTACACCACTCTCCTGATTCTTATTTTTACGGGGACAAACTGGCCACTGATGTCGGTGTAAGATTTTTCTTGCTGTTTTATCTGGTAAGGTATGTTTGGGGTTGACCTCTAGAAAATGCAGCCTCATCAGAAGCAGAAGGTCAGCCTGAACCTCCCCTGGCTCAGCTTGAGGCTGTGTCCTCTCCTCCTGCTCCATATGGGCTGGGAGAATAACGATAGCAACTCCAGCAAAGCTGTCCTTAAAAGGAGCCACCTAACTCGGAGTTCCCATAAAAGCCTGGAATTGTGTGGCTGGTGGGGACAATATTAAGAAGTGCAGTTCTAAAACCGGGTTTGTAAAAATGCATCGTTTCACCTGGACAAAATCCCCTCCCTGCCCCACTGCAGACACTGGCTCCTTCCTCAGGCAATGGATGCTGCTGATCCCTCCTGATCACTCCGGGGCAGTTTTGCCTCACACCAGGAATTCCCAGGGGCCAAGCAAACAAGGTGTTCCCCAAACGGCTGATACTCTTTTCATCCTGTTTTCCAGTGATTATTGCTCAAATCAAGACAGCACAGACAAATGTAGCAGTGCCAACTTCCAAGAAAATTCTGATTTCTAACATAATTGTTTTGTTACACAAACCGTGGAATTGGAAAAAACACAGGGAAGGAAGGGATGTTGTTTGCTTCTTGGCATTAGCAAGAAGTTAAAAAGAATTCTCTACTGGATGATGGAAAGAGAGAGGAAAAGAAATAGTCTGTTGCAACAGGGCAGAAAAATGTCATTTATTCTTACCCACCCACTAACTCCTATTTTATTTCTTATCCATTAGATGAAGAGCACTTTAAGTCACCCACACCATCACCCACCCTGGACACTGCACAAAGTGGGACTGCTGAGTTTAAGAGCACAAAAATGAATCAAAAACCAATTTAATGGAAACCCAGCCCAGCCAGATCAAGCTCTCCTACTTATGGTGCAATTGGTGCCACCACTGTAAAACAAATCCTGAGGCATTTGTTTCCTTTGATTGCATTTATCTCCACGTGGTTCAACCTCTCACCCAAACTTTTTTATCCACTTAAAATCTCTCTTTTGGAGTAGAAAAATGAAACTTGGAAATAGGTTTTGATCAACAAAAACATACTTGGTTTGTAACCGCTTTCTATCAGTTGTTCATGCCCTGGAGACTTTTAGTTCTGAATTTAAACTAAAAAGCAGTAGTGGAAAACGTGCTATTTGACAACTCGATATTTATCAGGAGGAACCACCTAAGCGGCCTCTGAAAAGAATTCAGACTTTCTATGAGTTTCAGTCCCTCTCACAACAGCTCTTCCTCTCCTGCTGCTTCCATCCAGGATGCTCTTGGGACAACAGGGAGCAGTGGTTAGAAAAGCCTGGAAGCACCTGGTTGGAACTACACGGAAAAGGGAGAATCAGAAAGAGAAGAATGCCAAAATAAATAGAGTAAAAAACCACATAAATTAATGGAAGACAGGAGGAATGAAAACAATCCATTATGTTGATGGATCCATCAAATTTAACCGATAATAGGATTTCTGTCAGTGTAACCATCAATTCCAGCAAGGCAATACAACAATAAGAAACAAAGTAGATTTAGGCTAAATGGCCACAATCCCTAATTTAGCTTTAAAAAAAAAAAACAAACATCATCTGAGTTAGAAGAAAATTATCAAATTTCAGATCCCAGTAAGTCTACAGACTACCTGTGGAGATTATTTACTTGTTTTAGTAAGAGATCCTCAGTTGTTGAGTTGCCTGAACGAGATTTTGGGTTGCTCAGCAATCCTGGAAAATCAGGCCAGGTCTCTTTAGGAGCTTCAAATGAGTATCTGAGACCTGAACTTTAAACCCCCCAGTTCCCAAGGGCTGCTGTGTCTCTGCTGCACCTCCGGAAAGATCACAGGAGCCAAAGCCCTGGAATCCATGATGGATCATTTTTGTCTCGCAAAGTCCAAGTTATTCTCGATTATTTATTGCCTCTCTAAAAGCCACTTGAGCATGACCTTTAAATGTAAAGATTTGAGCCTGTGGGCATCTCCCTTATACTGCTGAGGTTTGGAAGAGGGAACAAGCTAAGCCTGGAAAAGGGAACCTCAGAGGGACAAACGAGGGCTATCAAGAGGTGCAAAATTACTCAGAAACTCTTGGTCATATCTTAATAATCAGGGGGGTTGGTTTTGTTTTAATCCGATGTATTTGTAGAGAATTTATACATGAAACAGAAAAAAAAACCTACCCAAAGCTTAAGGAATATAAACTGAACATAAATTTTAGAGACTGAGAAGGCGCCAGAACAGATCAAATTTGGATCATCATCAGGTATTTTCTTCAAGAAAAAAATACGGATGTGTAACCAAGAGAAAAAGTGGCTGTTTAAAACCATTTAAGAAAAAAGGAATTAAAAAAAAGTTCCTTTTTTTTCTAAGTAATTTTTAGTAATAAAAGTCTAGTAATTATTAAAAATTTAGTAATTAAAAATATAATAGGCTTTTCTAAATAATCTTTCTCTTCACAGGTCTAAGTAAATGACTTTCATGGAAAAAAAGGAACATTATAGAAATCAAAACTAGTAAAGGTGAAGATAACTGTCCAAGGTGCTTCTCTTTCCTTTCACGCTCTGTCCTACTGAGAGAGATAAATTAACTAATCAGAAGTGTAAAAACCACGCCAATATTTGATAACAGCACACGAAGAAACACCCTCACAAATAAAACTGAAGGTTTTAGGCAAAATATCCTTAAAAACACTTCCAATTCCCACCTTTCCAAACCCACCCACCCACCAGGAAGCGAATTAAAGCTTTAAAAAGCCACCCTGTCACTGAAGGGGAAACGCCTCCCCTGGCTGTGCTTTGTCCTGTTCGCTTCAAGGTTTCGGGAACACCGGCTGGAAGAGCTCCAAGGCCGGTCTGGAATTCCTCCCCTGCTCCCAGATGGAATCCCTGCGGGTGACAGGGCGGGGAGGAAGGACGTCCTCCTTTGTGCCCTTTCCCACGCAGAGTGTCACCCCCTGCGAGCTCTCTAAGTGTGAACTCTGACAGCCTCTAACCACACACCCGATCGATACCCAAATCTTCGGAAACAAGAGACCAGGATACAAATGAAAAGGGGGGAAAAAGTACCTTTTCTACCAGTGCTGAAAGGGAGTTTTCAATCCAGCTGGTTTATCAAAACTACTCATTTGTCAGGAGGAGTAAACAACCAGGCCTAAGTTTAATGGCAGAGCTACGGCTTTTTTTAAGTGTTAAACCTAAAATTACGACAAATGTTATGAGTATATTTTAATTAGGCTTCAGAGCTACCAATTTTTTGAACCAAGCCTAGGAGGCTGGAATAGTTACCACAAGCCAGGATACAAATCCACGGCACAAAATACTGAATCCCCATTTCAAATTTAATTTCACGGAACTCCAAGAAGAGTGAAATCTAAATATAACACAATGTATGCTAATATTGCCCTAATTTTGAAAGAAAACGATTAATAGGAAAGCAGGTCAACTCCAACACTGCCAGAGACGCTGCTGCAAAGAACCAGCAAGAACTGAAGAGACTGAACTGAGATAAATCGTTCTGGCCACCTCTAACAGCACAGGCCACAGCCCGGCCTTGATTTATACGCATGAGGTTATTTTGTTGTGACAACAAAGGCAGCAGAACAATAAACTGAAGTGTGACCAACAACCTTCTGTTATGCAGGAGGTTCTCCCACGATGAGAAAGGGCTCCTTGCAGCAGCAGCCAGCAAAGTACCTCGCTAGAGCCCTACACCACAGTCACACAGCTGAGGGACAACTGGGTTTTACATAAATAGAAAAGCACATCTTTCATTTAAAAAAAACCCTACTGAGATTCCTACTCTAATCTTGGATGTTCAAATAGTCCACCAGACAAACTGGACAGTAACAGATGAGAGCAGCAGAAACGAGACTGAATCAAGATTAAATCTCATCCTTTAATCCAGCCAAGGAATGTTTCAATGCCTTCTAGGTTCACATGGTCATATTTCACTCCAAGGAAAAATGGCCAGCATGCTGTTAAATTAAAAAAAAAAATCAAAGCAATGCAATTAGGGGGAAAGGGAGGGCTCGACAAAGAAACTCTAATAAAATTTAAGCCAAACTCTTTAGAGGTGAGACCGAGAAGTTTTTAAAAAGCAGATCTTAAGGACATCATTTGAGCCTCTCCTGTGTTTACCACAATTATATCTAAAGCTTTTTTGCTAATACGGAATAATACAGCACAACATTCCTAGAACTAGCACTTCTTTTACATGCACGGAAAAAAAACCCCACACTGCTTTTAAATCCTTCCTCTCGATTTGCTTATTCAAAAACCAGCCTGAACCCGTGCAGTGCAGCGTAGCAAAGCAGAGCCCAGTGTCCTCCCTCTTCTCCCTCTCATGGTCAGCGATTTTTGGAGCGGCATTTTTTTAAGAGAGACGAGAAGTTTGGTGGAACACAAGTTAACACGCTGCCTCCGGCCGCGCACACAAACAAGGGGCTTTCCGAATCACTTCCTCACAATTCCCAGGTTCCCCTGAAGGCAGTGGGAATTGTCGTGCAGCAGAATGAAGGGCTGAACTAAAATGTACGTAATAATTAATAATAACAAGCCATCGTATTTTAAGGCTGCAAAAAAAATGCTTTGGGATTAAAATATTGCCAGGTTTTGATGGTTTCTAGACTGCACACATTGTTAGGAGACATGTTATAAATGCCGGTGCCCACACACCTTCCTTTTTCAGTGTTTTAAATTAAAGAGCGTTTCCAATAATGTAACAGAAAAAACAAACCCCAAACCCACAATACAAACCAAATATCCACATGAAATGTCATCATTTTCTGTACCAGCACATTGTTTTTCAAAGTATTATTACTTTATAAGAAGTAATGCCCACGGTCTTGTTGGCTCCTGCAAGTCCACTTAAACCTTGCTCCAAGAAAATGAACAAGACAAACTCAGTCACGGAAATAACTTCAACACCAACATCCAGAGCTGCAATCCTGCCTGACGTTTTCCCATCTTTTCCACAAAATGAAGAAGAGGGAGAGGACTCGAGGTAGCCTCAAGGTGCAGGAGCACATGGAACTGCAACACAGGAAAACACATCTGACCATAGAAAATCCACTCCACGATTTAACCACTCAAACCCAACGAAGAAAGGACCTGAACAAATCACCTCTTGTTCACAGAACGTGACTATTGACACTGCTTTTAAAAGCAAATGAGAAATGTTATTGGGGCAAATGGGTGTTAACCGATCTAATCACAAACTGAGGGGAGTCAGCTCTCTGCAAAACCTAGTGAGGAGGTAAGAGTTCTGGAGATTTGCTGACAGGTAGGGCTGTTTCCAGCTCTGTACATGCATCAGCTCCAGTTCTACAGAGATCTGCTTTGCCTTCTGGTTTTATTTCTCAGTACCTGGTTTCAGAAAGCAGGTAAGATGCTGTGATTAGGAGGGGAGCAGCGTGGTCGGACAAGACCCTCAGCACGGCTCTTTAAGGTACCTGCCTCTGCTGTTTGCTGTGCTGTCAACTTTGGGGACTGCAGAAATACCTGAGAAAATGCCGGTGAGTTGTCGGGCACCACAAGCCAGGTGTCATCAGCCACAACAGGCTGCCAGGGCAAGGCAATTCCATCAAGGATTTGGTTGTTCCTCTTTGAACACATCATGGCAGTCCCCGCCCTTCCTTTTACCCTCTCGGTTTGACACCACGAGTTTTCCAAAGGCACGAGGCAGCAGAGGACTTGTTGGAGCTCTGCTGAACCAGCTGCAGCTTGGCTGGGGTACCTGACTTAGTGCAGGCATCCCTATTCTTGCAGCATCCTGTTTTAATTTTAAAATCCTAATATTTAATAGGGTTAAGAAGCCCTTTTTGCTGTGACTGCCTATAAAATAGCTTGGCTCTTCATTACTAATTTTTTTTTAAAAGAAGTTTACCCCTAAATACTTGACATCAGAACTAGCAACACAGTTCCCCTTCACAACTGCGTTGCTGGTGCTTTTCCAGGAGGTGTTTTGCTTCCGTAGCGAGAAAAGATGGAGACAGTTGATCATCCTGACACTTCTCTCAGTGCCACCTTACACACACACACACAGACACAGACGTTCACCCCTCACTCACAGCTTCATGCAGAAAAAGCAGCTGAGGTAAACTGGGCATTCTTTTCCTGACAGACCGAGTACGAAAAGAAAACCTTCAGAGTCAGTAGAGGAGTAATAAGGATGCACCAAGGGCAGGGAGCAGGAAGGGAAGAGCAGACGCTGTAGGTCCTCTGGCATCAACACTGTCTGCAACAACAGCTGGGAACAGATGCCTAAGGATAAGGATAAGAACAGGACAAGCACAGTGGGACACACAGTCTCCCAGCCCTGGGTAACCTGCAGCACTGGGGCTCCTGGGCCAGAAGCACAAGGACAGCACTTAACACGCCGTTCCTCCTTGAATTTCCCTGGCTTTTTAACCCATGGCAGCTTTTGCCATGCAGAGACTCTCTTGGCAGTACATCCCACAATGCACTGTACACAGTTTGGTTTCACAGTTTTTCATTTTAATTTTTTTTTCCCCACTGGAGGAGAAACAGTGAGTGATTACAGCCCATTCTTCCCAGGACATTCACGACCTCACAGGTTTCTCATACTCCCCTGCACCTCAATCCTTTCTTTTCTAGGTTGGAAAATCCTAAAGACTTTAACTCTTCCCTGGAGAAGAGGAGCTCCTTTGCCATTCCTCAGAACTCCTCCCAGGTGTGCTAACATGGACTGGGTACACTCGGGATTCAAGGCCCAGGCACAGCACAGTGATGGTAGAGATGATTTCTAACCACTTTGTTAATTATTCTTATAATTACTAATATCTCAATTTTTGCTAAGCCATGGCTCATTAAACTACCATCTCCAGAAGGTGACTTAGAGGAACCCCAAATCCCCTGACAGGAAACAGACCCAATTCCTTCTGTTACTGTATGAAAACCAAGACCTGCTTTTCTTCAGAACCAATATTTCTATTTAACCTCTTGAATTTCACCTGCCACTTGAAATCCAAGTCTTTCCCAAAATAAATGATCAACAGGTTTTCCTCACATACAACACATTTCAAATCTCTTTATACCAACAGGAAGAATTTTAGTCTTGGTATAAATTTATTTTTGAACAAAATCAATACCATTATTACAAGAGCACTTTGTTATGATTTTTATTTTCAAATTACAGGCATTACTAATGCAATGAAATTCATAAAATAAGATGACCATTGAAGCACAATTGTATCAAGGACCAACCATCACAGACATAAATTTTCCCCAAGAAAGGGATAACGTGGACAAAACTTCCAGTGGCACTTAACCAGTAACTCCCCTATTCTGCCATCAGAACCAGAGGAAATACAACAGACAGATCAAGTATCTCCAAAATACCCGTTCACCAGCAAAAGAGTTTCTTTAGTTAGCAACATGTTCAAATAAAATCAGTGGCAAATAATATTTCAGCCCAACAGACGAGGTTGGAGAACTTGTCATCTGTCACTGAGGCTCTTGCCAAGACACCTGAAATCTGGTAAACAAGGTACAGCAACACTTCTTTTAGATGCAAAGAAATGCAACCTAAACAGATGTCAGACTGGATGCAGTTCCCTTCAAGGAGATGATCTTTGCAGTGCTCTCACGAAGGGTTTCACCTCTGTGAAAGTCAACACAGCTACACAACAGCAAACTCGGGTTGCAAATTCAAATTTAAAACTGAACTGCAAAAAACCCGAAAGCCAGAGACCCAGTAAAGCACAGCCAGCAAAGGAAAACGATTCACTGGTTGTGAGTTCCCAAGTTAAGAGATCACAGAAAATGAGGTCTCCAGAAGTCCTGAGTCAAAAACCCACAAATCTTAAATTTCATTTTGAAAACAAATGTAAGCAGAACTACATGCTAATTTCTGGCTTTTCTGCGTGGCACCTGCATAAGCCAACAGGAGATATTGCCTGGAGAACACCCAACATGACAAGGCAAGCGGCTGTGGAGAGAGGTCTGGCATCTCCAGGCTGTGTTTGCTGTCCTGCCTTTGGCAGTTTTAGCACACACTCAGCGCTTCTCCAGCTCGAGCCACAGAGTGGTCCCCAAAGCCCCTGCAACGCACAGAAAGCTGCCACTGAAACCTCGCCATGAAATGACTGTTTACAACCCTTCTGTACACACAGATGCATCAAAACTGCCCTATAAAAACTGCAGCGTCCAAAACCCACCGAACACAACGAAACTCTCAGGGAAGGCCCCGCTGGCCCGTGGAGGGCACAGAGGAAATCCATTAAAAGCCCTAATAAACACAGCTCTCCAAACCCTTGCTGAGGCAGTTTAAGGCACTGCTGCCCTCAGTTGTCTCTCACCCCTCTGTGAAGGATTAACTCCACCAGAAGGAGTTTCAGCAGAGGGCAGGCACACCCCTCATCCTGGTACCCAAAAATGGGTTTGTGCTGAGCCACCAGTGACCCCAAAGAGCCACGGGAAGAGCAGGTTCTGCCAGTGCCTCTCTCAGGGCAGAACAAATTTGCCTGGTCACGGATTTGTCTGTTTGCAATTCTAAATATAGATGTCACCCAAGAACTTGTCAATAGTACCTGCATAGGCATAAATAACCCTGGAGAGATCTTACAAGGACTGGAAACTCTCACCTGTACAGGTGTTTGAAGACTTCCCTGCCCAAACTGTATGAAATTCCAAGTACATGTTTCACAAGTAACACACCCTCTGTTAAACCTGCCCAAACCACCACCCCATCCTTCATTTAAATACCTCACAAAGTCACAGGATCGCAGAATATGCTGAGTTGGAAGGGACAAACGGGCTTCTTCCATTGATGAGAAGAATTTGTGCTTATTCAGGTAACTTACAGAAGAAGGGAAAGAGAGACATTTAATTTCACTTAAAGAAAAATAAGAAACAAAGAGCAATTCTGTCAAGATGCAGAAGTGCCCTCACATAATTCACACTGACACAGCTGAGCTTCCCCTTCCCAAAACCTTGGTGTCTGTCCCTTTTTCTAACACTGACAGCAGAGACTGAATATAAATTCAGTGCATACTTAAAAAAAATTTAAACATGTCTTTGTAAAATAGGGGCATTCCTTGAACTCCATTTGGTTTAGCAAAAATCTTGAAGCAATGTTGCAGGCAACGCTGCAGGTGACAGGAAAACACTGCCTCAGTGATGCTGCCATTTTGGGAAAGGCCTAAAAATTCATCAGCATCGAGTTAACACATTCCTGGTTTGGTTTGGCCATTCACATGACAGACCTGAAGTATTTCCATCAAGAAACCCCCAAATAACAATGTGATTCAGCTCCTCAGCAGAACAACGCACCACTCCATCCATTAAAAAAAAAAGGAGTCAGAGATAATGATGCAACTCCTCAATTCCAACTTCGACTGCTGAGGTAATTTACCCGAAAAAGGACATTTTACTACTCTTGCTGAGCACAAAAACTGAGTGTGCTTATGGATATTCCACTGTCAAACACTAATGAATTTAAATTAATCACAAACCCAATACTTCTGAAAGGTCTTCCTAAACTGTACCTGTGAAAGGTGGCTCAGTAAAGCAACTCTTCCCAACTTTTCAGCTGAGGAAGCACAAAAATAAACCTCCCATGATACCTCATGCTTGACCAAGTACAGCTACAAAATGGATTCTTAAGCAAAAACGGGGGGGGAAAAGATCTTACTTTAGGACAAGAAGTAAACTTTTAGAAGACATCAGCGTGCTTTTCATCACTACAATTCCTCTTCCCTCTAAACAAGAGTATTTTAAGGAGAAAACCTCTTAGCCATCCCAGAAAATAAGGAAGCACGACGAATTAGGCGAAGGAAAGACTCCTTTTGTGGCAGTGCTTTTCCTGCCATCACACAATTTTTAGGACTTTTCCTTAGGCTGAAGACATGAGGTTCCAAAAAATGGTGAGGACCCCGACCTTGCCATTGCCTCTGGGGCACTGCAAACAGAAGCACTCAAGACAAATGCAAGGGCACGATATAATCTACCTGCAAAAAGGAGTTTTTTCCATATGTATTTAGTTTTTCATTTAATATTTTACCTATGTTTTCTTCCCCTGGCTACTTTTCATCACCTCTGGTTTTTTCCCTCCCACCTTCTTTAGTGTCTGCTCACCTATTTACCAGGTATTTCACCAATCAAAAAGATCTTCAGGCACATGAGAGTGGGATGTGTACTCCAGATGCCCAGCTTTACAAGTCTCATTCTTTAATGGGATTTTCATACAAGAACATGAGACTTTACATAATGACAGAATGAAAAAAATCAAAAGTGACAGATCGGGTGACTGGAATTTCTGTGACTCTTTTAATCCACTTCAACGCCCAGCCTTATAATTTTGGAAGAGAATTTAGCACCAGCTGGAACCCTCAGACAGCATTAGTAAAACAATAACAAACCTCCCTCGAGTAAAGATTTTAAATCATGAGTTTAGAAAAGACTTCCAAAAAATGAAACACACTTGCTAAATTTAAAAGATTCACGTGACCGAGCACCAGGTCAAATCCTGTCACCTGGGAAACAGCAAGAAGAAAAGCAATATTTAAGTCTGCTGAGGATGTCTAATTTGACAGATGCCAGGAGATTTATAGAGAACAGTTTGAAATGTGATTTTACAGCAGCTGAAATTCAGCGTCCGGGTAAGTGAATTAGCGTTCTTGCAGCAACAATATTCAACCAAAAAAAGACGAAAAAAGGGGGTGAAGAACCTCGGAACCTACAAGTTGTTTGCAGGGTACTGGATTTCTAGTCCACTCCCCTCCTCTGAGAGCAGCCTGAGGGAAAAGGAAACGTCCAGTTCCACCTGAGAACTCCACACGGTAGAGAGGAATGTATTGCTACCTCTGCCCTCCAGGGTGAGTAAACCTCGTGCTGCAGCCTGAGGCCAAACCCTCTCTCTGACCTCCCACTTTCAGGCAATAAAGCTTGAAAATCAACTGCACTGCCGAAGTCACACCGGCAGGGTTCAACTGAGGCAGGAGCCAGGTGAGTTACCTCAGGTGCTCCTGCCCGTCCGCAGTTACGGTGCCGAGCTCACTACGCACTCGCTGCCTCCAGCCTGGGTTCAGACACTGGTCATTCAACTTCAGGCACCTTCTAGACCCTTTCCTGAATTTCAGATAACGACTTCAGCAGCGTGACCCCAGCCCTGGGAGCGGGGAGGAAGGAGGTGTTTCACTCACTGCTCCTCGCCCCAGCCTCGCACACCCAGGGCCTCCCAAGACGGACACAAGAACGGCAAAGCGAAGAGAGCCCAAGCTGTGCTTGCAAGGCCAGCCGGGGTCACACGACCTTCCAGAGCAGCACTCAGCCAGAAAGAGCCCTCTGAAATAAACAGCAACTTGTCACAAGAAGGCAGCAGACACGTTCCTGCAGACAGGGAGCGTTACCAGACCCATGTGAAGGATATGACTTACTTTTCCCTAATATCTACGAGAGCTGCCTGGCCAGCAGCAGCTCGGCTCAGCTCGAGGAACGTCTGAAGCCGTTTTTGAACCTGCAATGCCAGAAACTGGTATCTGAATGTTTTAGACAGCAGGGGAGCAGCTCCGAGGTGTGGATTTGAAATCCTTCCCCCAAAAGGATTTTCACAGAGAACAGAGGGTGACATCAGGGAACTAACGCCAAGGCTGGGTTTGATAGACATAATACTACTTTATTCCGTTGTTTCAACTTTCTTACAGGGTTAAAAAAAAAAAAAAAAGAAAACGTACAGGGGTTCAGAACCACCTCAACAGAACAAAGAGTACAGAATTAAGGGAGCTCTAGAGTCAAACCACAAGTGTGCACGCGTGGTCAGCTTCCATTACAAAAAGTAATAGGCACAATCCTCACATATGCAATTTGGTGAAAGAAGGAATAATAGTGCAGTGTTAAAAGGCCCCAATAATCAATAATTGGGCCCTTTTTAAAAGCCAATAACCATCTAAGAAAATTACATTTGGCTCAAAATTATAATTTAAAATACCGTATCGACTGGCATGCATCTGAACCCCTGGCAATTTATTACACAAACCTAATGTGCACCCTCGCAAAACCAGAAAGATTTCATCAGCGGGCCTGAAAGGCAGTTCAGTACAAAAGGAAATACCGAAGCTCTCAGCCTGTAATTAACACTAAACTGTCTTGTTCACCTCCTCCGAGAACACTTGTCTAACAACAGCTATTCAACAACGGCACAGAAGTGTTTCTCTTAAAGCAAGTGTAAGTTTTTTTAATCCTGTAGCACTGACCTATCCCATGTGCTAGGAAAACATTAGGCACAGACCACAATTTATGTTTTCTCTTAAAAATAAAAAAAATAAAAAAAAGTACAGTATGTGCAAGCGAGGTTCGCACGATGGGCTGACAGCTACGGCAGTGAGCAATTTAGACTTCCCAAAGAGAAGGGCTGGTTAGTTTGAATCCTCCCAGCAGTGCTGACACACTGCTGTGTGCCATTATCATCTCTGCGTTAGGAGTGTCTGTGGAGCCAGTAAGGAAAAGCTTTAGCACGCCCTAAAGGACACTTCGTGGATCCCGTGTGCTGATTGAGTCCTTGGGCACAGGCAGCTGCAGTCGCTCAGCCAGCCACGAAGGGCTTGTGCTTTCTGCAGGAATAATGGTCTGAAACTCAGATTACCCCGCAGGCGCCCTCAAACTAAACCCCCCCCACTTCCCCCGGACGCGATGGAATCTAGGGATGCACAGCATGGAAAAACAAGAGGGGAAATAAGAGGGAGAGCTCCTGTGACAGTGGTACCAAAATGTGTCGGTTTATCCCGAAGCGTCATGCCCAGGGCAGGGTTTATGCACTGTACAACTGAAAATTGTACAGGATGTGAGCAGAGACAGAGCTGATTATTAACCTGCAGTATCTACTACAGTCCTCAGGTATATAATTTATGGATAGCTGCTTACTGTGGTGTTGATTGCTTCCTCTTAAATATATTGAGATTCAGAAGGCTACAGCATATTCTGACACAAAGATAGTAGGACAGCTTGTCTACAAGGGGGAAAACATAAGGTAGTAACTAAGTTATTTATTTTAGGAGGAACCTCCTCTGATAGTTACTGGTAGTTACTTCATGCCCTTTGGAAGATTTTTAGTCCTGACTTTCTTCGTGGTCTCTGTGGAACTGCTCTCCTCACAATTCCCCCAGAGTTCACTGACCCCTCTCACAGCAGCCTTTTCCTTTTCCACGATCCCTTTCGAACTCCCTCTAACACCAGGGCGAGCTGTTCAAGTAAACATTTCTCTCTGGCCAGTTCTGCAGACGCAGCAGCCGCTATCGCCGCTCGGTCGCACGCGCCACTCGTCCCTAAATGGAGCAGGAGTTGGCCCGTTTCCTCGGCTTAGGGTCCCGCACGTCCCTGTCTTTCAAACACGTGCAAGAGGAACATATCGTCTCCGACAGCCTCCGCAGCCCCAGCCTGAACACGCTGTTGGAGAGGCTGTAGATCACACAGTTGCAGAAACTATTGCTTATAGCAAGCCATGTCGTTAGGAAGGAGAGCGCGGGGTTCTCCAACACCCTGGAGCTCTCCAGGAGGAAGTATATGATATAGGGGAGCCACAGCACGTAGAACACGCTGGTTATCCGGAACAAAACCATGGCGTAGCGGCGGTCGGGGCCGTGCCCCGTGTCCCCAGCAGCGTCCACCTCGTGGCTGGGAAAGCGAGCTCTGCGATCGTTTATCTCTTTGGTGTGCTGCCGGCAGATCTTGAAGATGTGGAAGTAGGTGAAGCAGATGACGAAGGCAGCGGGAGCGTAGAGTAAGCACACGATAAAGCCAGTGAAATAGGCATTAGTTAGCCAGGAGGTAGCACACCATTCAAAAATATCTCCATGGTAACCAGGTTTTCCCCAACCAAAAAAGGAAGGCAAGAAGATCAGGCAAGAGTATATCCAGATCAAACTGATGCAGATTCTCAAGCGACAAGGGGTGACCAGCTGGTTATAGGAGAGAGGCTTTGTTATAGCGAGATAGCGATCCACACTGATGCAAGCAAGACATGCCATAGACACGCTTTTGAGCACAGAGATGATATATCCGAAAACTTGACAAGTCAGGGACTCGTGGACACCTGTCGGGTAGTGGAGCAGTGACAGAGTAGGAACCAAGCAGCTGACTCCAACAAAAAGATCAGCATAGGCCATGGTCTGAATAAAATAGCTGGTGGTGTAATGATGCAGGAGTGGAGCACAGTGGAAAACAAATATCACAGTTAAGTTACCCGCAATGATTAAAAACGTGAGCAAGACAATAACGACTGTCTCAAGGATACAGACGTCAACTGCATTGTAGTGACCGAATCCAAGAGGGCAGGAGAGGTGCTCAGATATGTTCATAACACTACTGCTCATATTCAGAGTCCTCCATTCAATCCATCGGGACTGGTTCATGCTTTGTGCTTAGGGAACACTGCAATCTGAGCCTGAGCGAGCAGGTGACCTGCTGAACAGCAGCTAAACTCTGCTCCAGCGCCTCCAGATCTCTCTTTGCAGACACTGCCAGTGCTTACATGGGAGGGGATTACAGTCCCATAGCTGTTGATGCCTCCTCAGCATCAGTGCATCACCTCTGGCACACCTTGGCTTTAAGGAAAGAAAGAAAGAAAAGAAAAGAAAAACAAAAGCCAGAAAGAGAAAGGCCACTGATCAGCTCCTCCAGTGCTCTTGACCCATCTTTAGCAAACACAAGGCACTTCTAAAACAAGCAGGTACCCAGAAATACAGAAATAAAAACTGACAAAAGAGACACATTCATTTCCCGGGGAAGGAGGGCAGGGAAATCTCTGACTGCTTATTTTCCTGAGAAAGTCCTTTACTTTGGAATATACTGGGGAGAGGGGGAGGAAGGGAAGGAGGAACCTCAGTACAGCTCAGGTTTCCTGGGCCAGCAGTTACTGGAGATAATCTTTATAATGTCTCAGTTTAAATCACAGACTGACTGGAGACTAAAGGAAAAAGTTCATCCTCTACTGCTGCCTTTCCTGGTTCCCTTCAGGAGATGGTACTCCGTCTTAGCCGTGCTATTCATTGGGAAGGTAAGGAAAACATTTTTCTCAAGGTTAATTCCAATAGACTCACCACTGTTGGGGTATGAATAATGAATTTTATTTGGAGGGAGACGGGTGGGGGATGAGGCAGACTTGTCCTCTTACTCCCGAGAAAGAAAACATACATCTCACATACAATGAGGAAGATCGTGTCTATTCACTTGAAAATGAAAATAGTTTAAGAATAGAATTTGGAGACTTATGTCAATATTCACAGTTCCTTCAAACAGTTATAGTCCATTACAATTATTAATGCCAGAAGCATAATTCAATGTCCTCAGAGACAAAATAAATCCTCTTGAATTTAATTTCAGCAACGGCAATTTAAAATAATCATCTTTGGAAACTCTGCCATATCTGCGACAGTGGATCAGTACCCAGGAGTTCATAGGTAAAGCCATGATATTGCTCACCTCTGTAGCAACACCTGAATCATTTCACAAACCCCCACACAACGAGCTCAGAAACTTCCATCTGCATTCTGCCGGGAAGCTAATGAAATGCTGATTTGACTAGAAAAGCTGCCATTGTTTACTACTCCATTATCCTGTTATTCAGCTTCATCTTCTCAGGGGTTTAGGGTTCCTGTGTTTATTAGATGATCAGCATAATAAATAGCTGCTTTAAAAGAAATGCTCTTCTAATTGCAGGACATTACCTTGTTCATTTTAGTCACAGTCACGGAGAGAGCAAACGTTAAGAGAAAGGATCTTCTGTGTTCAGTTCTAAGTAAATGCTTGATTAGTTCAGGAATCATTAGGCAGGTAATTAAATGTATACGATCTTGTTTTTTGAAAGGCCCCTAAAACGTTAAAACCATCTTTAATCCTAGAGTTCCTGAGACTAGAAGACTGGCAGTGAAAATTAATGAATCCACACGAAATGATCTCCAAGGTCATTCAGATATTACGCTGGCATTTGCTTTAAGTCTCTTTAAAAGTACCGGCATCTCTCGGATGATTTTCACAGTCCTTGCCGCCGTGTCTTCGGGAGGAATTTCAGACCAGCGTTCAATTCTGTCGCAGCACTTCGAGAGAAAGCGTTCTTTTCGGAGTTCATTTCCAGCCTCGCACCGCCGGCGCTGTAGCGAAGCCCTTTTTCAGGTTTTATAACATCCCAGAATATTTCCGGCTATTCGCTCCCCTTTTGTCTTAACAGCGCAACGGTACCAAACAAAACACAATTAAAAAAATCGCTCCTTCCTCCGATTCTCTGCTAAAGCGACAGAGAGGCTGGCTCACCTACACGCATCCCTCTGCCGGGGCAGTCCTGTCAGCGCGGTGCGGCTGGCGCTGCTTCTTCTTCCCCCCTCTTCCTCCCCACCTGAGCCCGGCTCCTCCTCCCTCCTCCTCCTCCTCCTCCCGCCGCAGCTCGGAGCGATGCCTGCCGCTCCCCTGCTCCCGGCACATCCAATGGCGCCGCCGCTGGCACCGGCAAGGGCGGCGGGGAGGAGGGAACAGCAATTTGGGGAAGGGAACGGAGCATCCCCCGCCCCGGGCTGCCGCGGCTCGGTGCGGCGGGGTCCGGGTCCGGACCCCGCC
>JAYRBT010000005.1:25897142-25917109 GCA_036023395.1 Myiotriccus ornatus | reverse complement strand
CCCTCGGGCTGCCGCGGCTCGGTGCGGCAGCCCGAGGGAGGGGGGATGCTCCGCTCCGGCAAGCCGAGAGCCTTTTAATCCTTGTAAACCCGTTCGCTCAAAACTTATCCCCCTTCCCGTTTAGTAACTTTCCCGTCGCGCTTCGACTGCGCGCGCCTTTTTTTTTTTTTTTTTTTAATGACTTCCATCCTCAAACGTAACAGATCGTAAAAAACCTCACCCGCTCGCGGTTTCGGTACTGCCTGCCAGGTCTCTTTTAACTGCTTCAACATCAGTTTAAATACAAATACTTGTGAGTAACACGCTTTTTTTTCCCCCCCCAACTTAACCCGATTAACCGAGCTCTCTAGTCCTGCGAACGGATGCTGCTACTCCCCGATTTAAGGACTCAGAACTTCGTGCTTTCCAAAAATAAACCCGGCCACAGAAGTGCAGCCGTCAAAGTTACCTTAACACAGCCACGCCGTGCGTCCTTAGACACTGAAACAGCAGATTTAGGCACCAAAATACCAACCACAGAACAGCGTTTCGGGCTATCGATCAGCAAAAGATGTGGCAGGGACGGTATTGGAGGCTTTAACTAACTAAGTCATTAGAAACCACGGTGATTTAAATCCTTTTAGTTCCCAGGCAAACCACAGGCAAAATTTTAATAAGCTGCTCCTGGGTTAACATCTTGTATTTCGAGTACTGCCTGGAGCGAATATTCAAGGCTGAGTGACAAGTCTGTAGCAATGTGAGGCAGCACAAACTGCAGCAGTGCAAGAGTGGTTTGCAGTAAGGGCGTGTAATCATTCCAAAGTCTTCCATCGGAGGATTTAATAAAAATTAAACTTGCTCCGATACCTCAGCATGGCAAATGACTGAAACAACGGACTTAATGACTAAATTTAGCCCCTGAGCACAGCTTTAAGCCCGAGCTATCGGGCAGAACAATAGGGAGCAATTTTTATTCCTCCTCTTCCCACTCCTCCTGTGGGGGAGGAGGAGAACAAACAACGGTGAGCACAGGCATGGCAGGAACCAGGACTTCTCCACCCCCTCCCTGGATCGGCTCGTTGGCACCAGGGACGTAAACACCTTAAAATGGACCTCAGAAAGCCCCAAAGGCACAAGGGCACGTCAGCTAAGCAAAGGTAAAGCCTGACGTACAATGGACCACAGGATGCTCAGTGCATCCTGCTCCATACAGACTGGAGGACTGGGAATTACTAAAGCTCCCAAATGTCACAGTGACCACTGAGTCACCTTGTTCCCAGGTCAGCCCCAGCTGGTGCCTGCTGCGTGTGCCCAGAGTGCCCAACTCTGACAACAAGCACTCGTGGCAGCCAAATATTTCAGGTCTGGTACAAGAAATCCAGGCTCTGCTGAGCAGGTAACAGGAAAAATCAATGGCAACCTCTGCTGGTTGGTTCTAGACACAGGTGAAACACTTCCTTTGCAGAAACTGTAATTAAAGGGACTGAGTGCTTCAGAAGTAGGGAAGCTGATTTCTTTGTGGGAATACAAGCAGGCTCCCTTCGCTCTCAAAAAGCCAGTCATGCTGCAAGCTGCCAGAGGCTTCAGCACCTCAGCTACTCACTGCGAACTGCACCAGGCTGACGGCACTAACTTGCACTGTTTTACGTAGATTTGGAGGCAAGTGAAAATTAAAGCAGAAATCAGCCAGTCCTGACGAAACTATGCAATTCCAGATGGAATTTTACAAGATGCGGCAGTACCGGAGTGTTGTACCAGCAGTGGCACGTTAAAAGCTCTCTGGGAAAAGTTTAGATTTGTGTTTAGAGACACATCTAAGGCTCTGGAACAGTTTTAAACGAACGTGCCTCAGGATTTTTTTAATCTGCGTGTAAAGAAAAGGAAGTGAGAAAGAGAAAAGCTCTTTCACGGCTGTCACCAAGCAGGGTTGTACACGAGGCAGAAGCTCCATAGCTGGGTACGTCCAGCAGAAGGACTGAGCAGAAGAGAAGGAGCAATTCCACACCTTCTTTATAAATTACATCACCTAGAGACAACACAAGTTGCCACCCAAAACCAGAAGACTCACACCATCTGATCCTGCAGAAAACAGAGGGGATGTGGCAGGAGCATGAGCTTTGTGTACGTGAAGCGAGGCTGTGAAAGAAGCAGCAATGTGTGACCCTGAAAGGAAACCACATAAAGCTCCTCAGGCAGAAGAAGTCCATACAGAGGGAGATTTAGAAGCTCCAAGCAAGAAAACAATCTGCTGGTCATTCTGTTAGGAAAGGAATAGAAGTATTTGTTTCCTAAGTCTTTCACTGTGAGGCAGCGGGACTGGTGGAACGCACACATGGCAGCATCTCAGTGACACCACCCATTTCTAGTTCAAAGCCTTTCCTGGCTAAGTTATTGGATGGTCACCTGGATTAAACGGGCAACAGTAAGTTCTGTAAAATCTTTTTTAAAAGCACTGATTAGAGCAGGGAGGTGCAGCTGAGAGGGTGAGATGAGGAACACAGTAGTTATTTACTTAGGTGCAGACCTGAATGGCAGAGCTGATATACATACCAGCTCCTCAGCTTCTTTTCTTCTGCCCATTGCTTTTTTTTAAGTATTACTTTCTTTTATCCACTTTCTTCTAAGCCTGTATAACAAAGGTGTTTCTTCACTTTGCTTTATTTCTAATCTTAACTACCTCTGGCATTTACTTGTCCACATATCTCATGGACGGCTTGGTTTTGCTTCTAATGCCTCCAGAATAATTCTATCCTGTAAAGCTTGCAGTTGTAGTGCAGCTTAAAGCAGGAGAGGAGGAAGGAAAATCAGCTGTTGCCTTAAAAACTGTGTGTGTGTGTAGATGGCTGGGTTTTTCTACATCAGACTAGTGTCTGAAGTTGCTCTACGAAGTCATACTGGTGCTGTATTTAAGGCACAAATCGGTTCTGTTTGTTATTTGGAATATAAAGCCTCTTCCCCAAATCCACCCACTACAGCTGTCAATTTAAAACCTCCCATGGAGAGCTCTGGCTTACACAGGGATTTTGACCTGAGTACAGGCGTATGATGAGATATGAGCTGTACATATATATATATTTATATGTACAAACCCTTCCTTTTTTCTCTAAATCTTAGCCTTCTTAAACCCTTTCTGTTGGAAGGCACCTCTCGATGTCATCTGGCCTAATACCCTGCTCAAAGCAGGGTCAAGTTCAAAGTCAGGTCCAATGCCAAATTTAGGCCCTGCTGTGCTGGGTCCTGCATCCAGCTGAGCTCAGAACATCTCCAAGGATGGAGTTTTCACAGCCTGTGACTCCCACCATCCGCTCAGGGTTTTTCTTGCTGTGGTTTGTCTTCATCCTCATCAAGACTAAACACTTTTGGGCCAGTAATGAAAACCCAGAAGTGTCAGTTCTGAAGGAAACTACAGCATATTGTAGAAATGTTCAAGCCATGAAGTGTTTCTCCACCTGACAGTCTCATTTATCAGTTTTGCTGTCACAGATCAGCTCCTTTCCTTCTCCCTCCCACCCCATGATCCCAAGGAACGCCACAAACCTTGTACTGCAGCAAAGACCAAGTGGCACCTGAGCAACAATTACATCGAACACTTCTAAAGCTTGAAGCTTTTAAATTAGCTCCTAACATTATTCATGTAGTTAATAAATATTAAGCAAGTTTTTGGAGTAAATTGCTGCTGTAATCTCCCCTTAAGCATCGCTGCCTGTGATCTCATGGATTATATTTCATGAACTCACAGAATGGTTTGGGTTGGAAAGGACCTTAAAGATCATCTCGTTCCAATCCCCCTGCCACAGGCAGGGTTTCACCCACAGATAAATGCAAAACAAAGAAAGAACAGGAGCTTCCCTCGAGATGGTATTGATGTCCCTGTGACAAATGGACCCCCCTGTACAAGCTCGATTCGGAGTGACAGATTCCACCAAACTCCCGTGCCTCAAATCAATAGAAATAAAACTCCGTGCAATAAACTGTCCAGAAGTGAATTTACTTCAGGGAAATGCTGTGCAGCCTAATGAATGGTGATAATTAGCATTTTTCAGGAACTGAACAGCATTTGCTTTAAACAAACAGCACTTAAGCTACAGAAGGATGCTATTTACTGACTGACCAAATGGTAAAAAATGCACTGGAGGCACAAGGAAAAAACGTCTTAGGATGCTATGAAAAGCAAAAAATTAAACATGTGCCCTCAGTTTCATGCATGGGCTATTAAAACTAAGCCACCTGCTCATAACAGTAGGTGCAGCTTAAAAAAGAAAAGTATACTGGCAAAAGAACACAGACTTACTACTTCCCACTGCTCCCTTCTTACGAGGGATGATTAAAATATTCACCTGTTAAATCACAGGACGAAAGACAGCAATGGTAAATGACGAAACAGAGAGAAGAGTCTGCACACTGCAGGTAGTATTACCCTTTCCTTTCCTGAGGAAATAATTTCTCTGTTTGAAATAATATTTAAAAGATTTTAGCACTGCATTCATTAAACTTTTTAGAGGCATGTTCTGACACAGCTGTGCTTTTACTAATGCTTTTGTCTACGTCAAGCCAGGAGTTCCATTCCACAGATCCTGGTGTTCTAAAAGTGTATCTCAAGTGGGCACCAAGCAAGTGTATGTTGAAAAGGATTCCAGCTGACTTGGCAGGAGTGTGAGCTCACTCAGTATTAGCAGTAATTCCGTTTCAGCAGAGCCAGAATAAGAATTAAGGCTATTAAAAAAAACCCCAAATATCCCAAACACTGGGATCACCTACTTTGATTTTTCACACACCGTGAGCCAAAGAGTTCTCTTAAACTACAGCATGACCTTTTAAAAGGCAACCAATTTTGATTTAACGAGTTCAACTGATGAATAATTTATTGTAGCCTTAATTAGGAAGCCAACTGTAAGGCCTGTGCAAAAGCCACCACTAAGACACGAACACGAGGACCAAACCCTCACACTCCTGTCTGTCTTTTAGAGCCACACGTTTGGAGGCACCAAAGAATAAAGTTCCACTTCCTGCTGGTTCTCTTTCTAAACATTGTGAACTGGCAGCTACTGTGTGACAAACCGATGGACACAGGTCAGGAGCAGACGGAAATGCACTTTCCATGGACGTGGCTGGGGATACTGCTGACAGAACATCCTCCCGAGCACCCGGCGTGACCCAGCCGGGCTGGCTGCGGACAAGGCCCAGTCACACCCACAGTTCATCTCTCGTTTGTACAGAGTCCACACATCCCACCCAAAACTCATCCTTTAACAGGTTTTCAAAATAGTGCTTCCTCAGGGAGCAGAGAGGTGGCTCAGAAAAGCACAGACCAACTGGGATCATTTAGGAGATCCAGCCCCAGCTCTGACTGCTGAGGGGGCAAAATCACTTCACAACTGAGGAGCTGTTATTGTTTTCCTGCAGGATCCACTGGGGAGCAGGGGGGACCGAGCCCAGATCCCAGTAAACCCAATTCCACTGTTTCTTCAGAACAATAAAGCTGAAAACAATTCAAATTAATAGTGAATTTCCAAGGACTATCTTTAAACCAAGTGTTACTCGGGATTACTATTCTACCACTTGGTGAAGAAGTGGAGAAGAGGAACATGGAAAGGATATGGCATGGAAGCTATTTATAGCCTGAAGGGTGGCACAATTTCTTTTTATGGATTTTAAGCCCAGCTTCATTTAGACCAAATCTTCCTCCCAGCTGGAAGTGCTGCAGAGGTACCACTCATATTCTCCTCCAGCATGGATCTGAATCAGCACACACGGACATCGATATCCGTGTATGAGGAAAGACAAAAGGCAAGGAAGAGCTCCCTACCAAGAGTGGGGTAGAGGGAGAATTTTGCAAACAGCAGTGGAATTAGACTCCTGGCTAATTCACAGGCATGAAACCCAGCAATGGGAGATGCTTGGAAAAGGCTACTGAAGGCAAGAACTACTGATTTCTAATTCACCCCCCCCCCGCCCCGAGTTAAAAACTGGCTAATTAAAATTTATAAAATCATCTCACATCTGATAACTATGTTTCGAGATTAATAACATTTAAATACATTCAACTTCCAATAACCAGCAAACTCCATCTTAAATTACTTTGTTTTAGATAATGAGGACATTTATATTTATAGCCAGAAATTGGCACATGTAAAATGTTATGTGAGCTGAGAAATTATTTATTCTAGAAGAAATACCAAACCTGACATTATTTGCCATCTCTTAGAAAAACAGCTGAAATTAAACATATACTTTATCAGCACTAAAAATAGGTTACATGTAAAGACAGCACATCAGAGATCTGCAAGTCCTTTTGGAAAGGGCACTATGGGGGGATGGAGACATCAAGTCTACAGACCGAGTTCAAGTCCAACTTCTTTTGCCAATATTAAATTCACACATAAACCTTTCCCCTCTGCTCAAGATTATGGCTTTTGGCTAAATGTCAACCTCTTAATTCATATATTTTCAAGACACATCACATAAAACTGCCCATAACTCAGGGTATCACCAGGCTGAACTCAACACAGCCTCGAAGTCAGTGACCATGGACTTTATTTATAGCCATTCCACGTAATGAAATGAAGATATCGGAAATTACCCCCTACCAGTTAAGGGCTTTTAATACACTAACTACAACACATAAAAACAAAATCCCAACAGCAATTTCCTCCAAAGAAAAGGCTTTACACAGTGATTTGCATTCATTTTTCTGCCTGAGTTATGAAAACACTCAGTAGTCCAAAAAATGCCCGAGAAATGGAACAGGCTAGATTAAAAAAACCTTATTTTTCAGCTAATGTTCTAACCCAAGTGCTCACAGGGGATGAGCTTTGCTACATTTCCTTTCCCCCCACCAAAGAAGGTTCTTTCTAAAACAAAGCAAAAAAAAAAAAAAAATAGGGGGAAAACGGTTACATTCAAAAAGCTATATTTTATTGTTATGGCAACTGATGTGCTAAAAATATAGAAATAAAGTTGTTATGGCAACTAGAATTTTAAAGGCAGTCAAAAGTAGAATAATCAAACATTCTGTTGGCTTAAAATGTAACGTCTATGACTCAATTTTCAAAAAGAGCTTCGGAGATAAGTAGAGGTTGGGGGTTTTTTTGGATTCTGCTTTAGAGATCACAATTAGTACAATTCCAGAGAACTCCACAGAGCACAAGGGAGCAGATCAAGGTGAGCAGAAAATTAGTCATCCCAAGTTCTCACGGCCAGTAGGAAGAAACACACACCTTATGGCACTTATTTGATGTCCTGGTGGCCTCACCCAGACCCACAAAGCATATCAGCTTATTATCAAAATCAACAGCAACGGGACACCCTTTGTATCAGTCACCCCAGCGACCAAGAGACACCCTGGCACAGGGTGCCCAGAGGAGCTGTGGCTGCCCCTGGATCCCTGGAAGTGTCCAAGGCCAGGGTGGACGGGGCTTGGAGCAACCTGGGCTGGTGGAAGGGGGTGGAGTGAGATGATCCACCTGTCTGAAGCGGTTCTGCCCCTTGATATGTATGGAATTATAGAGATGACTGTAACTACAAGATCATGCTGTTTAGATTTCTGATCCATCCCTGATGATCCTTACAGGGCTCCTAACTACACAAGCACTGCCATGGCAGTCTCAGAGCACCTGCCGTCTCCCAACACTCCTCAGATTGCCAAAATTGCTACTTCTATTAAAAATTAACAAAAAACTGTGAAATGTTCCAAAGCCCATACTGAGACAAGCCTTAATTAATAGTAAGCAAAGCATTTAACAGATACTTCAGAGAGTTATGACTAGCAACAGTAACTCACACTGGCAATATCTGCACTGGAACCATGTACATGGCATGTGCAGGGATCCCAGTGAAGCTGATTTCTGAACACAGCATGTGCCTCGTATTTTGGCTTCACTGCAGTGCAAATCAAGGCTCCTGCCAGAAATTACTCAGAACTCTTCTCTGACCCACACGAAAAGTGTCTCAGCTCAGCCCACCAGGGCATTCAGCAAGCAGGAGCAGCGTGGCCAAGAACACAGCTCAAAGTCAGGCTCTTCACTTGCACTGAAGTGCACATAACAACTACAGGGAAAAGATTCAGAGTCATTCCTTACTGCAGCACAGAAGTCAAGAGATACACACTGGAAATTCAACCACCACCATAAGTATGTGCACCAAGGATAACACTGGCAAATTCAAGGGTAATTGTGCAGTTTTGCTTCCCCAGCCTCAGTATATTAATCCTTGAGGTGGACACACAGTTAACCCCTAAGCATCATGTGAAGCCACAGGTAGTTCTAGAAATGCAAATAACGTATGTAAATACATTACCTAATCAATCTGTGACCAAGTCAACAGCTTTTGCAACAGCAACTCCATGTACAGCACTCACTGGACACGTTTGCATCAGTCAGAATGAACCCCGGACACGGGAATATCAACGCTTTAAATCACAGTTTTAGAGGGATTTTCTGCCTATGCCCAGGCTAAAGGAGCCAGGCTGCATGTTTTCAGGCTTTGCTGCTGACTCAAGCAGACACTGCAGACAGTCCCGAAGAGACAACCAGCCATTGCTGCTCTGAGCCTTCCACAAAACTAGTTTCCTCATTGTATAAATCCTAAACTTAATCAAGTGCATGGCGGCCTGAAATGTAAGCTGAGTTCAGGGAAAACGAGCAGCCTCCCAAACACCCCTCCCTAACCGTGCAAATCCACTGCTGGCATTCAGCACCATTCCTGCTGCAGCAGGAGCAGCCATTCTGCACTGTATATACATGCACACACACACTAAAAGCATCCCAAAAGAGTACTCATTCCAACACCTGCAGGCACGTTTTATCCTGTTATGCGTCGATGTATTTTCAATTTTCCATTGAAGAAGAATTTGAGGGTCCTCACAGACAGGCGAAGGAAATCCTGGACGGTGCCAACAAAGACCAAAAGAGCTTCCTGAAGTTACATTTCCAAATCCACGGAAGCTTTGCCACACAGGTCCCGAGGAGCACAACTGGAGTGTGGTGTTACCTTAACCTACCCAAGGCTGCTCCAAAGCGGCCTGACCTGCCCGTGTCAGCGCTGTGCTCCCACCTCACCCTCACCCCACACCCGCACAGGGAACCTCTCTCAGAGGGAAACAAAGGGAAGGAGGTTTTCTAAACAGAAATCCACCACTTACTGCGATTAGCCCTGGAATTGTTAGGTAAGAGTACACAAAAGGAACCTCTTCTGGCAAGCCCACGGTCTGAAACCACAACCCCCGTTAACAACGACTCAGTTTTCCCATTCAGGCTGTGTATTGTACTACCCAGGCAGAAACAAACCAAAAAAAAAAAAAAAAAAGGTTGTATTTTGAAACTGGATTGCTTTGGAGACAAACCAGCCCTATGAAGATGGCTTTGTCATATTTGCAGGATGTGATTAAAATTCGTGAAGCTCCTATCGTCGGTGTTCAGTTGTCAGCTTAAGAAACAACTGATGAAAACCCTCAACACATAAAAAAATCTCAGCTGCCAAAATATTTGTGTATGACCACAAAAACCTACAGAAGTGATTATTAGAAAGAGTATATGCAGCAGCAGACTGCAATCGAACTCCTTGTGGTTAGTTTACCTCAGCAGCTGCAAATTTGCTTGCTGATAGGGGAAATGACTCTTAATTTGTATGAACATACTCATCACTGCAAAGGGAAAAATTTCCTTAATGCATACAGGCTGTAAAGAAGAACTACAGGTCTCTGATCTCTTCTGAAGTGATTACTGTAAAATCTACTTTCATAGTAGCTCAGCCCTTTAAAGAACATGAAGAATACACAGATAATCATATGAGGGGGGGTGTTTTATCATAAAGAAGCCATACATAAAGTAAGGCAGCAGAAGGTACCAGAATTCACCCCCATGCCAAATTCCAGTCTGGATTTAAGTGTTGTATTCATCACTCACATATGACTGGATTTTTCTTCCCATGCAGCTCGAGCCTTGCTGGGTTTTGTTACTATTTCAATTGTTCTGGACTGCTGCCCACTGCTATGGTAAAACACGCTTTACCAAATGTTGGCCACCAGTTCTGCTGTTCATAAAGGCATTTTAAGAGACTTGGAACACCAATTTAAACTGGAATTCTCAGGAGAAATAAAAGAGGCTGGGTGTAAAGTATACCTCTGGATTCTTCGTGTTTGTCAGTAAGAGTTTGGAGCTCTGTTTAACTCTCAGAGCACCAAACATTAACATACTGAAACCTGCGACTAATGGTCAGGAAAAGGTGGTTTGCTCTCCTCGATATTTAAGATTTCTAAAACTCCAGCTGTGGAGTGCTGCAGCCTCCTGAGTAACAGTTATGCAACCATTGTTTGAGAGCAGAGGATGGTGAGGAAGAAGCGGATTTGAGAGGAAAGAACACCAAGAGCAAGTTGGTTGTTTAAAATCGAGTTATCCTCAGGAATCACAGCTCTGGCCGTGGCCACAGACAGAGCCATTTGTTCCAGGTGAGCAGTGCCCTGTGCTGCCAGAGATCACACCGACAGAATTCCATGAAGACAACACAGCCTGCAGAGAACTTCCCAAAGGGTCCCGTTTTCCTCAGGGGTGTAGGACACCATTGTTTAAAACCTCCTCACTACAGCTGCTCTCCCAGCACCACCATCGCCACGGCCTCAGGAAAACTGAGCACCTGTCCACAGACCAACACTCTAATTCAACCTGTTCATGCCTGATCTAGGAATACATCGAGGAATTTCAAAGGAGCTCCGAGGAGCCAAGAACCAGCAGCTCTTACCACGCTCTGAGGGAAGGAACAGCGAGGCACTGACACATCCCCGCTCCATCCCACTTAGCAAAACACTTGTTATCTGCATCAATATTCATAGCCCGGGGCTGGGAGACTGTCTGAATATCCATTCTCCCGGGAAGCACCACTGAACCCCCTTCAGGCCAGAACACCCCACTGCCCAAGGCTTGGCCCCTGGGCAGCTCTGCAGATAAGGGACCAGAAATCCTCACACCCCAAACCCTTCAGGATAAACACGTCAGTTCATGTGACTTTTAGAGCAGGGAAGTCACCCACCAGCCCAAGAGCCAGGAATTGTACCAGGAGTGTCATTCCAGTGTTATCCTAAGTGGTTATGCACAGAAGAGAAATTGTAGGAAAAAACTTATTATCATTTTACCCGGGCCCAGAAAGAAAATGATTGGCATTATTTTCCACTTCGAATACCACACATAAACATTAAAATAAAGAGAATAAAAATAAAAATTACTAATGGATGCTCCTCCTTTATTTCCTCGGGAGAGCTGTCATTATATTGAAGAATTCCTTTGAAGATGAAGAGTGAGCACGAGATTTTCCCTTTTGTGCACACAAAACTGAAAGATTTTCTTCAGATGAGCTCTAGATGAATCAAAACTTGGCAAATTAAATTCACCTTAGGGACATTTTATTCCTGAGTTTGTAAGAGTAATATTAACATTTACTATGAAACCAGGTACCCTGGTACATTCATCATAAACCAAACCTTTTATCTGAAGTCTGAATTTAAATTAAGCCATTTAAAGAATTAAAATTCTGTCAACTTCTGCTCTTCAGAGACAATAATTTTTCATTGATTTCTAGTAAGTATTTTCAGTTCATATATACTTCATTGTCCCACAGTGTTGCAGCACCACTAAAATAATTCAAACAAGTAGGTGACTGTAACTGTCAGCACTAACAGCTCAGCTTACACCAAAAATGAGCCTTCCTATCACTCCAACCAACACAGGAACTGATTTTTCTCTGCAAAACACATTAAATTATAAAAATATCAAGAATCTACTTGCCAGGAAATGAATGATCTCAGTTTAAGAGAAGGGTTAAGGAACAGTCATCCCATCCCTACCCTTTTAGAAAAGGTGGGGAGAAGTAAAACCTAAAAACTGCCTGTAGATACTGAATTGAGAAGAAACAGGGACTGGGAAAGCTGCATGTACATCTCTCAGGAATTTCTTTGCTAAATATCCAAGGATCTCATTCAAAAAAAGCAATATAACAAGTATTAGTTCTCTTTTTAGTCAATTAGAAAAAAAATCATATTTTAATTCTAATGATCATTGATCCTTACGTAACAGGATCTTTAGTAATTGCCAAGCATACAGCTATGCCATCCTTGATATCTATTCTCCCTAAAAGTCAGGGGAGACCATTCCTAATTAGTAAAGAGAACTAATAATGTTGCAAAGAAAAAAAAAAAAAATGCTCCTGGCTGTGCAGAAGCCCAAACTCACCCATTTTCAGTCAGGACAAACAGATGCAGCATTTTGAGCACAAATATTTGCTACAAAAATACTCTAATGTTTCAGTCCATTAACCAACCTGCTGTGGCAGCTGGTGAACAGTCATCTTTTTAATTAGACACCCTTACTGATTAATTAGTCTCAGAACACTGAGCAGTGGAATCCTGCACGATGCCACTGGGACAAAAAAAATACTCCTTTTCCTTGTGCAAACTTCCCATCCTTTCGTCTTGCTGCAAGCAACACGCTCGACTCATTCCCTACTCAAATGAAAACAGCCCTTCCTGTGCAAGGAATCCTCTCAATCCACAGCTAAACTGTCTCAACCCGAATGGCTCACACAGATAAAATGAATTAAACAAACAAGCAAACCCACACAAACAGGGCACCAAGGCACCCGTGTCAAAGCCAACCACATTTAATCTGCTTTGTAGAGAAGCAGTGGCTCGTTTGTAGTCTCCCCCACTCTCCATCTCTTAACTACGCAAGCAAACTGGCACTGAAAATGAAAAAGCCAAGTCAATACTGAGCATGAAACAACAAAGCAAATACCTTTTCTCCTTTTAACAGTTTGGATAATTTCAAAGTTTAAAAAGGAATGCATTTCTGCAGTGGGTTTACAGGAAAGCTGATCTTTACGTGAGGCCTCTGAGCTCAGTTTGCAGAGGGATGTTAACAACAAACAGAAGAGTTAACTGAACACATGGAAGACTGTGCTCAAGCACATGATGAAACATCAACAACAGTATTTGCTCTTTCAGCTATCCCATCTCTAACCTTTACTTTGGGACAAGAGACAATTCCAGAAACCTGAAATCTTAACTTCTGGTTTTATTTTTCTTTTTGGTTTATATAATGAGAGTGTTTGTCTTGTAGGAGTCAGAAATAATAATGCTGGTCCAAACTGAGCAAACTACATCTATGAGCTCTAGACTGATTTCATCTCATCCAGCCCCAAACCCAACCCATTTGCTCCATCTCCCACAGCAGTGGAACATCCTTTCCTATAACTGGTCCCTACTGGGTGAGAATCAGACCCCTGGAGTAGTGATACCCCTCATCAGAGCCATTTTCAAATTACTGTATTACTGAGATCAATTATTTTCATGATATGGCAATATTTAATCCCCAAATCAATGACTCTCATAGCTTCAGACCCTGGAAAAATTCTTAGGATTTTCACTCTTCTGTGGAGTGGCTTGAAACATTATTGGCCCAGACACAAAACACCATTACACAGTCAGCAGACAAAGCTATTTTTTGGCCAACTCTTCTGAAGCCTGACCCTTTAATTAGTTATTATCTCTAACTGTTCTGGGCACATGCTCATATTGCCAAAGGAAATTATGACAGCAAACAAATAATCTTATTTTTGGTTCTCTTACAAGTCATTTGGAAGGACAGCCATTGAGTCTTTCTTGAAGACCTTCGACTCAATGTCACCACCCAGCTCAAAAATGGGCACTCACATCCCTGTCCAAACCTCCACTGCTTTGGAGCAGTACAATACTACCAACACTTACCTGACAGCAAGATTAGCTTCTGATGTTACTGTAGAAAATAAGGATAAATTTAAAACAAGCTTTGTTTTCTTAAACCAGAGCAGCAGCATTCCAAACTAGCCCCCACATACTGTTAGATGAACTTTACACACACAGTTCATTCCTTGATGGAAATCAGGTTACAAACCAAAAGCCTTCTATGAAGAGATGATGCAATTTAGAGCCCTACCAGTACTACCCCTGGGTTACCACAAGCAGATTTTTCTCACTCTGCTTTTCTTTTCCCTTAAATAAACCAACAAACCACACATTTCTCTCTCCTGCTGGGCGCTTTGTTTTCCCCTTCCATCCCATGCCACGTGCAGGGGGGTGACGGGCCCAAGGCACACACGCCAGGGAGGGAACTCGGGCACATTGTGATTGTCACACAGAACACATTTACATCTATGTCAGAAACGAGGCAGCTGCCAAATCACAACTCCTACTCTCTCAGATCGCATGCGGGGCCTACAATTGTGCTCCAGTCAAAATTCCTGAGTGGCTCAGGGTAATCACTGAGCTGGAATTCAGCAGGAGGCCTAAGACAGTGCAAGGTGGTGCTTGTCAGCACAGCAGTGGTTGGGAGAGCTGAAGTACTTCTTTTTCCCTTCCCTCCTGAAACTCCAAACTCACCCAGAGATGGGAAATACATCGGCTACGTCTGCAAATGCTCTGATATGGGAAAGGAAACCCAGCCCACTGCATCACTCCTGACAGAGCAGGGAGCTCCAGAGAGCAGGACTAGAGGACATGGAGGCCTCTGGAGAAAACAAGTGCAGCATTGATTTTTCTAAATGAGACATTTTATTTTGCTTTCTGTGCTGAACTGAAACTCTAAAACAGGCCCCAAATTACTCTCTCCTACAGAAACACACTGAACAAAGCACCCCTGAAACTGAGGAGTTCTGCTCACAGCCTAAATATCAGATACTAATTCACTATAAAAAATTAACTGGCCATTTTTTTCTGGAGCTCCCCATATTAACTCTTGCCAAAGGTGGGCCCTAGCTTTGCTTTGGCACAGGCTCTCTCCTGTTCCTTCCTTTCCACTAATGCTGTCCTGCCAAAGGAAAGGATCACCAGCAGTTTAGATAGACTACAGAAGAGATTTGGTGATTTCAGGAGAAAAGTGATTTACTTCAGAAAAAAAAAAAACAAAACTTGTTTGCATAAATGCTGTTGTTCAGAATAGGATTTAAATTTCCAATCTGTAACAGTATCATATTTTGTATTAAATCCTGTACAAAATACCTTCCAAAATACATGTCACTGCAAGATTTCTGTAGTGAAAAGGCCAACTGTAACAAGGTATTTCAAAGGTATGAGGCCCCAGCATCAAGATAAACTTTGCATTTTAGAAGTTTTCCACTCCCTCCCGTGAAACAAACATCTTCCCCACTTTTGGAAAGCAGGAGCAAAATAATGGAGGTGGCTTTGATGCAACATACAGCTGACAGATGTCCTGTGAATGGTTTCTAAGGAAAATATAACCTAGCTACAACGTCAAAATGAAAAATTTACACTATGAAAACATCCCTCCTTGCTGGGAAAAGGAAAAGAAGCCAGCAAGACAACTCTCACTCTGGGGACACTTCTAAAGTTCCCGGAGTGGGTGGGTCAAATGAAGAGGACAAGGAGCAAAAAGACACAACATGATGAGAGGCAAGTTTTACTCACAACATCTACCCCGGGGTTTCTGCGTGGACACAAGATTCCTAAGCTAGATAACCAATCCCTGAGCAAGGTTACAGTGATCCCCAGCCCTCTGTGCCACTCGGAGCACTTTTGAGAGCGATGCCCTTCCCAGAGGCACAGCTGCCCTGCAGGGACAGAGCTCCAGAGCCCAGCCCAGCTCCTGACACTGCTCAGTGAGCACCTCCTGCCATCCCAGCTCTGAGCAGACCAAACAGCTCTGCAGACAACTTCTTACAGTGCTTACTCACTGCACTGGTGACATCAGGACACAGAACAGCAACAGATCCCTGAAAGGATTCTCCTCTCAAATCACCCATACAGCAAGGGGACTGGTTTCCTGCTAGGAAACATGTTTTTAAGATTCTTTTTTAAAATCTACGACAAAACAAGAAATACCTAACTTTGTGAGGTTTTGTTTGGCTTTCTTTGTTTTGTTTTTTATTTAAAACCCAAAAATTAAAGGCATACAGAGAGCAAACTGTTGAAAAACCAAAGTGATGGATGGGAGCTTATAAAAAGGCCACAAGCAAACACCCGAACATCAAGCTGATGTTCTTATTATCATCACAGCGAGAGAACAGAAAGCTAAATGTCAAGCATTACTACAGATATAGGTCAGCAATTTCTATTGTTAATGCCATTCAGCAGGTACCCTCGGCAGGAGGTAAAGTCACCTCATCACAATTTCAGTTGCTTAAAACAAGTCCAACTGTTTCACCCTCCTGCTGCTCCACCACTGAAGAAAAACTGCTGCCCAGCAGAATTGAGCTGAACCAAAGGAGAGAAAAAAAGAACAACAGAAGTAAAAAAAAAAGAGAATAATAAACCCCTTACCCTTGTGATGAGCAGTCTGTATCTGTCCAGCATGGCCTGGTTGTCGTGGCACCCTGCCAGCAGCTGCCAGATCTCTGCCCTCAGCGCCTCTGGAACCCCACTCTTCACCAGGGTGGACAATCCGTTGGGTCTCACGAGCAGGTTGTTGTGCCTGAAACGCAGATGAACGTTTGCCTGTTAAACTGCAGCTGCAGGAGTTGAAATAAGGATTAAAAACACGACAAGCTTTCACACTTGCCAGAGTTCCTCTGAAAAGCAGAGTCAGCAACTGGCAACACAAACCTTCCTTCCAGTGGTTACAGCGATTAGTATTTGTCAGATGGAAAGCAAAAGTTCTGCAGGGACTGACAGTAAGAACCAGTGGGAAAATGTAGCGATATCTGAATTCTTTAGGTGTAGAGAAATTCATGGAAATTAACAATAGGCAACTGCATTGAACTCAACTGGCTAACAAAGAACAATATGAGTTGAAAGAGGAAACTATGCCATCTGTACAGACAATTCAATTCAAGTATTTGTTCAATATACACATTTCAGCTTAGCTTAAGAAAAAGAAATTAAAAATAACATCAGCCATACAGAGGAATAAATTTTGGCAAACAATTAGAAGCCAATTTTAAGAGCATTACCATGAAGTTCCAGTTCCACACTTCATACCAAGAGTATATTGGAGGTCCCACAAAGCAGTAACACTTGCACTTGGTAAACCTTAGTATTCCAAATGAATTTGCCTGTTGTTCGGAGCTGGTCCTTCACTCTCTGCTTACACACACACACACAGAGCAAGAAGTGTAGGAACACAAAGCTCACTGCACATGCACAGTATTGCAGAGCTTCCAGTCACAGATGTTTAACACCCATTTTTGAGACAGGAGTGTTTGCTGATGTGGGTTGAAGCTCCCTTGGACTCGAGATGGTAATTTGCAGAGCCATGCAACAGCAAAACTGCCCCAGCTGATTCCTTGCTCTTTCTGCTGTAGGAAGTGCTTTGCTCTCTCATTGTTGTGTTTTCACCATTGTTGTGTTTTCCAGCTCTCCTGGTAGGAGAATAGTGAGAGTGGCTGTTCAGCCAAATGCAGGCAAGCTGTGATTAATTAAATAACCTGCAATTTGACCCCGGATTTTCAGTAAATGTTTAGAGTGCTCATTCTATGAAAGAGCTCATTAAGACCTGAACAGTTTACCACTGCTGTTTAAATTTCAAAGGTGTTCTAAACAAATTTCTTTTTCCTACACTTTGACAGTGATATCCCCATTTTTCCAAGTAACCTGAGAATTAAAGAATGTAATTATATAACCTCATTCTTTTAAACACAACAATTATTCTTAAATGCATAATGCAACACGAGTAATTTCAAACTTGATCACTCAGACAAATTAAAACCCAGGTAGTCTCTTTTCTCTTTTTCAGCCCATTTTGCAGGCAGTCACAGGAGCCTAATGGTCTTGTGATGAGAAAAAGGTAAGAAAAACCATTATTCACAAAAACATTAAAAGGACTAAAGACTTTGACAGGACAAGGGGGAATGGCTTCACATTGACAGAGGGCAGGGTTAGATGGATGTTAAAAACAAATCCCTCCCTCTGAGGGTGGTGAGGCCCTGGCACAGGTTGCCCAGAGAAGCTGTGGCTGCCCCAGCCCTGGAAGCGTCCAAGGCCAGGTTGGACGGGGCTTGGAGCAACCTGGGCTGGTGGAAGGTGTCCCTGCCCAGGGCACTGGATGAGCTTTAAGGTCCCTTCCAACCCAAGCCCTTCTGGGATTCCATGATTTATTAATATATTAGTGCTCCAGACTTTTGAAAGGTCCCCAGAGTGACCGAGGTCGGGGTATCACAACATTCACCTCCCAGAGCAGATCCCCAGAGCCTGGATTTCCGACCTGCCACACCACAGCACCCCCAGCTCCGGGGACAAGGATCTGTTCAGGCAAGTCTGGTGCTGGAGCTGTAATTTCTCAGGAGGAAGAAGCGCCTGTGAAACGCCTTCCCAGGAATTGGGGCAGGTATTTACAGTTATCCCAGCCCAAAAAATGCAAAAATGATCTGTCCAGACATGTGGGCTGACTTGGAAGCATCAACAGGTTCGTGGTGCAAGTCTGCAAAAGTGGTTCAGGAAAGACACCACTCTACTGGTATCACTATCCTTTTTTATTATTTATTTTAATATAATTTCTTTTGCTGATCCTTAATTTTTCATTAGGGCTCTTTTTAATCAACGAATCTGGGAAATGGCTCAGAATCCCAAGCAATTCCAAATAAAGCATTTTAATCACCCTCTTGTTCACTTGAAGGTTACTGACTTGGGAGGGTTTTTATTTCATTTCCAGGCTGAGCAAACTCACTTCATTAAACTCAATGAGGCTTCAACAGGGAGCTTTTGTATCAGAATCTATAAATTACCTCTAGTAATAAAGAGAAAGGAAGGAGACACCCCCCACACACCATTCCTGGGATCCCTTTCCAAGGGGAAAGGAGTGGAACAGGCCCAGGCAGCCTGGGCTGTCCTGGGGACACCCCACCACCATGACCACGGTGCTGCTGCTTTCCCAGCTCATTTCTACCAAAGTCCTGCCAAAAATCACCTTCATCCCACCAAAGGGACACAAGACCGGCCTGGAATGGCTACACCCACCCTAACATTCTGGGGTTGGCACGGGAATCACCATCACCACCTGGAATCACCATCAGTGCAGGTGTTTAAAATAGCTGTGGCACTTGGGGACACGGGGCAGTGGTGGCCTTGGCAGCGCTGGGGAACGGTTGGACTCGATGGCCTTAGAGGGCTTTTCCAGCCTAAATAATCCTGGGATTCCAACACACCCCCCGAGATGGGACAGCTGCTGCTTCCTCCAGAATCCCCACTTTCCTCCTCCAGAGGCACAGGGGTCTCCAAGGGCAGGCCCTGGTGTGATGCAGAGCCCCGTGCCAGCCCTGGCAGCGTGAGCCAACCCCGCAACCCGCAGCGCTTGTGTGCCAGCCCCCACGACAGACGGCACCGGCAACAGCTCTGCCAGCAGCTCCTGCACGTGCCGAGAGTCCAAAGGCCCGGAGCATCCACCAGGAATGGCCCATCGGGCCAAGGTCGAGTCAGGACAGAGCCCAGCAGCTCCCCCAGCTTTGCCGTGGTCAAAGAGCAACAAGGTCACCACCGCTACAAATCCCTCCTGCTCCTCTGCAGGAACTCAGATGCGATGCATTATTTCCGTTTTTAAGTGTCAAAAAGGTCTTTTTTGGGGTTTTTTTTTTAGGGAGGGCTGATGCTTGGTCCAGCCATGCCTGGTTTCACCCTCACACCAACTAAAGAGCTGCTCCCTTTGGGCTCCCCCTTCACGGTTCACAGCATCCCACCAGGAGAACCAACAGCCCTGTACCTGCTCCAGGGACCAGCGGGTTTGGAGACGGCACGTCCGTGTTGGAATCAAGGCATCACAGCGGGACAGTGGCAAAGCTGAAAGGTGCAATTCCACATCCATTTACACCCATGAAATCTGCCCCTAGCCAGGGAACAGCCTTTCGATTCCAAGTGACAAATGTGCATCCCAGCACCCAACAACATGTCACCAGATGGAATTACAGAATCATGGAATGGTTTGGACTGGAAGGGAAATTAAAGCCCATCCAGTCCCACCCCCTGCCATGGGCAGGGACACCTTCCACTAGCCCAGGTTGCTCCAACCTGGCCTTGGACACTT
>JAYRBT010000005.1:25872844-25894542 GCA_036023395.1 Myiotriccus ornatus | reverse complement strand
CTGCCTGTCCCCTCCTGGCTCTGAGTCCCTAGACAGGACACACTGACCGCCCTGCCTGTCCCCTCCTGGCTCTGAGTCCCTAGACAGGACACACTGACCGCCCTGCCTGTCCCCTCCTGGCTCTGAGTTCCTAGACAGGACACCCTGACTGCCCTGCCTGTCCCCTCCTGGCTCTGAGTTCCTAGACAGGACACACTGACTGCCCTGCCTGTCCCCTCCTGGCTCTGAGTTCAGGGGGCTTTAACTCCCACCCAGCCCCAGGGCCAGTGGCCACAAAGTTGTGCCCGTGAAGTGCCACACCCGTGTGAGCACACACAGACACACCCCCCCAACTAAACCAGACTCCGGCAGGTGCTGGGGGAGAGACCTGGCAAAGAACTGCAAGTTATCCGTACCATTTAAACTAGGTTTAAAAAACACACCTCCACGTGGTTTGTATTTTAAACTGTGTAAGCTGAAGAATTTCACACCTCCTGCACACAGACTCATGAAACAAAGAAAAGGTTAATATTTGAAATCGAAATGTAAGGAATTAAGCATTACCATCTCCCCAGCAACTCTCCCCAGGAATACAAAATCTTCTCAGGACAATCCTTGGACACATCACCGGTGCCACTGGAGAGTTCATTATCGCTGTCTGCAGAAACAAAAACAGAAAACCAAGAAAATAAAGGCATGCACACGTTTACCAAAAGCACAGACACTGAAGAGCTATACACATAGGTCTCAGACAACTTTTTTTTCTATATATCAGTTTTAAACCACAAAAACACATCAAAAATATTAGTGGAACCATAAAGAATGTTTAGCAGACTTTACAAAAGAAGTGTATTAATGATGTTATCATAAAGTTTAAAAGAACAGGACTAGGGAATCATTCATAGCACTGCTACAGGAGAAAGAGCTGGGACCTGAAAAGGCATTATGCAAGGAAAGATTCCAGGCTGTCACCTCTGCATTTAATGGCATTTCACAATGCAGTGTTATCTCAAAGTCACATCCACTCCAGTCTCCTCTAAAGCATAGCAGATAATGCTACTTGGTTGCACACTGTCCCTTTGGCTCTCCTATGCTCCCAAATCTTTTTTTTAACTGAAATAAGTTCCTGAATGGGCAGTTAAGAACAACAGTGTGACATTAGAGGTTGTAGTGCATGGAACAGAAAAGAATGCTTAAAATGAAAGTTCGTAATTATTAAGAATGGAACACTTAGGAGGGACATAGGCTATTACATGACTAAACTCAGAAGGGATAATGGGAGCCTGGGACAGTGAGCTCAAATAACCACCCAGCCCAAGAACCCTTCCCATTTCCCAGGGTCTTGTGGGCCTGTCAGCTGCCCACAGTTGGCTGGACAGTCTAACCCTACAAGGCAGCAACTCACACGAACGTGGTCTTGCAGTTACTTGGACTTTTCCAGTTTTATCTGAATAAAATACTGCTAAAAGTTACACAAGTGCAATTTCCACACCACCAAACACTGACAGGGCTCCAGCTCTCCGTGTCTTTAGTGGGGAAAGCAACCCAAAGAGAGACAGCAGCCCCACAAAACCCCAGAACGGTCTGGGTTGGAAGGGACATTAAAGCTCAGCCAGTCCCACCCCTGCCACGGGCAGGGACACCTTCCACCAGCCCAGGTTGCTCCAACCCGGCCTTGGGCACGTGCAGGGATGGGGCAGCCACAGCTGAAGCCATGGACGGTTTAGATGTCAGAGGCCTCCAAGGCTGCTCTTTCTTATGAGTTGAGATGTCTCAAGAAGCTAAAATAAAACAAAAACAAACAACAAACAAACAAACAAACCCCAAAGCTACATCTGCTCCCCAAATCCCTCCGATACTCTCCTCAACACAGCTCAGTCACACCCAGGTTGCATTCCTCAGCTACATGAAACACTTCCAGCTTTGTGCAGGCCATGGGAATAGTTCAGGTGGAGGAAGATCTCCAGTCCTTGTGCAATTAATCCTTTCAACTCTTCATCCTTGTCATTCTCACTTCACTGACATGTTTCTAATTTATGTTCTTAGCAACTGTCAAATACTTAGGTCATTAATAAAATATCATCAGTGCTTGAGTTTGACAGCGAGCTGTGAGGACAAAGCACACACTGCCTTTCAAGGACAATTAGCAGCAAAAACCCTGCCCAAAGAGAGAGGCAGCAGAAATCCCTGTATTTTAGAATGAGTATTACATGACCAACCTCCATTTGACTACTTCCCCATTACAATTAAAAATAACCCCAACAAAATAACCACCCATATTTGAACCCATATTTTAAGGTTTCCCAATCTTTTGCATGCATTCACTAGACCTAAAGATGGAAATATGAACATCTAAATTTATCATTTTAATAAAATTTGGTCTCACTATAAAAGTGACCAAAAGAATCAACTGTGTTCCAGGGAAAGAAACATATTTAAAGACTCAACTTTCCTTTTATTTCAAAATTACCAAAAAATAGTATAAAGGCAAATCTCTTCACTTACCACCCAGGTCTGGTAATAATTAAAAAAAAAAAAATAATTTAAGTTAAAGCAACTGAATTCATTATATTTTCTTCATTCCCTCCTCTCCTGATTTGCCTAACTGGATCAAAGAGATAAATTATAAATGCAGCCCTTCCACTGCACATGGAAGCCAGGAAAAAAAAGTGAGGAAACCTTCTCTGGATTGAGCACATTTGCCATCCAGAGATACAAGGTACTGATACATATAAGGAATCCCAAGAAACCTGGGTCACATCAGGAATTCATCATAAACCACAACCTCAGAAAAGTTTCACAGCTTCAAGGTAAAGGGTAAACAATTTGGCACAAAATTCTGAAAGGAGAGGCTGCAGAACTAGAGCACACCCTTACAGGAGTTACTGGTGACAGTAACACAAACCAACCCTGCAGTCTGGAACAAAATCTGCTAACCGTGACTCGAGTCCCCCAGCGGGCCAGGACGTTTCAAAATGAAGCTGCACTGCTCCTTTGAGGGACAGAGCACACGAGCAGTTACTGGATCCACGCCTGAGCCTGCCAAGGAACACTGACACCAGCCCAAAGCAACAAAGCCCCTCGTTCCTCTCTGTGCTGGTACTGGGGGCAAAATTCTTCAAAGTCCTTACGGAGATCAGTGTTCCACAGCACACACACTCCGCTGCTTCAGCCAGGAAATACTTTCATCTGGAAGGCTTAGCAGTGTTTGCAATGTATTATTCAGCTGTATGTTAGAAAATCACAGGCCTTAATTAGAAATGCCATATGCTCCCTTGCAAAAGACGCTCACGTCAAACTGAAAATAGAACAGGGCAAAGGGGACAGAATAAACAGCTTCAGAAATCTCTACTTTGTTTCCACTCTAAGGACTATTTACATATTCTAACCTGTGAAAGCGCTTAGGTATGAAATGAGGGGAAAAAAGATGCCATGGGAGGGATAATTAAGTGTAGATTTTCTTCTCTGAGTACTTCAATACGGTTTTTTTCCACATTCCATAGCATCTATAAGCCAGAGCACGATTTAATCCACCCTTGTATTGCTGGGAATGCCACAGATCCCTTCCTCTAAGTGTCCTGGGTACTTCTCCCTTCCTCCTGCATTTGCCCTGACCTCTCAGAGCAATGCAAGTGGGCAATAAATCAGGTCTCATCAGAGCAAGAGGAGGATGGGAGATGTCTCCAGGGAGCAAACCCAGGGGCTGTAAATGCGTGCACACACAAAGTGCCTTTAAAAACCCTCACAGGGAACAGCAAGCCCTGAAGGTTTTTGGATTCCTTTGAATTGCAACGTGATTCACAAAACCCACAAAAAGGTCACAGCTCATGAACCAATCCCTGAATTCAGAGCCTCTTTAGAGCAGGCCTGAAGGACTGCACTCCCACAGCAAGCATGGCTCTGCATGGCATCAGCATGGAATGACACCTCAGGCTGGAAAAACCCCTGGAGATGAGACAGTCCAGTCTCCTCCAAGCTCGGGCTGGATGAAGTCACTGCGAGCCCAGAGTGGGAGGTGTCCTGGCTTTGCTGCAGGGGAGTCCATTCCCCTCCCAGTGGCTGCTCTGGGGCTGGGTTTGGGTTTGAGCTGGAAACGCTGTTAGTAACACGGGGATGTCTCTGCTGCTGCTGAGCAGTTTCCCACATTTTCAGGCCCTTTGGGGCTCCTCAGCCCGCCCTGAGGGCTGAGGGTGCACAGGAAGGTGAGAGGGGACACAGCTGGGACAGCTGATCCCAATTACCCCAAGGGATGCTCCAGACCATATGGCATCATGCTGAGAATGCAAAGCAGAGCAAAAAGGAGGAAGGGAGGACCTCTGGAGCAATGGATTCTGTCTTCCCAAGTCCCTGCCAGACACGATGGAGCCCTGTTTTCCAGGAGATGGCTGAACACCTGCCTGCCCATGGGAAGTGGTGAGTGAACTCACTGCTTTGCTTGCACACACAGCTTTTGCCTTCCCCACTGAACTGTCTCCACCTCAGCCTACGAGTTTTGTCACTTCTACCCTTCTGACTCTCCACCTCACCAGGGAAGGGAGAGTGAGCTGCTGCTTGCTGGCTGCCACCCAGACTTTGTACCACTGATTGATTCTTTCATCCCAGCAGTCCAGCCAACCTTCCAACCACATTATCTTCCACTTGTCCAGTCCCTGTCTTATTGATGTGAGGGTAAGGACACTGTGGGACACTACTGGAGTCCTTGCTAAAACCAAGGTATGCAGCACCCACTGCCTGCCCCTTGCCCACAGCACTGGCCACCTTATCACAAGGTGGCCTTCCTAAATCTATGCTGGCTGTTCCCAGTGACACTGCTGGACATTCAGATGTTTAGAAACTGTTTTCAGGGGTATTTGCTCCCTAACCAGTCCCATGGACTGAGGCTGGACTGAACTAGAACTTCCTCCTGGCCCTTTCCTCTTTTGGATACTTGCCATTTGCGTGAGATGGATATGGAAGCCTGCACAGATCTCCCTGGGGTTGGCAGAGGACCCCTGGGTGACAGATTTTGCATGTGGTCTGTTTTGTTAGTACACCTACAGACAAACCAACCTGTAAAAAGTGGTATCTCTCAAAAAATCTGCCAGGACATTCAAGGACAGGCTAGAGAAGAGTGCATCTAACTGAATAAAAGATTGCCAGTCTATGGATATACACAATTTTGTCAGTTCATTCCAAGGACTTCATTACTCTTACTCTCTGGACTGTATTTCCCAGCTCGAGCCTATTTCTTTCTAACCTGCAATTTACGCCAATAGCTTTTTCTCTCCTAAACAATTTTAGCACATCTCACTTTTCAAAAAGATGATCTTTGCCTTCATTGCTTCTTTTCTAGAGTACTCTGCTTGTTTCCTCAAAGGACACACTCTCCAGACTTGCTCTCATTTCCCATTTTCTCCTCCAGCTGGTCTGTATTTTTTTCATGATGAGAGGTGTTCAAACAAAATACTGAGGCATCCACTGTTCAAACCAGAGGAATTACACACTCAGTAACTGGTATAAGCAAACACCCCACAGGAAAATAAAATCATTCACACAGAAACACAAGATCTTCCCCATCTCTTACTCTGTAGTGCAGGATACCCTCAGAGGGTAACACCAGCACTCAGAGCAGCATTGACAAGCTGGGCAAAGGCTGTAACAAAACACTGAGAAACCAGCTCAGAGCCAAGTCAGGCAGCACCCAAGTCCCTCTCTCTGATCAGGGATTAACAGACCCTTTGGAACAAAAGTAATCAACTTGGTTTGTTGGCATTTGCCATTTGTGGCTTGAGGAAATGGATGCTGCTGAAGAACTCTTACCCATACCAACAAAAATTGAGGTATTCAGTATGAATGTTTTTAATCTTCCTGTTTTCACAGTGAAAGGGGGAGGGGTGTTGTTTTTTTAATGGGCCTTTTTTTGCATCGTATTTTTAAAATCTGCCTTTAGACAATACTCCCCTGGTCCATATTTTAGACCACAGAGCAGCTTTTCCAACGGATTCAGTGCTCCATCAGGAAATCTTCTGGATCACCTGAAGCACGGCAGTACCTCACAAGTCAAATCATTTGTCAGCTCACAAAAAGGCAAATAAGGTGGAAAACTACAGAGCTGTTTCAGGGGGCTCAAGCATAAAGGCAAGTAAGTGAAGAACCTCCTAAAATGAGGAGAAAAGCATGAATAGAGCAGCTCCAAACAAACAGGCGGCATTTGAGCACTGATGGGAAGGAGACAAAGGGATTTCTAATGAGTTTTAATTGAGAAGTTAAGACACGTGAAATAAAGAGTAGGCGGAACTGAAAAATAATCCAGTTGGAGCAGCCTGAAGGGGAAGGAAATCAGGTCATGAAGATAGGTGGGAATAGAAAGGGAATGCTTCAAATATGAACAGCTTGATTTTTATGTAGGAGAAGAACAAAAATGAAGGGGGAGCTGAAGTTGGCAGCATATTCTCAGGGCACAAGGTGGAGCTTTACTGACATGGAATCTTTGCATACAGAGGAGAGAAAAGAGGATCGTGAGAGAGGCCACAGAAGAAAAACCCCAAAAAAGCAAGTTTCCATTTATAAGGTAACAGGAAATTATAGAGCATGAACTGTCATTTTGCCAGGAAATGCAGGAGTGAAACAAAGTTTAAGTCATGAGAGTCATTCTAGTATTAAATAAGGCAAATTTTCAGAGAGGTCCAACTTTTCAGTGCACTACAAAATATTTTGATGAACACAAATGGATTTTTAAATGCCTTCCAAATAACAGATCTATGAAATGACAATGCTTGGTATATTTGCTAATTCAGAAGGAAGAGGAATAATTAGGAGCAGAAAAATATACATTTCTGAATCTGAACAAAGATGACTTGCATTGAATTCTGCTCACAAGAACCTTCTGCTTATATGTTAGTTACGTAATGAGTTGAAGAAAAATTAATTTGGCAGCCACTGAAGTGCATGTAAAGAGAACAAAAAGATACAGCAATTCTTCACTAAAAGCAAACCAGCATTTCGATTCTTATTCCTCTTTATGAATTATAAGATACACATTTTTCACTCAGAATCATTCAAGGAAAAGCTCATGCTGACAAATCTCGGCAATTCTGCTTACCTTGCAAACAGGGTGCAAATTTAATTGTTTCTCAGTGTAACCCAAAATGTGGATCCCAAACCCTGCCCTTGATAAACAGGGGAAGAAGGTGGGGTTGGACATCTCTGCCTTTCCCTCTCTGCACACAATAATGGTTTTCACAAACCTCCCAAAGGACCCACACTTGTACTCTGGAACAGTCCTGCTGCTCGTGTGCAGCGCTCAGTCAAAACAACTTTTCAAACACAACAAATTCTGCATTTAACCCCCCCATCTCATATCCTCATGTATCTTTAAAACCCTACCTTTGTTCTATGCCTTCAGAGTTTCAGCACAGGCCCCACACATCACTGTCATATGAAACTAGAATCATTTTGAAGTGTCCCAAAAATAACCCTGACATGGCCATCCCAGCCTGAGTGCAGAGCTGATGCTCCCCTCGTGGAGTGCACACACAAGTGAGCCCCTGTGACACCCCTAAATTTGACATACAAATGCTTAAAGTTGGATAAAAAAAAAGAGTGATGGCTTCAGCTTGGTAGTTTTGCTCCCACACAGATGACAAAGCCAAGTAAATGCTGCACAGTGGAGGTATTTCTGTAAACACAAACATCTTCCACACGTACCGTGCTGTCTGAGAGCTGCCATCCTGCACAACAGGCAAGAACATCAAATTCGAGGTGCTGGCACAATCCTAAGGCAATGCATTAGTAATTTATGAATTTGTAGATTAGTATCTACTCCTGTCTTTGATCTAATCCAATGGGGGGGGGGGGTGGATCAACATTACAAACACGTGAAAATTCCATGTTGCCTGGCATTTCTTCTAGTGCCAAGGCAGTATCCAATACACTTGGATCATAAAGCACTTGGACTCCCAAAACACTAGAAAGGTGATGATCACAACTGAAAAGAAAAGAATCTCACTTTGAGGTTATTATTAGTAAAAAGTGTGGAGAAGAGGCTTTTTAATCATCGTTATATAAAGTGGTCAAATGTTTTTTTAATGACACAGAAGGTGGCAGCTTGAGGCCAAGCCATGGAACTCATGACTGAAAACTGAGAGGACCCTCTAGCAGTAGGAAGTTCAAATTCCTAACAAGGCAGCAGGATTGCAAGTCCTTTTTCCAATTACCTTCATACTGTCTGCAGGCAGACAAGGGAAAGACAACCACTAATGAATAAAGCAGCCAAACCGTTCAAGATAATCTGCAATTTCTTCCAGACAAGATGCAAACACCAATTTACACTCATTTTGTGTTTTATGAAGTGATTTAAGTTACAAAAACCGAAAAAGCTTGAAATCCAAGGAGTAGATTTCACCTGTGTACCCAAGGAACTGAAAACTGCCTTTATTTGAGAGCAGTTTTTTCTGTCATTCAGCAAAACTAAACCAAAGGCATCAACAGATTTCCCTGGAGCACTCAGGGACCACAGGCTGGAAATAAGGAATTGTGTTTTGCCTGAACCTCCCAAAGTCAGCGTGAGGAACGAGTTTTATCGGGGCAAGAATCCCCACACACAGGGACACTTGCAGGAGTGCTGAGGGGACACTGGGGAGGAGGAGGGGGATGAAGCAGCTCAGAATGAGCCACACTCACTTCCCCAGTGTGTTCCACTGCCTGGAACGGAAACAGCATCAAAATTGCCCAACTGTCCACTGCATTTACAACCCTGCCATTCCATCAAACACTTCTGCAAGCCACAGAAGGGCTTCAGGTTCCAAACATTTCAAACACTCGCCTTTTCACACAAAGGCCGTACCTGCATGAACAAATTTAAATACAGCTGTAACTAGCAACTGCCACCAGATTTGAGAAATCCAGTCTTCTGCACTCAGCATTTTTTATGTACTAAGGAAAGAATCACATTCTCCCTGGCAGCACAGTAACAGCTGCACAAGGCAATTGAGTGCATTTATTTTGTGATTTTTAATAACAGAAGTGAACTTGTAAGGTGTGAAAATAATCCAGTGCAAGAGAATGGTCAGCAGAGTCCATAAAAGGACAGCAGGCTCATCAGGAGCTTTCATCTGGATGCCATTCTTAGGAGTGCCTGTATTTTAAAACCCTCTCTTATGGAACTGGAGCAAAGGGTTCTTGTCTGGAGATGGTCACTGGCAAAACAACCTCACGAATTTAGATCTGTGGAGTTTAAGTTCACTTTTACAGACACGGCACAAAGACTCCAAGGCAGATCTCAATGATCTCGTTTAGGACCCACCAACTTTGCTGTGTGTTGGATTAATATAATAAACAGTTCCTGTGAAGTACATAAAGCTATTTTTAATTTGGATAAAAATGCAGAGTTGACTGTTTCGACACCACCAATGTCATTCTTCTCACTCAGTCACCCCCATAACCCCTATTTTATCACTAAATACTCTCTATTGACTCCTAAAGCATCACCTCCTCTCCTTAATCCTGAAATCAGCCCCTGCCACCCACAGCCCTTGACACAGCATCCTGATTTAGTGTGGCTGATCATCTCGGATCCCTGAGCGTGGCCCACTCCTTCCCCACTGCACACCCCATCCCTGAGCGTGCCAGCACCTCACACACAGCCTTCCTCCACCTTCCACATCCCCTGCTCCTTCACGCCTGTTCCCAGTGCCAGATCCCACCATCCCCACACTGAATTCCCATACCTTTTGGGGTCATTTCTCTATTGTCTGTCCATTTCTTATTGTTCTTAGAGAAGTTTTACCTTCCCAAGTCTGTTATTTCTTCTCTTGGTAAACAAACCACAAGCAGAACCAGACCTGCATCCCTAGAGGTCATCTGGGAGTGTGCCAGAGGCACCCTGGAGGAGCTTCTTTTTGGTAGGCAAGTTGTCTTTTCCCTGAATTACCTTTTCCATGAATTGCCTGTTTCAGGGTTGGGGTGAGTGCTTACTCTGCAGACAGCTCACAGATGGGAACACGAGCTCACAACCAGGCACTGGGGACCACAGAAAGCTTCAGCCAAAGTATCTCCAACTCAGTTACAATCAGCTCGAAGAATATTTTCTGGGTTTGAACAGAACTGCTCCTGCTTACAGTGATCCTTAACCTTCTAACATCATCCAGGCTCCAGGAGAAACTCAAATGGAATTATTTAGTGTTCTCCTCAAACGTTACATTATAGTTAAAAAAAATAAATAATTCAAATATTAGAGCCAAAGGAAGGTCAAAACTTCATGCACGGCCTGAGCAAGCCCTGCTCCTGAAAGCAGCCAAGCTCTTCCCTTCCTCCCTCGGTTATTCATTCCTTTCTGCTGGGCTGGTTCCCTGGTGCTGAGGGGCTCCCAAGTGCAGGCAGGCACTCGAGCTGCCAGGACTCCACAGCAACACACTCCCTGAGCTTTGCCTTTCTCAGCGTGCACAACCCACCCCAGCCCTTCGGGCTCGCACTCCTTCACGCTCTGAAAAGGAGGAGCTCAACCAACTGTGCTCTGCACCTTGGTACAAGGTGCTACTCCAAATTAAACACTAACAGTGGACTCTGCTTATTAATAAGAGCCGACACCTATATCCATTCTATTTGAAACCTTTCCAGAAAGCGTAAGAATTTCCTCATTATATAATTTAATCTCTTTTAAATTATATTTGGAACTTAACGAAAAACTTCTTCTCAAGGAGTGTACTTTACATTCTAGGTTTTGACAAGATATCATTAATATTAATTATATTTTAAAAATTATTACCTCCAAAGCAAGGAACCTTAAATGACTGGGTTGCCAGAAATATCTATTGCAACATTAATAATTAAAAAACAAAAGTGAGGTTGACCTGAAAGATCTCTAAGTATCAACTGCACAATCTTTGCAAAGGTCTTATTTTTCTTATATAGCTGTTCACATAAAAAAAAAAAAAATCAAGCTAAAATGAGAAAAAAATATCAAAAGCTAGGAATGGTATTTAGGAAGTATTTGATGTCAATTTTCTACATGCAGTTGCTCCACACTGGAAAGGAACTAGGCCTAACACTAGTGTAGTCGTTATTTTAAATCATTTATGGCAGGAATCATGTTTGGCCTTTCATTAAAAACAAACCATAAAAAAAAAAAGAGAATATTGAAAAAATGCCTTCTTTTTTATGACCATCTTTATTCATATTCTCATGGCACAGACATCCCAGCGAGCTGTGTGCATGCAGAGTACACAGGCATAGGGTACTAATACACAGGAGAATGCAACTGTAGTGCTTCTGAAATCAATTAAGGAATATTCTGTGGGCATGGAGGATACACAGATAAGGAAAAAGCAAAAAAAAAGGAGCAAATTAAAAAAAAGGCACCTATATGGCCAGGTAGCTACCATGCTTAACCTTAAAGAAAAAGCCTTCTTCCAAGGCTAACACAAGACATTGTAAACTCAAGGGGGTTTTTTCCATCATCATAATTAGTACCCTGAAAAGAAAAAAGAAAGAAAAAGAATGAAGAGATTTATTTAGAACAACTGCAAATGACTCATTGAACCTGCATATCCTCCAGGATAGAGAACTTGTCGGCACAGAACTCGAAATGCGGTTTCCATGAGAACAGAGGCACATCATGGTATTTTTAATGTCTTCTCTGAGGAAGTAATCTACATTTAAAATATGGAAACTAGCATTAGGGAGCTAAACCAAAGCTAAACTCAGGTTCACACCCCACTGGAATACTTTTTCTCTGTAATAAAATAAAGCCCTTCTGTAGTAGTACCAAGAGGACAATATCCACGTGATTCCTAATTGTGCTGCATTCATCACATTCTGGAACAGAGTTTTATTCTTCTCAATAAGAGCAATATTAAACAAAAAGAGGTATTCAAATAATTACTTAAACTCTACCCTATCAAACAAGCCCCAGAAAGCATCCTGGCTCAACAGCTCACACATCCAGCAAGGAAAAGAACGCCCACAGCTGAATTACACCACCCTGATCCACCAGTCCCAAAGGGCAAATCTGAACTAATTCTTGCTATGAACAGCAAGGCAGTCCCAAATACCAATTAAACAGAAGAGTTCCTTTGGAGAAAACAGTATTTTTACTCTTCAGAAGCGGTACTTGATACAAAGGAAGGAATAACGCTGCCAGTCCATGCCCATTGCGCTCCATCCCAGGAATATGATGAAGGTTCAAAGAGCGCCTGACTGTGGGTGTTGCAAGCCTGGTGTCTCCTGGGACATGTGGGGGCTTGCTTTGTGAAGTGGAAGAGGGTAACCACACCTGGGTGCTCCTGCCTCTGCTAGTGCTGTTACTGCACAAGCTCGTGGCCAACACTTACCTGGAACTAAGAACCAAGGAGGAATCCTTCCACTGTAGTGAGACTTTTTATAGGATTGACAGAACAGTGCCAGAAATCTGAAGAATCACTTTATAAAACTAACTCTGTGAAATTTCTGCTAGGTCAGACATCCAGAGCAAAAAAAGGCACATAGAAAGCCTGTTCTGAGTGCTGTGGACTAAGCCTCACAGCACAGAGACAACAGTAGGCCAAGGGCCTTCAGAAAACCAAAACATACCCAAAAAAAAACCCCCATCAGTGGCAGAAATTTGAGGTGCTGTTAGAAGGGGCAGGCAGCTAACCCAGATGTTTTCACAAGCCCTAGTAATAAGTGTGAAGTGCTAACCAGACAGTTTGGGGCTGGGGGAACCCCCCTTCTGAGTCTGCCGGGGATGTGTTCTGTTTTCCTTTACAAACAGGCATTTCAAGCCTGCCATTTCAAAGCCCAATTCCTTTAGGAGCACATTCAAGGCAAATGGTTCCTCATCAGAAGAAAAATACCTCCAGGAAAGGTTTTCTGCCCTGCTGGCAGAGCACAAGTGCCTCAGCACCACATTTTGAGGCACACAGAAAGAGGGACACGCTGTCTGCTGCTGCTACTCAACCATCTCCAAACAATGGCTTGGTAAAAATGTCAGTACCAAAGAAGTGCTGCTAGTAGAAAATTACTGGTGATCTTTTTGTCCACAGCAGTTGTAGTAAGAATTAAATGAGTACATTAACGGCAGAAATATAACAGTATTATCCATGGAAACTGTAAGTGCCTGTTTATCCTTACCTTCTTCTGCCTCATCCTCCTGGGATGACATAGGCCCTCCTCCACTTGTTGGGGTGACTAACTCTTCCTCTCTGGCAGATTCTCTTTGCAGACTGACAACTTCATAAATCGCATCTCCTGCACTTGTGTGGCTTTTTCCTTCAGACTGAAACAGAGCAGGGGTATGTATTAGGTCCCCAAAAAATAAGGTTGTCAAAGGTTAAGCAATAGTTTGGGCAAGACTCCCTCAGATGGCTTTGCCAGGCACAAGTAGATGGCAATACCTGACACTTCTGCTTCTTTCAGCTTTACAGGTAGGAAATATAAATAAAACCTCATCATTTCCAAAGCTGCCTCTTAACAAGCATTTTCGGTCTTGTTCTGAATGATGATAAAAAAAGCCTTCCAATTTCAGTAGCTGTAGTGAGATGAGGTCAAAGAGAAACCTCAGCTCAAGAAAAGAGGGCAGAACAAACAGGAAAAATTTTGGAGTAACTGAAACAGGAGCTGAATGCCTGAGGGGGAGAAATTAATTGTAAAGACAAGACTAAAGAAGAAACAAAACCTCACGCTTTGAACAAGATGTAAATTGTAAAAAGCTCTTTTTAGTGCTTTATTTGCTAAAAATTAGAATAATTTATCTTTCTTCCATGGCCTATAGTTTGAAATACACTCCCTCCTTTGGGGAAATGTAATGGAACCCCAAAATGGGGTGGGTGGAACTAAATGATCTTGAAGGTCCCTTCCTGTCAGGTCATCACCAACCCAAACCATTCTCTGATTCTATGACTTTTTAAGAAAAAGAAGTTAGTTAAATATACTTCAGGCAGTTTTATTTTAAAATAAAAGGAGCATTAGTTTCTCCTCTGGGTTACAGTTCTGAATACAGTTATTTTTTAGTGACATGCAGTTATTAATATACTTGTAGAGAATTGTACAAAGCTGCAAACTAATGATGGTATTAAATGAACCAGCCCAAAATGTGCTATTTTGTTCTTTGTGCATCTTGCTTAATCAGTTAAAATAAGGTAATTTTTGGAACGTATTAAACCCATCAAATTAACCATGAAAAACAACACGATTTAAGCTAGAGAACATTCAATTTTTTTAAAAACAAACGAATTTATGATGAAGTTGGAAGACTCCGCAATACCTGCAGTGAGACACGCGAACTGCTTGACCAGCAACTGCCATTTCTACAAACTGGTGAAATTATGCAGATGAGCAGCTTACACCAGCACTGCTTGGACTGACAAATATCAACTACTTGATAGTGAGAAAGCTCTCCTACTGTATTTTAGTCCTCCAGTTCTGCTTCCTTTAAGGAGAGGCTCCAATTATCAGCCAGTTTTGCCATCTGAACTTCTCATGAAGTCAGTGTAATGAACTTTGGGGTGTAGGCACAAATACCCCGCATTTTGTAACATTTAGCAGATGATCTTAGAGCCATTATCCCTGTTTCCTTCTCACAGAACACCATTATCAAGTAATTACAAAGTACTTGGTTAAATCAATCACTGATTGATGTCACTAATGTTATTAACCATTGCTATCTACAGCTTTTATTTTTGAGGGAGTAAGGCATGAGGTGCTGTGGGTTTTGCTCTGTGTTACAAGGATTCCAAGTCTCCAGCTCCTTGCACACATTCTGGTCAACTGCGAGACCCACCTGCGTAAAACGTAAATAATTTGGTTACTCGTTTGCTCTGAAGCACAAATTTGTTATCTACAGGAACCCACCCCTACAGGGATCATGTCCTAACCATGAAAATGTGCATGAGCAATGCAGTAAGAGAGACAGAAACAAACAACAATCCTAAATTACACATCAACCTGCATTTCTGTCAGTCTCCTTATCCGACTGCACCTCACCAAGCTCGGTTCAGACTATTAAATCTGTCTGAATCCTTCCTCAGAACTGACTTTCCTACAATCTAGTGAACTGCCATCCCAGAGAGCTCACAAATGGCTGATCCCAATGCCATCCAGGAGGCTCTTTCCCAAGGAGTAAGAGTGTCCTGAGGCACAACACCTTTCACAGCTATGGGCAGGAACAGCTACTGCTGGTAACTGGTGAAACAACGACTTGCTGCAAGTCACCCAGAGAGATCCTGTCATCCACAATCAGCACCTAATCTTGGAGAAAGATTCCTAGAACTAAAAATATTCCTTTTCCCAGAGATCTGCAGAACAGCTTCTCCGGATTCTGCAGCAGGAAGAAATACATGTGTTTCTTCGGGGAAGGGAGGCACGTGTGTGTTTGTCACATTACAAGGAGTGAGAAAAAGAAGCATCCATATTACCAATTAAAAAGGGTGCAGTTGCAAGTGATTTCAAAGGCAAGCTGAACTGATTAGAGATAAGTATCAAGCCAGCTGAGAACGGAATATTTTCAAATGTATTTAATTTCAAAATGCAGATACTCTCATTTGCATGTAACAGTTGGTTTTCCCAGATTTTCTAAATTCTAAGTTGCTATGCTAATCTCCAGAAGAAACACAGAAGCAACACTGCATGAGATTTATTTACTCACTAAGTGTTAAACACAGCAGCACTTTTCCCATGAAATATCAACACAGCTTGTTTTTTCAGACCTTTTGTGCTGTGCCCCACAAAAAGATGACAACTCATATGCTCCCATTAGGCTCAGTAAAATTAAATCACTGCTCTTTGGTTTCATTAGTAGAAGAGGATGGACCACTATTGCAATGCACACAGTACAGCTGGCCTCTGCTCTTCACTTTGTGAGCCAATACCAACACATAAGTGCTTGCAGAAAGAAAGTCAACAGAGGCTGCAGGAGGACACAAACCATCCCTGCAGTGATCCTGGGCACACATACCCCCTGCATGTACCTCAGCCAAGGTCGGAAACAGAACAGACTTGAGCTGCAATCCTGACATCTTTTAAACCTCTGCCTTAGATTCCCTTGCCTTCAGTGGGTTAAATTCTTACAGCCACCTACCTTCATACTGTGACTGTCAGTAGCTCTTTGATTTTACAGTGAACAAGTAAAGAGCCATTTCCCAAGTTCACCAGTCAAAGGGAGCTGCTTTAGATGCCTGCACACGGGTCAGATTGTATAAAATTATGGAGAATTCAACAGGCAGGCTCAAAATAGCTTAAGCCCACAAAGCCAGCGACTTCCAACTCATCACAATTCAGGTTACCAAGTGTGCTGGTTTGGCTGGGGGAGTTGGTTTTCTCCACAGCAGCTGGTCTGGTTTGGGTTCATGCTGGAAACAGTGTTGGTAACACCAGGATGTTCTGGGTACAGCTGTGCAGGGTGTACTCAAAGTCAGGGCCTTTTCTGCTCCTCACCCCTACGAGGAGGGGGCTGAGGGTGCACAAGGGGTTGGGAGGGGACACAGCCGGGACAGCTGATCCCAAGGGACGCTCCAGACCATATGGCATCATGCTCAGCATACAGAGCAGGGGAAGAAGGAGGAAGGGAGGACCTCCAGAGTGATACCATTTGTCTTCCCAAGTCACTGTTACTCTTGGCAGAGCCCTGTTTTCCAGGAGGTGGCTGAACACCTGCCTGCCCATGGGAAGCAGTGAATGAATCCCTTGTTTTGCTTTGCTTGAGCACAGGGCTTTTGCTTTCCCTGCTGAACTGTCTTCATCTCAACCCACGAGTTTTGTCACTTTTACTCTGCTGATTCTCTCCCCCATCGCGTTGTGGGGGAGTCAGCAAGTGGCTGTGTGGGCCCTACTTGCCAGCTGGGGTTAAACCATGACACAAAGGGACTGAACCTTTATACAGCTACTTCATCCTTATGCACTGGAGCATCCCTGAAATGAACAGTTCAAAGAAACTGAGGTGCAGGTGCCATGCTAACTTTTATAAAGGCCAAACAAGGGCAGACAAGACAAATGCTGCCACCATCAACTTTTCTTTGAAGTACCAGCATGCAATTACCTGTTTTAGCTTCATGTAAAAGGTTTCTGTGAAGGTTTTCCTGCTGAAGTACCAGAAGCGCTCGTTGGCAGGATACACACGCACAACAGTCTCCAGCAGAAACCTGACTGGCTCCACCACCTCAGTAACAACCATATCCACGGCCACAGTCATGAAGACACGCTTATCTGCAACACGAAAAGGAGTCACACACAGAAAAACATCAGTCAGAGTTCAAATTTGTAAACTGCTGCTCGAACTGAAAACCCTTTCTGTGTAGTTATTGATTCCACTGCACTTGTTTTATTCAGCTGAGTTCTACCTGTGGCACAGAATGAGAGTGTGCATCAACCAGTGTACCAAGAACTCTGACAACTTTATAAACCAAAGACACCACGTCCTTGTTTTAAAGACAGGGGCCAAATATCAAGCAAAGAAAACACCACTGAGGTCCATAGCCCCGAGAAAAAAGGAACGTGCACAGGCTAAGGTCACATTTTGAAGTGTAAACTTTTAAAGAGTTTTGTTATATGCTACTAGAAATAACAGGGTTTGAAAAATCCATCAGCAGGAACAGTGACCCTGGCTGTGTATACTTGGATCTGACTTTAGGGAAGTGATGTGAGCTCTGCCTTGGGACAGGAAACAAACTGCAGATCTCCATTCAGAGCTTTTACATCCCACCAGAGAACACAGATTCCAGCATTAGGAACTGTGCTACACAATCAACCACTTGACTGCACCACTGCCAGCTCCCCCAGGATGCAGGGCATGAAATGCTCCTTGTAATCAACTCACCTCACAGCTAAAAGAAACAGAACAGCAATGCTCGCTGTTCCCAGTGCTCTGCTGAGTACAGCAGGTGGAAAACAACCTGCACGTGGCTCAGGACCCAAAACTCCCGTGCCATTCTAGGAACAACTGTTGACAACTCCGTGTTGATCATGCTTATATAGAAGAATTGCTGGTGATGGATTCCTGAAACACAGTGGTGCAGACATGCACCCTGACTGCCAGGAGGAAGGACACACCAACTCCGTTGGGAAAAACAAACGTCCTGAGTGGAGTCCCTTACCTTTAGGAGTTTCCTCATTAAGCACAAGAAACATGGGTGCATTCGGATTCCACATTCCAGTAATGACATAAGCCTTCCCATCAGAACTCTTTCCCATGGATTCCTAAAAATAAAATCATACAGGATTCTATGAGAGTGATGGTTTGAGATCAAAGGGACTGAGCATAGAGAGGGGAAACAGTTGCAGGAACCTCCGAGTAAGGCCATGTTAATTCACAGAACACAATCTGCACTAAGAACATGAAATAATGCAATGAGCTACTACTGGTATGAGGTAAGCACATGCTTCCTCAAGTTTTCTGGAGCAGTTCCTACAGATCCAGCAGGCCTGTTTGGTAGCCCCTTTATGGATGAAAGGAGACTGATGTTCCCTCTCTGCAACCCAGCTTGTGGTGGAGAAATAGGAGTGACTGAGTTCTCCAGATTTAAATACGGAGAAGTAAGGTTGAAAGGAAAAGACAAATGTCTATTCATGTGCTATAGTCAAGAAATGGACTAATGAGTCATTAAATCCAGCAGTTTGAGGTAGCTGGAGTGTAAATGTAAACAGAATTCCAGGTGGAGTAAAGCCAGGAATTCAAATATCAAATACAGTAAAAAGATGTTACATAGGTTTATAGAAAGTACACCACTTTATAACCAATTATAATTTATTCACTTTTATAATCAAATAATAAAAAGGGAACTAATTTCAGCAAATAAAATCAGGAAAAAAGTGAGCTACTAGATACAAACAGGCAAATAAACGAGTCCTACAAGAGAAGTAAATACTGACAGGTAGAATCAGCAGCACAAGCACAGAAATGCACAGGGCAAAACTGGGACAACTGCAGAGCCACCGAAGGTCTGAAGGGTTTAACTCAAGCACTCCATAACTTGCAAATGGCTGCATTCTTATCCACAGAGAGAAAGCAATTTGGTATTAACACAGAAAGCATCCTATCACTTTGTAGTTCTCTTAAAAGCAGCTTTAAGAAACTAACTACTGTAGAAGTGAATACTTCACACTCTAAACAAGAATTTCAAATCAAATGAAGGAAACAGAGGCCAAGTTTTCAGCCCTTTGGAAAAATAAGAGCACCCAAACATAAAAGCAATTACTTGCTTTAAATTTCTAGGGAATGTGCTTAACACAATACTCAGTTATTTTAACAACCTGATCTGTGCCTCACCAACTGAGCAAGGAACAGATGCCACAGGTTTCAACATGAACTCAAATATTCTGTCCATCTTATGTTTGAAGATCTCAAACCCCAGGATTTAAGCAAAAAAAAAAAAACCCAAACAAAACAAAAGGCATGAGAGGTCTGTTTTGTTGGGTTTTCCTGGGGCTTCTTTCAAATCACCTCTAACTTATTAGAGCTTATCAGAGCTAAGTATTACCATGTCTAGTAAATGCATGTCACTGTTCTTCACATTTCGTCCAGGGCTCAGCAGCATCCCAAAACACCTGTGAAGTGTGTTCATAACAAAAACAAAAGGGGAGGAAAAAAAAAAGGGAAAAAGGATATACATTAGCTTTTCAAAACACAAAAGTATCTGCTGGAACATAATGGACAGCCACCTACTGCTTCTAATTTAAAGAGAACCTTCCCGAGCAGTTGTTTTGTTGGTGTTATGGCAACGCTCAGGAAACGTCACGTCACACGTTCTAGAAAAGACAATGGAGTCATTTTCCAGAGTGAAGGTGGCAGGAAGGGGCACCTGACCTGTGAAAACAGGGTTATTCTGAAGGACAACCTAGAACACTGAGTTTAAAGACACCAGCAGTTCCCTCAGTGATGGAGACTGGCTGGAAGAAATTCACTCTCTCCCCACTCTGTTTTAAAAATTGTTCTCATGCAATCATAGGAAAAGTTACAAACTCATCCATTCTATCATCCATAACAGCACTGGTGTAAAATATCATGTAGCATCATGGGCCCTTATAAAAAAAAACCAAAACCAATTTGCTCAAATTTTAGACTTCATCCTTCATTTTTTAAATCTGAATTTGTGTATTATACAGGGCCTTGAATTCCAGCCCAGTCATTTTACAAGAAAACTTTTCTTAATATTTTTAAGAGGAAAAAAAAAAATTTAATTCTCCAGACATTCAGGTTCTCAAACTTTGTGACTACTGAAGGCACAAATCCAAGTCTGAAGTTCCTGCAAATCATCTTTATCTCTCTCTCCTTTGAAGGTACTCCATTATGAATAAAAAACACCCAACAGAATTATGTACTTGTAACAAACTGCGAGCTGTTTTGCACAGGCTTTTTAGATCTCAAATGAGAAAACTTAAAAAAAAATAAAAAAGGAAAAAAAAAAAAAACTTGGAAACAATTCCATCCTGAAATATTATGGAAAACTGGGGTTGTATTTTGGAGGGTTTTGCTTCAAGAACTTTTTCTTCTGTTCAGCTCAGTTCTCTGAGATAATCAGACAAGCCAGTGTTTATCACTGACCCTCAGAACAATGCCATGTGCTAAACAGTAGAACTTAGATACATGAACATCAGCAACTATCATTTTAATAACACTATTAACTGTGCAAGTCTTAAGGTATGTCATTACTACACCCCCTGGTAAATCTTCCCCTATTACACTTGGCTATGTGATTTTCATTTTCCACACCATTACACTCAACAGTAACTTACATCCACAACTGTATTTTCCCTTTTCCATAGCCTGCCACTGCCACAATCCTAAAAATCCAAGTGGTAAATAAAAGAGGAGACAACTATTTTGTTTTCCCTGTATCCACAATGCAGTGCCATGTGAAGCACCCAAAGCAGCTCAGATGCAGGACTTGGATTTAGCAGAACAAGCTGGATTCCCTGAGAGACTAATCAGAGCAGGCAGAACCTGCCAGCAGACTGACTACTGACTGAGTCCCTCTTGTTCCTGGGGCTGAAATAGCTCTGAGAAGAATATAATGGATAATAGCAGGGGGGTCACCACCTTCTGCTAAAGAGAACTGTAATGCCAAGATCCAGAGGCAAAATATCTGTGCCTTCCACAGGCAACAGCTCCCAGATCCTGCTCTTGCTGTGCATCACTCAGAGGGACACAAGTTCTCATCAATGCCAGACAACATTTTAGGGAAGTATGTTTCCAGAACAGTGGGAGCCAGGAACACGTAACCCCTGCCTCTGACAGAAGCAGGGAACTGTGATGCCTGGCGGCATCCTGCTGCACAAGGAGTCAGGGTTTGTCTTCCCTCTTATTTCAAAGAGCAAGAGGAGATTAAATGAGTTGAGGACCCTCTTGAGAGGAGCTGGATTTCACACAGACAGCTGACACATTCAGCCTCACACGTGAGGAGCTTCAGTCACAGCCCCGGGACTCAAAATGGCCTGTGCAGACCGTGGGCCTCGCTCTCACTTCTGCCACGCTGGGTTTCTGCACCCACAGTGCCACTGAGCTGCTCTGTGCACTTGCACACATTGCACTGGCCTCTGGCCCAGCAAAAAGAACTGAAATTACTATTCACTAAGGGGTGTTTCCATTTATAAAACGCAGATGTTACCCACAGAAAAGGCTGATGGCGTTAACACAGTAACATGTGACAGGACAATGGGAATGGCTTTGAACTGCCAGAGGGCAGGGTCAGATTAGGGACTGGGAAGGAATCCTTCCCTGTGAGGGTGGGCAGGCCCTGGCACAGGTTGCCCAGAGAAGCTGTGGCTGCCCCTGG
>JAYRBT010000005.1:25853162-25869277 GCA_036023395.1 Myiotriccus ornatus | reverse complement strand
GAGCAACCATAAAAATGTGATTTGCATATGCCCCGAGGAAACTTCAACAGTGTAAAAGAATTTACATCTCCATTTAAGAAATCATTAGGAAAACATCATTAATTCAGAATCTACAGGACTACACAGCTTAGCAGATGCTTCTTGCCATGTCCAGGTGAGTGTTAATCACAGATCTAATGGCTCATAGAAAATTTTAAATTCCTCTCAAACTCAGAGCCCAAAGGACATCACAGAAACTTTGAAGATGACATTAGGAGGGGTGTCTCAGAGGGAGTGGGTTTAAGAGTCACAGCCAGAGCCACAGTGCTCTCCTCTGTTTTCACTGCTTGTCCACATGCACACTCACATCAAGGGGCAAGAAACATTGGTCAGCTGGAACAGAATCCCAAGTTTGTAACAATAAAAACACAGAACTGATCTAAAGGCCCAGAGAGGATCCAGCACAGTGTAACGTTGGGGGGACACAGTAGGTGGAACCCCACGGGACAAGAATTCAGATACCAGGAATGGAAACACTCCTCAAAGACAACATTGGTGTCACCTGGGCTTTGATGGAGTGTTATTATATCACACGTGGGTTCACCTGTCCAGTTCTGTGCAGGTTCTTAGGTAGGACTTCACTTACTCATATCCTCTGACAATAAAGAACCTGCAGTTTCACTTGCAAACAACCCTCTTGAATGGCCACAGTGGGTACAAAAATAGGTACAGCACACCCAACATCTTGTGTCTGGGTGACAGCTGCCATCACAAAAGCCTGGAGGGTAATTCCCTAATGCAGATGAAATATTGTGTATCACTGAAGGAAATATTAAAGTGCATTCAAAGAGCAAAGTGGAAGAAAATAATACGGGTGCTTGAAGGTCCTTCTGTCTTCCTCCAGAAGATGATAAGCAAATAAGCACAGCTCAGGCAAGGAAGGAAATCTAACCACATCCTTCAGGTGCCTTGGCATCTGAGCTTAAAAACAAAACCTTGGATACTGAGGTGCTCCCCACTTCTGGATGCAAGACAGCTACAGGTGCATTAGTGGTGCACCCTGATGAAGAACCCTTGATTCTCTCATCACTAATTAAGAGACCCTTCTCACATGGGGGAAGTAAATGTTTTCTAGTACCCAGAGACTGTCAGCACCTGCACCGTGAGGCACACACAGGTCTGAGCTGGCCTGGGCACAGCAGTGGCTGCAAACACAGATCAGCACCTCAACTCCACCACACGTGTGCAAGAGTCTAAAACTGACACTTGTGGAGCAAAGCCAAGGCCAGCAGGACTCCTGCTTTCTCAACACATGTACCTTGGAGGGGATTACAGACCAGGGAGGCTGGAGGTATTACCAGCACTCCCTTTCCAGTATCTCTCTTATTATCACCTCTGAACAGAGATGCTGTAGAAAGAGATGCTTTTGCTCACACTGTATGGCAACTGTACCACCAGCCACACACTGTAGGGGAAATCTGAGCACACGTTTTGTTGCTTCAAAGGAATTTCTCAAGATTAACTGTCTCCAGCACGAACTTCAGGCACAAATCCAGCAATTCTACTTGGCTGTGCGAGCAGCAAAGTCAGAAACCACCTCTTACGTGTCTGCTCAAGTAACAAACGAAACGCTTGGCGTGTTACCTTACGGAGCCTTCTGGAATGTTGGGAACATAGAGAGTTACAGGGACAGGGGCTTGACTGCAGGACTTCATGCTTGCCATGGCATGGAGGGCTTCGGGTTCGCTGCGAGGGGCCGCCACCTTTGTGCAGCCCAGGTACGAGAGCTTGTGGAACAACACACTGTCCTCCTCCAGGGGCTCACTGGGGGAGCATGGCCTCGGAGCACAGATTTCTGCAAAGGAAGGAAACAGGTTTTTTCTGAATGAGTTCCACAGCAAAGTCTCCTGTGTTTCCTAGGGAGGGACACAAGAGTGGACAGCCCAGCCCCAACAGTAAGAACTCCACTTGGCAGATTAATATTAATGTGAAGTCTGTGCTAATCTACTGCACGTTGCCAAGTGTGGCACGGGGACAAATTGCCTCTTGATTCCCCTCAGCAGCACTAGAACACAGCACAGACATTCCAAACCTTTCTAACTAATCTGCCCTCTTATTTCTGTTTATTCCTAGAGCTGATACTGCCATAATGCTTAAATCACAAAGGCTGGAAAACTGAATTATTCCTGTTGGGGCTGGAGTGGGGCAGGGGGAAGGTCTCTACAAGTATCTCTCTGCTCTTGCTGAAGGCTGTGTTCTGATTGAAGCACGTCAAGCAGGGAGCCAGGAAGGTAAGGTTCTCAAAAACACAGCACACATGTAATTAAGGGATGGGTGTTTCCATTTCACATCAACTGTCCATCTTATTCTACCACAAAACCTTCTTTCTTTTATTTACCAAGAGGTGCTATAGGAATTATCTAATACCACAGAAGTGCTCTGCATGCTGCTGAGGGAAAAAGAATTCTAATTCAAGGCACGCAGAGATGGCCAGAGCCTTGTATTCCTAATATATATAATGGAATATATATCTTTTTATATTGTACCTTCATATATATATATACACACACACATCATCTGCAGACAGAATGAAAATTATCAAGCAGAGCAGCACAGAGCATCAATCTGATGATAATCTGTTCCTCAGATAATAAGAAGAGGAGGTCCCAGAACAATTTTGGAATGAAGCTCCAGAAAGCTTTATGTTCATTTTAAGGTTAACTCAAAAGTGCACAAGGAGAACCCTGCCATGTGAGCCCAAAGAGGGAAGCCCCCAGGCAATACCTGTTGTAGAAGGGTCCAAAACGAGGTGCAGAGACGGGGGGTTTGCCTGCCCCGCTGGGCCATCTGCAGCTGCCTGCCCACTGCCATCACTGCAACCTTCCTGGAGAGCACAGACATTCTGGTTCTTCTCAGAATCCCTCAGAATCTCTTCCATTGCCTTCTCCAGCTGATCATCTCCATTGGAAAATACCTGCAAGCGCAAGGAAAGGACATTTTTAAAGGCAGTTGTAGTTTACTTTCACTGTTATTTTTCAAACATCCAGTCTTGCCCACTGCAAAAGTTAAGAAGCTTTGCTGGATGAGACAACACCCTAAGAATCAACAACATTAAGTCAGATATAATCCAGTGTCACATCCCATTACATATAATGCTCAGTGTTCAACGCAGACAGAAATCACGGCTGGAAATAACTCCCAAACGGTTCTGCTGTGACAAACCAAGTTATTACTGTCACTGCAAGGGGAACAAATTCCTCTTGTTCCAGCCAGACCAAACCCAGGAAATCAGCTCCTCCAACTCAAGTGGGGAAATGTATAATTAACCAATCAGCTCCCACCCAAGTGCTAAAACACTCTGCTATTTAGAGGTAGAAATGTTTTAGAAAAGGTCTTAGTCATGCCTAAAGTAGCACTAAGCAGGAAAACTAAATAAAAAACTAAAACCCAAGATCCTCTGTGGTCTAGTCCTATGCAGCCTAATTACATGCTTTTGAGATAACAGCATTCAGAGTCTCTGATCCCTAAATAAAGAATATTTCTCAAGCTTTAAACCAAACCTCATTCTTTGAAAAGAACTTTTTAGTCCTTCACTAATATACAAATCCACAGAATACACACAAAGCTGATCCTTGAAGAAGTTATTAAAAGAAAACCTCAAGTGCCACTTTTGGACAGATTTGCTTAATCTGAGCTGTTAATTTCATTGGGAATGAGCAAGGACAAAAATCACAATCTCCTCAAGCACACACAAGTATCTTTGATTAAATGTTCAAAAGAAGTTGCAATCTTCTGATCAATACAAATCTTGCTACATACTAAAAAAAAAAAATCATAGCAAACCTTTAGCTGAGGTTTTTCATCTTTTCCAGAGGTGTCCTCAGGCTGCTGATGAACCAAGACAAATTCTTCATTAATTAATGGGGATACAGTTTCAGGAATCCTGCTGGCTTTGCTAAATGATGTTGTGACTTCCATCTCAGGTCAGTACTCTCCTCTTGCCACCAGAAACTAATAAAGAAGGAAGAACGTTCAATAGTGAGTTTTGAAGCTGCACACCATATGTTAATAGTATGAAGTTACTGTGGATTAATATAACATTTAAAATTCTATTACTGTATTTACTGTATTGCTCAAACTCTGATTTCATTGCTATAAGGAACCTGATGATTTTTATGGTGGTGCTTAAAAATCCTGTGATTTAACAGTCACAGCTGTTATCTCAGTGCATAGATAACAAAGGAGGAAGTTCACCTCAAAGCCTTCACTTCCCGTTTTTAATCTTCCAGAGTCTGCTCCCTCTGCATCCCCAGTGCCTGCCCTTGGTTCTCCCTCATCCAGGCTGTATTCCCTACCCAGAGTGCCACACAGGTCATGTGAACATACAGATTGCCAAGATCTGCACTCCAAAGTGCATGGTCTCCACACAAAAACACATTTAGCAATTGATTATGGCAGGAGTTTCCAGATGATGAAGTCAAAAGTGACACCATTTCCCTGCAACCACCTGCAACAGTTCAAATGAACCACACCACTTCAAAAACAAGAATCAACACAAACCACAACAAAACTCTGAGTATTATGGAAACCAAGAAAACAAGTTTTCCCTTGTCTGCACAACAAAAAATAAATGTAGAACGAAAGAAAAGGAGCAAAATAACCGTGAGCCTCCAAATTCCACGTTCATATAAAACCACAGCACTGAAAGCATTCTGAGCACTCCAGCACGGGGACAGCTCCTGCAGGGATCCACCAAATCAAGGCAGCAGCACCCACGTCACCTCAGAATGTCTCCCCTGATTCCTGAGCCCCAGCCTCAGCCTGCCCTTCCCAGCAGCACCACAGAGCACAGCTGGGCCACCCTTGCTCCTCCTACAGTTCCAAGGCACCCGGTGATGAAGGAGGGGATGGTCATTTCGGTCCAGCTGTAGGGAACCACACAGCATGTGAAAAAACCAACCCTGCATGTTCCCCCCCATTCTGAGCAGGTGTTGCTCATGTCAGCAATTTCAAACCACAAAACAGGTGTGGGAACCACACACAACTTTCAATACTACGATATTTGCTATCATTTTTGTAACTGCAGTTCTGAGGGAGGGAATTACACGTGGAAATCCCACAATAACTGAAGAACTCAAGTGCTGCTGGTAACTGCCTTGTATGGCAGAAGAACTCACTAGAAGAGTCACCTTCAAGAAAAGCCACTGAACAACAGCTACAGTATTTAGGGAGTGATTACAAATTTGCATGAGCAGTTGAGTACAGTCTGATGTCTTTCCTATCTCCAGACTAAGCATGAACTCAGAAGCAGGAATATTTTCCTGACAGATGACATAATCTGAGCCCCACCCAAGCCTGGGTAATGGATTCACCACTGGAGTGGTTTGTCTTTTTAAAGCATCTTTGACTTAAAGATTTTCCTGGCACAAGAAAGACAAAGTTTTAACGCACAAGATTTTAAGTATGTTACAAGGAGTTTAATAATTCCAGATTATTTTTTAACAAATGTTGTGAAAACACTGCTGAAGAGCTTGTTTGCAATAAACAAGGCAGCTTAAAATAATAATATAAGGTGGTTCTACTATATTAACTATCAAAGCCAAATGCAGGCTGGAGACACGAGTGTATCACCAGCTCCTCTTTCTGCAATGAGGTAAGAACCACCAGGCACTCTGTGAACTGTGAAACCTTTTCTGTAGCAGCAGTTCAGCAACAAAACCAGGGAAAATACACCATTTGCAATGCCAAAGAAAATTATGACAATGCAAGTAGAGAAGCACACAGAGACACAATATTTGTTTTTATGGTAAAAGCAGTGTAAGAGAATTCTCACCTCCCAAATTCTCATCTGAAAGACAAAGGAAATATTATAAACCTTAGATGACAAGCTCCCCATTGAGATCAGGTCCTTAAAAAGCATACCAGACACATTCCTGCAATTACTTCTGACTTACAAGGCCTTTAATGTCTCGGAGAGTGAACTCCAAGCCTGCCTTTCCAACCAGCTCAAACCACCACAGTGCAGACACGAAGACCTTGGTCCATACACAGCTGAATAAATCAGCAGCTCAGAACCCCTAATTCCAGCCCTTCACCATGGACTGCTCCCACCTGCCCCGAGAGTTCCTCTCGGAATGCCCTGTATCCCCCTGCAGGGCAAACAGAGCCACTTCGGTGTCACTTCAGCAGTGCAACACCAACACAAACCAGTCAGGCATTCAGCAAAAGCTTTATACAACGTATTTTATGATCAGTCTTCAAACAAAAGTAGATTTTAACACCAGAGACAAATTAAGTACCAAAAACCATGAACAAGTCAAACAACTTCAACTCTGACGTGAACTTTACTCAATAGTGTAACTGTGAGTCTCATGAAGGTTGAGATTCACACCACCTTAAGTACTAAGCTACCTAAAGAGAAACATTTTCTATGTTTTCATTTTAAAGGCCACATGATCTAACACTGCAGCTCAACACCTCTGAGGAAAAGCAGTAAAAAGAACAAAAACCCCTCTGAAATTACCATGCATTAATGTTATTTGAGGAAGGGAAAGAGAAGAACACCTGAAGGGGGGTTTTTATACGTTAGAAACAAGAAGAGAGACACACACGCATATTCTGGACTTTCCAGTCACCTCCAGTCAGTGGATGGTTTCTGTCATTCCCCTTTTGTCATTTGCTCTATCCTGTTGGAGGACTTAATCCTTTTTTACTCATTCCTGAGATATGTACTTCAACTCCCCCTTTCCCTACAAATGTTAAGAACAACAGTGTCAACTATCCCACACGTACAAAACCCAAGAACACACCCCTACTACTAAACTCAGACATGTCTCATCTTTTTAATCATCCTTTCTGATGAAAACCTTAAAACCAAGAACGTAAGAAATTATTTCTGATGCCATCAGTCAGAACACACAGACAGCTGTACAACCAGGTTAGGTTTATTCCCTGCAGGCAGCAGCAGCCCACCCTGGTGCTGCTCCCTCAGCCCCAGGGCCACACTTTAGGTGTTAGTGCAGTTGAGTTCCACGTGAAAAATACGGCCTCTGTTCTGCCAGCACAGCTCAGACTGAAAGCTCAGAGCAGATGGTGCCTTCCCAAACCACCAGAGCCAGGAGGCAGAGCTGCTTCTCCAGCAACGCCTTCAGAAAGATGACAACAAATTGTGCTGTGAAAGTTCTCTCCACGGTGGGAGACACCGGGAAGGAGGTGCTACTACTGCAAGGAATAACTGCTACAAAAGGGGGACCTCCAACAGTCCTGCAACTTCCTACACAGAGGAGAACTTTACTCCATGCTTTGGTGAACAGAATCACACTGAAAAAAAGAATCAGAAACCCAACACCAAATACACGACAGGGAATTCTTCTAAGCTCAGTCAAGTAAAGCCTATGATAAAAAGATAAATTTTTTTAAAGTAAGTTTCAGAAAAGGTTTTCTGACAGAAAGATTTTTGAGATACTAAGAAATGAATCAGAGTGTGTGGGGTGTGAATCTTGCTCCAAAAAAAATCTTAAGCTGTAGGGATAACACAGTGACTGAAAAAAAGCAGGTGTTTTTCTAGTGAGCTTTATTATGTAGTTTTGGTCAAGTCAGTCTCTCTGATGTACATCAGTTCCAACTGTTTTACTATCCAAAGTGCTGGATAAAAGGTAACTCAGCCATACTACTTGGAATACAGGTGTTTTGGGACCAGTGACATACCCAGTACTAAGCTCCAGGATGTTCAAACCCAGCAGTTCCCCCAGTTCATGCCAGGAGGGCATCCCAGGTTCACTGCAGCTCCCCCTATAGCGTAGCCTAAGTGGCTGAAGAGCAAGAGAAGGTGACAAACAATGATCCTGGAAGATCCAGGTGGATTCAGCACTGCACCAGAGTAAAGGACATGGGACAGAAATGCTCCTGAACCCTTCCCTCCATAACCCTTCCATGCATTTCAGGTGGAATGCAGACTGGTAAAAACACATCCCATGGAGAACACAGGTAGGGAGGGGTGGATGCCCAAGGCTCTGCTGGCAACACACCCCCGCTGTCCCAGGAGAATGAATCCAAGGTAGACACACTGGCTCTCCAGAGGGAAATCAGACTCAGAAACTCCCTCCAAGTGGTCCCCAAAAGTAAATATCAAGTCTTAGATGAATCAGTCTTCTGAAGCAGCTACCAGACATTTTTGTTTTTACTCCCAGTTCCTGTCCAATAAATATTCCCAAGTTACTGTTCAAATTCACTGTTGGTTTGGGGGAGGGGAAAAATAGGTTTTGTTTCAGCATTATAACCACCCAAAAAAACCAAACAAACAACTGTAGAGCTATGAAAAGACAACAAACAAGGAAGATAAATGTTTATCTACTTTCAATAAGCAACAAGAAACATGTTTTGAAAGGAAGCTTCTTGCCTGTTTGAAAGAAGGCAATCAAGAGAAAGCTAATTCATACTTTCTTTTATCAAACAAAATCAGGTCCTGTATTACACAAGCTTTCAAAGTCGTGTAGTTTGACTGCCAATCTCAAACCACAGAAAAAACACGGGGAAATAAGTTCTACCTATTCTCAAAACCCAGGTTCCTCGAGAGAATCCGTGGGACCTTTCTGAGGAGGAAGGTCCCACAGGGTCATGCAGAAATTGATCTTCTGGTAAGAGAAGTCTGAAGGAGAAATACACCCCAAAGAGCACAGTTTATTCCCATTTTTGAGCTCCAGCAGCCAGGCCATGGCAGCAAAAGGAGCAGGGAGCTACGGGAGGCTGCAGGCACTCTCTGCTCATCCTAACTACCCTTTTATTACCCATAAGTTGTTTCCCAGTGTCTTATCTCTGGCAGTGCCACACTATGTAAAAGGGAAAAAACAAACAACACTTTATTTGGCTTACTGATACTATTTCCCAGGATTAAAATCAACTTAATACAGAGCTGTATCGCTATATTTTTGAATACACACACATATATGTACATAAAAATCCTTATTTCCAGGAAAGCACTGTTAAGAACAAAAGCCTTTCTGAAATTAAAAAAAAAAAAAAAAAACACACACAAAAAAAAACTCAACACACAAAAATAAAGCAAAAAACCCTCCACAACTAGAAAGTAATCACTAACTTATTTTGGCAACACTGTCTCCTCTGAGAAAGCAAACCTCCAGTAGGCAACAGCAAATAATTAGTCTGCTCATGAATGGCAAACTGTTTGGAATTGTTGTACCGGGTGCCTGGATACAGAGGTTTTTCCAGACTCTTTTTACACGTCAATCTCATAAGCAAGGAATAACAATATAAGGAAAACAGAACCCAAAGAGAACTACACAGACAAGAAAATGTCTGTTTCTCCTTGGAAAAACATACTGTACCTGCATCTCCTCAAATCAGTGATAAGCAGCAATTGTCAAACACATCTCGGGGTGAGTAATCAGACATTCACTGGAGAGGAGAAAACCAGCGTTCCTGACTGGAATCTCTGGGTTACACATAAGCCACTGAACCACTTAAAAATTACACAGTCAGAGCTTGGAGCTGCTTGAAGGAAAAAATACTGCTTTAATTTATCCTTAACTTAAGATCACCAAGGTGAAGAACCCGTCCAGAGCAATGGTGGGCGTGTGGTTGGTACTGAACTGAAGCACACGGCTCTACTTACTGCCTTCCAAAGAGTACAGCTAGAAATAAGTGTAAATAAGGAGGCTTCTGCTACTCTAGAGATGTTAACTCATGTGCATCCTATTAAAAAAAAAAATTTAAAAATGACACTTTATACATCAAGTTCTGGCAAACAGGTTTACTCATTTAAGCAGCAGGTCATTCTGTCTCAAGGACAAAGCCAAAAGTGCAAACAAAGCAACTCTTAATACGCCTTCACAGTTTCCTGACATCAACTAAACACCAACACTTCAGCTTGAGCCTGTAACTAGTGTTTGTCTTTCCAAAATATCAAGCAGCAACTAAAGTACCAATTTTTTCATAGCTGGCATTGGACAAACTTGAGTTGCTTATTTTTTTCCGCTGCTACACGATGCTTGCAGGCAGCACTCACACTGAAACCCATCACCAGCCAAGTCACTGAACTACACAGCCACTCGCTCAAAAACATAATGACCTATTTCCAGAGGGAAAAAAGCAGAAGCATAACACAGTCCTTGCTGTAAAGAGATTATTTAGTGGTTTATTCCCTCACTGTAAAAATAACAGTGTAGGTCTAACGCAGTCAGTGCAACAACCTCTCTCTGTTAAATATACCATTTCAAAGAGGTGCTTTCTCCACAAGCTATCATTCCCAGAAATAATTCCATGATGTAAGGCACGGGAGAGCATATGGAGCAGCAGTGGGACACAAGGCAGCAGTGACCCCGGGTGCCAGTCCCTGTCCTTGCCACACAAGTGCCTCCCGCAGCGTCGCTTCCGAGGCCGCGAAGCGCACCAGAACTCCTGAGCCACTGCCCGGCTCCCACCGCCTTCAGAGCCAGGAGAATCCTTGGGCCACAAAGCCAGGGCTGGAAGTTGTGACAACTGTTACCTTGAGGTTTGCAGATTTAACCTGAGATCACAACGTTTTGTTCCTAAGCTCAAAAGGTGCCTTTGCACCACCACGGACAGTGTTTCCCAAAAGCTGCTCCCCTGCAGTGCCCGTGGGATGCACCAAACAACAGTTCATGCTCTTCCCTCATCTCATTTTATTTAGATACTTTTCTTAATATTCAGTCTTTCATTCTAATAGTTGTCAAAGGCAATCACGAGCTGTAAATGAGTAACAACACCAGGCTCCGGTTTTTTATAATTCAGTCAGATTTTCCAGAACTGCAAGGACTGTGAGTTTTGATTTGACAACCATCTAGACTTGTACTGCTGTTGTATCAAAACTGTCATTTCAACAGTGGCCCCAACAATTTATAAGCAAGAAAAATATTTCTTTTATAATATGAAACAAAGCCAAGCTTCTTGGTAAAGAGAAAATACTCCCACATACGTTAAAAACAAGTACTTCCATATACATTTAAAATAAATACTTTCACATATATTTAAAACCCTAAGATTTTATATTGTCACTTGAACTTAAATATTTAGATATAACATGAAAAGATGGAGAGAGAAATCACAGTTAAAGACTAAACAAGGTTTTGCCTCAACATTCAGATCCCTGTCAAAAGGCTTCCAAATCACCTAAAATCTTCAAGGAAACAGTATGAGCTGTGCACGTGAAAGCTTCTGGCAGACACACACCAAGGAATAACGTGGGCCTTGCTTAAAAAGTTTTCAAGAATCCTTAAAATCTCTCTTCCTTAAAAGAGATTTATTCTTTTTTAAAAGACAGCGTGTTGAGATGACTTCTCTCCGCGATCAACTTCACTAATCAAATTATTCCAAATTCACTCCATAATTCAAGGAAGAACTACAGCTTGGAAAGATGGTACGAAAGCAATCAACCGACCCCTCCAGAAAAACTTGCCAGCTAATAAACGATTAAGAATATTTTATAATTCCAACCTAAAAAAAAATAAAAATACTTGACCTAAAGGAAGCATCCTTCAAAGCTGCATGAGCAGGAGTCTGAAAGAGTTACCCAAAAGAACGTTTGCATTGCATTACCTGCAGTTACCATCCAATTCACACCCAAGGATGGAGGGGTGTTTATCACCTCACACTTGATTTTTTAGCAAATGCTATGCATAATGTTACCTTCCAAAACTATTTCACATCAGACCCTGAAAAGCTCTGTATTTCCTCCCCAGACTGCCTGAAGAGGTGAACAGCAAAGAGAACAGCCCTTTTTGCAAGGCACAATTATTTTCATCCCAGACATCCATAATGATCAGAATTTATTTCTCCTCCTAAAGGATTAAAGAAAAAACTGGCTTTAAAAAACCAAACGCAACAAACCCATGTAATCAAAAGATGGGTCTGATCTTTTCATCACTACATTTTACATCCTTGTTTTAAAAACTCCTTGAAGGTGCCACAAGCACCTCTCAAGGTATTACAGCAAAGACCCATAAAAGCCATTTTCAGTCAATGATTAGAAGGTAGAAAGGGTTACAAGAAATAAATTCATCTGGGGCTGCCAAAAAAAGCTTTTTTGGTTTGTTTCTGCAGCTTTTCTCTAGTAATCAAATTTGGAAAGTAGAATTATTTAAAGGACAAAATCTATGCTAAAAGCATCTCAACATAAAAACTTTTGAGATCCTTCTTAGGATGAAACTATCCTTGGGTTTAAAGAAAAAAACAGCTCAACTTTTTAATATTTTTTTAAAGAATTAAACTTAGCCTCTGGGCCAGATTCCCATTATGTAAATCTTATGTACCTCATTTATTAAATTGAATGAGTCTCAGGGATTATTTTTGGTGTAAGCCTCAGGTTAATCTAGAGCAGTCTATAAAAATCACACAATAAGCTCTTGCTGTGGAAATACATCTCAAATAATACAGTTGCTTATGTAATAACTGCAAAAATCTTGCAAAAAAGTACAGCAGAACTCCCATTCATTTTCTTGAAGCAATTTTCTTGTCTCACATTAGCCAGGAATCATGAACAAGCATCTGTCTGTTGATACAGGCTATCCAGAGCAGCTTGAATTTTAAGTGTTCTCTCTTGTTTGATAAATTCACCTGATTGCATAAAACAAGAAAACCCGAGAAGCCAAAAATCTGTGATTGGTATGACTTCCTTTTTTCTTTTTTTTTTTTAATCACAGCCTCTCCAAGTGTCAGAGAGCTTCCCAAAGACAGCCACACTGTACTATCAGTTTCCACATAAACGGTGCGCGGTTTGCATTAAATGCAGATGCGAAAACTTGCCGTCAATGTTTACATTCTGAATACTTCCCCAAAACATTTTTACTTCTGGAAACAAAGAGAGGAAGTTCCAGGCAGCTAATCTACACCAAAAAATTCACAGAAGTGTGCAGCAGTAGGAAAGGTCACACTCTAAGAAGTGGTTATGTAAGCCTTTCCTCGCCACAACGTGTTTTTATCAGTGTTAAGTCACAAAGTGCTCAAATGCAGCACAAGCTCCCAAAAATTTCATGCTCCCAAAGGCAGAACGTCCCCACGAGCCTCAGAGCCGAAGTGGGCAGTGCTGCTCCCCCAGGAACAAAGCCATGGAATAAGCCCAGCACTGTCAGTGCAGCAGCATCCCACCCCTCACCCAGGGGAGAGTCTGCAATCACCGGGTGGCTCTGCAGAAGCCCCAGCAAAGCCATGGCAGGAACTGCCCATCTGCAATGTTATCATCGCACCTCACCGGGGTTTTCTGGGATCTGCACAGCACAACTGCCATACTCCCACGGGACACCCCAGGGGTTCACTTACTGCCGGGAAGGACAAACAGCACGATCACGGAGGCCAGGGACACAAACTGGGAGGGAGCGCTGGAACAAGGATCACCTGATTTCTGTGGCTACTGTCAAAAGCTCCACACTAAACCACGCTGCAGTCTGGCTTTCTGATGTCTCAATATGATGAAAGAAAAGGAGAATCAGAAAGGGGAAGCTATAAAGGGTCAAAGGCAAATTAACACTACGATTATGGAGAGCATCCAAACTGACCTTACCGTTTTGGAACTTGCCAAAGTATTTCCTTGGACACTTTGGTCACCTTGCCACGCTTCCCTCATGGTTTTTATACATCCCTACAGCAACAAACAGCAATAATTAACATTCAAAACCACTGACTTTCATTCTTTACTCCTGTTACCTCAAAATCACTTAACTGTTATCTCCAAGAAGAATTCTAATTAGTAGCTCTTTATTTCAAAGTTTATACTGCTGATACTAATTGTTAATAATTAGGATCAAGTATAACAGGGTTAAAAATACCTTTTTATGATGTAAGTGTGAGCAAACACAAACTCTGCCTGTATGAACAGAAGGGAGCAGCATCTCCAAGGGCCAAGCCTTCACCACATGCGAGTTTTACTCCCTAAACACCTGGGGGCACACACAAACCTGCTCTTTCAACTGCACTGCTGTTCTGCAAACAAACAGTTCAGTCAAGAGAAAATTCTGGGACTTACAAGCCACAGACATTCAGCAGTGCCTGCAGACACAGGAGGTGAAGAAGTCCCTAAAAAAAGCTGCACCTCTTCCCACCTTTCTCTGCACAACAAGGAACAGAACCCAGCCCAAACCCAGCACTGGGCACAGCTGCTCCTGCAGCGCTGCCACCAACCAGTTACTTGAGGGTTCTCCTCCAAATAACAGGAAATAATGAAAGTATACACCAGTGGAACAGAATTAAACAAAGGGTTCACAGAATAGGATAAAAAAAAAATATCTATTTTCTGCCACATGCATTTCAGATGGCTCAGCCTAAATCGGGTTTTCAGTAACATCTAATTTAAAAAAACCAAGTTCCTATGGAAAAAAATACAAGCTTGCAGCACACAAACTCTTATTTAAATAAAAAGGAAAACCTTCCAATTTTTAGCCAGCCATTGAATTTGTCCACCTACATCTAAATTAAAATTCTGTACCTTGTATTTTGTATCTAAACACACACACAGACAATGCATCAGGTTAAGAATATTTGCATCTTATTTTCCCACTGCAAAGGCCTGAAAAGGCACAGTATAGCCTTCCTCATAAGTTAAAATTCGGGGGGAAGAATAAAGAGTTAGAAAAAAGAGAAAAATAACACATACTTTTTTATTGTAACATATTTGTTAAAAATACAAACATATATACAGTATGTGTACACAATACACAAATATGCAAAACGAAAAATAAAATCATATCCATGGACAGCTGCAACAGAGCAGCATCTGCAGTGTGCCTTTTACCAAAAAACCATCTGATTGTGTGACTTCAGGTACAGACAACAGACATGGTCTAATGAGAAAGGTCAGCTGTACCTGAGCTGAAAGCACAGCTGCTTAACCCAGCTCAGCACCCAGAAAGCCCAGAGGTTTAACAATCACTTATCACTGACAAGAAGTGCCAAGAGTATTCCACAACTCCTAAGGAATTGCCCTCTGGAAACTTACACCAGCACACCTTGTAATACAAAACTTGCCATACAGTGGTTTTGATGGTGAAGAATAAATAAATATACATATATATATATATATATACACTCACACAACGTAAGAGACATTCTGAGAGCTGTGACCAGGGACTGGTCACAAATGGTTACCCAAAACTGATTCCTCTCATTAAAGGAATTACTACTCCAGCAGTCTGACAGCAAGCGCTGAGAAGGGACTTTGCTGTCAGTCACATTCACGCTGGTTCCACTCCTCACCTGGGTCACTGACATCTGCATGATGCAAACTATTTCACTTCTAAGCCCAAGAGGAACATGGAAACCACACTCAGCCCTGGAGCACATGCCCTTCAAGATCCACTCTTAGATTCAGTCACTGACCGAAATCCTGTTCTGACAATTTACTGCTTCTAAAAAACACCTTTCACTTTGTTCTGCCCTTTGACCTTTCCTTTCCTAGTCAGAAATCATATGGGAGATACTAAGAATTATAGCAATTAAGCCAGGAAGCCGTCCCCCATCATCAGTAATGAGCTTCACTGTTTAAGAGTTTGCCAGTAGCCTCATGTAAAATGAAAGTTCACATCTGAAAGGCAAATGTGCAGACTGATTTTACCATTAATTACTGTAGGTACTGAACGCTGTTTTGCATAAATATGTAACTCCACCTGAATATCTTTCTGCTACATTAGAAAGCAACTCAGAACTCACAACCATGCTAAAAAGCTTATGTTTAGTCCAAAGAGATACCAAAGCCCTGTTTGGACAGGACAGCCACAGCAGTGACTGTAAGCGAAGCTTCACTTTGGTACCACTGTCACCAGAACCCCACCAATCCCAACACTTACACCACTTAAGGAACTGGAAGCAGCAGCAAGCACATGCTGAGGGTTTACACCAACCAAGGACTTTGTTCCAGACTCTTTACACTTAAGAACTCATTCCCTTATTTTTCTTCAATAAAAAATGCTTCAATTTCCAAAATTTTGGTTCATTCCAATGATTTCTTAAATGGATCTATGCAACAACCAAAAAAAATTAAATGAATCCCAACTGAATGCACTTATGTACAGACTGCATTAAGTATTTATCCACCCATCTTTCTGCTAAATATCAACACCTCCTTTTCAACTGCAATGCACAAAACAGCAAGGGGACACACTGAAGCTCCA
>JAYRBT010000005.1:25814398-25825260 GCA_036023395.1 Myiotriccus ornatus | reverse complement strand
CAACAAAAGCACACCACATTCCTGGGCAGAAGCCACGAGCAACCCCATCATATCCCACTCCCACTGCGTCAACGCCCACATGCACAAGTGAAGAGGAAAATAACAAGGTTTATTCTCTACTTCCCATTAGCAAGTGTTGTTCCCAGAAAGCAGGGCTTCAGCACATGCAGTGGTTGCTATGCAGGCAAACATTGTAAGCAACTAATGCCCCCCCTTCCTCCTCCTTTCCTTAGCATCTGAGCTGGCATCACATGGTATGGAATATCCTTGGGTCAGCTGGCCCATTTGTGCCCCCTTCCAGGATCTTCCCCTGGATTGGAGAGGGGAGAATGCTGTGCCAGCACTCCTCAGCAGTAGCCAAAACACTGGTGTGCTATCAACGCCCTTCTAGCTACCAATGCAAAGCACAGCACTATGAGGGCTGCTATGGGGAAATGAACGCCAGCTCAGTCAGACCCAATACGGTGTTCAAATATTCAGACAGGTGTGATAGACTGAAACGTTGTTAATGTCTTAAACATCGTTAAAAATCAAAAGAAACTTTTTGTTAAACTGCAAGGAAGCAACTGCCTGTCTGCAACCACCAAAGCACCTTCCACTTCTGAATACGCCTCCTGACTGGAATTTGGACTGTGACAAGAACTTGAGATAAAACTATTGTCCAATTATCTCAGGTCAGAGGAGAAGTAAACAAGGCTCAGCAGATGGAAGAGAAGGGTTTTGGCTGTGTGATGGCAAAATCTGCCCACGCTGGGAAGACCATGCACACATGGGACTTTCACGTGAGAGGCAGCTGACAAGGGGTCATAAACCATCAAGGACTCCCAAAGCGACCCCCCCAACTCATTCCTGATGCTTTCCACGACCAGAGGACTGCATGTGATCCAAATGAGGCAACAAATCCAGAGCCTATCACAAGAGACTGCAAAGCTTCCCCTCCCAAAGGAGATGATTGGCATCCCCTGAATGTATATTAATCCACTGGACTCTAAATTTTGCAGGACTCTCATCACTGAGAAGACCAGAAGAACAGGAACCATGGGACACTGCCAGGTTTCATGGATTAGTGATATGTTTTCTATTTTAATCTCTGTCACTCTATCCCCTCTCCTTTTTCCTATTTCTTTCTATCTATCTTTCTCTGCCTCATATTTACTGCTAAATAAAATCCATACTATTGACTTTGGCATATGATCTTGTTTGCACCTTAATTTGGGCAGAGGCATTTCTAATAATTTTAATAACCAGATCATAACAATAGGTTACATTGCCTTCTGCAACCTCACATTGTATTTTAACTTGGTCCATTACTTTTGGGTTTTTTTAATCATTCTAATGAGTATTAAGAGTACCAACCCCATAACTCTAACCACAATCCCACTGTGAGGTGTGTGCATCGGCCCCTCAGGCCCACATCACTCTTCTAGCATGCCTCGACCTCCTGGGTGTGAGAATAGAGCAGCTTCCTCTCAGGCTATTTAATCTTCACTCCTGCTGCTAAGCAAGGGGAGTGGTATGTGCCAATTTTTATATGACTTTTATAATGCAAATGCCTAATCATGAGACAGGTAACAAAAATATTACCAAAATAAATATTTTGGCTAACTGAAAGTTCTTAGTGAATTCTAGTCCATGCAATATTTTGAACAAGATCAAATCTGAGACCACAGGTGATGATGCAGACTAATTTCTGATTCCTGTGATTCAAGAATCTGAACTATTACTTTTAACTTCTGAATGAGGCATGGATGTAATGGTATACTACATAACATACTGATCTGGTATCGTTTTTGAGTGATACCAGTCTTCCTTAGTGCTGCTCATAAACTATGAGTATTATTTGCCTTAACCTTGTTCAGTATGTACATTATTTCATTTTACAGTATTATATGAAGTAACAAGCAGTGTTTTTCCACACCCTCATGCTACAACAGAAACAAGACCTAAGTACTACAACCAACATTAAAGTATGCTTTATTTTTTAAGTTTACACTAAAAAAATTCATACCTAGTTCTAATATGATCTAAAGAAGAAAGGGCCTTCTCCATATATTTCTTCAGCTCTTCTTCACAGCTTGCCATTTTCATTTTTTCCAAAACTATATCCAAATCAACTTTCCTCATCTAAGGCCACATAAAGAATACAAGTAAAAATCATTCAGTATATACTAAAATCTCCATAACTATTCAGGATTCAATTAATTTGATTATGGATTATGTACACATATTTTACAACAAGAAGGGAAGCTACCATAGTAAAACTCATTGCCTATGAAGACCTTTCCTACATAATTAACATTTCTGACATTGTCACCCTAAGTTGCTTGTTATGAGAACTTCACATCCAATCAAGACTCCATACCTGCACAAGATTTTGCCATAGCAACTTGCAGCCACTTTACAACAAAAATACAATCTTTACCACTGTGGCTATATCAAGAATATGATATGACTGTCCCTCAGTGTGGACAGCAGTTAGCAAAGATGCGCCTGAGACAATCAAACTGACACGTAGAAAGTCCAGTATAAAAGTCAAAGATTAAGCTTTTCATTCTATTTTGAATTTCAGTGGGCTCTTTGCATTAAGAAGTCCTTTCTTTACATCATACCACATCCTTGATTTATGTCTATACCTGTATAATGCTATCCTGTTCCCATCTGCATTCATCTACTTTCTTCTGAAGTTCACCTTCCTGCTGGGACAGCTGAAGTTTATGGAAATCCCAGAGGGCCATGGCCTCCTGAAAATAGCTGTACAAGCCTTGACTATGCTGCTCATGCTGTTTAGCCATCTCCTTAAAGTCTCTCTAAAGAGAAAAAATAAAGTGACTAAGGTATTTTTAAACTGTTGGAAGGTGAAATGAATGAATAAGAGGATATGTAACATGACAAAAGTCTGCTGGGAAGTACCCTGTCAGTATTCAACATGGTGAGAGGGAAAAACCGTCCCAGTAAACTGTATAAAAATGTGGATTTTTATTCTACAAGCTGAAAGTATCAAAACTTCTGTTTATTCTTCTGGTACTGTAAAGCACAGAATCACCAAGTTCTGCCATCTATCATTTTAGGAATGACTGCCCAGTCATTTTCTTGTACAGAATCATAAAAGATCAGATTGAAAGAAATTTGGGAGATCGTTTAGATCTATTCCTCTGCCTCTAGGCAGGTTGGGCTATATATAATTCATCCCTGACGTATATATTTATATTACAAATATAAATTAGCATATAAATATATCCTTGAATCACACCAAGCTTCTTTTCTTTGTGGTGTTCACTCACACTATGGATCTCATTTTAGTGTGACATCAATAGCCTCAGATGCAGATGGCACTGCAGGTGGGACTGCAGGAAGAACAGACTAATCCCAGGGAGTAGCAAAAATATACGTGATAAACTTACATCCATATGCTCCAGTTCTTCCTCAAACCTACATTCTAGTTTCTCAGCCATCTGAAGCATGTCAGAATGCACAATTTCAACATCTTCTACCGTGCAAACATTCATATCCAACAGGCTCTTCTAAACACAAAAAAAGCCAAGTTACTGACATGCATGTAACAAATACTGTGTGGCTTTTAGAGAGTACAGCTAAACAACCTCTTGTGGTTCTGCTTGTGATGGACAGAGAAAGATTCAACCCCCTAGATACCTCATTCTGTAAACAGTACAATTCTATTGGACACAACGAAAGAAACTGAGGCAGAGAGGTGGAATTTCTTTTGCAAAATAAGACACTTCAAGCAACTTCTCTAACAGAATAAGACAGACATTAAAAAGTAATTTCACTTATTCACTTATTGGATCCTCAAACATTTTTTACTGTCATGACACTGTACACGGCTATCAGCAATCCTTCCAAGAACTCCCAAAGCTATGATGCTCACCTTGCAGACCTGCACTTTTTCCCGACATTTGCCCTGGACCAGCTCATACTTGATGCGCATTTTCTTCACGCACTCCATACTGTGGGTGTCTAAAGGATATGGAGAAGACCACACTCTTCTGTATTTCACAATGCAGTGTGAAATGGAAATGTGACAGAAGCCCTGTGCTGAATCTCAGCATAGGAACAGATGCCAGCAGGTCCGCACACTTGTGCGACACAACCAGTCAATCATATAAGATGTTTTAATACAAATCTGTTTATCATTATGCTTAAAAGTAGCAAGTTATTTACAAGTGCTATCAACTTCTTTGCTACTACACACGCTACAAATATCACGACAGGATGTGCTCTGGAGTAAAAGAAGGCAGACACACAGAGGGAAGGCACTCTATAGGACTCAGAGAAAGGAAACATCTCCAACACTTTCCCTCTCCTTCTCCAAGAGGTAAAAATACCAAGAGGTATTTTTGTATGACTAAGAACTGATCCATTCAAAATTACCTTTCTATCTCCCCTGGATTAATTCTAACCAAGACGGTTCCAGCTAGATCTCACCATGCACAAGTACCTGTGCTGGCCAAAGGGAGGTGATGCCACAGACAACTTCTTTGGGTCCTATTGCCTGCTCAAAGCAACTTGAGAAGGTATGTAAAAACACATGAAACAAAGAAAAGAGCAAACGTGCACTTTCAAAGCAACTGCCTGCTTTGTTGCTGCCTGAAAAAAAAGAAAGAATTGCTTGAATTCCAGATTGTTTTTATAATTTCCCAACTTACCTAAACTTTGGTTTAAATTCTCCAAAGTTCTGTACCATTCATTTATCTCAGATTTCATGTGCATAGGAGGCATCAAGGTGCTATCAAAATAGGAAACAGTAGTTAAGTATCTTAACATATAAACCAGTCAGTTGTTAAAAGATAAAATTATGAATCAGAGTTTCCATACTACTGCACTTTATTTACTGCCATCTCGGCAATGAAAATAAACCAAGGAGACTGCTGTTGTTCAAGGCCACTGAACAACTGACTGACAAGGAACTAACTTGTTCCTACATTCATGGTAAAAGAAAAGCTGTACATATTGTAATGCATTGCATCCAAAAATGCTTGTCAGGATGGATATTCGAACATAGACAGTTAGCTTTCTATCCAGATTCTCCCTTAATTTATTACACAAATGAAATCCCGTGCAGAAACAATGCCTTGACTAAAGCACCAACTTCTAGTTCTCTACCCATCCTTGTCTGTTCATTTACACCGTGTTTTGAATATTACTTAAGATTCACTTTCGCACTCCTGCATTTCTAGCTCCTGATCATCCCTTATTTAGTGTAGCCGGTGCACTGAATGAAACCAAGAATGCATTTTTTCCATTAAAAAGAGCTTTACCAAAAAAAGTTTAGGACCTGCCTACTTCTGAACTGTGCAATCACACACTGGCAGAAAGCAAAGTGCATTTTGTAGCCAAGTTCTCAATTCACTGCAGAAAGAATTGTTTCTCTTTTGCCATACCCAATGTCCTGCAAAACCCCCAGTCTCCGCTCACTAAGTACAATCTGCTCCTTTATCATATTTTCCATTTCTGTTTTCACAGTGGAAGGATTCTGTATTTCTTCACTTGCCATAAATTCTCTGTAGGATGGAAAAATGGTATGTATAATGGAAATGTGATATATGTGATATCCTATATGATATGTATCATATGTTTACTGAAAAATGATAAAATATTACTGTTTATAGAAAACACAAGTGAACACTAGTCACTTTGTGTTATTCATTCTCCAAAATATGATTGTTAAATTTCTGACCTGAAACTCTGAATTACACGGTTCTTTTGGATGAGCTTCCAGTCCTTGACTCTCTCTTGCCATTTCAATTGATGAGATTTTTCCTTCTCAAGCTCTGATTTCATTAGATTAAAGAGCAGCTTGGCAGTTTCCCTCTTATTATCCAACAGGGCTCGGTTTATATTCTGCATATTAAAAAATAAAATCAGGAATCTTTTATCAGCATACAACATAAAAAAACATAAATTGTCTCTTCTACGTAAAATGAGGGAGAAAAGAGTACAAATGATAAAGAATATCCTGCAAAATAGAAACTTCTTTTATATGTCAGTGATTGATAAGTAGAAAAAATGAATTTCAGTTGGGAAAAAAAAGATATTCTGGGAATATTCAGATTGCTATCTTGCCCCAGATAAAACGTTTACCGTGGCCTCGTCATTGATGAGCTTGTGAACATCAGCTACCAAGAAGAAGGAAATTTCCTCCAGTTTCACTGTATACTTTTTCAGTATATCTGCTATCTGTGCAATAAAAGAATAAAGAAAAGCAACAACTAAAAAAGTATAAGTCAGAAGTCAGTTTCCCAAGTTAAAAAATTATATGAACAAAGCAATTTTTTTCCATTAAAATAAATTCAATTGTTTGATAGATTGAGAAATAAACCTGAAAATATTAATCTGAAATATCTTAAAGACTGATTTTTTAAAATAATTCATTAAAAAGTAACTAAAACTTTCCACTTTGTTACTACTCATCTGTTTTTTCTTTCATATCTGTGATAATTGAGTACTCTAAAGACAAGCTGCAATATGAATTTAAAAATCAAACCAACTTCCTTTCAAAAATCTGGAGTGAATCCACCAGTCCCTGTTTTATGCAAACACAAAATTTAAGGAAATGTCACCATCTCTGGCCTTTTTCGTAACTAAACAAACATAAAGTTACTGGTGATACTATCACTATGTCTGCATTACAAAGAGGACAAACTGGCACAGAACAAACAGCTTTTGTTTGCCTGTGAGAACAATGCAGCAAGGACCTCCTTAAGGGGTAGGTATTTATTTATCCAAACATTTACTGTGATGTCCAATGACTTACAAGTCAGCCTGAAGCCTACACAGCTGCAACAAATCTGCTACTGATACCCAGCCTACCCCAACTAAAATTGAGCTAGGTCATGCCTGTGCTCTTTCTCAGCTATTCCCAAAAAATAACAGACCAGATGACAGGTTGACCTAAAAAAACCTTGCAGGAAAATAAAAGCAGCTCACCTTTAGTACAGATCATTGTGCAAGAAAGAAACACCTTGGAACTGGAAAAAAAGTATTTTCTTCTGATTATGCAGGTATAAAATGACTGAATAGTCTCTTGGTGAAAAGAAAGCAATCACCACACAATAGAATTACTGGCAGACCTCTGACTCCTATGGAAACAAGCTACTCTTTGGTCTGCATCCAGCATTATCAGCAAATAATAATTTTATCCTTAAGTAAAAGTTATTAAGTCTGCATCTCACTTTAGAGGCTCGTCTCCTTTCAATCTCCTTTAGGGATTCATCCATTGTCCTAATCCACTTTTTTCTGTTTGAGGATTCCTGTTGAATCATACTCCACAGTTTTTCCAAACCCTGCAATAAGAATTTACTCTCAATCTCTTTGAAAAGTAAATGTAAAAAAAAAATTTTGAAAAAAGAAAACAAATCTTTAGTCTCCAGTGAGCCATGAGAACCTGTTACACAGAGCAGGTACAAATAACTGAAGGTGAGCCAATGCTCTGAGCTGCCTTACTTCAAACGAGAAACCTTCTAGAGCCGCGTCAGACATAATCTCTTCAAATAGAAGTTTACTTTTTTTATCGGATTTCGTCACATTTAGTTGAAGGCATTTTTGGAGCTCCAAAACAGAGGCTTCCATCTCCTAAAAAGAGAAGCAACTCAGTGTGATCCCTTGAATACTGGGCCCTGACCTTAGAATAGCACACTAGACTATCTGGATTAAAAAATCCTGTCTTACTCTACCAACGTAGTCCAGATCCTGGTGCATTTCGGTCACTGCTTGATTGTGACGCTTTTGCAGCCGTTCTGCCAGACATTTCAAGGTCTCGCTGCTTTTTTCCTCAGGAACTGCCAAGAAAGAAATGAGGATAATGGAGCCTGGAACTCTTGCTGCAGAACATGGGATCTATGAACAATAAATCCCTAAATCCACACTATGACTGCTGCAGTTTGTGCAGCTCCTACAGTGTGCAGCATGGGAAGGGAAATCTTTGCAAATGGAGATTAAAAATACTTGAGCATATTTGAAAACTTCTTTTAGTAATTTATGATTTTCAGAATAGAAGCATGGAAGCTATCAACTAGACTCAGGTATGATGCAAAAAAGTTGCATCATTTCAAGAATGAGATCTGCTTACATCAGAACTGGAATTTATCATCTAAACATAAGCTGATATTGACTGACAATTTCACAACCATTTTTTTTTCTGGGAGCAGATTCTTCAGCTTCAAAATTACCTACAAATCATCAAAAATGCATCAGGTCATTTCTGAGCTTGATTTTATACCTTGTTCAGCTAAAACTGCTACATGTAGTGTCTCTGAATGCAAATTTAAATAGCTGACATTAAGGGATAACAATTTTACCAACTATATCAGGTAGGCCTCTGACTTCTTCAGCTGAACCTGTATCCACATTTCTCCAGGCCTTTGGAGATGTTGTAGGTTCTCTGAAACAAGAAGAGAATAAAGCTTTGATTTGTACTAAATGTGTAAGAAGAGGGACTAGCGTAATAGTATAATATTCACTTTAATTGGCAAAATGTAATATTTAAGTGAATGTAAGTATCATTCTAACTTCAAAGAATATGACTCAAAGAATCAACATTGCTTATTCTGAGATGAACTGAACTGAGTAATTATCTAGTGGGGTTTGACCCCAACTTCATATCTGTTATGATGGCATTAAAGCGATACATGCTGGATTCAGTGCATGCAAACTACGAAGACAAACATACTATGCCTAAAAGGTATAAGAATCTACGAAATCTCAAGGAGGAACTAGCAAGAAATGTGAAAATAGCCTTTATCTGTCCACTGCTCTTTCCATCAGCTTGGGAACTGTGTTTCTCCTTGGGGTCAGTGAGAATCCAGGAGAATTCAGGAGCAGGGTTAGGGTAAAAAGGATGGATGAATTAACTTCTTTCTTGTTCATTACATAATCTTACTGCATGATCATCATGTAAATCATCAACATACTCTGAAATATAGTTAAAAAATATGTGTCAGACTCAGCATATATCTAGACTGCTGTGAGCAAAGAAGATAGGCAATTTCTTTTGCAAAGGAAAGCCACACAATATGCCTGCCATTGCAAATATCAGCCTGTTAGCCTGCACTTTAACAGGCAGCAGATCGTTTTACTAAATTTACATCTAGCAAGGAGACAGTCTATTATTACAAGTCATTAGTGCTATGACCAAGAATTCAGAAATTTCTAGCTCCAAGTGCAAAGCTTACAACTTCATTTCTATAGTCATGAACATATAATTGGGGTTTTATGCTTCTGTTCTCTACCTGTCTGATTGTTCCTTTCTTGTGGAGTCATTGGCAGGCATTTTTCCAACACACTTCTGCTGATAACATGGTAGTAGCACGGCATCAGCAGACATTTCTGAATGCCCATCCGAAGTGAGCATTTTACTCTTCTTAGAAGACCTAGTCTTCTTCTTTCCTTCATTCAAAAGGTGTGCTAAGTGAGCCTTCAAAGAACCATAAAATCAACAGTTAGAATTCCTTCCAACCTCCTGAATGGAGAACAGTGACAAAACATAAAAACTGCCAGAGAAAGGTGGCAGAAGAGAAAAACAAAAAAAAGGAGCCCTACTTGGCATGTGCATAACCATCTAAGGCTATTTTAATCTAAGGCTATTTTCAACATGAGAAAAAAAGGTTAACCTTCTCCTCAGAGAGGAAAAGTGGAGCCAACTGGATTGTGTGCCTTTCTTACGGTTAACAGGAAAGTCAACAGTGGAGTGAAAAATCTGGCTGTGACTCTTAATATGTTTTACTGCTGTGTTATAATGATTCTGCCTTCAGTTAATATATCCTGATACACAATGAAGAGGTGAGAACACATGGAGATGCATTAGAGAGCATATGCTGGAAATAACACAATTATTTTCTACTCAAACGAAACCTAGAAAGGTTGAAACTGACCTCTTGCCTGATGTCACTTCAACAGCCAGCAAACAACTGACAACACAACCAATTCCTTTGGCTTTTACTCAGTCCTTTGGGGTTGTTTACCTTGGTCTTGGAGATCGGTTTACAGCCTTCCTCTCTGCAAACGTGTCACACACATCCTATTGAGAACAGGCGGCTGCCAGGCCTGCTTCCAGAGAACAGGCAACTACAAGCTAGCAGTCAAGAGGAGATACAACATTTCAGTTGGGAAAAGGCTTTCCTTGATCACAGAATGGTCTGTGTTGAAGGGACGTTCAAGCCCATCCAGTTCCCCCCCTTCCCCCCCCACTATGGACAGAGACACCTTCCTCTATCCCAGGTTGCTCCAAGCCCCGTCCAACCTGGCCTTGGACACTTCCAGGGATGGGGCAGCCACAGCTTCTCTGGGCAACCTGTGCCAAGGCCTCACCACCCCGACAGGAAGAAACTTCTTCTTAATATCCCATCTAACCCTACCCTCTGTCAGTGTGAGGTCATGCCCCTTATTCTGTCCCTCTAGGCTTCTGTCCCAAGTCCCTCTCCAGCTCTCTTGGAGCCCGTTTAGGCGCGGGAAGGGGCTCTATGGTCTCACTGGAGCCTCCTCCAGGCTGCACAACCCCAGCTCTCCCAGGCGGCCGCCGTGGCAGAGGTGCTCCAGCCTCTGCAGAAGCTTCGCGGCCTCCCCCAGACTCGTGAGGGTGAAGCTCCACGGGCACCGCTCGGCTGCAGGGCGGGCCGGCAGCGGCCGCTGCTCGCGGCCCGGGCGTTGCCACAGCAACGGCAGGGGGCGTGGCCAACGCCGGCAGAGGGGCGGGATCCCCGACCACCCCCCGTAACAGCGCCCCCGGCGGCCGCTGCCGGCACAGCGCCGCCGCTCCGCCCCCGCCCCGCCCACCGCCCCGCCCCTCCCGCCGCTCCGCCCCGCCCACCGCCCCGCCCCGCCCGCCGCTCCGCCCCGCCCGCCGCTCC
>JAYRBT010000005.1:25792900-25813328 GCA_036023395.1 Myiotriccus ornatus | reverse complement strand
AGTAAAATTTATTATGTAATGTTTTATTGGGTTTGGTTATTTTCATTTTTATTGCATGTCCTGCCTCCTTGCCTCGGGCTCCTTACTTGGAGCAGCCATTCTTTATTGCTATGTGGCTTTTCTGTAAAGAGAAGGCAGCTAGAAACATGCTAGAAACATTCAGTCACAGAGTCTCATCTTCACCATCTGAGTTTGGGATTTTTTTTGTTGTAAACCATGCTGCCAGTCTATCCCTGTTTAATTCATACACATGTATTTATGTTTCCTCATTAAATCTGATTTTACATATTTAAAATTCTTAGTGAGTCAACCTATGCTGGATTATTTATTGTGCAAGGAACTGCGTATTAAACTGATGTACTATTTGCTTAGGAAAAAGAAGTTTTCCACATACATTTTCCATGATACTTACTATCTCCTAATAACATTATGTCCTTCGGCAGGTAAATGGTTTATCATTGGAGAATTGCCGTGTTTATTACAATAATGATCTTTCCCAACGTCCACCTCCTCGTATCCCCTTGTCTGTCTGGGCCAGCTTATGGAACTGAATCATAACTCAAAGTTGGGTGATGATTAGGCAGGTGTTTGACTCTAAAAATGAACAGCAGTCAAGGTGGAGAGGTACTGGCCTGGTCCAAAAAAATATGTGAAGCTGACCTAGAGATTCTGATGAATATTGCCTGTGGGACTTAACCACAGGAAAAGTTGCTTTTGAAAGTGAGAAAAGGTGTTCACCCAGGAGTGAGATCACCATACTGGTCTGCTTCTCAAAACCCAGCACTTCATTTTGTAAAGCAGCAGAAACGTGGTAAAAGTTGTTTCTATAGCAGGATGGGAAGTCTGTTAGGATGGAAGAGGAAAACCTCATGGTTTGGCATAAGGAGAGAAACAGCAGGAGGAAGACTGCCAGGAAAGAGAGCTTGAAGCAACCCTGTGACTAGCACGTAGTTTGACCATCATCCCTGGCTTTGCCAGCTTTCCTTGTCCCATTAGCTTTGGCAGTCCCAGTTTGGTAGGTTTTGACTCTCCAAATGTTGCAGCTGGTCTTCATGACGGGCAAATCTGCTCTGAAAAAAGAATGAAACAGATTTTGCCTTGTCATCTAAAGACACAGACAAAAAAACATTGTTAGAGAAATCTGAAAGTGTTCTCAGGAATTAAAAACAAGCACAGACTAACAGGAAAGAGAAAACCTTTGCTTGCACTTAAGTAACTCACCCAGTTCTGTTGAGCTTCACTAGACTGAAAGAAGCAAATGAACAATGATAACACAATTTTTGATGTTCCTTTCTATGACTTGAGTAAGACCAGCTTGAGTATTTCTGTTTTATCCATTTTCATGACCAGAAATGCTGCCAAGGCAAATGCAGCCAAATCAGACGAAATCTACTCCCTCTTTCAAAGTCTGTTTGTTCTGGTTCAAAAGAATATGATATACAAGAAATCTGATACTACTGAATTGTCAGAGAGGTTGTGGACTCCCCATCCCTGGAAGTGTCCAAGGCCAGGTTGGATGGGGCTTGGAGCAACCTGGGCTGGTGGAAGGTGTCCCTACTCATAGCAGGGGGGTTGGAACGAGACGATCTTTAAGGTCCCTTCCAACCCAAACCATTCTATAAGTCTGTGAATCTGATATTATTGTGATCATTATGGTGTGTCTTTGATGTCCCAGGAGAAACCTGAATATTTCCCTTTGAGTACCCACAGTTCATTATATAAAGTATGCTACAGTACTCTCATCTTTCTTATCATGTTTTTCAGTAAGAGTTCTACTATCCCTTCTAAGGGAACCTGTTGATAAGAATTCAGTGTGACAGCTCAAATGTGTTTTCCATTGTCTCTTGATTATTTTTTCCCCTATAACTCTGTTGCATATCATTTATTTGGTTAAGTAGCCTGAATTTAATATTGAATGAACAGTTAAGCATATGAAAAATTTTAATTGCTAATGTGTCCCTTCACATCTGATCCAGTAAAATGATTCCCTCCATGCTACAAGAGCCCTGCCACTGTCAGAGCATCATTAGTGAGCAAGCAAGACCGTGAAACGTGCTGTAAAAATAACGACAGCGGGATCCTGACCTGTGCCCGAATTGTTCTCTCCTCGTGGATCCAGCCAGTGAACCGGAACGGAGTGAAAACTGGAAGACTTGATTCTTGCTGCCAAACTTTTCAAGCTTGATGCCCCAGAGGCACAGTATTTACCGAGCTGACCACTTCGTGGATGATTGCTTCGCTGAAGAAAAAATACACAACCTTTCAAATAAAAGTACGGAACTGTCTTAAAAAGTAACGCTACAAGTTGAGCAACTGGTGCTCCGTTAGAAAGCCCAGCAAACATATTCAGTGATCAAGAGCCGCTGTAGCTTGTGATCAGATTAATAAATAGTCTGCATTACCCATGGTTTGAAGACTTAGGTCGTGCTCCCGTGAAAAATGAAGTATTCTCAAATTGTTTTCAGACTTGCATTCATAAAAGTGAATTTTAACATGTAAGCATAAAGCATTTCCTTATCTTTATGAAGAATGGTCAGATATTCCATAATGAGTTTGTGTGCAAAAATGGTTCCTACTAGAAATATCCAAACAAAAGGCTGTGCCTAATGGGTGTTCTAGCAGGTCACTCACTGAAACATGTGGAATTAGCCTGTTGTTTTCTAAATTATTTCTCTGCAGGGTGGGAATTGTTATACCAGAACTCACTACATTTTAGCAGTGACAAGGTCCATTAATTCTTATGGTGAACTGGGTTGTGAGCTCCCATTTTCCTTGGACTATTAATAAAAATATCAGTGTTATGTTATTGTCAATTCTAGGATGAACTGAATTGTTTATACAACATTAGGACAAACCTCCCAGCTTTGCAGTCATTTAGCTTGTTCAAGAGACGAAATATAATTAAGCAGAGGAGTTAATGTGAACCTGATCTCTGTTTCCATGTCATCAGTAGATTATGAGACTCAACCTTCATGGAAACAACTTTGACCTTTACATTTGTATTTTGACTTCTGCCTGGAACATCAACAAATCACACTTACTTTATCTCGTTATCAATTGCTTGAACTCCAAAAATTTCTTCAACAATCTGTATTGACTGGGTAGCTCTGCCCCAAAAAACTAGGTGATATCTCAGACCAATAAAATGGAAAAAGTGAATCACCATAAGATAATTATTAGTAAGAGTAAATTTAAGGAAATACGTGATTTGAAGATTAAATTCATCTTACCAGGATTAGGACTACATTTATTAAGAAGAACCTGACATATTATGCCTACATTTATGTGCCACCAAGGAATACTCTTTATGAACAGTAAAATGTCACACTGGCTTAACAGCAAGATTTTGCCTAAAACAAGTTATCTGAAGCTGGGTTTCATTTTCTTTATTTGTTCCATTTACCAGAAGACAGGTTTAAATTTTTCACCCTGAAGGAGATACTAAAGGCATACTTGTCACCAAGGGACTAATCGGCCAACATTTTCAGTGTTAAGTGCACACAAGATCCAAAAAAAATGCTGTCTACCTCTATTTTCAGAAGTTATGATCTCTGGCACTAATTAGGTGTCTTCTGTTCCCAGAGTAAACCTGGGAATTGAAATCTACAGTGGTGTGGTTGAATGTTTTGGGAACAATAGGGGAATAAGGTTGTCATCAGGGGAATTCCAATTAGAGAATCCATTTGCCAATGCCTGTCTAATAAAACACAAAACAACCCAACTCATCTACTCAGAGACCGTGCAGTCAGCAATGCTTTATGTGGGACTAACTTGAACCAGCATAGATTGAGACATGCAGTGAGATTTGTCTTAGAACTGCTCCCCAAATTTAGTAATGAACAAGTACTGTAACGCTTCCAAAATAATTTTGATTTCTAAAAGAGAATCTTTGAAGAAAACCTCAGCAAAATATGAGGTTAAAGCATTTATTTGCTACAGCATTTTGTAAACATCCATATGTGGGCAAAATAATTTCTACACTTTTAGTCATGAGAGGGGAAAAATATTTTCGTGATAGTATGAATAAAAAAATAGAATTTAAGGGGGGGGTCTACTTTTAAATCAGTGTTCCTCATCACTGTAGAACTTACAGAATCATAGAATGGTTTGGGTTGGAAGTAATCTTAAATCTCATCTCATTCCAACCCCCTGCCATGGGCAGGCACACCTCCCACTGGATATAGTGCCACTGGATATGTAGGACACGATATATTCACATTCAAATACAATATTTCCCATAGTCACCTCCCGTTTGACAGAATTCACAAACAACCCTAACGTTTTAGTGATGGGTCACCGGATGGTTGCCTGCTATGGGAAGTGGTGTGGCATTTTTGTGACACATATTTTAAATAAAAAAATTCTCTTTCCTGCTCAGTGCTTTGGAGCTCTCCATGCTGAGTTCCATCACAGCTATTTCAAGTGATTGCTCCTTTACCCTACACTTACCAGGGAACAGGAGTCATGAACTACTTCAGTGCACAGCAAGACAATGAATGTGTGATCAACCACCGAACATTTGTGCCCTTTTTCACTCTGTAAAGTCTAACGTGCCTTCCTCTCAACAGAGAAGGGCAATATTGGAATTCATCTCACAAATCCTTAATCCTTCTGAAGTGAAAAATGTAATTTATGAGCACAGGGAAAAGACACCAAAAATGAAAAATTTATTAGGATAGACCACTTCCAAATTTCCTGATGTGGTCTTTCTGTAGGCTCTGCTAGGTGCTTCTCATCAGTGGAAGGCAAAAAGAAAACACAGCCTTTATAAAGGCAATGAAAGACACTAGCAAGTGGAATAGAAATGAAGTAAAATGGTGCATAACATTCCCAATATGTTGTTTGTTGAAGTCTTCTCCCGTCTGAAGAGAGGAGAAAAAACAAGAGTAAAACCCAAAGCTATGAGAATCTCTTATTTGTCTTAAAATACACGGTATGTTTTGATTTTATAAAATGGGGGACTGATCCTCCTCTTTTGCTTACAATACACAGCATGCAATTAATCCACAGGGGGACCTGCAGCTGAAAGGAGCTGTTGCTGACAGAGATCCACCACCAGGCAGAGGGCTGAAATCACCAGAGCTAGAGAGTGAGAAAAGTGTAGCAACAACCCTACTCATCCTCTTCAAATTCCTTCCACTCAGGAAGCGCGAGGCTGCTTCTCATCCAGATGTGATCGGGTTTCAACCTTCAGTCATCTCCTCTTGCTTAGGAGACACGAGTTTTTGGGTCCTGTTTCTTCTCTCTGCAGAGTGTCATTGTCAAGGGAAAAAACTGCTCACAAATGGCAATAATAAAACATTAATGCTGCGTGGACTCTGTGAAAATGTAAATAGTGCTCATCAGTCTGGACTGCAGGCGGAATTTCTATCTACATCAAAAGAAAAAGGCCTTGGATTCATAATTACATCTCCCACTTTAACAAAAGCTTATAAAATTCTGGAGCATCACAGCTTGCACGACACCAATGTATATTTGTATAAATTTTCCCATCCTTTTCCACTACCATAAATGTTTGATGTCACATGGGGCAAGTACCTTCTTCTGACAGCGCTTTCTTATTTATACCCTGGTGTAGCTGTAGCTTGAACAGGTAGGTCATACAGCTTCATGAGGCATAATTTGAGCTAAGTGACTAAATCTGTTAAAAAATAAATAGGATATGGGAATGAGAGAACTCTATGACTGAAGGAAAAGCAAATGACCATTCCTTAAAAGTTTATTTTAATTTCCTACATGAGGGAAACTGAAGGGTTTTTAAGAAGAGGAGGAAGAAGTTGTTTCAAAAATAGAGGAAAAAGGATTGCTTTAAAACTGGTTAGTGACCAAACAAAGGTAAAGAAAGAATAAAAGTAATTAAGAAAAATGAAAGTATAGGTTTTGAAACAGAAAATCAGCAACAGACCTTGTAAACTGATTAGCAGACTATGTAGCAGTGAAATGCAAACTCTCTCCCAAAATCATTCTTGCTTCCAATCAGTATGTTCCTGCTCTTCCCTTAAGACATTGTAACATTCTCAGAATTTTCTTAAATTCTAAGTAGAAGCCACTGAAGTATTGCCTTCTGTGTTCGGTGTCATGGCCAGTTTGAGTTTCACTCAGCACTGTACAGGCATACCCAGGGATAGCTGCTGCAATGGAAAGCGTTTAATGATGCATATTAAACCATTTTAACATGGAACATAATCCATCACCCATGATCCACATTGTGCCATTTATTCCCATGCAAATGAGTCGACTGATATATCTTTATACCTCCTTTCAAATGGCGTAGATTACAAGCAATGAAAGAATAATCACATCTGTAATTCTACCATTACACAACCACGCTGAGTCAAAGACAGAGGTAGATTACAGCTGATGGAAATACATTCTGATTCAAGAATTAAAATATTTTCAAGTATGTGCTTTTTAATAGCAAGGATCAAAAAAACTTAAATACACAAGTAAGATCCTCCCAAATTTTAAAATTAAATTTATCCACGCGGTTCAGGGTTTTGAAAACATTTGCATTGTTAACACTCTCTGAGACTCCCAAAGTGATGAAGACACACCGGTGACTGTCAGGAATGTATTAATTCATTTAGAAGGGTGCCACACTACAGTTTTTCCATGTGTTTAACATTCTGTTAATCCCAGCAAAGAAAGTACAGACATCCTGTCGGAAATATGCAGGTTTCTCGAAAGCAGATAAAGGCTAAAAGTATCTAACAAGATTATTTTCCTTTCTATGTGTAGCTGTCGTTTATTTCTTTTGACAGTGCTTCCAGGAAAAATTAAACTTTGACTTTTGGAGCTGGTCAAAATTTGTTGTTGGAGGATTAACTAACTGCTCTACTATTACTGTGCCAGGAGTAATACTCATTATATACTGGAATACATGGCACTCCATTTGCAATTCCTTAATAGCAAATACCATTTCCCTTCTTATTTTTTTTTTTAATACTGAACAATCATATGGTTAGGGCGCCCAAAATGCAATGTAAATGTTACTACAGGGAAATCTGCTCAGTGAAGTTCAGCTAACAGCTCAGTTTGCCCTTTTCTAGCTAATTGGGAAGATTGTTTGAAAAAGCAATTGCTGGTTTTATGGCATTCACCCGAAAGTGGCTTCAAGGTGCATTAACATCTAAAACCAGTAGTTCTCAGCTGATTGCTTTTCACAGGTGAGCTTCATGGATCAACCTGCATTTTTGTTCTGGAAATGCTACATGACGTTTCAGGGGAGGGACTCTTTCCTCCACTTCTGAAAACCACTTCGCCTTTCTGCGTGCATCAGGTGCTCAGGTTGCCCACATCTCTCCAAAAGGGACAGTCAGCTCCTCTGCATCTCACTGGATCTCACCATGGTCTGTATTCTGCCTTGTTTCTGCATCAAGTAGGATGTTTATTTGCTCTTTACGACCTCTTTGTTTTCTTTCCACGCTTATTCCTCTCTTTGAAATTTGACTGTGACCAGTATTGTGTCAGTGCAGAAAGGGATTCTGAATTTTATTTTTTCCAGTAATTGGTTATTCCATTGCAGCAAAATTGTTTTATGATGCCCTTAGTATTTCCAGCTGAACACAGACAGGATCCTTAATCAGAAGAGTTTCAAACTGAAATGTGGTTCTCACAGTTCTTCCTTCTGTTCATAATCCATAAGATGTGGTGATCCCAAGTAAATCCCATATCTGAACTGCAGAACTCTTTCTTGGGGAGGAGATGGGGAGCTGTAGACACCCTGAGCAAACAGAAAAACTGAAATAAAAGGGATGAGATCTACTGCAAAAGAAGTTTTGTTAACTGTGACTCTTTAACCCACGTCTCAAGTAAGGTGCTTGTAAGTGCTTGATTATAAACCATCATCCACTTTTAACTTGTCTGGATTTAAGAGCCTGTGATCAGCGAGTAACTGGCTTCCAAGTCACAGTTTGGAAATTAAATGCATTGCAATGTATACAAGAATATGAGTCTTCAGCTGGAATGCCACAGGAACCCACTTGCCAGCTAGGGAAAGAGTTAAGAATTCAGAATAAAACTTTGACTTCTGCGAATAATTTCCAAAGGTATTTACATGGAGGCATAAATTGGTTCTGTATGAGAAGTCAACTCCAATTTTGTTTCTATTTGTCGCGGTCTATTAGTAAAACTTCATTTTAAGTGTACACTAGGGAAGCTGTGTACAATGATGATACCACAATGATATTGAAAAATAAGATTTTTAGCTATAAAATTTTTTTACCACAAGATTTGCAGCTCCCCAGGAAAGCCATGTGAGGCATGGAAGCAACAAGGCAGGAACATGGAATCACTCCATCACGAGTCAGCTGTGCAGGTATCCAGGAGGTGCACGCTGTGGTGTCTTCCCAATTCCCAGCAGAGAAGCTGGGAAAGAGATTACGATTAAGGGGTGGTATCTCCTCTTATCCAGTGGCCCCCAGCTCAGGGTGGGAAGTGGGTGATATCCTGCTTATGTGACAATGCTTGGCCAGCGGGCAGGAGAGATGTCTGTGGGTGAACTCTATCTTTAAAAACAGCAGACTGAAATGATATCTAAAATAACAGGAGTCTAACTGTACTGGGCTGCCAGTCCTTCATTTGTTAACCTACTTGTTGGAAACAAGTCAGGAAAATTTTCCTGTTGAATGCAAGAACATTAATTGCTTGGGCAAGAATTAACATCACAGTCGAGGAATCATTCATAACATGGGCATGTTGGATATAAAATTACGTGCTCTGGCAGAGACTCATAGGATTTCTAGCTGGTATTGTTTAGATACAAGTGCTCACCATCACTGACCATCATATCAATATCATATAGACAGATATTCAATAATTTTAACATTGGAGTGAAAGATGAGCAGAGCCTACAGTAGGTTTCCATACAGTTTAAGAGTAGGTCATTAAAAAGACTGCAGCCTTCAGTCAGAGAGTGAAAGCAAGCTGTGAACTGTGCCCATCTCTAGAAGAACTTAGGTTATTGTTGTAACTGCAATCTTCAGTTAAAAGGAGACACCACTACTTTTATAGGATTAAATACAACATGTCCAGTCCCAACAACTCAAAACAGAGGTTGAAAAGCATGAAAGCCTGTGCTGTAAAAAAGGAAGAAACCATTATTGGAACTTTTGTTCTGAACCAGCTGATCTGTTACTAGTTCATAAATCATTTTCATTGTCAATATTTTTGTTTAAGAAAACACAAAAGGCAAAATTTCTGATTTCTCAGGCAATAAAAAACCTCCACTGTATTTCCTTCACTCCCATACCAGGAATTCTATTAATTCCTATTTATTGAATGTGAAAAATTTGTTTGCCATATGAAGGACAAGAAAGAAAACTGAAAAAAACCTATCAAATAACGTTAATGATGAAACCTAAAACTCTTACATTTGCCTTTGAAGTCTTCCAGTCTTGTTCTGCAACTACTGCATGAATGAAGATAAACTCATTTATGGAAAGAAAAGAAGGGAATTCAGCTGTTTAATCTTCTTATACAGATAATTGCAAGTTGTGATAATTCTTTATACTCCGTGCTTTTATTGCTTTCGTAGGACAAGGCTTAGAAAACCCTCAGTATTTTGGTTTAAACACATTCTGCTATTTTTAGAGATGGTTTCTTACGGTTTTCCTTGCATTTTGCTGATCACCACATCTGGGTCAAGGACGGAAATGTCATTATTCTCAGACGGTTTCGGGTTCTCTACCTTGGTGTAAGAAACCAAACGCAACCAGTGACGGTATGAAATTCAACAAGGATTGTGCCAGATTCGGCACGTGGGGTGATGCAATCCTGGATGGGCACACAGACCAGAGGACAAGAGGCTCTGCAGAAACAGATCTGGGGGGGTTTGGCTGATAGTAAGCTCAGCATGTTCAAAAACGTGCCCAGTGGTTGCCATCTGAGTGACATTAAAAGCACCAAGATCATCATCCCTATGACATTTTTCTCTTAGTCTTTCGAGACACTCACGAAATCTCTTACGGGGTATTTTATTTCCACATCCAAATGTAAACTCACACATTCAATAGATTTAATTTTGTGAAGGCTGACTTTCCAACCAGCTCGCTTTCTGCTTACTGACTGGAGGCAAGTGTGTAATGACTAAATTGTTTCACTTTCACAAGTAAAACAGCTGCACAGAATCTTATGACATCTGCATCAGTTTATAACAGATCTGTTTAAAATCTGAGCCAATGTGCTTTTAAGACAGCAAGGGTATAAAACGAGGCCTCAAATCTCATCTTACCAGCTTAAATTAATGAATGGAAAAAATTTTTATTAGATGGGTTTAAATTATAACCTGGATTTCATCACCCTCATGTGAGCCCAAATTCTGGCATACTTCACAACCTGGAACATTTTTATTTCACACACTGTGAATTCCTAACACGTAATATTGGTGAAAGTGAGGTCTGATGTTGTACTGGAGATGAGAAATACGCAGCCAAGACACCCTGGAATGTGTTTTCACCAAATACAAACTCTGCCATATCAAGGAAAATGGCTAATTATTGATATCAATGCCATTCGTTTTCTCCCTGTGTAATTTGCCTGATTCTTTAATGATTAAAAAAGCCCTCATGACAACATAGCATTGCAGGTAACATTTAAAGATATTTTCGTTACCTTTATTTCTTTTTATATTCTTTTGACTTTTTGAGATGGTGTTTCTCTTCTTTTTCTCTCTCTCTCTCTCTCTTTTTTTTCTAAATCTGAAGTACTTGAATATTATAAAAAGCATAATGAAAATAATGATTCCAGTTTTCTCAAACCCATGTTCGTATTTCCCAGTTTGATGAGAAATTGTATTACAAAATCACAAAGCCAGAGAGATCAAAAAGGAATATTCAAAAGTCCAAGCTTGGATTTGAAAGCTCCAGAATGTTCACACTGCAGAAATAATCAACTTGGTAATTTAACATAGGAAATCTGATATACTTTTTTTTCCCATTTCTGTACTTTCACAAAGATATACCGAAGCTGAAACAAAATTAAAAGCTAAAAAAAACCACCCAACAATCTCATTTAGAGGGTGAGAGAAGAAAACAGGAAAAGAGCAAGGGAATGTGTGCAGGAATAATTAATGAGAATGCTGAATAGCCTGTTCCAGTCTAGTGCAGTGGACTCGTTTCGAGAGGCACAAGGTCACCTTGGTTTATGCAGAAACGGGTGGAGAATTACCCCCAGAAGAAACAGATGAAGGAATATGTGGAAGAACTGTCAGACAAACTTTTGACTGTAAAAAACAGTTGCCATCTTATCTCGAAGTATGTCACATTCTGGTCCTTGCTCTCTGTGACACCGATGACAAACCGTGTCACAGACAGCACTGGACTCCCATTTAAATTTTTGGGGAGATTTTTCGGGCTCGTGTTGACACACCTTTTCTGACCACTCGGCTTTCGATTGCAATCGGGAGAAAAGCAAGATTCCCTTGCAGAAAAAAGACCCTGTATAAGGTACACATACAAAGGACAGTAGCTCTTAAGAAAAATTAATAACAATCAGGCATCATTTACTCAAGGAGGCTTTTAAAATCTCCACTTAGTGTCACACTGACAAATTGTTTTCCAAGTTCAGAGATTTTTATGTAGTCAGGTCTTCTTTAATGAGACTTTCAAAGCCATTTTAAAGAACTAAAGTAAATTACTCACTTTTCCCCTCTGAAACATGGCTGGAAAATGCCAACAACCTCTTTTGATATGGATTCAATTAACTGAATTCTTACTTCAGTTAAAAAAATTGAATAATTCTGACTGTATTATTGGTGGAAGAAATACATTTCCTCAAGCTTTGCTGAGGGTTCAGGCAGTCTTGGCTTCTTGTTTTCTTGTCTCAGCTGAGAAACATCCCAGCACCTCCCAACGCCTTTAACTGCAATATATCCAGTGTTTGTAAATGATCCCACAAACCACGACAGTGACACTGTTTCTGTTGACCGAGGCACAGCAATCTTGTTGGCAACGTGGTATGTCCAAGTAATTCAGAACGCCAGGACACCTGGGACACTTGGCTCAAACCTTGGTGATGAATGTTGAATATATTTAACATTTCCCTAGAACTGAGAAAAAGCACCACTTTTGGGGAGCTCTCAACATATCCCCCCTTCTCCATGGAGTACTGAAGGGAATTCTGGTCCCAGATCTCCATGTGCTGCACCCAGTCAGCATGACCAATAATCAGTGGTCCAGCATTCTGGACTGCCATGAAAACTTTATTCCTAATCTTACCTGGAAGGAACACTTTTTTACCTCTCACAATTTGTTAGAAAAACAATATGATGCTGAACATTTGCTACCTGGAGTCAATGAGGATATTACTTGGCCACACAAGGGCAAATCCCCTCATTTCAGTTCTGACAAGGAAATGGATTAAGGTCTTTATCTTCACCGAGTGAAACACAAATATTTAATTCTGGTTTCCAACGAGTGGTTTTTTTGAGATCAGTCACTGGGATAAAAATAAAAAGGATGTACCCACAAATGAGAATAAATATTCAGGTTGCTTCATGAATATGGACAACAGTGACAAGAAGAAGACATCAAAAGCCTTACAAGATTTTCTGTCTTTAATAATTTAGTTTTGCAGCAAAAAGTCGGTGGTTGGAAAGCAGGAAACACAACTGCTGTAGCCTGAGCAGAGGAAAAATATCTGCTACTATTTTATTTTTCATATAACACACATTTTACAGTGTTTACAGATTTACAGATGGTTTTGACGTGTTTTTGGGGTTCCCATGAGAAGAGGAGCCCCAGCTTTCAATACTGATATGTTTTTTGTAAGCATTCTTCAACACAGCAAGTCTATATGTTCTAGGAAACTTTTCTGTGTGTGATCTTGGTTCACTGACCTCTCCTTTAAGTCAGAAGGTTGACTTCAAGTCAAAAATACGAAAGGCAAAAAATATAAACGCCTGATGCCTGAGACAGAGGAAAAATGTCACATCGGTTGTAACTTGCCAACCGGTGCTGTGCAAAAGCAGTGACAATGTGTGACAAATGCAGCTGCTGGACACTCTCAGTTTGAGAACCCTGTCTAATCTGGAAATGTTCACTCCTGTGTTTATACATTTAGGGCCACTCTGTCTCACGTCCTGAAAGGAAGTCCAGTTCTACAACAGCTATAAACAAGGGTGTAAAATAATCTCAGGACCTGTTTGGGTAGTTCTGAGGACTTCAGAAAGAAGTAAACTGTGTTCTGAAAAGTGTCACTTCTCTGTGGGACGTAAAAAAGGAACGGATGGCGATGGATTGTGAAGGCATGACCTATGAATTGCAGTAAAAAAATTATATTGCTGTGAATTGACCAAAATACCAGTAAATTTAGAGTTCTTTCTGCCTTCCTAACCTGAGAGACAATGTGACATTTTGAAGGAAAACCAGCAAGATCTTTTCCCAGAGAAGCTGTGGCTGCCCCACCCCTGGAAGTGTTCAGTCTAAACTGTATTTATACCCATAAATTTTATAGATTGCAGTAACAGACAGTGTGGAATTCAGCCTGGGCTCTCACAGGTAAGCATTCTCCCTCAACCCTATCAGAAGAAAGATACTGCTGAAACTAAGTGCTGAATGAATACAGCAACTTCACTGTAATATTAATTGCAGGTGCAGGGAAAGCACAGATGAAATGCTGTCATATTAACTAAGCAGATAAAACACAGTCTGTTTTATTGACAAGACTTCCAGGTATTGAAATATAAACCTGGATCCAGAAATAACCACAAAAGAACAATTTCCCTCTTTTAAAATTATTTTCAATTCCCTGCCTACTGTGGCCAAGTTTTGTAATTCTGCAATCATTTGCAGTGATTTTTTTGTGATTTGTTACAGCCATTTGTCCATCACCCCAGATGATATTTTTAGTGCACACAGAACCATGGTAGCTAAGCAACAAAAAAACCTGAGGACTTGATGTTGTCTCCAAATGACAATGTTTTGTGTTTAATAGGTGTTTAAAATGGACCCTGCTCATAAAATCGAGCCAGGTTTCCATTGGGTATTGTCATTCAGCTGATGGGCTGGTGTTAGGAATGCTATGTAGTTAAGTCCTACTTAAGAGCAAGAAAAAGGACTTAAGCCTCTTTCAGCCCCAAATATCTATCAATAGCATGTGAATCTAGACTGCTTTTTTTATATTAAGCCTAAAAATCTATCTGACTGAAGTACTTAGACAGAATGATCTAATTTACTAATACGAAAGATTAAACATATTTCTTTTTCCCACGCCATGAAAATGATATTTTTTCCTTAAAGCTACCCAGCAGGCTGTTTCTGAGGGTTTCCAAGACCTCTCTCTCTAGGTACATATTACAAATACTAATAGTTGAAATTCTGGAGGAGAAATCTGTATGAAATGCATGACAAAAGACTGAAAATCCAGGCTAAAGACAACCACGCTGCTTGTAGTGCATGTGCCAACAATACCATCAGTTTATGCACTACACTTTGACCCCAGGTTGCAAATAATCTCATGATCAAGAGATGGTCATAAAACTGCCTAAAAAAGTGTCTTCTTAAGGCTGCCAGAGCTCCAGGAGGGTTTGGACAATTCTCAGGGACAGGGTGGGATCGTTGGGGTGTCTGTGCAGGGCCAGGGGTTGGACTGGATGATCCCTGTGAGTCCCTTCCAGCTCAGGATATTTTGGGAGTCTGTGCTTCTTGCTGTCTGAAATCACTGCTGGTGTTCGGCAGGATCCCTTAGAAAGGCACTCCGACTTTGTGAGGTGTTGATTAAAATGCCAACTATAGGAGTGGCCAGGACAGGGTTCAGTGCAGCCCCTGCTCCTGCTTTTGGCTACCGGCACTGTGGTCTCCAGAGCTCACACAGGATTTTCACAGTAGTAAAAAATGACGTGATCTTCTACCCTAAAAGGCTGTTCGTATGGAAATGTGCTGCCCTCGGGGCCAGGGGGCAGAGAAGGATGCGCTGGATCATCCCCTGAGGCCAAGGGGATGGGCAGCCCGGCACGGGCAGCACCTGCTCGGGGTCCTCTTAACGCGGATTCCAAAATGTAGGAGGGCTGTGACGGGACCATCACAATTGCAAACGTCATCCTAAGGTGTGGCAGCCACGACACAGGCTGCATAAATCACCAGCAGGGAGCCCTGATCTGTAGGGTCAGACTCTGATGAGCTGCTCGTGGGAGCTCAGCTTTCCAGCTCAGCAATACTCTCTCTCCACCTAGTGCTGCAAAAGCAGATTCTCCTCTGCAAAATAACAAGAGAATACTAAAAATAAAACAGACTTTAAAAACCCCCAACAAATACCAAAACCAAAGCAAATTTAAAAAGGCAAACAAATAAAGCCAAACCAAACAAAGCCAAACCAAACAAAGCCAAACCAAACAAAGCCAAACCAAACCAAACAAAAATTAAAACTTATGCTCATTTCTATTTTCTTATCCAAAGTTCCCCGATGTAACACGAATTCCAGAGGCATTCGCTGTCAGTGACACAATAACTTGGTAATAGGGACTCACACCCACACCTCTTAGTCTGTGTCTGGCTAAATTGGACATTCAATATAAAATTTTACTCTTCATCATGTAGTGTGATATTTTAATGATACCAGTCTATGCTAAAAGATGTCTTGTTTTAATGTAAGAACACACAAGTGTGTCTTGCTTAACAAACCTAATTCATACTAATCCTATTCTCAGAGATAATCTATAAAACTGCATGTATGGGTACAGAATGTTAGTTAATGTCAATTTACATTTAATAGTTTTATTTAAATCATTTTAAAAGAAAGCAGAGTTTATGCAATCTTAAAACCCAAACAAAAAGGAAATCACCAACAAAAGAATTTTAGTGAAAAAAGGAAAATCCTGTATTTCCCTGAAAACAACATGGAAAGAAACAGCAATACCGAAACATTGCAACAATCCACTTACTCTTTTCTGTAAACAGCAAGTAAGCAAATACTTTCAACTCCTTTTTGAGCTAGCACTTCTGGTGGCACATCTACCCATCTTTTAGACACTGTTTCCTGGCTTCAGGGAGGTGCACAACAGGCAGCTCAGCCACTTTAAACACACGCAAGTCATGCATCTGTATTATAAATGTGCATAGATAACTGAAATAATTACAGCAACCGCTCACTACGTGCAGTTCTGCAAGTTAAAAACCACATGCCATCAAAAGAAATTATTTCTATGCCCACTGAATACAGTCAGTAAGAAGCAGTTGGCAAGAGGTATCCAGATGGATTGTTTGCCATGAGTAAACAAACAGGTGATTAATTCTGCTGCAAGAACACTGACCAGTTTGCAGCTTTTGTTCTTCCATCTTTTCATACGATAAATTGGGGGGAAATCAGCCTTATTTACTGGCATTACTGAAAGCATTCAGCTGAAAATCTGCAACACTGAAACAGAAAATATGTTGTTTCTGTAACTGAAAACAAATCACACTTCAGACAATGTGGGAACACCTAATAAGCACGAGTTAAAAATTACTTGAACTGTGGGCTGCAATGGAGAGTGACTTACACAAAAGAGTAGATAAAAATATCAAGCCATCAGATGCATTGATGACCACTCAAGAGGAAAAAAAATCTTGGATAAGAGTTTCATGCTAATTGATGTATTTTTACTAGACAGCTTGTCAGAAAAGTGACAGAGATATGAAGGCATCCATAAATAAAAAACCCAATTTCTGAAGAACTCTTAAAAGCATTTAGAAATTATGGAGTAGAATAGAAAATAACAACTTAAATAGCTGGGAAGACCTGGGAGCAGATAGCATTGGACCTCAGAGCACATTTTATAATATTAACTGTAAGTAATTTAATTAAGTAATTACTATTTGTTGCTCTCCAAGCACAACTACATGGCTTTTCTCTGCTTCACTGCTGATGCTCTGGTTCGGTTCAGGAGGGTGGACCAGGGAGGAGAAAGGCATTTTCCTCTCTCTTTTCCTACTGCCCAGGTGGAGGGTATGAAAGGAAGGTGCAGAAAGGCTGGCCAAGCAAGAGGCCAGTGTATGCACTGGCAAACACACAAGGGCTGTGTAAAATACAGGTGAATAATGTCAGGGATGTCACTTTATTCTAAAATGATAACAGAAGACAAAGGGGGAACTTAAGGGACTCTTGTGAAGGACATGGAAATCACCCTTTCCAATCTGGAAATACTGAATTTCCAGCCAAGAACGGATGTTTGCAAATAGATGAGGGCCCTTTCAAGAATATGAAAAGTCTAGACAAGCAAATGTTTGTAAAACCATAAAACAAAAGTTTGTCTCCAGTACATCAGGCAGGGCTCAACCGTGTTCCACCTGCAGACATGTTACAGTCCTTTTCTCCTGCTGACCTTAAATTACTCCTTCACCCCCCTCCTGGGGGAGCAGATGGAATTGAATCTGCACTTAATTCACAAGGCTGTAGCATCACAGAGACAGTATTTCTTTCCCTTGTGCTCCCTCAACTTCCCAGCTGGTGGCATTGTTCCCGACAGCTATTGCCCCTGGAATGGCACCTTTTGGCACTTCTCACACGGTACAGGTAACTGCATTAGGAAAGGCATCATGGGCAGAGGAAGGTCCATTTATCCCATTTCCAGCTGCTGATTTACTGGACTGCATAATGAAGGAGCTTTCAACATGAACAAGTTTAAGGGAAGCTGAGAGTGGAAAGTAATTTCCATAGATTACTTTTCAAAGAGAGAGATTTTAGGCAGCAGGAGGAAATGATGAATCTTGCATGAAATTTACCCTCCTATGCCAGCAATAATGAAAACGGGGACAAGCTGCTTCACAAAAGGATTAGACACTTATCCAAGATTGGAAAACTGTCAGTATCTGTAAACAGTTTCCAAAGTTTACATCACACCTGGGAATCCAACTCTTTTGAAGCAGCTGGGCAGATATGCTCCTTTTCTTCTGAATCATTTGAAAAGGTCTAGGAGCTTCTGTTTCCATAATTTGTGGGGTTTTAACAAGAAAGGTATCACAATGTTAAAATACGTATCAGTAAATCCAACGTGGAGAACACACGAGAAGATTCTGTTTTACTGACTATGGGGAATGTTAATTATGTCCTTCCAACAGATGAAGAAAGCTCATGAACTGGGTGCAGGTGGCAAGGTTTTGGCAGCAGGGGAGGCGTGTGGGGGGAGAGCTCTGTGCAAAGATGTCCCAAGGAACTGCCTCGGGAAGGACACGGCCAGTCCCAGCCACTTCCAGCTGCTTCCTGCTGGCTCTGCAACAACCCCACCACGGGCCACAGCTGCTCCCATCAGCGAAGATGGTGGCACCTCCGGGAAAAAGATATCTAAGAAAGGGCAAAACTGTGTCCATGAATGAAGAGACGAGGAAAAAAAAGAAGAAGTGTAAGAATCAGTCCTACAACACCGAGGCGAGAGAGGAAGAGAAGGAGGTATGCCAGTGCAGGAGCAGGGATTTTAATCAGTTTAGTTATTTTTTTCCCAAATCAAGTCTCTTTCGCCCATGGTGGTAATTGGTAAGTGAGGTCCTTGTCTTTATTTTGACCCACAAGCTTTTTTTGTGTTCTTTTGCCTGCCTGTCCTGCTGAGGAGAAGCACTGGGAGAGCAGCTGGGTGGGCGTCTGGCAGCATGTCGAGGTCAACTCAGCACGGCAAGAAATGTTCTTTTCCTAGGAAGACTTTTTCTTTTGTGGTCCTTCTGTGTGTGCCACAGTTAACTCTGATTGCTTGGGTATCCTAACCAATCATTTGTTACAAATGCACTATGTACCATAGTGAGCCATAATCTTTTTAGGTCACGTAATAAAGGTGGTGAAGAAATGTCAGATTCAGCTCTGTGTGTACTGCCAGCCAGAATATTAGAGTTCTAGTCCTTGAAAACTAAAAATCTCATTGTAATATGACAACATTTTCGTAGTCCTGTTACTAATACTGGTTAGTATTTGTCATTTGCTGTGTAACAACACTCAGAGCAAGCCTCACACCCCGAGACTCGTCACGACTCACAGGCGAATTTCACAGGTGACCACGTGTGATGCCTTTGGAAAAGAATGGTGGTTTTGCCAAAAAAAAAAATAAAGCAAAAACGAGTCTGGCCAGAATTCAAAACTTGCAAATCTCAGAGCGATTTTTGGCAGAAAGATTGTGGTAAAAACAAACCCTCAAGACGACTGTGCCCTTTTCAAAGTAGTCGCTCCGAATTATCCAAACCAGCAGACACAGTTACTCAAAACCCACATAAAAATCACCATATGAAAGATCAGCAAACCCACAATGTTCCTTAATAATAGCATTACCACAAAGCTCTGCACAGGCTAGATTTACCTTTTAAATTTCTCCTGATACAGATTTTAGGAGCAATGCCTTTATACACAGCTGCATCTTACAATAAGAAGGCACTCCTGACTGGAAAAGTAAGGAGAATTATTTTGCTACCCATGGCTTCAAAATATAGCCATTTGCAAAATCCTAGGATTTTTAAACCAACCCTACATTATTTTGCATGTAGGCTCTTGGGTTTAATGCTCTTTGCAAAGAAACAGGTAAAACCTCTGCTTTATTTGAGTAGAAAATATGTCTGCCTATGGATTCTTAAAAATTTAAATGTAACAATTAAGCAGAGGTGTCCAAGATATTTTTTTCCTATTGTTAAAATATTTAATGATTTTAGCCACAGTAATGAGGAGAGTCATTCTTCTCACAGGTTTCAGTTGGTTATTTTGTGAAGTCAGACTAGAACTACAAAAGCTGTGGTAACACTGAGGGTCATGAAAAGAATCTGAGTTTATAGAGATGCTGTCTTAATAACTCAAATCTCTGACCAGGTCTTTAAAAATTCCATGCTAAAATTATAGGAACCAATAGAAAATAGTTGAGGGACTGATTTTCTGCTTCAAGTACCATGAAAAGATTTAGTGGGAGAAAGTATAATTCTTAAATTATTTTTTTTTTTGTGGGCAAAACATTGGGAAGCACATGTTCAAAAGTCATTAGCAGACCCCAGCAAGAGGTGGTGACCATCTGGCATGCTAGTGTCAGCTAGTATCCCAGCATGTGGAGAAATTGCTCTGTGATTTCTTCTGAATAAACTGTCCCCTCAACCACTGATCATTTGTTACAGGGATCTTCACCCAGAGCTGAATCCTAGATGGAGTCAAACTGTGCTTCAAGTTGAAATCACTGTTGGGTTCTAGGAGAACCTTATTTCCATCCCTGAAATAAGCAGGTAGATACAAACCTCAAAAGTTGGACTGGACAACCTTGGAGGTCTTTTCCGACCTTAACGATTCTACGATTCTGTGATCTGTGTTGACAATTAATCCACTTGTCTTATGTTCTCTCTGCTACTTCAGAAACATCAGCCATGTTCTGATCTTAAGGCTTGGTCCAAGCCAAACTTGAAGAAGATGGAAAAACTACTCAGTATTACATAAATCTGCAAGTTATTAATTCAACATTTCTGTGTACTTTCTTTTAATGTGATGAGATGGAGTTACTTTC
>JAYRBT010000005.1:25773207-25783465 GCA_036023395.1 Myiotriccus ornatus | reverse complement strand
ATTTTTTTCCAGTTAAAAATGTCACAGAAGCTTTAAACATATTGTCAGCAGCTGGAAATACAGTCAGAAATACTGAGGAAAGTTCTTCATTCTATAATTTAACAACAGAATTCCACTATATTGCTGTTTAATAGAATGAGGCTTTATGGCTTTTTTTGAAGCTCAGCCCAAAGCTGAAAACTGAAAAGAAACAAATTTAAACTGAATATTCTATTCTATTCTATTCTATTCTATTCTATTCCATTCTATTCCATTCTATCCTAATGTAAATGATCAACAGTTGAATCATGCTTGAACCATACAAGTTCTCAATAACCTAACCAAAAACTAAACTCTGAGGGTTTTGGGGTGGGTGTGTGTGGTTAATCTTATCAATATTTAGGATATTAGGAGGATGGAACGATAGAGTTTGGTACTTTATGATGTATGGGAAGCATGAAACAGATAAAAATTATACTGGGGCATCACTTGCTAATGTTACAGACCAAGCTGCACCAAAACAGGTCTCACATTCCAGACAAAAAAAAAAAATTGTCCTCATTTGAGTCTTTTGATATGACCTAAAATTTGGAAGTTTACAGATGCTGAAAAAGGCTTCTTGGCAGAAAGGAAAGAAACGTCACTTAGCAGAGAATGTGATGGTTATCTAATATAATAAAAATTCTCCAACAACTGGAAAAAATGAAAGAATAAAAAGGAAATGGAATAAAGGACGAGAGAAACTGGAAAAAAACCAAACATTTTTTTTCTTAAAGGACTATGTCAAATGTCTGACCAAAACTCAGTTTTCCCCAAGCTTCAGAAGTAAAACCTCTGACAGCAATGTTGTGGCATGTTCGTGGTGAAACTCACTGTCACAGAGCTGAAATCAGAGAAATTAAAAATATGGGCATCAGTTACCTGTCATCTATTGTAATATGTTTAATCCTTTCATTAGAATTAGACAAGGACATGCTGCAGAAATTTGGTAAGCAATGACAGCACACGCCGAACTACCTCATACTTTATCATAAAATGAGAGTAAATGTTATGTCAGCTGTGCAGCTCATCATCATTAAGACAATTCTAAGTAAAGTTATGTGTATTAATGACCAGCAGAGTTATTTTACCTGCAGAGCTTCTTCTACTTCCAATTTAGACTGCTGCTATTTTCTTTCCCGACTTTTATGTTTTATGAGCACTGTGGTTCGTGCTGCACCCCTGAAAGGTAAGATTGGACTAGATATTAGGGAAAAAAACCCTTACCATGAAGGTGGTTAAAGCACTGGAACAGGTTGCTGAAACAGGCTGAGGAACAACCATCCTTGCAAATATTCGGAGCACAGCTGGGCAAGGTTGAGGATGATAAAAAGTGTAACAAGCAAAAGGTGTTGTGAAGTCTCCGTTGTGAGACAAGAGGCACTGTCAAATCTCCTTTCTTGGAGACACCTAAACCCAGACTAGACAAATTCCTGGACACTGGAATCCAGCTGACTCTGCTTTTTGCAGGGGGCTGCAGTAGGCAACCTCCCTAACTTTTCACCTCTCTTCTTTTCACTTTTTAGATCAGATTTTAATTAGAAGCATTCTCCCAAAAATAAGTCAAAGCTGTTGTGGCAAACCTGTATAATTGTTTGTTTGGTTTTTTTTCCAAATCTTCTTTTTGGAAGAAATGGTTTGAACCTTAGATGAGTCAATAGAATCTAGGCACCCTCCAGATTGTTTTGTTCTGGGCTGGAGAGGGACTTGCAGGACCTCACCTGTCTCTCCATCCCCCTGACAGGAGGGTGTGATGAGGTGGGGGCTGGTCTCTCCTGCCAAAGAGGTAGGGGAGAGACAGATTCCACATCAGAATAATGTTTTCACTGCTTGGGTGGTCAGGCACTGCAAGGGGCTGACCAGGGATCACCATCCTTGGAGGTGTTCAAGAGGTGTCTGGATCTGGGGCTGGGTGAGGGGTCACAGGGGCAGTACGGGGTGGATGGTTGGACTGGATGATCTTAAAGGTCTCTTCCAACACTGATGATTCTATGTTGCTGTTTTCAGAAAACATGTTGTATGCCTTACAAACTGAAAGTTTGCATTACAAAAACAGAGCCCAGAATTTAGGGTGAATATCTGTAAGGACTGGATGAGATGATGATGATGATCTTGCAAACCACCTCCTTGTGACTTTGGCATACTGTAGCATCATCAGGTATTATGGTCTTCTACAGCAAGAGCCTTGAAGATAGACCTGCTTAGACTGACATGAATAAGACACTCATAATACACATTCAGGACCTGAATGGTTTTATTTCCTTTCTATCAATGCCTTAAAATTTCCACTGAGATTTGCCTTTCAGTGATTTTTGTCACATAACATTATAAATAATTGGAAAGAATTTAGTAAAGCAATAAGCTTCCAGTATATAATAATACAGTTGGCAGTGTTGGGTCAAGCAATTAGTAATATATAACCCTGGCTAGGTGTGAAAAGATGCATTAAAGTAATAGAAAAAGTAAGTTAAATGCATCTGATATTAAAATGGTTCATTTAACGAACAATTTATAGAAGTATTAAAGTAGTTGTAATTTGTGTGAGGACATTGAATGATCAGTTGATAGCAAGGGTCAAATTTAACTGAGATTTCCTTCAACTGACAGAGTCAGATTTCTACTTAAATGACTTGCATGTCATCATATCAGCTGGTAAAAATCTAAAGCTGGTGCTGTGAGCCAGAACTGAAAGGAGAATCTGGAGAGCAGAATACAATCAGCCCTTGGATGTGCAATTTATCAACAGGAGGTGTCTTCAAAAATTTTAAACGTGCCAGGACAACTACTTGTATTGGTATTTAGAGACACAAGTGAAAATTTCCCAAGGAGATTTGTAGAAACAGGGCCCAACAGTTTATAAAATCTCTCCACGGCATCCCCCTAGGTGAGAGCTCCAGAGTGAAGAACTGTGTGCTTTTGGAAGCATCCCTTTTTAAATGCCAAATTTATGTCTTCTGATTCTTTTTTTGTCTATGCTTATCAATTCGATTTTTGCACTCTGTATATTCTGAATATTTCTGCCAAGGAAAATTGTCTGAAATAGAAAGTGCCATTAACCAAACCCCTTGTTTGTATTATATCATGTTGACTCCTTGTAGGTCTTTCATTAGAGCCAATCTAAGCCAGTTTTAAGGTGTAGCACCCTACACAAGTCGAACACTGGAAAGCCACTTGAAACTCCTCAGACTGCCTGCAAGTAATCATATCACAGAACACATAACCTCCCTTTTATACAGGTCTGCAAAGTTCACTGTTTGAGAATAAAATTTTAATTCAGAAGAGACTATCTTCCTGAAGTTAAATAAAAGTGAATATACAGCTGATTTTTTTTTTTTTATTGTAGTTTTGGTTGAGCTAAAGCAAATAAACAGCCACTTCAGACTGCAAGACATCACTCCAAAACATTTAGCTTTTCATCTTAAAAAAAAAAGTACAAAGCAATTGACTACATCATGGTGACCTCTAAAACATTTTCTTGATCTCTAAACCTGATAGTCTGGGTTAAGACTATTAAAACTGTGAAATCTATTAAAAAGAAATGTTTCTGCAGACAGCTGATATATCATATTAAGAGGAAGGTGAGTTTCTGTTTAGTACAACAACGTCATTTGAGGTTTGGGTCATGTTTTCAAAGTATCTGGCAGCTCAGAGGCCAAAACATTCCAGAAAAAAGAGTTCTGTTCCTTAAAAACGGACTGTGCTCATATTAGTTCTGGCATAAAACATCATACCAAAGTTTACACATGCAAATCTGCATGAACCTGAACACCAACCACCTTGGGAATGATCAGATAAAATGTACTTTGATGTTCTGTTCATTAGATCCACTGGCAAGTGGAAGGTAGTTTTACAAGGAAAATATATTCAAATAATAACTAAGGCTTCAAAGACACGCTAGGGAAGATAATTATTCAAGTATTTTATCTGGTCTCTGACTTTTTTTTTTAAAGAGTAGAATTCAAAAGAAAAATAATAACTTTAAAGTACATTTTCTGAGGGCAAAAGTAAAACATCTTTTGTACAGACAATTTTTACATAACAATGGCCATGATACAGATAGGGGCAAAAGGCTCTGTTTGATGTCGTCAAATATTGGCTAAAACATGAAGCGAGAGCAGAAATAGAGTGTCAGCAAAAAAGACAGACACACCTTTAAATGAAAAGGCATTTCTGAAGTCCATTCATCCCTTTATACAGTGATCCAAATGAGTGTTGCTGCATTTCCATTAGCTGATAGAACCTTTGGCCTGTGGGAATGGTGCTAAATATCCAGCAAGAGACTTCAGAGCAGCTCCTCTGGTTACATCGTTAATGCCACATGTAATTTGTGTTTATGCCTTGAAATGAAGCCTTTTTTATTTCCAAATTTTACACATTTTAAAGCCAAACTTACATGTTCACGTAGTTATAACTTCCCTCTTACAGTAGGCTCGTTTTTAAGGAGTCACCTGGTTTCGATCCACAAACTCCAGCCCCTCTCTTAGGTTGTCGACTTGTTTTACAAGAAGTTAATTTCTTTTAAGCCTGCAGGATGCTGCTCTGTAACTCTAGTTTGCTTCTGGGTTTTGTGCCCCTTCTTCTTTCAAACTAAATCTCTCATATTTTATTTCCAGAATGATTTCTTTTTTCAGAGCTGAGCTTCTCCCTCACTGAATTCCTGGCGAGATCAGCCAAAGTGGTTCTGAATCCGTGCCCTTCCATGGTGAAAACTGGGATATTTGAAAAACCAAATTGCCTCTCAGCATAAGTTCAGGTTGAAAGATTTATATTTGCTTGTTTCCCTGTCTTCAGTGTCCCAGCAAAACCTGTAGCCTGGTGGTGCTGATCAACCACAGGAGCTCAAAGCTGTTTTCCTCCAAGCTACCACTGATAAGGTTGGGCTAATTGCTGTTGTAGAAACTTTTCCTTCATCTCCTTCAGTCTTTGTCCAGTGGATACAGCAAAATCAGTGAAAGATTCTGGTCATCTATAATTACAGTATTAATAACCCCTACTAATAAAGAAAGAGCAGTTTCAGGGCAGTTGAACCCACTTTCAGGAACAATGCCTTGGGTTTGACCCTCTGATTTTCGGGTAGATTTTCAGAATGACTATCTCCATGTAAAAATAAGTGAGTAGTATTCCATCATAAAAATGCCATTTGTTAGGGGGTTTACATGCAATGATGCAACTCAACTACAGAGTAGCTGGTGAACTAAAGCCAAATTCTGCAGAACCTGGCTAAAATCTGAGTTAGAAACAAACCTAACTCCTGCATTTCTTTCCACTGTGGCTCTTCCAAAGTAGCCCCAAGGACAATGCAGAACAATCCTGCCAAATCAAGGTCACCAGGACACAGTCATTTGATCAACAGGGCACCCAGGAGGCAGAGCTTCTGTTCACTAAGTTTTTTAGAAACTTGACGTGCTTTAGGCAAACTACACTGAAATAGGGAACTCGTGGGTGTTCCTGGCTCTTGTATTTATCTTTCTGGAATTTAAAATACCATGGAAGTGTCCTCTTTTTAGAACAAGTCTGCAAGTAGTTGCTTCAGATAAGGATTGATCAAAGGCAAACAGTCATGATGTAGATAAGACCCATCAGTCCTTTAAAATGATGGGATGAATAGGATTCTAGGATGGTTAGGAGCAACAGGGAGTGAAGAAGGTGCATGGTTTAGGTTAGATATGACATGCATAAAATCTCATAATGATCAGTAAGGGCTGTGCCATTTCTCTTACAAGCTTTGATGAGCACTATCTTGAATATACTATGTAAAAAAACCACCGAGATTAATTCACTCCTGCAGCCTATGCATTTCTGACACAGAAGGAGAAGAAAATATATAGCTATTGGTAAAAAGTACATTTCAGGCTTTTTAGGCACTTTTTGAATTCTACTGCCAGGAAGAAAGACTATAATTTATTCTTTTTTTTTCTTTGTTTGTGTAGGTGTAAATTAGATGATCAGGTAGCCTGACCTCTCATATATGACTTTCAAAAGCTAAGCTGTCAACTGCATAAGAAAGAAACAGATTTAGTGACACTGATTTTGAGGAGTAGGAAAAAAATGTTGGGGGAAAATTTTTGCACTTAGAATTAAATTGATACATTGGCCTTATCGTGGCATTTTTATTTCAGAGCTGTGCTTGCAGTAACTTTACACTTAATTTGTTGTACATATATGTACAGACACATTTACAGACATATATCATAGATACATATCAACTCTAGTGCCTTTCTGTATATACATACTTACACATCACCACTAATGAATCATTTAGTTTCAAATTTTGGGGTGAAGAATAGGTTAAAATCTGCCACAGTGTGAGTGACTGTGCCCATGTTTTCACAGGTGCCCTTGTTGAATAGGATATTCACCCTTAAACACGTCACAGAACTAGCACTGCTTGACAAACCAAACACAGTTACCCTTTAAAACAGATTTCTGGGGGAGAGCACAGTAAAGCTAAGAACCACAGTAAGACCCAGCTGGAATGTTTCTTACTCAGAGGCTGAAATCTATAGACAGGATACAATTTCCTTTCTTTGTGTCTTTAGTTGCAATTATGGCTAATAAAAAATTCGGAGGGTTTTTATAAACAGCGCTTCTCTATACAAAACCTCTGCCTGAAGTTTTTTTCCCTTTCTTCTGTCAGCTGACAGGTTGAAAACTGAGGATCTTCATCACATGAATTTCTTCATTTTAGATCTTTCTAATAGAAAATACACAGAATTATTTCATTGCCTATGATTTAGAGCCCAAGAAAAACAAAACAAAGGGAGATAAAAATAACATTGTGTGCGAGATGCCAGCACGGTAACTGGAAGATCAGGACAGAGACATTTCAATGCGCCCGTGGAGAATTGTTTTCTCTGAACCTACACAACCGAAAGTTGGACTGAAAGTGTTGCCCCTTCTGTGTAAACAGTGAGAAACACTGACCTTGCATAAAATATCAGATGGATCTCCTAATTTCCAGAGCATAAACAAAGAGGATGGTAGCACGAGCAAGTGGCATGGACAAAAGTTCTCCCTGCAGACTGAGCTGAGCCACGAGACCTGACTGACTAAGAAACTCTTCCTGCATCACACAGGCATTTGAATTTTGAAAGAGAGTTCTTGTGCAGCTCTTTCTAAAATTTCAAAGGTCTTCCTCGAAAAACTCTGCTTGAAAAATTGCTTTCAAAAAGGTTCAGGAGGTTCAGCTTCATTTTACAATATAAGACAAATTATAGTCTCATTATATCTATTTTACAAAGGAAAACTGCATCATTTAAATAATTATGTAATTTTAAAAAAAAATTTATTTTTCTGGTATCCATTTGAAAAAAACAAATATTTATTCTCTAATAACTCAACAGGACCCGTTGCTACCATTTGTTTTTAAATGCTTAATAAGATGACATTACCACAAACTGATAACACAAATGCAGCTCTTTTATTAATGATTAATCCAAGCCTGCCATTTCAGGGACTTGTCATTAGAAGACTTTTAATCTACCTAAAACCTCATTGATTTTTTTCATTAATTACTGATGCATCTTCCTTGAATTTCAAGTTGCTCTGTGACCTGTTTTCCATTCTTTCTAATATTTTAGAGGTATAGGACAGCATATTAAAAAGGGTGTATAACTGTCTCTCTAAAGTAATATCAAGGAAGAATATTATTCCATTCATTACTTTAATAAAGCAAAAATTATTAAATCATAAATTATAATTCTTTATACATTACCTTAAACCGTAACAAATAAAATACTTATGATAAATTATATTTAAACCTAAATTTTTAACCCCTTATCATTATTTCAAGTTATAAACCCAGTGCTTTATTAGAGCTGCAGGATAGAAAAAGCTTTACTTCAGCAGGAAAAAGATAATTGCAAAAATATACCCCAAGAATTGGCTGTGACAGGAGGTAAAAATTTTTGTTTTACCAAGTAAAGAAGTTTTGCTGGCTCTTTTTTCTTATTGCTTTACCATATGCCTCTCACACACATCTGGCCATCATGAATGAACGTGTTCCTTATATCTCCTGGTTGTTTAATATTTTGTCTATTTATTTTTTTCTTTATATATTTTGTATATACAAATGCAATATATGCTCATGTGGTTACTTGAAATAGTATATTTATATTTTACTAATATATTACATTTCTACTTTGTTTAATTTATATATTTATAAATTTTATGTATTTATAATTTTTATATATATAATTTTTATATATTTATAACTTTTATATTTTTACACGTGCACATTTTCTATATATTTAGCAGAAATTGAGCCTAATCCTCTCTCCTTACTGGAATATTTAGGGGACACGCTGACTTCACAGAACTGCAGTTCAGGCTAAATCTTTGTTTTTATTGGCCTCCCTCTTCCCCAAAATCCTTAATTAAAACCTACTGAAGTTATTTGTAAAAAAAGAAGCAAGAGAAACATCTGGTTGCATTAGGCTTTTGAACAAGTGAGGAGCTCACCGTGAAAATCATAATTAAAAAAAAGGTTTAGCTGAAATCTAGGATTATACCAGAGGTGCATTCCAATAAAAGCCCAGCCAAAATCTAGAGCTCATTAAGAGGGATTGGTGGAAAACAAGACCAAAACCAATGGCAAACGAGAACAGAGGTTAAAGGACATTGTTATTTTGTCTGTCCTTCTATGATTTTTCCCAAAGGTTGCTGAGAGCTGAAGGAAGTTATCACAGTAGTACAACTTCAGTGATTTGTTCCTAAGGTGTTCTCCTCTCTCAGAAATCCTGTAAAACTCTGAATCTCAGGTCTTTAGGAAAGAATAACACAAACCCTGAAAAGAAATAAAAGCCAGGCAGATTGTTTTTTTTTTTCCTTTCAGTGGGACTTTATCTTTTTCACTTCTCGATTTGTTAATTGGTTCACTGTGAAACTATATGAGCTGTTCCATTTCTTCTTAAAGTTTTGAGCCACACAGAATCCTGGATTGGCTTTTTTTTCTCCTTCTAGCAATTTTCTGTCTGATTATTCTTACTTCTGCTGGCTTGTCTCTCCCACTGAGTGAAGCGTGAGGCTGTTTGACTGCAGAACCAACAATGCCAAAATTACAGATTACTCTCTCTTCCATATTTTCTGCCCCAGGGCAAGCTGTATCATTTCTCTGTTGTTAAACTGGGTGCTCTGACTATATGGATGGTTGTAAATAGTAGTGAGACACACGACGGGCAGGATATGTTTGTGAAACTTCATCTGATTCCGTAGCCTTTTAACTTTTCCCACTTTGCACCTGCGAATTCCCGGCTGGAGAACACGCAGTCTCCTCGTTGTCTCTGATGATTGAGAAATGATTTCAGTGATCAGCCACCTCTGAGAAACTGAGAAATTACTTAAAAAGTTTGTGTTTAGTTACTAGTGATGAAAGAAGGTCCATCCTCCAACTAAATTTCAGAATCACAAACTGATTCTCTATTTGCATAAACTTACATATCTTCGAGTTCAGATGGAACAGCTCAGGTTGCACTCGCTGGGGTTCAATCCATAAATTTATTGCCTGGAAGTGGTTTAAGTTAGAAGGGTGCTGTTAAGTGTGGGGGAACAAATCAGCCAGGCAATGAATCCTTTCTGCTGAATAATGAGTGATTTCAGCTCCCACTAAAGGAGATGGTTTTGGTTTGTAATTCTCCTCATCGTGCAACAACAGCTGTGCCTTAATCTCCACAGAGTGCTCAAGTACTCGTTTCAGATATGTATGCTTTGGAATGTAAATACTCTGTGGTTTTGTTCCCTCTCATTTATGCAGATAGAGTATCAGGCTGGCTAACAAGTTTTGACAGAGAATTACGTATGTTCTTTTTGTACACAAACCTCCTGTCCTAAATAAACATTTTGGCAAATCGTTTTATCAGACTCTTAAATCAGAAGAACTTTGGAAACTCATTCCCAGGTATGCCGTTTGTTTCCTTATGTGTCCATCCTTGAAAAGTGCTATGGATTATTTGGATCAAAATAAGAATATAAGGCTTAATATAACTTAATATGACTTCATAGACAACTTTTTTTTTAAAAAAGCCTTTAACCTTGGGGAAAGACCCAACCTAAACTGCAGTTACAGAGAACAGGAGAAGATAAAACTGGACATTCAGAGGGAACTTAGAGTAGTGAATAGATGCAAAGTATGGGCTCAGACAGTGATCTTTACCTCTTAACGTAGGAGGAAATTAAAATTTTGGGGGAGTGGTTCAGGATTTTGTTTGTTTGGGTTGCATGGGTCTGGACATGCTCACTCTCA
>JAYRBT010000005.1:25747074-25758516 GCA_036023395.1 Myiotriccus ornatus | reverse complement strand
CTGCCCAGGGGGACCTTCCTGGGCATCAGTTCATGCCCGTGGCTCTTGTGCCATTGCTGGGACCCCCCCAGCAGAGCCTGGGCCATCCTCTGCCCCCTCCCTGCAGCCCCTGACACACCCTGGGGGGGGCTCCTCTCAGTGTCTCTTTTACCATCTTTGCACACTCTGGAATTTGGGTCTATGCCCTGCTCTGCCTGGGCCTTTCCCCACCCTCTGCAGGTCCCCCTGAGCCAATGATGGTCACGTTTTTCAGCTGGGAGTTTAGAAAAACTTTTTTTTCACTCATACCTGTGGGTTGTGGCAGTGAGGAAACTGCTGCGAGAAGTACATAAATAATAGCAATAATTATCCTGGAAACCACTGGCACGCACATAACAATTTAGTCCCATCCTACCAATTGATGCATAAGGTACAACATGAAAATCACCTTCTGTTCCGTGAGAAATCAATATTTTCACGTTTGTTTTGCTTCTGAAGGGGCTCCTTTTATTTTGCAGAGTTGACAGTCAAAAAGGCTTCATCTGAGAATATAAATCTTCGCTCAAAATATTATTTGCCATTTTAGTGTTTTTCCATTGTGGCTCGTCACGTCAGCAATCCGAGCACATGAACCATCCGACAAATATTCTGGAAGAGAACCCATGCTTTGAAATACATCTCAGCTTTGAGCTGCAGAGACGAGACAGACCAAGTTTTCAGCACAGCATCCTGTTAATCTCTGAACACTTTGGACTTTCCACAGCAACAGGAGCTTTATTTTTAAATTAGAGATGTCTCCAATAACCTAGTAGGCTGCATGTGTGAGTCTAGTACTAATTATTTATCAATAGAATCTGTCTTTAACACTCAATACTTCACCGAACTACCCCTGCTGATCTGCCAGCGTGTCTACAGCAATGCTGTGTCTCTACAGCTCTGTGTGAAAACTCAGCACCTTGGAGACTTTTACTGCCTCTTCCTCTCAGCCTTCTGTCCCTCACATCAACTGTGATGTGGGCAGAGAAGCCTATACCATTAAAATAATCAACATTTTTCCTTTGTTTTGAAAGGTATCTCGTTAAAGGCCAACTCCACGGAATGTGGGGCTGCTGGCTAATTCTTTTGTGTGTGTGAATCCCCCTCCCTCATCCAACACCTTTCTTTCACAGTGGTGCAGGGGAAAAAAAAAATTCCAAGCTTCGTTTTTTTAGAGCAAGTAAACTTATGACTGAATATCAACAAAAACCACGCAAAAATAGCTAAAGCCCTGTTATTACAGGAAAAGAGTCTAAAAAACCAAAGAGGGATGGAGATGAATTTACCCACTTGGGATAGATGTAGTGGTGGGCAATCCCACGACACAACCTTGGCAAAGGGGCTGGAAAACAACATGTAAGAGAGGAATACATGTCTGAATTGAACATACAGAGATGTCTGGAGGGGGTTTTGTTCCCAAACTGATCTCATTTGAGAGGAAGAGGAATCTGTGTGAATGTGGGGGGAATTGGATCTTTTGGTACTGCTTGTAGGAGGGTATTGGGAACTCTAGGTGCTCATTAACATCCTCTGTCTAGATTTTTTATCTCTTGTATTGCTAACAATGGCCATGGCTGCAGAGTTCCTTGTTGCTGGTTAATGATACGTTGCTACTAAAATCAATAAACCACTCTAATTCTGATTCAGTGTCAACTACGTGAACTAAGCAGCTTTTCCCCACAATAATATGAAAGTTGACTGAAATTATGACACAGTTGGTATGAGAGATTTGTTCAGACTGTTCACACGAGAAAGCATGTTCTTTTCTTCAGAAGCAACGAACAGAAAATGAGGGATAAGGAGCTGCCAGCCCTCTATCCTCACTGTTTAAGAGGTCTTGTAGCTCTGGTTCCTTTTCTTAATCAAGAGTCAAAGCACTGTCAAGTCTCCCTGAGCAACCCTTCTGAAGTCACCAGTTGTGGTCATTCCTGCCTGTCCAGGAAAGAAGGGACAGCTACTTCTGTAAGGTTTGCATGCATGGAAAATGTTACTGAGTTTCATTAGATATATTCTGAGAAGATTAGAAAATGAGTATTACTTAAAAATCTTCTTCCTCGGCTCACCGTTTGTGTGTGCACTTCCAGTCAGGTCTGCTCAGCACTCAAGTCTGCAAATATTTTAAAAGTAATTCTATGGTCCCATCAACTCTTCTCTAGTTGATAGAGCTGTGAGACAAAGAGCAGGTCCTTATTCCTCTGTTTCATGTGTCATGAACAGAGTTATTCCCCCACCTTTGAACTGCACATTTTATGTGACATTAGGGCATCAAGTCTCATGAAAAAGAGAACAACCCTTCTGGGAGGGGTGGGGAGGAAGGAAGTGATAAACCACTTGCTGGGAAGAAAAGGCTCCTTTTCAGGTTGCTTTTAGCACGTTGTGACATGGATCATTTTACTTGTGAACAAGGTGCACTGGGTAAATGCCAACAACCAGCAATAGCTGTTGCTTTTTTGAGTGATTCATCAAACTTTCAGTCAAGATTTGAGAATGGAAAGCATGGTGGCTTCCTCACCTTTACAGAACTGGTGCAGAACCTGCAGAAGGTTCCAGTACAGAGCACAGCACCAGTTTGTGGAACCAGCTGGTCCCCACGAGAGTGGAACTGCAAACCCAATGTTAGAATCAAAAGAAAGGCACGGGGTGTGTCTTTATGCAGTCACTTGGCACAGACTGTCATACCAGCTCAGCCAAAAGTTGCTAACATATTTCTGGGAGATCTCACACCAAAGTTTTACAAGCTAGAGGAAAACATTAGTTTTTATTATGTGAAATATTTTCAATTTCAGGATTTAAAATTTAGCCATAAAATTGTGACAAGTTTCCAAGCCAACAAGAGCTTTATGATGGGTTTGTCTAAACCTTAGCCATAGACTTACTGAATTGAGTGTCTTTTAGTCAAAATTCTCTAATAGAGTATTGTCTGGAATAATAAATTTTACATGAACTCAAGACTTTTGCCACTGGGCAATACAATAGAAAATAAAAAAGATTTATGCCCAGCTCTGCAGCAGAGAGAATGCAAAGATGCAGTCAACTCTCTCCTTGCTGTTCTGCCTTCCAGACTGAGCTGTAGTTGAGTTCTTGCATCCAGATTTAACTTCCATCACTTAGCAATCTTCTGAGTGCTAATGAATGATTCCCATTCCTTGCTGAGTCTTGGGAATTCCTTCCCCTTGCCCCTAAGGCCTGGATGACGTTTTATGGCAACATGAGACCATCTCTGCTCATAGAATCACAGAACCACAGAATCATCAAGGTTGGAAATGACCTCCAAGGTTTCTGAGTCCAACCTTTGAACACCACCAGGTCAACTAAATCACAGCACTAAGCACCATATCCAGTCATTTCTTAAACACTTCCAGGGATGGTGACTCCACCACTCCATCACTTTTGTTACATATAAACCCCCAATATTATGCAAATAAACCAGTTGTTTGTATTTTTTTCTACTAATTTCTTTCCACCTGCCCTTAAAAATGCAGAAAGGCTGGAGGGAAACTCCCATGGACCAGAGAATCCCAGGCTAGAACAAACCTGGTAGAAGTTCTTTCTTAAAGGCATTTACAGCACAATGGAGATGTAGTTCCCTGCAGAATTTCCTCTCCCAGGCAGTTGAAAATCTTAATGTAAAGTAATCTGAAAGGTTAATGACCAATTAGACCTGGGGGCAAACATTAAATAAAGGGTTTGAAGGAATTTTTCCTTTGGGTTTTTACTTTTTTTTGAGATACTCCATCAAGCCAAACCTTCAGATTTTAGCTGAATTACTCATTCAGTGTTTCTTCTAACATGTAATTTTGTCCTTGGGGGAAAAAAAAAAGTGAAACAGCAGAAACAGATTTCCAACACTCAAAAAAAAATTACATATATTTAAAACATCTCCCCAGGTGATGGACATATATTTTTCCCTGCAAGAGTTTAATAAGGATAAAAATATAAACACCTACAGGTAGTCAGGAGGACCATGGCTGGCAATGTTACTATTTGTATTTACCTCATGGGTTATAGCCCAATTTCTGAATGAAAACTCCAGTGTGGTTTATACACAACACCCCTTCATCTATCACCCAGCTTGTATTCAATTTTTTTTTAACACAAAATAAAACTTCAGTCACTTCAGTTTTCTAGAGGCCTTGCCATCCTGAAAGGAGCCATAGATAGAGGAACAGCATGGGCAAGGATGCTCTGAGCTCCATCTTCCTGAAGTGCCCAGAAATACTGTATTTACTCAGAGAGGATGTAGTCAATGAATCATAGAATTGTGGACTCATAAAATTGTTTAGGTTGAGAAAGACCTTATAGCTCATCAAGTCCAACCATCAACCCAGAGCTGCCAAGGCCACCACTGACCCTTGTCCCCAGGTGCCACATCTGCATGGCTTTTAAATCCCTCCAGGGGTGGGGACTCCACCCCTGTCCTGGGCAGCTGTGCCTTCCATGATGAAATGTTTCCTAACACCAAATAAAAACCTTCCATGGTGCAAGTTGAGGGTATTTCCTCTTGTCCTATCAATGGGAGCAGAGCCCGACCCCCCCGGCTCCCCCCTCCTGGCAGGGATTGCAGAGCCAGAAGGTCCCCCCTGAGCCTCCTTTTCTCCAGGCTGAGCCCCCCCAGCTCCCTCAGCTGCTCCTGCTGCTCCAGCCCCTTCCCAGCTCCGCTCCCTTCCCTGCACACGCTCCAGCCCCCAGTCCTTTCCCAGATTTCCAGCCCCTCTGCCCCAGGCTGGAGCGCTGATGGGGCTCTGCTGAGCCAAGGGCAGGACCCGGCACTTGGCCTTGTTAGATCTCTGTTTTATCCACCTCCTTCCCCTGGCTGGGAGGTCTTTAACAGGTTCCCACCTGCCTGCCTTGCTGACCTTCCTCCTGAATCTTACCCATTCCTGTCCCAGCAAGCAAGAGAGGAGGAATCCTGTTTTTAATAACGGTGAGATATGATGCTCTCAGAGCATCATTAGGTACTTCTCTTCCCAAAGCATTATCATACTTGATGTTAGGGTTGCAGTTTCAGTGCACCAGACTCTACCACCACTACTGAACAACAAACCTGTTCTGTAAAGCTCAGGTTTGATACCCGGGATAAAACTGTAGGATCGAATGCTGTGTCGCAGGGAACGCTGAGCGGGATTTATTCGAGCTATTTTAGGTAATAGAAGCAGCTTCTGTGCCGAGCGTGGGGTTCAGAAGACTAATATGCTTGTTCTTCTCCACAGGTCTGTTAAACTGCCATAAGCACTGGTTATGTATTAAAATAGAAAGAAAAAAAAATAGCAAATTAGTTCACACTGAGATCCGCGCTCTGAGGTAACGCTTGCAAAACCCAGTGGGGAGGCTGCAGTGTGGGGATGTCCTCAGAAACACAGAGCATCTTCAAACCTTCTTGGGAAGGGAGTTTTCCTCCTTCAGAATCCTGCTGGTTGACTTTTAAACCTCGTTGTCTTCGTCTCTCTTTTTCATAAGGCATTTTCTTAAGGACATGAGCCATTTGAGATTAGAAGATATTTAGTTCACCTCGTAGCAACAGAACTAACCTGATTTATAGTGGGCTGTGGAAAAAGTCTGGAGGGAGAACCATAAAAATCTCAGGGTTAGGATGCTCATCTGTTATCATCCTGGAACTTATTGTAATGCAGTGAAGAATACAATTAATTCAAAAGCCTTTGACTGTTTTCTGTGCACTAGAAGCTTGAGTCTATTAAACCTACATAAGCACTGGTCATTTATTAGGAATGAATTTCAAAATTGTACAAATCCATTTTTTATGTAAATAGCAGAAAGCACCAGAGCTGATTAATGACTAAGGAATTGTCTGCCAAATTTCTTATTTAATTAAAACTTTGTCTTTTTCACTCTAAAAATGAGAAGAAGACTACTAGAAAAGACTCAAAAGCTGTTATGTTATGGAGAAATAGTTGAGCTTTACTACTAATAAGGTTCTTCTTGTTTATGTGTGAATTAATTTAAAAGGTAGATTGTGCAATAGAATTTAAGACTCAAATTTCATGGCAGAAAGAACAACCCCCCCACTCACTGAAAGATGCAAGGCATATAAATTATTAGTACATCACATTAAAATAAGTCATTATTTTATGCTTATTTGTTTAGGCCAGACCAGGGTTTCAGTGTTCCAGCAGCTCTGCACAGATGTCTGAAGATGCAACACTGTTCTAATAATTTTAGGATCTAAACCTGGGCAAAATTGCAGAGGTAGGATTATTACAACTGACACCTATTGCACATGTAGAGAATCAAAGGAGATTTGAGACACATTTCGAACTGTGGATCAAAAAAGGAGGATCAGATCATTGGAGAGTTACAGCACACAGAGGAACAAAGAACAAGTCTGGATTTCTGGGCAACACACACTTCAGAGGAATCACCCCAGCATCATGAAGGTCATCTATTTTCTTAACATTTTTCCCAGGTTAACACTGTGGAACTAGAGAACTTTAGAAAGGAAACAGAACCCTGAAAGTCTGCATTAAAAATAGCTGTTTCATTTTGGGAGGGGGGAAAAAAAGAACCACACAGTTCCTTGCTTTCCTCCAGTTACGTTTTATGCTGTCTGAAAGAGCTCCTTCAATATGAAAAGGTCTCTTTTAACAGTTCTGAAAGGGACTCCAGTGTGTTGTTGCAGTTTGAAAAGAATTCCAGGCCCAGCCTCCCGCAGGTGTGGGCAGCTGTCCTGGCCTGAACAACTCTGACAGCAGAACAACATCATGAGTAACATCCCTGTGGTACGTGAGTCACGGGGATGTACAACAAGATGAACTGCAAGGAGTGACACCTCCCTCAGCAACAGGAGAAGCAGCAGCAGCATCTTCTGGTCTCTTCATTTCCTTTCTCAGTGTACAGTAGAATCCACTGTGTTAAAACTCAGAATTCTCTTATCCAATTCTTCTAACGAGCCCCTGGCACTGTCATCGTAGTCCCAGGCAATCCACCCCCAGGAAGATGGGTAATAGAGAGTGTTATTAATTATTTGAAGTTCAGCATACTTTGACAAGGAGAAATAAAGTGCCTACAAGGTTTCCTAATGGCACGATCTCCTCTGCAGAACAACTATAAAACTATTTCAAATTCAAGACAATTTCACAAGTGCAGAACACAAAACCCGATTCTCACATTAAACCTGATTTCTTTTGGGTTTTGCCCTCTTCCTCACCAAGAATCCTGCAAATGTTCTGCTGGACTACAGAAGTGCTTCCATGGATGAGAGGTTGTTTTCATCCTGGTGGATCAGCACAGGGGTGTTTTTCAGGTCTAAGGAAAACATCACTCAAGGGGAGTCAACACATTACACCTCAGGCATTTCAAGGTCATGTCAAATCTTCTCTCTCCTCAGCCACCTGTGAGGCTTATCTCAACTAGTCTGAGCACTTGTGAACACAGTTATGGATAGACTTTTTTGTTCAGTAAGACAAAACACTTGGAGAGCTGCAGCTACAGCTTTAAAACACTGTTTCAGTAACATGGGTGTAGCTGGAATTGCAATAACTCACAGTGTTCCAGGAGAAAACTCTCCTTCGTCTCAAAGAGCTACTCAGGTGGCAGTTCTCACCTTCCTCGAGAGCAGACACAGACCTACCATCACTCTGAGACTTTCCTGAGTACCAACTGCCTCCATCTCCAACTATCACAATGGAACAAGCTCACTGGAGCTTAACAATAAATGAATTATTTTTTCCAGACATTTTTTACAAACTGAATTATTTTTATTCTTTCAGCAAAAAAAAAGGGCACAAGATGAGCAGAGGAAATGTACTGGGGGAAAAAAGGTTTTCTGTGTATTTCTCCTTAACCTCTATCTTTCCTGACAGGGTTTGTTAGGCTGTTTGTAGCCTGTTGTCCATGATCTCTGGGCTGGGAGGGACAGCCTGCACTGCTGAAGCACATTCCTTGTTCCAAAGTCAGTGGCACTCAACTGCAACATCAGTGACTCATCCTCCACCTCTGCTCACTGCCAAGCTTCCACAGGTATCTTTAACGCTCCTTTTGATCATCAAGTTCCAGATCTTTAGCTTGATTCATTATAAATGTTTCCAAGATATGATGTCTTAAGCCAGGAACATTTCTAATCACCTTTTGGTATTCATTCTATTGGGGAATTTTTACCTTCCACCTGTGTTTGCCTTCCTACATCTCCTACATTTAATTTCAGTCATTTTGGTACATCATTCTTATATATCAAGGAACAACATGCTTACTTAATTACACAAAGCACTTAAAATGCTCTGCTCCCAGCAGCCATACCTGGTGTTGTGATTGTCCTGTTTCATTAGAACACCCTTCTCTCCCTCACCTCTCTCCCCTATTTTCAGACAATCACACGATCACTGAGGTGCCAAGAGACCACAGAAGGTCTCTGTTGCAGTTCAGATGAGGTTGTTCAAGGCTTTGTCCAGTCAGGGCTCAAAAACCTCCAAGGATGGAGACAGCAGAGCCTCTCTGTGCAATCTGTTCTGCTCTTTGCCTGTCCTAGTTTCAAGCCCCGTGCCTCTGAAAAAAGCCCAAAGCTGCTGCTTGCAGGATGCACAGAATGGTAACAAACCAGCAGTGGGAGAATTTAGGAGCAAAAGTAATCATGCATACAATTCCCAGATATTTATCCACGAAAATACACAGGGAATCCGTCGAGAAGGGCTTAGAGATGGAAACAGAATCTCTTTCCATGCCTGTTTTTCTTGCCCTTCCCAATGATTTAAGTATTTTCTATCCAGGATCAGCTCCATGTATTATTTGCATTTGGCATAAATCTCACAGCAGTTAGTGTATAACAGATACAGAAACATTAATACAATAATGGTTTTTTTCTATCGCTGAAATATTTTTAAAGAAGTACATTAATAGCCTAATAATGAGTTGATGTTGGTTGGTATATGGGCCTTAGAAGAACTCCAGTATTCATACATGTAGAAATTCTGAATCTATTTTCTTGAGGCTCTAAAAGCACACACTATAACTTGTGTACTTTTGTAGTGGGAAAAAAAATGGAGGGAACTTGTAAAGGAAGCTCAAAGCATCTTTTTATATACATGGGTTTAAAATTTTATGTACTCAATATAGCAGTATAATGTGACATCTACATTTTGATCAATCTGTTTACTTCCTGTAAGCTTCACAGAGACGGCTTGGGTGTTGAAAACAAGGTGTGGACAAAACACCTGCTTGGTGTAAATTTCACATCAACTACACATTTTCCTTTCTAATAAATATTTCTGAAAAATATTGCAGTCTCAAAAAAAGCAAAACCGAGAATAAATGCAGCTGGAGAACTGTTTTGACTTGTCTGCTGAGAATGTCAATAGTTATGGGGAAGCATACCACACTCAGAAATACTGAGAAATACACTAGGCAGAGCTTGGGCTACACGATCTGAAACAGCATAATTAATTATTTAATTAGTACTGATTGATGTATAGCTTGTGTAGAGCAGCTCTAAGCAATCTCATTCTATTGCATCCCTGATATTGGGTATTATATAAGGTGTATAAACCTTTATTGAGAACATAAGCAGATGTGTTTTTATATATAACAGATAAAACAGCTTTGTGCCTCACAAAAAGGTCTGTTTTTAAAAGAATATAGGCTTCCTTTCCCCAGCCAAAAAAGAAATCTCTGTTCAGCCTCACAATTCCAAGGCCACCTACACCCAGAAGAGCACATAACCTGGTGCCAAGTTCGTAGACTTCAGGGAAACTTCTAGAAAAGGCTGGAAAGATATCCTGACCTCCAGCCTTCGTATCCTGAGCTGCAGACTTTATGGCTCAGACACTCCTCTTCCCATCCCTCCTCCCTTCCCTCCCTCCCTCCCTCCTTCCCTCCTTTGGTGTATTCAGACTGAAGTTATCAAAGTTAGTTTTCTAATAGAGAGATTTTTAACTGATGAATCATTTCCCAAGGGAAAGCAACAGGTCTGGTACAAAAGCTTTTGGAAACCAGCCATGGCAATATCCTGGCACGCAGCATTTAGGGAAGAGTCCTGCCCTGCTCCCGAGGGATCCGTAGGTGTTCTGTGAAATAACTGCACTCTTTGGATAGACACAACACCATTTACTGGCACTGGCCAAGGGAAAGAGACTTCTCTTCTGGACAGACATGAGAATTTAACCCACACTGTGGCATTATGTGCAGGAGATGCAAAATTCTGTTAATGATTGTAACAATGTCTTCTGACATTTTGGAGCTCCAAAGTCAGCGTTCCATCACAGTGAGCTGACAAGTCTTTTGCTTTTTTCCTGCAGGTTCATAGATTCATACATCATATACACACATAAAACACAGTTTGCCATGCAGCCAGAATTTACTGCAGCTGATGGGGACTTGTTATAGAATTCTGCATCCTGAAAGAATCCTTTTAAACACCTTTGTTGAGCCAAATGGTTTGTAAAGATGTGTCAGGGTTGGTGCTTTTAGCTGCATCATCTAGTGTAGATACTTTGATGCTTTGGCTTGTGCCAGAAGAGAAGATCCAATAAATCCCAACTCCCCTGGCTGGATAGAGTTTACATTAAAACTAGGAGGGAAAACTTGTTATATCATTTTGATTTCTGCATTGTTAAGTTATTAACCATCACTTCAGCTTTCTCTCTCTGGAAATGTGCATTGGATTGATTTTGGTAAACCTTGTTTAAAACGTTAATTCTGATTTTTGTAAAGACAGGAAAGAGAAGAGGTCGGAGTCTAATTAACCCAAGTGACACCCAGCTTGTATGTATCTTTTCAAAAGTAACTATCAGTTTTCCCCAAAATAGGAAGACAAGAGAAAGAACATTTAATCCTAATGACATCCAAGGTTCAGCAATATTTTTCTGGATGGTGTTACCTAACAGAGATAGATGATGTTATTCTACCTTCTAATGGAAAACTGCAGAAAGATAAAAGGCAATTGGGAAAACAAAATTCTTTTCAGGAAGTGATGAATTTAACTCTCTCTAAAATATAGATAATTCTCCTTGTAAGTCCTTAAGAGGAATGATTATGTTTTCTGCTGCACAGACAATGGAAGGTAATCCTAGGAGATATATTTTAGCAAATCATTAATTACATAGTTCAATATCTTAAACTATATGGTAAACACAGAAGATGAGCCAAACAACCCAAATCTGTCACTGCTTAGTTGCACTGGAAAGCCAACTGGTTTTTTTTTATCCCAGGATAGATTAACTCTTTTTTCAGCTGTTTATTGTGAAGCTATGGTATCTGAGATCAATAGCAAGGATGCATTTAGGGGTGTTTCAACAGACTTTTCCCTAATTCAAGGGCAGTAAAGTGAATCTGGAGCAAACACACTTTTACAAGACAAGTGTAACACTTCAGAAACATATAAAAAGGAATCATATGACTTGCTCTTGACCTGGAGTGTCCCACAGGGACCATCCAGTCCAGCCCCTGGCCCTGCACAGACACCCCAACAATCCCCCCTGTCCC
>JAYRBT010000005.1:25699164-25730001 GCA_036023395.1 Myiotriccus ornatus | reverse complement strand
GTCCCAGGCCAGGCTGGACGGGGCTTGGAGCACCCTGGGCTGGTGGAAGGTGTCCCTGCCCAGGGCAGGGGGTGGGACTGGATGAGCTTTGAGGTCCTTTCCAAGCCAAAGCATCCTGTGAACTCATGATTCCATAAATCACAAGTGTAAAAGCATCACTTGGGACTGAACTGGGAAAAGAAAGACTGCCTAAATCCTACTTGTGTCATGCAGGGATAGAGGATCCCTGAGCTTTACCTCAGAGATAAGCCTGTCTCCAGCCCAAGGCTCTCAGTTTAAGGCACAACACAACCAAAAATATATTATTTACAGCATAAAATCCCTTGAAATTGACTTTCATGAAGTTGATTATCTCCACTGAATTTTAAATTATCCTTAAAAATTGCCTGCCTAATTTATCCTTTTCATCTTTGGATTCCCAGGTTGGAGAGAAACTCTGCATCTCTCCATGAGTCTGAACAAAAAAAAAAGATGTTAAAAAAATGTAGACTATATTTTTAGATATCTTTAGAATATTTTTTTCATCTTAATTAGTTATGAAAATCAGTGTACATAAGTTCTTGTTCTACAGGAAAGAGATTTTTGGAAAAAAATAAAATGCTGTGGTGTGTCTCTGAGAAGGAGGGATTTCCTTTTTATATTTTTTTGCTAAACCAGAATAAATCACCAAAATGGACACCTGCAGCTACATATGAAATATTAATTAAACGCAGTAATAAATACAATAACATCATTCTCAGTGGCCCTAATTAGAAATAAACCTCAGCAATCTCCCAGCACCACTTCTTATGCTTCTCTAATGTGATTCATTTGCAAAACCGTCTATTTTCATAAAAAGCAACTGAAGCAATTAACTGATCTCTATTTACCCACTCCTGAAGCAAAAAAAAATACACCCAGCACGGAATACGTAACCTTTTTTATTTGTTCATTCTAAATTAACGTAGAAGACACAGTCCTGGTAATCACAGAATTCATGAGAAAACAAGGAAACAGAAGGCAAAGCTGCTGACTGGTCGCTGTGCAAAAGGGAACTCAGATTAGTTTTGTGTCTCGTTCACTGTTCCTGTGCAAATAAAAAATCACAAGTCCTGGTTATTAAATAACTGAGTTGAAAAATATGGCCCGTGGAAGAGTCCTATCCAGCTCACTCCCTGCACCTGGAGAAAAGGAAGTGGCTCTTGAGCAGTAAGTGTATCCTGAGCAGCCCAAATCCCTCCCCAGAAAGCCACTCAAACCTGCACCAAGCAGAGTGCAGGGGGGAGGTGGAGAATAGTTGCAAACACATTTCTACAAAGAGGGGGGCTAGAAAATACCCCTACTATAAAAAAAATGTGTTTTTTTGGAATATTTGTCTCCAACGAGTAGTAGCTCGGTGGTAAATCTGCAAACTAATTACAGGGAATTTGGGTACCTGCTTGTCATCAGTGCTTCACACTCTGAAAAATAAAATCAGAGACAGGAGTTACGTCATACAAAAACATAAATGCCAAGAAATAAAGTAAATGATCCCTCACCGAGCTTTCCGGAATGCTATCGGGAAGAAACTGGTGACCGTGCCAGCACATAGGCATGTGTGACATGGGAGTTACAGAACTGCACATGGAAAAACAGCTCTGGGTATGTATTTTACCTCAAATCAGGATCACACTTGTTTATTGATTTTGGGTTTTTTTTTGAACAACACCTAATGAAATAGCAATCCCAGAGCTATGCATTTATGATCAATAGCAGCAATATGACATCTAAAAGGCATTACTACACAGTAACAGCTGTTAATAAAACCCTATAAATTCCCAAAGCAGCGAGGGTTGCTTGTGAGACATAAACATTGGCCTGGGAGGGTCGCTGGTGACTTCTGGGGGTCGTCAAACCCAGGCCTGCTGCTGCCTGTTACCCTCTTCTCAATCCCAGATATCTCCCTGCGTCATATATTTTCCCCATCCTTAATTTCATGCCTTTTCAAGGTGACTCCTTCTTTCACCCAAAGCGTCTTGGTTGTCCTCTGGATACACCCTAATCTGGCTGATCATCATCTTAAGGAGACTTCCACAGATTTCACAGAATACTCAGAGTTGGAAGAGACCCACAAGGATCCTTGAGTCCAGCAGTCAAGGGAATTAAACTCACGGTGTTATCAGTACCGTGCTCCAACCCACTGAGCTGATCTCAGGGTCTTTGTTATTGTTAATTTGCTCTTGATCATAATCACCAGTGTTTGGGCAAGCAGGCTCTCACAGCAGAGAGTTTTGGGTACTCCAGTCACACACACTGTTGGTGTTCCCACTCCTGAGTTATCCAGGTCACATTCCCAAGAAGAGATGCATCGGGTGTACGTGGCAAGGTTTTGGTAGCAGTGGGGCTCTTGGGGGTGGTTTCTGTGAGAAGGTGCCAGAAGCTTCCCCCATGCCCAACAAAGCCAGTTCCAAGCAGCTCTGAGATGAACTTGCTGCTGGGCAAGGCTGAGTGAAAGCAGTGGTTGACCCTCACCTACCCTTGGCAGACCCTTCCCAGCTGCCCCGTGGAGAAGAGCCCAGGCTGGAGCAAGTTTTCTGGAAGGACTTGTGACCCACTCTGGAGCAGCCAGTCCCTGAGGGACTGCAGCCCGTGGAAGGGACACACACAGTGGAGAGGTTTAGGAACTGCAGCCCATGGGAAGAATTCAGCCTGCAGGAGTTTGTGGGAGACTGTCTCCCGTGGGTGGGATCCCACACTGGAGCATGGAAAGAACGGGATGAGGAAGGAGCAGCAGAGACAGCGTGTGATGAACTGGGCACAACCACTGTTCCCTGTCCCCTGTGCTGCTCAGGGGCTGGAGGTATGCAAGGTGGGAGTGGAGGTGAGCTCAGGAAGAAGGGAAGGGGAGGAGGAAGTTGGTTTTAGCTTTGCTGTTATTTCTCATTATCCTACTCCTTTGTTAACTGGCAATGAATTGAATTCCCAGAGCTGAGTCTGTCTTGTCCGTGGTGGTGACTGGTGAGTGACCTTCTTATCCTTATCTCACCCACCAGCCTTTAACCACAGTTTGTCTCCCCTGTCAAGTTGAGAAAGGGGGAAATGAAAAAGCAGCTTGGTGGGCACCAGAAATCCAGCCAAGGTCAGTCCAACTTAGGAGGCCATGCAGATTACCAAAAACTGGGAAATAAAAAACATAAGGAAACAGTAGGAATTTTATTAGTGACTTCTTTAACTTTACAGAAATGGATAACAACATCTTTTCAAAGTGTTGTTCACCTGAATGAAAAGAGTTTGGAGTTCTTGCTCTGGCAGAGCTCCATCAGCTTAACTTTACACAACAAGTACATCTTGTTACTTCTGACACTTTCTTACAGCCTGAAAGTCAAATATGATGTTCCAGGTGGTTTGCACAACCACGGTGTAACCTGGCATTATTTCTGCCTTATATCATGATATGACTTTAACATATGCAGCACAGAAACCATATTGGCCCTTTTTCCTTCATCTGGCATTCTGCCTTACTGATGCAGGTTTAATTTGTTGCCTTTTATGAGTTCTACTTTTCTTTCATGTCTCCCACATCAACACTGAATCTCTGAAACTTTGAAATAATTCTTCCTTAGGTGTATTAACTTGACATTTTCCAAGATCAGTCTCACTGTGTTACTCTTCCCTGGCTCCTGGTATTGCTGCATCCCTTTGCATTCCATTTCCTTGCCCTCAGTTCTGCTTTGCATGTGAGTGAGTGATCAAGGGCCACGGTGTTCACTCGCCAGAGAGATGGAACAGTTAACAGGTACAGCCGGCATCTTCATCGAGCTTCTTCACAGCCTTCTCAAAATCTCATCTGAAATTATCCTACCAGTAATACTGCTGGGCCTTGAAAACAGCTAACACAATGCAGTCCTTTACCAGCAATTCTGGTTTTTCTTATGGTGTGTAGTTGACGTATATAAAGTTTTCACGTGTTCAGCAAAACATGTGCCTGCTTTTCAGTCAACAAATCAATCAATTTGCTAGTGAAAAAACAAGTTCTCACAGGTAGACCTCTTGTACCTGTGCCAAACTCTTAAATTGATCCTGTCTTGTGACAGAGGCAAAGTAAAATCGACGTAATTTCTCACTGTTTATGGCACTGAAAAGCTTATTTTTCGGTAGGGGAATTTTCACTGAGGGAAAGGGCATCTGTGAGTTGAACCAACAATACCAAGCAGCCTGTCTTTGGAAGATGAAAAGGCACCAAAAGAAAAAGAACTCCCCTCACTGGGTGATTACTGTGGAGTACATAGGCAAACTTTTTATCTGCCAGGGAGGCTGGGATTTTGTGGCTGTGCTCTGAGGAGCAAGGTCAGAGAGGAGATGGCAGCAGGGGTAGGAATTACCATGAACTAAACAGAACCAGCAGCAATATGGAAGCTGAACAGCTTGCTTAGGTGCTCAGTGTTGTTGTTGTTCTCTCACTGCAAGATTAATTCCACGAGCAACTCATTGAAATTATTTCAGCTGGCTGGCTGGATTTTCCCCTGGACTTGTCTGATAACTGATTTTCCTTGCTAGACATGTATTTTGAGCTTACCATTATAAGTTTAGGATAATGACTCCGTACTAACTTTACAAAACAACAACTTGGGAATCTGCTGATTCCCAAGACTGCTCAAAAATCATCGAGAGAATCTTTGCAATGACATCGGCAGCTCTTTCAGGATTCTGGGATGAATCCCATCAGGTCCCATAGATTTGTAGGGATCCAGCTGGAGCAGCAGATCCTGCACAAATTCAGGGTCAGCTGGGAGGTGATTGTTCCCACAGTCCTCCAGTTCAGGGCACTGAGACCCCCTTGGTCCATCATCCATGTTGAAAACAGAGGCAGAGAAAGTGTTAAACACCTCTGCCTTGTCCGTGTCCCTGTTTGGGAGGTGACCATCCCCATCCTGTGGGATGATATTTCTATACTGCCTACTGCCATCAGCGTATTTGAAAACCCCTCTTTTTATTGTTCCCCACATTTCTGGCAGCTCCAACTCCAGCTGAGCTTTGGCCACACAAATTCTCTCCCTGCAGTGATGAGCAGCATCTCTGAATTCTTCCCATGTGTCTCAGTTTCATGAGACTGAAGTGTTTTGCTAAGGAGGAGGAGTTATGAGGTAGACCAAATTCCTCTCTCTAAGCAATTGTAAATCCGAAATTAAGAGGTTCCAATTGAGGAAGGATGGAGAAAGAAAAAAAAAAAATCCCTCTTATCACTGTGGCCAAGACAGCCCCAACCTCCGCTTTGCTCATGAGATCCTCTCTGTGGACGAGCAGCAGATCAAGGAGAGCATTTTTTGGGTTGGCCAGAGAGCCCCCCTGGCTCCTGTGCTGGAGCTCTTTTCCCCTCTGAGAAAGGTGCATCCCATCAGGCGTCAGTAGAACAGGTGTTGAGTAGATCATCCCACCATCAACAAACACCAGTTTTTTCTGCTTACACCAGCCTTGGAGCCACACATTGACCTGATGCATCTGTCAACATAATTCCTTGTTACTGGAAGGGTCAGCTTACAAGGGTCCCTGCACAGGACCATCGTGAAACTCTTGCCAGCAAACTGGGTGCCAACAGAAGCAGAGGAGAATCCGCACGTGTGTGGCTCAGTTCCTAACAAAGGCAAATCCAACCAGTGGGCTTACACTTAACTTCTTTAGGAGCTGAAAACTGAATTTACTGTTTTGCTAGAAACACAGATGCTGGTGCTTCATCACGAGTCCCTTTCACCCAGGGGTGAGAGAGAGAGTGGGATTTTTGTGAGCAGCAGCAGATGGTACTTCTGCCCATTTTAAAGCAGTCATATTAACAGATGCAGTTGAGGCAAAATTGTGTGGACTTCATTATTTTTTTGGTATTGTGTAAATTTGGAGAGCACTGTCAGCTGATTTTATCACACTGTGAGAAACAATAATTACAGTTGGTGGTTATTTCCAGCCATAAGGTGGTTCCTTTGCTCAATTCTGATATTATATGAAGAGCTGCAAAGGAAAGACAAGCAATTCTGGACTTCTTTAAGGAATGTCTTAAGTTGCTGTGCTGTGTCAAGGAGATCAGAAGAATACACACAGATTCGCATTTCTTTTTGGTCCCCCACCTGAGAGTCCAAATTTAGCGTTTCTGAAGTTTTTCACTAGTAAATGTTGTGTCAAAATGTATTAATCCATCATTACCAGTACCTGAAGCTGTGGCTGCCCCTGGATCCCTGGAAGTGTCCCAGGCCAGGTTGGACGGGGCTTGGAGCAACCTGGGCTGGTGGAAGGTGTCCCTGCCCATGGCAGGGGGTGGAATGAGATGAACTTTTAAGTCCTTTCTTACCCAAACCATTCTATGGTTCTATGATCTCGTTCTATCTCAGGCTCAACTGTGCCTACAAATATTCCAAAAAATGTCTTTTATAGACAGGAATTCAGGAAGATGGTCCACAGTTCATGAAAATTTTAATATAAAATAGTTCAAGGGTTTTAACTGCAAAGAGGCCCATAAAAGGCTGAAAATAGAAAGTGTTATGAAATGTCATGGATTTTCTCCTCTGGGGAAAAAAAAAATCGAGACAGAAGTTTAATTTCAGATTAGAGGAAGCATTTTCAATACACATTTCAGCTCACATTAATATTATTCTTGGTTTTATTGTTTTCATCAGCCACCTGCCATGTGCTTAGTCCAAGTGCAGAGATGCACTGCCCTAAGATTAGTCCAAGGAATGTGTAGGGGCTCTAAGGTTTAGTTGTTTTGCTTCCTGTCTTGCTTAATTAGGTAAGCAAAGTACTGACAGCTTATTAATACATGACTAAAAGCTCTTTATTTCCTTGTACCTTATTGCATGGGACAGCAAATGCCATGCCCAGACAGTGCAGGTCAGGCCATGTAATGTGTGTCTGCAGGTACTTTAGAGAGGGAGAGCCACACAGATGGCTCTCTCAGGGATGTAAACAAGCATTTTGTGTTCCATTAGTCTCCTTGATTTTATTCTCACTTTCTCCAAGAGAAACAGACTTTGATACTGTACCTGTACTGACTTATAGCCCATTATTACAGAGATACCTGAGCAATAAATTTGCAGGCATTTACACATCCCTCAAACCACTCAGCTCTGAGATGCCTCACTCAGCGTTGCCTTCCCTGCAGAATCCATTAATTGACGAGGCTGCTGAAGGCAAAAGCACATGAGAATCTCAGGTGCACAGACTGAGTGCAAGAGGGAGCCTTGAGGGTCTTCAGTGCCACTGTCAAAAGGCTGGAGCCAGGCTCTGCTCGGGGGGGGCACAAGAGCCACTGGCAGGAACTGATGCCCAGGAAGGTCCCCTGGACAGGGGGAAGAACTTCTTGGCTGGGCAGTGACCCAGCAGTGCCCAGGCTGCCCGGGGAGGGGCTGGAGTCTCCTGCCTGGGGATATTCCAGACCCCTCTGGACACAATCCTGTGCCCCGTGCTCTGGGATGGCCCTGTTGGGGCAGGGAGGTGGCACCAGGTGATGGACTGTGGCCCCTCCCAGGCTCTCCTGCTCTGTGATAACACAGGCAATCAGACCTCCCACCACATGGGCTGCCCAAACCCCACCAAAAATAAGAAAATCCACAAAAACTGGTGCATCTGTCCTTTCATATCCTTTTTTTGGTCAAAGAAAGCTAATTGAGTTTAACAGCCTGCAGAGCAAATAGAAGATATTGGAATCCAGCCTTAAAGCTGACATTTATTGTCAACTTTTCCAGGCCTGTCAGTACGTAAAGAGTAAAACATAATTTGATGTTGCTGCATTTGAATACAGTTCATGGCTAATTAGGTTACCAGTGCCACTGACAGGGCTTAGTCCTGCCCTTTTAGGACTCTTTTTTTTACTACAGTGTCTGCAAATGATCACCTTGAGTGTTTATTTCATCCTCTCCTTCAGTTCTGTTGCTCTACAAAAATGACATAATGATATATTTGAAAGAACAAAGGCAGCAGTAGCTGTGGTTTTATCCAGATGAAGTGCATACTGTCTGACATACTGAGAGTAACTGAACATTTCAAGATTTCTGAATTAATCCCAGCTTTCTCCTGGTCTTCTACAGATGCTAGATATTCCACTAAAAGTTTAAGCTGCCTTGTATACAAATTCTTGTTGTGTTCTGTCTCTCTCGAGCTCCATAATCAGTCTCCAGAGAGAGGAATCAATCCTGGAGGTGGTATCTTACAGAACAGTTTGTCTGACGAAGCTCCAGTGTGTACATTCATAGTTATGTTTTTCTTCCCCCCATAACTTTGCCGAGACAGTAAACTTTAAATCACGGGTTGAGATAAAAACAATTCACTGGAAACAGCAACGAGACAAGAAGGGAGGTTTGCAGGGTCACAGAAGTTACTGCTATCCAAGATTAACAGGCCTGGAGGTCTGTTTGGAGTTGGTTGATACAAAGCCCATGGAAGTTGTATATAAAGACTGCCAACAATTTTCGGCTTTAAAAGCTGATCCAAGTCCAGTAATGCTCACATTCTGCACCTTGCTTATGTAATAAATAAATTAGGGAGCTTTTAATCCCTTCGAAATTATACTTAGTCTGAGTTGAACAGCTGTAGTGTTATCTGAGTTTATGATTGAATTTAAAATGGCACAGAAATAGATCTCTGGCTGCAACTGTATTTCTCTGCAAACCTTGCAGATAGCAAAGAAATAAAATAAATAATAAAAAAAGAGTCATTATCATCTACTACACAGAATTCTCATATACTCTTTAGCTAAATGGCAAAAAAATCAGAACCAAATATTGTCTGGTCACCTGGGAATCGAATTATTAATCTGGTCATGATCTGGAATTAATTTCTGTTTTTAATGGGAGGATTGTGTTTTCCTTTCTATATTTAAAAATATAGGTCCTACAAGGATGTAAAAGCAAAACCTTCTACACAGTTTTCATACAGATTAGAAGTGCAGTCATTTTTTTGGGTCCATTTTAACTGTGCTTTTAAACTCAGGAAAGTAAGAAGAACAAGAAACAGAAGCTCAAACTGTTAAATTTTCTGAATAAAAGTGTTGCTTGGTTGTCATTAAAATACCACAAAAACATCACATTGCAAACACTGCAACACACAGCACCTTTTGGGGGTCAGAGTGCCTTATCTCAGAATTATCAGCACTGAAGAAAGTTAATCTGAGACACATTAAGCAAATTCAGTCCTAAACTTTGTGGTTTCACTGAAGTTATGCCTGCAAGGAGTTAATTACGTTTTCTGTTGAACCCTCCTTAAACCTTTCCTGAATTTTTTGTTATTGAGGAGTTCGTAAAGATTTTTTTTCCCATTAAAAAATGACCCTTTGTTTTTTTTCACAGTAGGTTAATCGATGGGATACTAGGGGTTCAAAATTGGACATTTGTTCTCTTCTTCACCTCCTCTCATCCTCTATTTTTCATTGCTTGGGATGTGAAATGCCTAAAAATGGAGCTACCTATTTAAAGCCAAGCCCACGGAATGGCAGGAGATTCCCTCTTGTTCCATCCACAAAGTCAAGCCCAAGTCGAAGACAGGGTTGCCACAACCCTTGAAATACTTAGTTTAATTGGCCAGCTACAGAAGCCCAAATTCTGTTATTGTGTAGCACCAAGCATCATGACTGACTAATACACAATATACCACTCTGGACAGCCCATGGAGAAATGCCTTTTCCAGTTTTCCCAGTGCCAAGCCTTTCATCTCGGTGGGATATGCTGCCAAGGAAAGCAGCACTGCTCTGTCTCCTGGTCCTGTGTGTGCTGCAGTCTCCAGGATGACAGAGAGTGAGCCTTTCCAGTGCCAGCCTTTCCAGACCTCTGCAGCTTTCCATCTCCTGACACACAGAAGAGACAACCCTCTGTCTGGCTGCTGAGTGGGAATGCAGATGATGCAGCCACTGGAAGATTTCCCCAGTCTGAATGTTTATCTGGCAGTGACCACAGCAGCTTTGGCAGGGAAACATTATTTGCTATTGATTTAGGTAGAAACATAATTTCACCTTTAAAGAGAAGAGAAATTTTGCATGACTAGCCCAGTGACTGAGGGCTCTAATTTTGGCCAGTGAGTGGTGCAAATCTTGAGACTTCGGTCTTCACAGTTTGTGTCCCTCCCTCCCCCTATTAGCATAATTAACATCTATTGATACAGAAATAGATCTCACCTATTAAAAGACTGCTTTATGCTCCTGTGGCATACATTTCATTTTTGTAGCAGATGGTGCTTCTTGTTCCTGATGCTGATCACATTTGTTTTCTAGTAGAAAGTGCAACTCTATCGACATAACAACCAACTCAATATGTGAAAATAAAATCAGTTCCTGCATTCGGCACAGGGATGTTAAAGCCCCGGGAGATCTGGCTTTGTCTGATAGGGCACAACCTAAAAGGCACTTTATTTTACAGTTTAATTGCCTAAAATATTTAATCATGGCTTTCATCTTAAAATCTCAACTTTTATTCCCCCCACAAATGCCTTTGCAAAGGTAAGCTGTCAGAGATCATCAGACATAAAACACATTGGGAGTTCCACCTTTTCTTTCAAATCTTCCCCCCACCCCTTTAAATGGTATATTTATTCTATAAATCTAACAAAAGCATAAGCTTTTCTTCTTCCATCTGCATGGGTAGTATTCCAAGTGGACATGAAGCTTCCCACTGCTGTAACCATAAATCTCTTTTGCGCTCTATGCCTACATTTAGGTATTTCAAACTCAAAAAGGTATAAATCAAAACTTCACAGAAGCCAGAAGATGACAATTCGCATTCAAGATGTCAGGACAAGTCCAGAGAGTACCAGTTTTACTATTATTGGTGCTGAGGCCCTGGCACAGGGTGCCCAGAGAAGCTGTGGCTGCCCCTGGATCCCTGGGAGTGTCCCAGGCTGGGTTGGACTGGGCTTGGAGCACCCTGGGCTGGTGGAAGGTGTCCCTGCCCATGGCAGGGGGTGGCACTGGATGATCTTTAAGGTCCCTTCCAACCCAAACCATCCTGAGATTCCATGAGTCAAAGGGGCAGTTGTTATGCAAAGAAAAGGGAAAGTGCTGCCCTTCTTCTTCTCCCGCCCTGTCCAGAACCCTCTCTAATTAATCTCTGCAAAATTTGCAGACAGCTCTGCCAAGCTGTGAACCAGCTCTGCCCAGATGGACTCTGCCAGAGGAAAACAGCACCTACCACTGCTTTTTCTCAAAGTGTTTATTATTGCTAAGAACAGGAAGCTTTTATTCCATCCTTTTTCCTTAACCCCTGCTCTGCTAGTTGATGATTTTGGATTAGAAACTGTAAGACCTGAGAAGAAAACTAAGAAAGTACTCCATTTGGGAATCAATTCTTCTTAAAAGGGAGAGCAGATCCCCACCTGTTTCTCAAAATACCTCTGAGCTCTCATTGAGAAAAACCCAACAAACAAACAACTAAACAAAAAAAAACACAAAAAAATATTGTTTTCATCGTGATAGTCTGGAACAATCTCTGAGCCATAAATATTTGCATAGAGGTTTCAGGAGAAGTTTCCTTTTGAATGCCCTTTTATGAAGTTCAGCTGTTCTTTCCCATCACCCTCATTAAGTGTTACAGCAATGGTATCTTTCAAAACAGGTCCTCAAATTTTTGTTAGGGGTGGGGTTTGATGTTGAACTGCAGATCATATCACGTGTGTGCCCTGCATCACCAGAGCTAAACTGAATGCATTCCAGAGAAGACTTTTTGAACCTGTTAGCAAGGATAGGTTATCAGCAAGATGGGAAGATAAATTTATTTACTTTCCTAAAGTGTTTTGTTTTGTTTTTCCCCACGGGACACCTCGAGGAGAACACCGAGAGAGACAGACCGACCCATCTCAGAGCGAGGTGTTCTGCTTTTGGAACTGCCTGTGGGAGAAAGAGACTCCAGGTTTTGTTAATAAAAAGCTGTTTCTTTCTCTCTTTTCACGCTTCCACTCGAAGTCTCTTAATTTCTAAGATGTAATCCCGTTAAACTAAGACAGGTGGTTTGGATTCCAGATTTCTCTCCAAGGTCTCGGTTTCCTTTGTGCACACTGACAGGGCTTTGTTTCTCCTTCCTTATGAGGCATTTCCTTCGACTCCAGTGTTCATCTAAGTACCTTTTCTAACATTTTTCAACTTCATATAGTCTTTACATAATATTCTAAGAAAAAAGCTCCGGGTATTGCAAATGAGGCTTTGCTCTGTCTATATATGTGATATGTAAGTTTTGATTTATGTATCTCCCTTCTTAGAGACATAACACATGCCAAGATGTTGTTTACCTTCTTGGTGCTCCCAGACATCGTGCAGATGGCTGATGCATTATCCTTAATCGCTCTCAGGACTTGTTACTACTCGGCTCTGTAGATCAGTATTTTTATTTGGGCTGTAAAATTTTCACCGTATGGTTCCATCCTCCATCTCCACTTTTCCACGCAGAGGGACAATCACACCCTGTTGCATCAGGTCAGAATTTAGGACCACGGCACGGGGATGTTTTGCAGGACAGTCGCTTCCTTACCACTGCAAGAGAAAATTTACAAATGCACTTTATACTCTGTCTCCTCCCTAACCTGTTTTGTTTTGGTTTTTTTTCATTCAGGGAAATATAAGGAGTCACTCCAGCTGATGCCTTGGAGATCAAGTGGTTTGAGATACTTGGGAACGTATTCTATACCCAGTAATATAAAATATTGATATTTTACAGCCAATAAAAGGCCTCATTACACCAAGCAGTGCTAGAGGCCAGAAGTCCACGGTGTATTTACAAGCCCCAAACACCAGCTGACAGAATTTGCTGGATAAAGCAGCCCTGCTGGAGTGCCCGTGTTTGTGCCCAGGAGAGCCCTCTGTGTCCTGGGGGCTTTAGTGCTGCATTTCCACACCCAGGAGCTCCCTTTCTGAGTCACCACCATCACCAGAAGAAATCTCCATTTCCACTTGAGCTCCCACCGGAACAAAACGAGCCATTTAGGAACAGGATGTGAACTGGCTGAGCTGTTGGGTCACAAAAAGTGTTTTGTTTGCAAAACGTCCCTTCAGAGCCTCATTACTCCGAACGAGCTCCACCTGCACTTCACTATCACACCTTTATTTCCTTTTGGTTTTGAAGGTGTAGGAAAATTTCACCTTGTCTAGAATCAAGTCTGTAGGCAAAGGTGTTAGATGGGCAAGTTTAAATCAGAGTGTAGCTTGGTGGATGAAATGTAATCGAGAGTAAAGAAGCTGTACATGAAATACCGAGTCATTACAAGTAACAGGGTCAGAGGCACATTTGCTGTGTAAGGGTTCAGAGCAGCACCTATACACTGCAAGACTGAAACTTTGCTTCTTCAGGAGAGTTTTTCAGTGAATTCTCATGTTTTCTTCGAATTTTCAAGAAATGCCCCGGGATATTTTTGATGTATTTTCATACAGCCCTGGTGAGTCTCCATCAACCGAACAATTATTTATTCTCTGATCAGGAAGTCTCACAGGAACTCCCTCCAAGAACTTTGGCTGTGGAAGTTTAGCCAGAGCCAAAACTTGGGTAAACCAAACATTTTATAAGAGTCAGCACCCCCACACTGACACAGGACTCCTGTGCAGCTCAATTTGAGTGTAATCCCACCCAAATGGCCTGTGTAAACCAGCAAAGAGGCTGCTCTCAGAGACCACCTGCAGGCACTGGCTAGTCAGCTTAATAACTACTTCTGATTATTAGCAAGACTATTTGAATTGTTTTCCTTAGACCAGCAGTCATACCCAATTCTTCAGAATCTTTCAGTGCAGAAGAAATGAAAATTTTGTTCGTCCAAATGGAGCTTTCCCTATACTTTACTAATAAGATATTTACCCCAATCTGTCTGAATCACTTATATTACATATGCAAAAATTCACTAATACAGGTCAGATTTAAACCTGCCAATCAACGCAAATTATATCAAATAATACATGGTGGTTTGTATATTTGGGTTATTGCCACCACCAAATGAAAAAGAAATATTCTACTTCAAAGCAGAGAGGACCCACGGCATGGAATAACAGAAAAAGAGCCGTGGGGTTTATTAAATTTGACACTAGTCTTTCCATCAAGCTTATAAAAATGACACTGTTCTGCAGCAGTGACCTAGAGCATCACAGAAAGGTGCAGTGTTCTCAGCCACTGCTGTGAAAATGTGGTTTTAGTCACCATGACCTTCTAACTGTGTGAGAGCCCGAATTTTCTACTTGCTACAGACAAACCTCATTAATAACACAATGAAGATTATTATTTAGGAACAGGTATTGGTAATACTGTTGGGTTTTTTAGCTCTAGGCCCAACTCCCAGTGTTTCTCTGTATCCCAAGGCTGGCAGCTCTGGGCTCCTTCAAGATTTTGGGAAGGGGAGATTGACCACAAGCAATTATTACCCAGAGATATTTTCTGGGAAGATTGTGATGCCTGTGGTCAAGGTTTTGTTCTCCTCAGAGCTGGGGTATGCCCTGAGGCTTGTACTCATTTTACTAGTAACTGTAAAAATCACATCTGTTGGGTTACAAACTGGTGAAAAGTTTTTCTAGTTTCAACAGTTCACATTTTTACAAAAAGTTGATTTTTCACTGTCCTGTTCATCACAGTGACCATGTACTAATGAAAATGTTTCAGTGAATTTTAATGGGTGTGTTTTTTCAAGATATTAATTTCAGTACTTAGAGTGGGCCAGGTGCTTAGTTGGTTTAATCCATCTACTTCTATCAAAATCAATTATTCTGATACAATACCAATGCAGGATTGTACCCACTACACTTTTATCAACCTGTGATCAGCAAAAAAAACCCTCAACTATTTTTGCTGAGGATGGAGATAAGACATTCATTTCAAAGGCTTTCTATTTTTAACTGTGGCTCTTGTGTTTTCTTCCCTCTTCATGGATGACTTTTATGTGCTGCTGGATCTGTCAGCTGAAATGACAAATTTCTAACACAGTCTCTGTTAATTTTTTGAGATAGCTGAATGTAAAATTAGTGCATGTAAGTACACAGATTACAGATTCAGTGAGTTTGATTGCTATGCTTTTCCCATTCTAATTTCTTTTTCTACCATTCCTGTAGCATGTGTGTTCTGTTTATTAATTTTCAAGTCTAACAATTACTGCATGATCTTAAAGTTAACATCCAGTAGAGAATCTGTTTACCAAGGTTCCTTACAAAACTCTTAATTTTAACTGAAAACTTGGACTCTTTATCAGTTTGCAAGCGAACTGGGGCTTTAAAATAAATGAACAGCTGCTTTTTATGTGGAGCTGTTGATGACAGAGATTAGAACTTAGGTGACTTTGTACACTGAACTGAGTAAAAAGTCTCCCTGGAAGCAACACAAACATGTTTTAGCCTTGATACCACGAGGAGACTCCATTAATCTAAAGCAACTGCCGTGAAAGGAAAGTCAAATTCACAGATAGTTGTGTGAGTCGAAGATATAATTGTAGTGCCAAGTAGCATTTGTCTTGTGTTTCTAATACCTCCTTCGAGAAACTGTAAGACAGGTGAACTTACTGCTTTCTTATCCTGTTAAAATGGATATCTGCAGGTGTGTACAGGCCTACCTGGTTTGGAAAAGCAGTACAAATATTTCAGATCAGAAGGGAAACCTTTGCTGAAGGTGAGACAAGACACCCATTGCAACAAAACTATTATTGTTTGTGGCACATTTATTCACTTATTCACTTATTTTATAGTATTTCCTACAGAGCTGGTTGCCCACAACCAGCCTCAGCTTCTACTCTGCAGTCCCATCTCCTCACAAGGCATCTAATCCTGATGGATAACCTTCCCATGGCAGAAAATCTTGGACAAGAAACATGGGGAGAATCATCCTAAGCTTATTCAAGATGGGCAGATGGTTCTCCCAGTGTCACATGGAGAACAGTACTGGATTACTGGAGGGTATTATTAAACTATATATATATGTATATATCTCAATATATACATATTATACCAATAAAGAGGGGAAAAAAGGTAACTTTAAGGTTGAAATTGATCCAACCAACTGGTTTGAGAAATGTATTTGTGTTACAGACAGCACTGTATTCAACCTTATTGAATTGTGTAATGTAAAGTACAGGCTCCATTACGTGTCCTAAACCCTGGGATAGAAAACTGTCTACAACAAAGCCAAGAGACTGAGGAAAATGGGGACAGCAGGGGCCTGGATACTTTTACCTAAGGATAAAACCCTTTCTGGATGGAGGTGAGAGGTGAAGTGCTGGAAATGTTTCCACAACTTCCAGAAAATACCTCTGAGATGAGACTCCTTGTGGAGAAGACCACAGTGAAGCAGTTTAAATATTTGTTGAGAAGGGAGAGAGCTTATATACTCGCCTCCAGGAAACGTTTTCTGTGGCCAAATAATTGTGTTTCATACTGGCCAGAGACTTCAGTCATTATAGTGATGTGCTTTGGGAGCAGATTCTTTAAATATGACTGGAGAGTGTCTGAGCAGGAGGAGAAGAATTCTGGGTGTAGATGTTCATGAAGCAGCAGGATCACTCTGCACGTCCTTCAGCTAACCAGAATGAAAAACCCCGTAAAAAACTTGTTAGGATAATGGCTTTCATTTTCTAGCACCGCAAGATGTTGCAGGTGATGATGCAGTAATTACTGTGCAACAAGCACAATTAGCAAGAGCATAACTTAAAATTACTTCATTGTTCCAATTGCTGATTTGCAAATGGAAAATACTCCCAGCACTCTATTACTATAAACAGTAGCTGCATTGGCAGGCTTTGCAGAAGAGTTCTTCTTTGCTGCTTGCCAACTTTACAGCCCTACAGGAAGAGAAATTGTTTAACTAATCCACTGTAAAGTGCACCACAATTACCTGTGACAAGCGTAAAACGTTACTTTATTTATTGGTGTGGTGGTTCAGCCCCAGCCAGCAACTCAGTACCAGGCAGCTGCTCCCTCATCCCCCAAGCCCTCAACCCCAGTGGGACTTGGAGAGCTGGAGAAAGGCAAAACCCACGGGCTGAGAGAAGAGGATTTCAGGAATTGAAATAACTTAAATAATAATAATAATATAAGGAAAAAGAGAGAGAGGAATTAAAACAAGTGATGCCCAGCACAAGTGCTTGAAAGACATTTATCTTGTATTTCTATAGAAACATTTAACAGTTAAAACAAGCCCTAAGATCTGGTGGCCATAAGTCCTTGGCAATAAGTTCATTTTTTCCTAGGCTTCTAAAAATAAAAGGGCCTTGTTATTTTTATAATCTTGCAGTTTGGAAGAACTGAGAGATTTGAGTCTTGGTTGTGGGTTTTTTGCTGATTGACTTTGTTTGTTAGTTTGTTGTCTTGTGCAGTTGTTATTTTCAGTTTAATGGCACATTTAAGTTAAATGCAGTTAAAATGCACTCCTGGAACTTATGTACAACTGAAGCTGATTGCAAGTTGTCAGTGAAATGCCTGGTAAAATCTGTCAGAAATTGAACCTATAGAACATGAATATGAAAACAGGGAATTTTTCTTAGATCTAGACTAAAATTTTTGGTTATCAGGCTTACTTCAAGTAGCCAGCAATCTGCAAGGCAGGGTTCAGGGGATCTGATCCAGTAACAAGTGTCTATCTGCCCCATGTGAATCCAAAAAAGAAACATTCAGAAACCCAAATATTCCATGACAACTGCAGTGATCTGGTGTCTGATCTTATAGCTACTGTTCTGATTGAAAACTTGGGTGTTTTGCATTATTTATAATTTCCAAGCAAATCAGGAACAGTTTTACAATCTTATTTTGCTTACATTATGAAAAATACGTACTTCCATGCCAGCTTGGATTTGTCTTAATAATTCTTTTCATAGAAACACGTAAAATAACGTCTCAGTTACAAAGAGTTGACTGTACAGCTACAGTGGATCTCCTGTGATGGCATTAATGGGTGAGCAGTATTTTCTACAAGTGCCTTGGGATACTACAGGGTGCTGTTGGATCCCTGAAGGTGGGGGGAAAACTTACAATAAGCCAGAATTCTTTACCAAAATAGCTCCCACCAGACAGCCAGTTGGGTGCTGCACAACCACAGCCACATCATGGCACATGCTTGGGGTCCCACGGGCTCTTACTCACAAGTGATGAAGCCCTTTAGTCTCCCAAATAATTCTCCACCTGCATAACATCAGACTTAAGCTTCACTTGAAATGGCAAACATCAGTAAATGCTGTTCCCCACCTCCAGCAGCAGCTCTGCCAAACCCCTCCCGGGCTCTCTGAGCCCACACATGGTTTGCAGCAAAATCGCGGAGCCAGCAGCGACATCTGTGCCTCCACGTTTCTCATTTTTGTGTGTGTTCAGCCACTGGTAGAGTGGCAGGAGATGTACAAGCTGTTCTCAGGGAAATAAATGACCAAATGAAAGGAGAAGCACAGACAAACAGAACTCACCTAGCAGAGAAACGTGGTGATGGTTGATCACTACTCAGAGAATGAAACGCTGCTGCAACACCCAAGTTAATAATGTTGGCATTGCTGGTGTGAGAACATATCCCACCTCCTTAAGGTTTCGTTCCTGTCTTCTGTGCTTACCTGCACTCATTAGGATCATAGGTAAGTATTTATTGAACAGATTTTGAGATTGTTGAAAAGGCAAGCTGCGTGGAGCTGCAGCATTTGGCAGACAAGACCATTCTCTGCTTCAAAAACTCCACAGCTGCTGAGGCAGAACGACTTTCCCCATTTCCAAACCTGGTCCTGGAGGCTGTGCACAGCCAACTGACTGTGCAGGCAGCTAAGCCCCCACACAGCTGCTTGGTCTTGGACTTCCCTCCCTCCCCACCCCAAAGCAGAGTGGGAGAAGAGGATAAGAAGGGTAAAAATGAGAAAAACTCATGGATTGAGGCGGAGCCGGTTTAATGAGTATAAAAAAACTACCCCAAAACAACAACGACAACAAAACAATCCCCCAAAAATCCAAGTGGCAATCCCTGAGCAACTCCCACCATCAGACTGGAGCCAAGCCAGACTGAGCAATGGCTCCTTTGGAAAAGTGCTGAGGTCACTTCTTCAGTGACTCCCTTGTTTTGAAGGTGTGGTGGCAGAGCTCTTTTTGTTATACTTCACTGCTCCTTTCTCCTCTTACTGCGAAAGGAAAATTCATTTTTGAGAATTCCTTTAATTTTTTTGTGAGTAGAACAAGCTGAATATCCTTGCCCTTGGCTTTCTCATTCTCATCACACAGAAAAAAAGGGTTTACCCATTTGGAAATCAGAGGAGCTGTAAATGTTTTCTTCATTTACTTGTAACTGTGTTTTGTTTTTTTTTCTATTTACTCAATTCTTTGCATTAACAACACTATAGTGATGACAATTGAATTTGGAAAAAGAAGAAACCCCTGTGCTATGATTATTTCTTAAGAGTAGGAAAAGGTTGGAGCACTAAGTGTAAGGTACAGGTCCACTGGTTGATGCCATCCCAGCCACATTTGGATTAACACACATGCCAGCTCCTAGCTACAACATTTACTCAGACTCTAATAGTGCTCAATTGTCTAAAAAACTCCAATTGCCAATACATATAACTCCTGATGTATTATATATAATCCCAATTATATAGTGACAATTAGTTGTCCAGTAACTTCCAGCAGCTGGTTGAGCAGACCTTGTATGTCCTCTGGCCAGTCCAAACTGCTCAGTGACAGTGTTACCTCAGGGCTGCTTTGTTGTTATGCTGTAGGGTTTTTTTACTCAGCCATTTAGAGTTCAAGCTAATGGGAACCCTGAGATTATCCCATGTTAATACATTTGGTCAGTGTTGCTTTTCATGCCTTTACCCTAAAACAAAAACCCCAAACAAGGAAACTGATGTCTCCTTAATGCTCCAAGTAGGAGCACGACTTAGTGTTGTGCCGTGTCAGAGAGTTCTGCCAAAAAGTGAATGTTATATCTAGGGTTGAGCAAAATCAAGACAGATAACTCAAAATTGAATGCATGACTTTTTTTTGAACCAGTTTCTGAGGTTTTATTTACTTTCTCTCCAGTGTAATTTAAAGAAACGCAACTGAAAATTTGGCTTCCTGGGAAAGACATTTGCACCACCTTGAACGTACGAATTCCTGCTGCCATGTGATTCAGCAAAACACATGCCAAAGACATGAAGCCATCCTTATTTACTGAGGTCTTAAATGTGTGCTTACAACCCAGCAGATTCCAGAGTGCTTCACAAAAATCCACGTGGGCTTTGTGCTCCACTGCTTTGACAAATGGAGAACGTAATCAAATAAAAGATGTAAGAGACATCTTTTTTTTACTGCCTCCTCTCCTCTGCGACTGAGAAGAGGATCTGACATCTTCCTACCATCACCCCCAGCAGCTGGAAGCAGGGCAAATGTCACAAGGGTGATGGTTGCTGCTGCCAGGAGCACATACCTGTTGTGTGCCATAATGACTCAGCCCAGACTGCTGCAAGACAGCAACTGTAAAAAGCAAAAACCCAACACACAGCTTTGAGCAGATATTGCTTATTTCTCCTATCATTGTGTTTGGGTTGGAAATTGGGTAAATGGAGTTCATCCATACAAATTCTTCATGCTTTTTCTATCTCATTAGCTCCATAGCCCAGGCACATGATAAATGCTCATAAAATTGCTGTATTTTAAGTGCATGCTAGAGACTGGAAATGCATGGAACACACTGCTCAAGAAACTGTATTGTTCTTGTTCGTTGTCATTAGTGGCTGTGTATTTTGATTCTTGAGAGTTAACGACATATAATAACAAAGGTTATTTTCAAATCTTGCTGCAGATCTTTTGCTCGGCTCATTTCTATGGGAGATAACAAGATCTATGGAGATAATACACCAGATGTTATTCAGGGAATGACTGTCAACTTGAACCAATATCTGTAAAATACTCTATTTTCCAAATGCAAATTGCTTTCTCTACAAGCTTTTTTTTTTCTTCACAGCACAGCCACCCTAAAACTCAGTAAAACTCTGCCTCTCTAGTGTGCAATTCCTTGACACAGCAAAGCATCAGCTCAGACTTTCCCTGGTACCTGTTCTTCTCTCCACTTCTTGGTCCACAACAGATTTCTTTTATACATTCTGGCAAATACATATATTTTACTTCTGCAAACATTCATTAAGGGCAGGTGCAAGGCTCCAGTCAGGAGCCCTTACATCTTGAATACTGTTTTTCCTACAACTTGTGTCTATCCTTTGTACCAGGTGTCAGCTGTAACAACGCTTCACTGGACTCCACCACCCTTCAAAAAACTCATTTTGTCTGCATGTGGGTCTTGATTTTTTACATGCACCACAGAAAATGCATTTTAGGGGTCTTCTTCATTTCAGCACTTCTTCTGTCCTCCACCACCAACCCAAATGCATTTCAGACTCCAACCTCCCTGGAAAGAGACTGATTTCTGACCACACAGAAGTAACACAGCACCAACAGGAAGGTTTTATTGAAGTCTGTGTGACAACACTAAGGTCAGTTGGGGCTAAAACTCAATAGGAGCTGCATGGCTTCTGTATTTAAACACAGCACACTGAAATTGCACCTCAGTTCCTCTACAAATCTGCTGAGGTGTCAGGCCAGTGCTTCTCAAACTGCCTGTGGGAGACAGGCCTCCATTCTACATCCACCATATCAACTACTGGAAGTACATATTACACAACTTCCACAGGATATTCCTTCTGGTACTGGTGTACTGCAACCACTGGATATTTTTCTCCCAAGGAAAACAGGCACTTGATGCACAGGACTCTCCACCACAACACTTCAATATGGTTTAAAATGTATCTCCTGCTTTACCTTTTTTTCCTCTACAAATATCTTCTCATTTTCTTGAAAGGAACAGAGACTTCTGTGATGGTCTGAAGTCTGGCTAGCAAGGAAAAGGGAATACCTGGATGCATCAGAGGTTATTTTAAACATGCCTGCATGGCCACTGGTCATGGAAACATGGCCAAAATATGTCTCAACTTAAAAAAAATAGAAAAAAAGATTCCTCCTAGGCTGTGACTAGTAAGCTCATGTGAGCTTACAGGTCTTGCAATTAATACCATCAGAAAGCTGTAAACACCACCTCTTCAAAGAGGTTGTTCTATCTCAGAAAACTGGTGCTTTAATGATAGCAGGAACCTGAATAAAAAACCCAGCCTTTGAGTTTGTCCCCTGCTGCCAAAGGATAGGGCAAGTGAATAGGCAAACATGCTGTATTTCCTCAGCTTTCGGGGAGAAATTAAAGAAATTCTAGAGAACCAGTTCCTTCCCTGTAAGTGAAATGTTGGGAGTTCCTAAAAATAATCTCCTCTGCAAGTGAGGAAAAACTCAGTGGATGTAATTTTATTCCAGTGAATCATATCTCTGCTAAAGCAGAAACGTATAGGTCGAAATATGTTGGTGGACAAGGAGTGATGGTGAGTCAGCAGCGCCCGCTGTGGCTAAAAGGCGGGTGGAGTCCCAGGCTGCATCCGTGGGGACACAGTGGGATCATCCAATCCTACTCATCACCTGTCATGCTGCGCCTCCAGTCACAGAATGGTTTGGGTTGGAAGGGACCTTAAAGACCATCTGGTTCCAAACACGGACAACAGGCACGGGGCTCTGCAAGAGGGTGGGAACAATGACGAGGACAGCGGTTCACAGAGGTTGGAGGTGTCCCCAAGGTCAGTGGTCTATGCCCTGAGTCAAAACAGCTCCCATACAGAGAAGCTGTTGGATTGATTGTCACGGGAGGATTCCTTTTGTGGGGAGCAGAAGGGCCAATACGCTGAGCTGACACCTCCTGGGGGTGTCTGCTGCCTCCCTGGCACTGCCCCATCGCTGGAGCGTTTCAGTGGGTGAGTGAACAGGGCGTTAGACAATCTCATCTAGGCTCCCTTTGCCTTCCAACCCGGGCTGTCCTGCGGCTCCAGGTGTCTCTAACACGATTCTAAAGCAAAATTCTAAATATGGCGCATTTGTTTGTATAATGAGCAAACACGGGACTTGTTTAGAAATGCAGTTCAATTTACGGATGCAAATAGTAACTAGAAACGAAACCCACGAGTATGTGAAACATTGTTTCCCAAGCAAAATATGAACACTGGACACAGGCAATTAAGCATTCCCTATGTTTCCTAGATGAATATGCAAATTTGACATTCAAATCAGACTTCTATAAAAAAAAAACCAACTCATCTGAGCAAAAACACTTAGAACATAAGCAGTCCAAAGTTTAAGTCTTTTTGCTCTAACTTTAATTACTTGCCATAATTTCAGTTAAGGGCAAGGCACTTTAGCAGGTTATCATTTTGCTCCTCCCAACTGTTTCAAAAGTCAAGCACAGTTTCCGCTCACGAAACACGCAGTGCATGGAATTTTTAGACGGAGAATTTACAGCAGAGTAGCATGCAGAGAATTCATTACAGCCGGGAGAAGGAAGGCACTGCAAGAAGGTGACAGTATTTTTTGCATAGTAAATTTGTCTGTTGGAAACTAAGAGGAACTACTGAATTGGCTTAATAAATTACATTTTTCAGTAGCTAAAGAGAAACATGAAGCAGGTCCTGGGAGAAAAAGGGTCAAAAGGCTGATTATATGAAGTAAAGAAAAATTAAAATATTATGGGATAAGCTGTTAAAACCTGTGTTTACCAACACAGAATCACGCTGCTATTTAATGCAGATTTACAGGACAAAGGCATCTAATGGCCTGTAATTCAGGGCCACGAGGCTTTTAGGATGGGAGGACTTGAAGTGCCCCTCCCCTCTCTCATCAAACTGGGCAGCTCCTCAGTTCCCGTTGGGTCCCAATTTGCCTTTAGCATTTTGGGGAGTGATATAAGTTTCTGGCCCGTTCCATTGTTAGAGATGTCATTATTCTGCCCGAGGATGAGACTTTGTAATATCGTATTCTGAGGCCATAGATTATTAACACCGTTGAACAAAAAAGCATCATAGTCCTCTACAGCCCTTTAACTCTGCTTCAGGGTGATTTTAAGGGCCAAAAGAGAACTGTGGTGGCAGTTAGGTCTTGGAGTTGACATTGTAAAAAATCTGTGTTGTAATTATAAAGTAACTTTTTTAACCTTGAGGTTAAAAGGAAAAAAAAAAGGTCTAGTGGGAGATGTCCCTGCCTGTTGTAGGGGGGTGGAATGAGATGATCTTTAGGGTCCCTTCTAATCAAACCATTCTGTGATTCTATAATTCTATGAAGTGAATAATGTCAGAATATTCTTATCAGATTTAAAGTGGAAAAGGACCAGCAGAGGTTATACTAGTTGAGGAAACCAAGTTGTTACTGCTCTTTAGGTGAAAGAAGATGGCAGGGAGGGAAAGGGAGCACTGTGAAATAAAGATCAGACTATGTCCACTTCGCCTCTGGGTGCTATGAAAGGAAAACACCTCATTGTGAAGCCAAAGACTAATGAAGTCGATCTCTTCTCTTTTATTGGGAGGGCGGGGTTGGTCAGACTCAAAATTCTCCTTGGTTGATTTAAGCTGCCTTTGGTGTGAAGGAGCTGCAAAGCAAGTTCAGCCTAAGGCCACCATTCATTAGAGATAGGAAGAAACCTAAAGAGAAAAGCAGAAAAGCATTAGCATATCAGCAAATCTCTTTTTATACATTCTCTCTCTCACGCACACACACATATACAGGTATCTGCATCTCCAGTGGGTCTTGGGAACATTTGCAGCACCAAACACTGCCACGAAGACGCTGCTGCCCACGTGCACACCCTGGCGCTGGTGACCTACCCCAGCCACACACTACGGCTCTTTGTCTTCTGTTTCCCCCGGGATTTTATCAGTCCTAGAAAATGGACAGTGCTCTTATTGAGTGTCTTAAATCCCAAGTCTATTTGACAGTCATTGCAGGCTTGATGTGCAGCAGTCTTTGTTAAGAAACACACAGTCTTTACATAAACAGGCTGACCTTTATAACTGGCATTTTGTCAGGAGGGGCTGAAGGGGAGGAGAAAAGGGGGGAGAAGAGCCTGTGCTACTTGTTGCTGTAAGAGAAATCATATTCTGAGGCAAAGAGGCAAGATGGCATGTCCTTCGTTTTTATAACTACATAAGGCATCATACACATGCCTACATATTTAACATGTCCATTTCCCTTGAAATGGACACTGCATTTTTTTTCCGGAACATCCTTCCTTCAATCCTTTTTTCACCTCCTTGCTAATGAAAAAGTCAATAAAACCCCAAACAGGGCAAATCGTTGCCAAGATCAGCTCGTTTAGCACAAAAATGATTAAACACGCTGACAGGAACAAACCAATGTGATGCCAGAGGAATCTTGGGTTTCTGTGGTTTCCGAATATTTCACAACAGACTCTGGAAATATAAAACTGCCAGACTGGCCAACGGACACGAACTGGTGCTTACAGAGGCAATGGAGAGAAGACAGAAACTTTCTTGATCAAAAAGCTCCACAGAAATTGCCATCTCTTTTGAAGACCACACATAGCACAGCAGACAAGCGCTGGTGTGATCACTCCATACTGCCCAACGTATACATCACATAATCGGTATGGTTAGTGTGCTTATTGATCCTGGGGAAGCATGAGGTGAACACAGCCAGGCTACACTGCAGGGATGCCAAAGCTCCTTGTGGATCTGCAGGCTGTTCCCGGACGCGGACTGGCTTTCAGTGTAGCTCTCAGCCCAGTTATACACAGGGAAAAGCGTTTTTATTAGCCATGAAGGAGTGTCTGCTCACAGCGCGGATGGAGGAGAGGGACGGGGCGTAGGTGGGGGGAACACACACCAAGCTCCATAAACGCTGGCGCTGCCTCCCTCTCCCCCCACACCTTGAGATTCCGCACACATTCCAGAGCCACTACGCGAAGAAAAGGGAGATTTTTCCACCGAGCCAGCTCGTGTTTTCCATACAGAGAGCCTGGAAACGCCGAGAAGGAAGGCGGGCGGGGGGATGAAGAGGGGGATGAAGGGGAGATGCTCCTCTTACCCAGGGCAGGAGAGGGGCACGGGTGATGAGCAGGGGCATTTCCACCCACCCACCCTCCCTCTCTCCCCCGCAAAGGCTCCTCGCCGCGGTGTCGCCTCCCCGCGCCGCTCCCAAAGCCTGTTCCCCGCTCCAGGACCTGCAGCCCTTCCCTGCCGGGCACGGACGGACAGCGGGCCCGACCGGGGGTGGGGAGGGGGATGCGGGGAGAGCCCCTCCGGCAGCCGGGCTGCGGAATAAATAAAATAAAAGGCTGTGAAACAAAGGGTTGGCCGAGGCGGGGCGGGCAGGACGCTGGGATGCTCTTACCCGGTCGATGTCGCCGCTGCGGCTCGCTGGAGCCCTCCCCGGCTGTGTCGCTGTCCCCGCTCCGCGGCCCCCCCGCGCACCCCCACGCCCCGAGGGAGGTGTCGGAGCCCCGCGGACCCCGAGCCCCCCGAACCCCGCGGACCCCGACCCCGACCAGCGTTGCCCGCAGCGCCCCGATCGGCGGCTGAGCCCCCCCACCCCCGGCCCGCCCCAGCTTCCCACTGCTCGGTGCGGTCTTGTCTGTGCTCCACCTGCCTGGGCAAAGCCCCTCTCCTCCTGCCTGCTGCTGAGATCCCGCAATTTATTATTCTTTCCTCGAGAATCGCTTCCATCACCACCAAAAAAAAAAACAAAAACCACCAAACCCAAAAAACCCCACCTCAACCCCAGCAAATCCCATTCCTCTCCGCAACTCCTCTCGCTATTCGGGTTTGCTTCCCTCTCTCCTCCTCCTCCTGCTCTCTCCTCCCTCCCTTCTCCCCTCCTTTCCCCGTTTTGAGTCTGGAGCCTCTCTCTGCCCTACACACACACACAGACAGACAGACACGCACGGTGTAAATGGGTTGTCACACACACAGCACTGCTGCTGGTTCCCCAAATCCCCCCGCCCTGCTCAGCCCTGCTCTAGCCTGAAGCCGCAGATCATGGACTATGTGCTCGGAGCCGGGATGCGTTTTGCTCACAGCCGCTTCGCCTCCTGCAATTTCACCCGGTGAGTAGGTTTGATTTCGCGTTCAGGTGGCGTGTCTCCAACAGAGAGGACACTAAACGACAGGGAGAAATAAAAAGGGAAAAAAAATAATAAAAAAGTATCGCCTCGCCTTGCTCCTGAACGAGCTGGCTCCACTTTCTGAACTCGAAGGAATTAGGAAGCACCAGTCCTGTGCCCACATCCATCGCCGGCGCTGTTGGCAGCGCGCACCGCAGCACCGCTCCCAGAGCCGTCCCCATTTCACCGCTTATTCACCACATCCGATTCGTGTTTCCATCGGGCACCGTCCCCGCTCCGTTCCCTGGTTTAACCCTTGCAGACAGAGCCGCGGATGCTGGAAGGGCTCAGTGCTTTCCCCCCTCCCCGTGCGGGGGAAAGGACAGAATTGCTGGGGGCTGAGAGAGCCTTGAGCGTGCCTGAGGGATGTCTGGGAATCCGCGGGGGGGAGATCAGGTGGAAAAGTTCATCGCTCTTCCTGATCCCCTGAAGAACTCGGATTGGATTGGGGGTGGGGAAGGATTCTCCAGAAGGATAGGAAAGGATTTCTAGTCCCGTGGCATGTGCTGGGAGGGGGCAGCAGCTCTAGCGGGGTCGGGCGAGCAGCGGGGGCTGTGGGGGCTCCTGCCCTGCGACTGGGGGGCTTCTGTCCTGCCACTGTCGCTCCTCGCTCCGTGCCCTTCCCGCATTTTCGCAATCCCACAGCCCCTGATTTTACTTACTACTATTTTGGGGTATGCTTGTATTTTCGGCCAGCCCGAGGAGCGCAGGGTAGGAGAGAGGGGTCGTCTTCCCAAAACCTACACCCTGTATATATATCTACCTGGGGCGCAGAGTGTCTCTCGGATCAAGCAGGGGCTTCTTTACTTTGAAAGAAAAATAGAGAAGAACCAAGGGAAATAAACACTCTAAGTCAAAAAAAAAAAAAAAAAAAAAAAAAAAAGACGAGTGCCTTCAAGAGTGCTATTTGTGGTTAACACTTCGAGGATTTCTGCGTCTCTGATTAGCGCCAGGGATCCACCCACGGTGCATAGCAGAAGGTGAGGAGGAAACATGTTCCCTCTCGCTGGGAGGTATTGACTGGCTGCGTGTAGCCGTCATTCGGGTGCAGGGGAGGTGTGTGTGTGTCCGTGTGTGTGTGTGTCCGTGTGCGCAGCCGTGTCTCCAAAGCAGAGCATGTCGAGATCACAGGGAGGCTGCTAAAGGCTTGCAAGCAGGTGGAGACGCCAGTGAGAAATACAAGGGATCCGAATTTATTGCTCGGTGGCAATAAAGCAGAAGACGGGAAGGACCAGTGGCCCCTTCAGTGCCTGAGTGTGCTGCCTCCCTGCTTTTCCTTTCCTCCCCTGCCCCCTACTCCCCACCCCCGGCCTCCAAATTTCTGGCTGCTGTCAGGAAAGGGGCAGTGAAAAAGCCCTTCAAGCGTGGGATCCAAAATCCACCCTTCCTCCAGCTCCTCGCTTCTCCCACCAGCTCGAAGCCCCCATGCCCACGTCTCCTTCCAGCTGAGTGTCCTTCTCCCCTAGACTGTCCTCCAGGCGGTTCTCCCATTCCAGCCGACCTGTCCCTCTGCCCCAGCTTCCTCCTGACCCGGCCTTTTCCACGAGTCTGGGGTGACTGACCAAATCCCAGACATGTCTCCCGAATTACCCGCCCCTGGCGCTGCTGCCGCCGGGATCCTCCCGCACCGGTCTGCTCAGGAAAGTTTCCGTGCAGTCACACTCCCTTCCCTCCCTAGGTAGAGAGGATTAGAGCGCGTTTCAAAACCTCTACCTGATTTTGAATCCTTTTTTTTTTTTTTTTTTTCCCCTTAACACTGAGGGGTAAAAACCCCGAAACACCCAAAAACCAGGAAGTCCTGAGGGATCTGACTTGCGATGGGAATAGCTCAGCTGGGGAGCATCGCCTCGTCGTGCTGCCTAAAATGCCAGCGCTCTGCAGGAGAGATTTATGTGCCCATCAGCAGAACATTTCCCGGGTTTAAGAGCACTCGATATTCCCCCTGCCGACGGGGGTGGGAGATGGTAGGACACAGGACGAGGGCAGCGGAGTTGCGTGGCTCACAGGCACCGTGACGGATGGCAGCAAAACGGGGTCTGGGCAGGAAAAGTGACACAGGTTGGACCGGGTGGCGTTTCTATACCCAGCAGGAGGCGAGGGCACACACACACCAAACCCTTTGCCTACACCACCAAGTAAATTAATGCAATTAATATGGGCTTAATGGGCGATTGCAACAAGCGAGCGTCAGGCATGCTTAATAGAAAAGATTCCCATTACCCTTGATTTCCAGCATTCCGCACTCCCAGCCCAGCGATACCTTCTGCTCTCATCGTGCTGGATGACTCAGAAAAAAAAAAAAAAAAAACCAAAAAACCACCAGGCAGCAGCCGGGCGGTTTTTCTTGTTTTTCTTTATTTTTTTTTTTTCTATAGTGGTTCTTTTGCTTTTCGTACGCTAGATTGGTGGTGTGTAAATACCTCCCGAGCCCAACGGCCCATTCCCGAGGGAATGCTCCCTAACAGCCCTCTTCCCTGTATTTAGGTGTCCAGGCTCCCTGCTTGCCTGTGTCTGTCACTGCCAAGGATTACCTCCACCTCCTCTGCTGCCTCCATCTCCCCTGAGGCCGCGTGGCTTTGGGACTCCCATTTGGCCGGGAGTTGATTTCCTAATTTCCAATACTGGCAGGGGCGGGCGGACACGCGGGGATGTGGCCCTGGCACGGGTGAAAACCTTTAAGGATGCTTATCAGCGTCCAGCCTGGCTGGGCAGCCGCTCCTCCGAGCTGCGTGTCCCCGCGGCCAGGTACCAGGAGAGGGGTGGGCGGGGGGTGGGGGGTCTCCCGGGGTTTCTTTGGGGTCGGAGCTCCCTTGAGGGGTCCCGGTGGGGGTCCCAGAGGGAGGTCCCAGGGCACCCCATGGGCTGGGTGGGGGGGGTCTCCCCGGGTTTCTTTGGGATCAGAGCTCCCTTGGGGGGTCCCGGGGGGGTCCCTGGTTCCAGGGCACCCCATGGGCTGGGTGGGGGGGGGTCTCCCAGGGTTTCTTTGGGGTCGGAGCTCCCTTGGGGGGTCCCGGTGGTCCCGGGGGGGGTCCCAGAGGGAGGTCCCAGGGCACCCCATGGGCTGGGTGGGGGGTGGTCTCTGGGGTCTGAACTCCCTTGGGGTGATCCCAAGGGGTCTCAGTGATCCCTCGGGGGGTGGTTCTGGAGTTCCTGGTGGTCTCGGGGGTCCCGGGGTGGGTGTGTGTGTGTGGATTGTGTTTGTTGGGGGCGGGGTCCTCACCGCGCGGATGGCGAGCCAGACTTGCAGGTAGCAGAAGATGATGATGGCCAGGGGGATGAAGCAGCAGGTGACCATCAGGACCACCATGTAGGACTTGACCCCCGGGTCGCTGCTGCCGCTGAACACGTCGGGGCCGCAGGACGTTTTCAGCCCGTGGGGCCAATACCTGCGGGGGGGGAAAGGGGACACGAAAAAGGGGTCAGCGGCGCCGGGAGGGACCCCCAACCTCCCCCCGAGGGCAGATTTCCCCCGCGCCCCCCGTCCCCCCCCCAACCTGCTCCAGCCGAAGATGGGCGGCGCGGTCCAGGCGCAGGACCAGATCCAGGAGAAGAGGATCCCGGCGATCGCCAGCTTGCCGTCGAACTTGATGTTGCCGAAGGGTTTGCACACCACGAACCAGCGCTCCCACGAGATGATCACCAGCGACCACAGCGCCGTGATGCCTGCAGGGGGGAAGGGGAGCGGGGAGGGGGGGGGTTAGGGGGCTGCGCCATGGCCCCCAGACCCACAGAGCTCAGTCCTGGAGCCCCCAGACCCACAGAGCTCAGTCCTGGAGCCCCCAGACCCACAGAGTCCGGCCCTATAGCCCCCAGACCCACAGAGCTCAGTCCTGGAGCCCCCAGCACCACAGAGCTCGGTCCTATAACCCCCAGACCCACAGAGACCTGTAGAGCTTGGCCCTATAGCCCCCAGACCCACAAA
>JAYRBT010000005.1:25673219-25690306 GCA_036023395.1 Myiotriccus ornatus | reverse complement strand
TGGAAGTGTCCAAGGCCAGGTTGGACGGGGCTTGGAGCAACCTGGGCTGGTGGAAGGTGTCCCTGCCCATGGCAGGAGTTGGGGCTGGATGGGCTTTAAGGTCTCTTCCAACCCAAACTGTTCCATGATTCAGTGATTCCTCCCTTTCAGTTATTCACCGACACAGTCACACCAGCACCACATCAGCTGGGACTGGAGGTCCTGGAGCTCCTGGTCAGTCCCCAGAGGTGGGGAGAGGACCCAGATGAGGCTGGTCAGGTCTGTTGAGGCCTGTGTGTGCACTCAGAGCTTTGACAGCTAGTTTCTTCCCCTCAGTAGGTTCCTTGCTGGAACAGATTCACTTGTTAAGGCAGAAAGACTGTAATGGCAGTTTGGGGATGCTGCTCTACATCATCAGCTAAAACACATAAGGATCTGTTTGCACAGGAGGATGAACTTAGATTAACAGATTTAAAAAGTGCCTCGGGGAATTTATACATCATGATTTGGGCAGCAAAGGAAAAAATTAGGTCTTTTACAAATATCAGGCACAGGAACAATTACCTGGGCACGCCTGGCAGGCAGCACGGGCTGCGCTGGCGAGGGAGGCGGCACCGGCTGGGCTGGGAGGCAGCAGAAAGCACGTGGGTCCAAACAATTCCACACTCACAGGCACTTGCAGGAGCGGAATTCTGCAGGGACAGAGCAAACACCCAGGCCTGCTCCACGGGCAAGAGCTGGAACCTCCAGCAAGCAGCTCTCACGTTGCAGACAGAGCTGGGGATGGCGGCACAGGCCGAGCTTTCTGTCCATGCATTTTGGTTTTGCTCCTCTGCTCCGAAGGCTGGGATGAGGAAAAAAAATAGCAGGATTGTTTTAAAAAAATATAAAAAATCAGACATCCTATTTGTTCTCTATTTCAGCTGTTGAGGATGTAGCTGCAGGGGTCTTGTCCTTGTCTTAGAGAGGGGAGAATAAAGCTCAAATCTGGCAGTGGGTGAAACTCTGTTTGAACAAAGGAAAGATGCTGATTTAGGGTGCATGTTGTCCAAGCCAATACCAGGACCTGATGTGAAGACCCCACTTATTTTTAAGCCTGGAACTTGAAACTCATTGAAGCATTTGAGACATAGAATTATTTTCTCCTTTCAGATTTTTTTTTTTTTCAGATGCTTGTAGCTCACAGTGAATAACAGAGAACAAAGTGATTCAATCCCCCTCGTTGAAAATCACCTGGAGACCAAGATATTTTGTCTGTCCAGGTGCCACCCCACAGTGGCACCGGCTGGACCCTGGAGCTCACGTATCTTGGATCTCATGGCAGGCAGAGCTCACCATCCTCCAGCCTGGCCCGTGGTAGCAGCCTGTGCTAGTGGAAGGTGTCCCTGCCAATGGCAGGGGTAGGAATGGGATGGGCTTTAGGGTCCCTTCCAACCCAAACTGTTCTACGATTCTGGAACTCCAACTCCCCAAACTCCTGTTCTGTTTCTTTGTCCTACCAAATGTACGTGTTGAGTCTCTTGTTTTGGGGACTCCAAATTTGAGAGAGCTGAACTTCTGCCCAGCATCTGACTACGAGCACAGGACAGAACAGTCCACCCCAGTCCACAGATCCTTTTGCTATCCTTCAGGAAGTTCAGCTTGGGAGAGGGTTTTTTTTTTTCTGTGGATTTGTGTATCTTCCTTTGAAGGGCAGAACCCCTGTGATGTCTCCGAGCCCAGAGCAGAGAACAAGGGAGATGCTTTTTGCTCTCTGCTCTCTACCCTTCTCCTCTGTAGCTGATACTGATTGCAGCATTTTCTGCTTTTTTTCTTCCACGGCACATCATCAGCTTCATGGCTGTTTCATTTACACTGGGCTGTGTGAGAATTCCAAGGGCAGATGCCTCCCAGGTCTCATTCATTTAAAATTGTTAGCAGTCGAAAAATTGCTTCTTGGAAAAAAAATAAGGATCACTGCTGATAACACAGCAGGTCCTGTGGTGCTTTACAAAGGTGGGCAACATGATCATCACACTTCAGATGGGGAAGTGAAAGCAGAGACACATAAAGAGATAAACCCAGGGTCTTAGAGCAGATAAGAGCAATCTCTGAGACGCAGACTATTGCTTTATTCTTTATGCAAAATGTCTTTCCATTTCCCAGTGTCAAAACACCTTTGAAAAAAAAAAAAATAAAAGGCCCTGACTTATCCTGCCTTCTCTGAGCTTCACTGTTCCCCATCCAGCTGCAGTGGAGAAAATGTTTCTTCTCACCACTGATTAAAAGTTGTAGCATTCCTGAGAATTTTGGGTAATAGCTGGAAAAGAAAGAATTTGCTTCATTCCTGCACCCAACACCTGGTGCTGTGTTTCATCCAAAGTAGTAACTTCAAAATCTTGGTGGCTTGTGAGTGAATGGAGGGATGGAGTACCAAAGCCCTCATGAATAGTAAAATTAAGACCTGACTGAAATCCAGCTACAAACAGAATTGGTTGTATTCCCCTCCATCTGCTCTTGGATTTTTTTTCTTTGTTTGCTTGTTTTTAAAGGGGCATATAAGCATTAATTATTATTTTGAATAGTTTGAAGAAGACCAGGCTTTGTGTTTTGCGAAATAAAACACCATCTTAGAATTCTGGTGAGCATAAAAACTGAAGGTCTTCGGAGAGATCCTGGTCTTCTGCATTTCCACTGACAGAAGGAAATCTCTGTAGGATCTCAGACCAAAGCCTCAGGTACCTCCCAGACTTGCAGAGTAGAGAAATACTGAAAAAAAAAAAGCCAAACCCTGATCTTATTAAATTATTGTGCAGATATTGTACAGTTATACTTTGATTCTTGAGAACTGGAGGTAGATTTGGCCCAAAAAAAGGTACTGATGAGGCCTAACATCAGCTTTATTGACTCTTCTATAAAAAGTTGCTCCACTAGTGAATTCAGCAGCTCTGTCTCTACTGCGCATCAGTACATCTGTTTTGTAGGGGACTCTCACCTCTCAGAAAAGAGAAGGCTGCCTGCACTGAGGGAACCACGGATTTCTTTTTCCACAATTTCCATTTTAGAATTTATTCCGTGTATCTTAGTTTACATGGTTTATCAATTAGTGTTCTGTAGGCAAGAGAGCTCGACCTGCAAATCAAGCAGACATTCTAATTCGCACTATTTTAGCTGTGTTAGTGAGTTCATAAACCACCCACATGTAATTATATGCAATTTCTAATGTTAAAAAACATTTACATAAAAAAGGAAGACTCAGGCAGGTGGGGTTTGCCCTACAATATGATGACAAAAAAAAAAAAGGCTACAGACACCCTGTGTTTTTTTTCGCAGCTGAAGTTTGTCCCAGTGACCACAATGCCAGCATTGTATTCTCTGATGACATAAATACATGGATTTTGCCAGTCTTCAGCACTTTTACATATTCATGAGAGCTGGGACTTGGCTGTGGTATTTCCAGAAGGTGCTGAGTCCAATTCCTTCTGCATCGATTCTGGTGAGGAGACGAGATTCCTGACAGAGAAGAATTTAGCCCATTACGCTCCTCAAACTCGCTCTGACCTCAGAATTTAGAAGAGGGAGGACTAAAAACTTGCCAGCATTTACAAGTGGTGGCTGGGTGAAACCATGGGGACAACAGAAAGTATTTGTGCCGAGCATCTGTATGTGAGGATTGTCCTCAGTAACAGTCTGTTGACGTGACAATTCTTATGGCAGAATAAATATTGCATTGGTTGTTCTCTCCAGAACATCTTTCCACCTGAAAACCCAGCGGCTCTGCTACTTAACAGGTGTTTTAGTTCCCACCCTTTGCCTACCACAAGTGTAATTCAGGTTGTTCTTCCCTGGAGTTCTTTGGTGGCTGTTGTGACTGCAGTCTTTGTGTGTGCCATATGCCCGTAACAGTCTTTGAAAAATGTTTTCAGGGCACTTGCATTCATTAGAGAATTTAAATATTCAAAATTTTGAGATATTTTTCCTACTGTAATCTTGGCAAAAATCCTTTGCTTAGAATTTTCTACATTTTTTTTTTTTCATAGGAAATACACATTTAACAGCTTCAAAACCCACTTAGCCTTGGTGTTTTCATGTTTCAGCCCCTTGTTTGTTAAATAGAGGTAAAAGTTTCCTTCTCAAGGGTGTTATGGGAATTGATCCTATGCAGAGTGATTTTACAATGACTGGACAACACAGACAAGTAGATAAGGATCAGTTAGAAGTGCACACATGATTTTACTCTCCTTAAGATTTGCCTGTATATTTACACTCTTCTGAAAAATTACCTTCATAGATCTTTAAAACAAGGAGATTATTTTCTTCTCTACCTGCAGAGGTTCTCTGGAGGTGTTTCACCAGTGGTTCATTTATGACACACCACGAGGTGCAGCATTAAGGCAAGAATGAAGTCCTAACTCTTCATTACTCCTTCCCAAGTGCTCATTCGGTCTAGTTTTAGGAAGATGCTACATATACAAAGTAATTAATTTTCCAATCCTAATATTCTAATTTTAAATTCAAAAGGGACTCAATTAGTCATCATTACAGTTTAATGGCCTGAAACACTTTAGTGTTAATAAGTACCTGAAAAAGCAAACTCCTACCGCTTCTCATTTAAAACAATTACATGACTTTTTCAACAGAGAAGTTTGAAATTCTGTAACAGCAGTTGCTATGAAAATAAAAATTCTCGTGACACTCTCTGTAGCTTCACATAATGGCAAGAAGTGATGCCCAGGGTCTGCTCGTCTGTGCCAAGGATGATGGAGGGCAATGAGACCGTTGTGCAATGTATTTTTCCCTGACTGATGATAAGAAGAAACAGAAGCATTTGTGGATTTTCTCTCTGTTGTCATGCAAAGGCTGCTCTGGCCTGTCTGGGAGTGACTGACGTGTTTTCTTTATTGACACTGAGCTAATTTTTAACAGGAAATGGCAATGAAATGATGGCCACGGCGTTTATGGGCCAGGAGAGCAATCTATCCCTTTTCAGTTCTGCTTCTGATCTCTGCAGACTTTTTCACACACTGGGAGGAAGGTTACACGGTGGTGTAACCCCAAATACATGAACTTCCACCTGTGAAGTAATAAAAAAAAAGCACCAGTCTAGGAAGGTGATACTCCAACTTCATACAGACACAAATATGCAGCTTTTTTGCATGGAAGTGATGGCTTGGGAGTCCAAGTTAAAGAGAGCTCACTGTTGTAGACTGATGGAATCCCATTCAAAAGGTTTTATAAAATTAATACATTCTGTGTTTTGTGGTCATAAACTGCCACATGGCTGTAACTGCTTATGGTTACAACTCAGTGCCTCGCTAAATGCTCAGCATGAAATATGAACAGGGGCTTTCTTTGCACGTTTATTGTTTGCAGGATCGTGTCCAGATCATGTTACAAACAATTACATCCCATAAACTTGGAATATTTCTCTGGGTGCACAGGCAGACTATTATATTCTCAGCATGTAAATTCCTGTTGGTTCACGTGAACCTCTGTGCTCTCGTGGAGGGCGGTACCTTCCTGCAGCCAACATGGTTGGAATTTACACAGAGGACTCCTCAGAATATGAATGTCTCCCACAGAGCATATTGATTCAGTATGATCAGCAGGGGGTGCTGAATTGCAGGAGTGTCCTGCTGGAATCATCCTTCTTTTGGGGGGCACTCACAGATCAGATTGCTGGTGGTAACGACGAATTTCCCACCAAGTTAAAAAAATTATAGCAATGGGCACTGTAAAAATGTCATGATCAGTGCGGATCTGAATGAACGTGAATCAAAAATTTTGTTCCTTGTAAACCCGTCAGTTAGAAAAATGAGAGCTCTCACATTCGTATATTTTAATTTATTATGTGCTGTTTCGCCTTAGGCTGAAAACTAGAACTGATTGCTTCTATATATTTAGGAATCTTCATGGCCTTTTGTCATTTCAGCATTTCTGAGAACCTCATGCTCTTGCATAGATGATTTCACAAAATCTGAGCAGGATATAGAATCGCTATCCCATTCCACGGGTGTGGGTCTGAGGTATAGAGGGAAACTCTGGCTTGTCTTCACTGAGTTCCTACACGAGGCAATCAACACTTGATTTGTGATTGGGCACACAAAAACTTGTTTGGGGTCCATATAAAAAGTGTTTCTAGGCCTGAGCCATTGGGTTGGAGTGAACTGGACTGAAAGCAAAGTGCTGCTGTCAGGGATGCTCAAAATTGCAGTGTGTGGAGCTGGAATAACTCACTGAACTCCTCACCCTGGGCAGCTCCAGAGCTGTTGATCAGAGCAGTCCCTGTCCTGCCACGCTGGTTTGAACACAATAATGACAGTGTGGTAGCTACAGGTTGCAGTGAAGACAAGCCACTGCCTGGCTTTTTCCAAGGATATTAAAAAAAGAAGGCAGCTGGGTCTTCTGAGTCTCCCCTATTTTCTGTCCAACGTGTGAACCGTGAGCTTATGCACTGACATTGCTGAATGATTTTCTGTTGCTGCTACGGGCAAGAATTGTCATGTTGCTTATTTTTCATTAATGACTGGGAAAAAACTCCAACAATCCCTTCCCTGATGATTTGTGAAGGTTTCCCTTCAACGGTAAATATTATCACTGATGATGTTAATGAAGACATTAGTTTCACAGCATTTGAAGTACCGAAACACTCCACTGTTAACTAGCCTAGTGGGGTTTATGCTAATGTAAAATGTAATAACGTAGAGGCCACTATCTCTTTAAGCTGAAAGAAAGGAAACTTGTTTCTACTTCCAAGGGATGCCTAGTGTGTGCTTATCTAATTGACTGTGTATTTTGTCTAGGTGTTGAGGGAAAGCTAAGAGAATGAAGGCTCTAAGTCCCCAGTGGAAGCATGATATGGCGCTGCAGTGCTGGTGCTGAATTGCTCTCTCTGATGGCTCTATGGGAGTGGATAGCACTGAGTCTTCATTGCTGGGGTTTAGCGGTTGCTGCTGTCTCGGACCAGCATGTCACAAGCCCCTTCGACTGGCTCCTCTCTGATAAGGGACCCTTCCATCGCTCACAGGAATACACAGATTTTGTGGACAGAAGTCGACAGGGATTTAGCACAAGATACAAGATTTACAGGTATGAAGCAAAGGGAAAGCAATTACAGAGGTATTGTCCTTAGAAGCTGTAAATTGTCGTTAAGGGTTTCCTTAAGGAAAAGATCCAGTTGTGGGAACAAATCCCTAGACACCAAATTCATTGCTGAAATATGTGCCAGGCCGTTTGCAAGGCCACTGTTTACCACGGGAATGCTGCTTGTGTTGTTTCTGTTTTTGATAATTGCTTATGTTGCTCTGGAAAACTTTGCTGTTTACCTCTGCTCTGCCCTGGTGACACAGTCGAAAGTGTCCCAGGGGTTCAAACACCACCTTTGGTTTCAGAGGGCGAACGTGGATCACCTTTGATCGTGCACCAAGTTCAACTGCTCTCAGTGTGGTTCACCAAGACACAGGCTGAGGCTGTGACAATGAAATTGTGGCTCTGCATGCGCTGCTGACAAAGCAGGGGGGGGATTAATGGTACAAATGAGGGTGTTTGAAAAGTGACTCAAAAAAAGTTTAATGTTTGTTTCTACCAACGTTTTGAGAAGTGGTTTTTCCTCTTCCCTGAGGGACTGAGTGGTAAGAGCCACTATGAATTTTAACAGAGGTTGCAGGTGTTTGGTCCATCCCAAAACTCATGGCCCAGTTCAGACCCAGAAACAAACAAACAAAAACAAAACAGTGGAAGGCTTCAAACCTATGGGTCTGGTTGAGAATTTGGGCGTTGCTGTGGAATTGCTTCAATGATTTGCTTGTAAACTGTGAGTTTCTGCTCTTTTGAGACAGCACTGGTGAAGTACCTTCTCAGTCATTTTGCAAAGGGTGTACCTCAGTAACATCCAGTGGCGTTATCAAGGACGTGGGAATAAAAAGCAGAGTTCGGTCTAATAGGAGTGACCTAATGGCAGACAGAGACATGAGAGACCAGGAGAGATTGAGGACTGAGAAAACACGTCTCTAAGCAGAGATACTTTTTGCTTCAGGTTGTGATAGTTCCCTCCTGGCAGCCAAGAAAAAGTGGGGCAGCAGGGCAATACAGGATGAATCCTCAGCTTCCCCAAAAGCTGTCCATGCCATGAACACAGGCTATTTTGGTATGGGAAGACACACACTGATTTCACTGAAAACCATGAAAGAGTGCACAAATTTCATGCCTATTTTAAGCCATTATTCTCTAGTGATACCCAGCTCTTTAGAACAAAGTAAGAGTGATATATGCCTATGTGTATATTAATTTAGTTCAGTGTCCAGTGGCCTGTGAGAAAAGTGCTAGCCTCAGCCTGTAAAGATTTTATTTTTAAGGAACTTGCTTTATTTTCCTTTCCCAAATACATACAGTAGAGGGCACTCTGTTGCAGGTCAATTTTTCAGTGGGCTCCTTTGCCATATACAGACAAATTAAACACATTTTGAAAATAAAGTGTGATTTGGAAATATGCTTGATGAAGTGGCTTGTCTTAACAGACCAGCATTGCCCAATATTTACTGCATTTTAAAAGCCAGCTGTCAGGACCAATAATGTAAAGCCAATAATGCAGAGACTGAGGCAGCATATTTTATTCCCATTATTCTGTATTAGTCAACACTGAACCAAAATTATCTTGCTAAAACCATGAAAGATGGAATTGTATTTCATTTCTGCTCTTACAATCGGGTCCTTGAGAATTTTTCTCCTTTCAGCCATCATTACAGCAACATTGTTAACTTTTATAGATCTGTAATCATATCACTAATGTTTATTTGTGTTTGTGTATGGGTTTCAATTTAATTTACACACCCCCAAAGAAAGTTTTTCTCATGTTTAGTTCTACTGTCTGCCTATTCTGTTCAAGAAATGAGCTGGGAAGTCAAAAGAGCTATTTGGATCAAAAAAGATGCATATTTTCGATTCAGCCCCTCCAAACCAAACCTTACTGCAAAGTTTCCCCATAAAATATGTTCCCATTAGGAAGTAGTGCCGAGCATGGTGACCTTGTTCACGAGCCACACGCTGCAAATTTAATCCCAGCTGCTTTGCTATGAGCTTTCCAGGGCTGTAGGATCGGGAGCCTAATTGGTCTGTTCCTTCCCTCACCTGTCTTTCACCTCATGGAAGTGTTCCCTCGGGAACAGGGACCTGATTGGAATGGAGAGGGAAGGAAGAGCTCCTGCCTGCACTGGCTCGGGATTTGCATCACCAAGGAGCAAAGTGGCGGTGCAGCCCCTCCAGTCCCTCAGCTCTTGAGCCACACCTGAGACCTGGCATGTAAAGGTTAAGGGGGAAGGGAAGTCTTCTCCCTTCATTTTGACATCCATGCCAGGCCAAAATCCGTGGGGCTGAGGATGAGTGAGATGTACAGGGTGAAGGACTCCAGTGGGTTGTGTCCCGTTTTGAACCCTTCCTGGGAGGATCTTGGTAGCACAGTGGGGTCAGACAGAAAGTGACCAACGACACTTCCCCCCCCCCCAATATCCAGTCTAAATCTTCCCCTTTTCAGCCTAAAGTCAGTCTTCCTGATCACGTGTCAGTGAGGCAAAAAGCAACTGCTTTGTGTCCACACTCTCTGGTCACTATTGCCAGTGTCCATCTGACCATGAATCTGTTATAAAGTAAGGGATGAAGCCAAAGATTTGCACCAAGGAACACACTGATTGACTGAGCCCAGTTCCTTATGAGAGGTCTTACCTTCAGCATAATACGAATTTTAAACATAAAAGTTACACTTTGCCTTATCTCCTCATCTGGTTTTCATAGCCCAAACCAACCGTGATGAAACAACTGGTGCATCAGTTATGGGGAGGCAGCAGTAGAAAAATCCACTGTCACCCACATTTTACTCTGTGCATTAAAGATCAGTTATGTCCGTGGGCAAACAAGTTGATTTTGGAGTGTGTATGTCCACAAGGCCAGGAGTTTTCAGTGAACTGAAAGGGACAAATGTATATGAAATAATGTTTTAGTCTGCATTGCAGAACACTAAACAATTCCACCTGATGTTGCCAACTCTGTTATAAGTTGGAAAGGCTGGACTGGTTGTGTGGGTTATGTGGCATTCCTTATACTGTGCTATTCCCTATAATTTTCCTGAGGGAATACCCTCCTGCAGGAAATTTAATAATTGCCACATTTTTTGGTGGCATTCATTATCCCCGATCTGTGAAGGAAAATGCCAAGAAAGCACCTGGATGGCTGCTGAAAACCTCTGGATTCGTGGGAATGCTGTGCCAGTATTTTATGGAAGGTGACTCCTGTAGTTAGTATCAACAAGTACTTTGGCAAGAAAAAGTGAGTTTATAATTTGTTATTTAACACACAAAGGGAGTGCTGTGCCTCTTACGTAAATCAGCAGCCCAGACAAAGGAATTTAAATCCAAACAGAACGAGATGAGAGGTTGCCAGGATGGAAAGAGTGATTGTGAAATTATGCAAAGAACCTACATTGTATCAGAAGAGGTAATTTCTACAGAGATAGGGAAGCATTCATGCTGTCAAGTAAGGTCCTGAGGAAATCTCCTCAGGGATGCTGTGGAGTTTTGTTGGAGCAAAATGATTTAAAATCAGAAACAGACGTGAGAATTCAGGGGAAGGAAGAGCCTGGCTTCTTCTTTTAAGGTGAAAATATTTGGCAATATCTGGGGGGGAAGAGAGCTGAAAGTGGATACAATCCTGTCAATGCACATGTTATGAAGTGAGGTGAACCATCTAAACCAAAAGCCATCGCTGTGTTAAAACCAAACTGGTATAAACTGGCTATGAACAAATTTAGGCTGGCTATTTAAAGAAGGTTTCTAACCATTAAAGTGATTCTGGGACATATGAAGTTACAGAACCTTCCCAATCCTGTGAACAGGAGGAAAGGGTTATAAGATATGGTGTGGATGAAAGTGGACTAGGTTTTAGTGACTATTGAAGTCCTTCTGAGGTAACTACACCTAAGAAATGTACAATCCCAGTCTGCAAAAGGGAAAAAAAGGAACCTCCTGGACAAGTGAGGAGCTCTTTGCAGCACAGTGTTCATGTGGTTTAAGAAGTGCTCCTTTAGAGGCTGTTTTAAAATGGGTTGTGTTCAAAACCAGCTACAGATATGACAGTATTAGAAAATGAAGCTGCTGAATTAAAGATAAGACCACGTTGGGTTTCTCTCCTGTGTTCTGAATCCCCTGGTGACTGAATGCACAGGGCAAAGTGAGCAAGACTCCAGACACTCACTAATATGTTTTAACACTTGTGTGGGAGCTTCACCACCATTACTTGGTTTTGGTGTATTTTTTCCCCTATCAACTCATTTCAGCCCACAGTTCTCACCAGACTTATTGACACAGGTGTGCTCCTGACAGACAGTGTTAGCAAAAATCCTGGGAGGGGTTCAGCTGTGGAGGTGCACATCAGTATGCTCTGATTTACAATTTTCACCCCAGTATATGGCCTGCAATAATATTTCCTTGTGCTCTTGCAAGGCTTATTCTGAACTGATTAATTTGGAATTTCAAGGTATGGAGAAGAACTAATAAAAGGTCTTCCATGATCCAGTGGGTCACAGGCTGGTAACAGGGAAGAGCAGCTCAAAGAGAGTTTTTGGGATTGTGAGTTGATAACTTTCCACTAGAAAAATCATATTTGTAGGCCAGTACATTTTTTAAGAATGTCTGGATCTGAAAAACATCAATGAGTTTAATTTCTGATAGTGATATACTTGAACAGCCTCTCTTATTCTAGTTAGCTGGGCATTACCAAGACATGACATTAAATGACTGGTTCTGGTGAAACTGCTTGAATAAACAAAGCAAAATAAAAGCTCTAAATGACCATCTTTCCAGGTCTAGAAACCTGGACCTGGATAATGTCCTCCAAAATTGTTGAATTTCCAGCCCTTCATTCCAAATACAAAGCATTTTTTGTTTGAGCTTTAGGACCTAAACACATATCAGGTTGTGATACTTTACAAGTAGCAATTCCTATTATCAAAATTATATTAGTTTCTTGACCTGCTTGTCCAGGGACTGTCTGGAAGGTACGTGCTTGTGAAAAGGTGGAAACGAAGGAACAGATAATTTAGACAGAGAAGCTTTGTTTCCTTACCAGACAGAACATGTTTTCAGATGAATTATAACCACAGCCTAGTTGAGTTTACCCACAATATTAAGGGCTGATAATTACACAGAGTGGATGTGCACAAAGGTGAAGGAGACTTTGACTCCCTCCAGTGACACCAGGAGCATCAGGGCCCCCTAAGATGGATGTCAGAGATATGAGAGGGGCAGGAGATACAGACTGGACTCCTGTGATGATCTGTGCTCACAATCCCAGTAATGCAAGAGGCTGGAATATCTCCACAGGTATAAAAGAGATCTCCAAGGGCAGTGATGGAAGACCCTGAGCTCTTCGGGATAGCTGTGGCCCAGCAAAAAGGCAGACAGACATGAGGGGCTCAGAGATGAGCAGGAAGGACCAAAGAGAGGTGGGCAGTTCTGATTCCCAAAATGTCCCTCTCTTTCCAGCTCTCTTACATATGTGAGACAGCACAGCAGAGAAGTCATCTGGGCTGGGTAAAGGGAAGCACTCGTCACTCAAGAGCCCAGGAGAAACCAAGCTCCCTTTTGAGACTGATCCACAGCATCTGCCCTTTGAAGACCTTGGGAAAAGGCCCCATCTCCAGAAGTGCTCAAAGCCAGGCTGGGTGGGGGGCTGAGCAGCCTGGTCTCGGGGAAGGTGTCCCTGCCCGTGGCAGGAGGCTTGAACGAGATGGTCTTTACAGTCCCTTCCGACCCAAACCGTTCTGTGATCCCACGGAAAGCGTGACCAGGCCCCCAGGAAGTTTTTAAGGGAGCTGGTTTCCCGCAGCATCCTGCAGAACTCTCAGCACACCACGAGGGATTTATCAGTGAGCCCAAGCCCGCAGCACTCAAAGGCCTCTGGGGTGTTTTGCCACAGACCTGCCCCACATTCCGTCACTGCGTTTGGGGGGCTCTGGATCTGCCGGGCGGGTTTCAGAGCGAGGGTGGAGTTTCTGTCAGTGGCACAGAGCGGTGCCAGCCCCGGGCAGGACGGTGGGCACAGGGCTGGCTGTGCCAGCGGGGTTGGGAGTGTTCTCAGGAGTCAGTTTGACAAGAACACGAGCATGTTTCAGCTTGGCAGCACAGGAGGATATTGATGCCAAGATTGCCTTCTGTGTATTTTTTTCATCACACACTGCAGGAGTCTGTGTTTTGACAATCTCTCTTTGTATTTCTCCTTATTTGTTTGGTGTATTTAATCAAAGATCCTAAAGAAACTCAAATGGCAAGGGGAGAGTGAATCTTTTTTTGCTGTAAACAGTATTATAATCTATTTCCAGAATGTACCCACTTTCAAAATCTAATATTTTAGGGACAATTATTAGATCAAACCTCCTACTGATATGTTTCCCTAGAACAAAGAACATTTATTTAGAGAATATGGTGTGTCATCATTTCAGTTAGTGAGTTCATAAATCATTTAAGTTGCCCTAAAAAAATTAGGATAATAGAGGCTGTAACTTAATGGTTTCATGCAATCACCGAAGTAGTATAAAAGCTGTTTAACACTAATAGTAGATACATTCTTCAGTCAGCAGGGTAGACTGCCAGGATTTTGGGCATGAAATCAGGTAATTTTCATTAATTCTTTGAAGACTTTTGGTTAGTTGAGTCGTTGTTCTTTTATTTGCCCTTCCTCTTCATTTTTGTTTCAGTATCCCTGCTGGTATTATCAGTGATGTTCAAGATTTAGGGATTATCAAATGCTCATGACTTTCATAAAGGGGAAAAACAATTATTAAGGTGGTTTGTTGGTTTTTTTTTGGTTGAAACAAACAAACAAATAAAAGAAGACAAAGGTGTTTTTTTAATTACTTGAATCAAATTCTTTGTGCTTTTGTTTTAACCCCTGTGATGTTATTTTCTCTTACTGCTGCTGGGTCAGTAGCTGTGTCCAAACAGAATGGCTTTCAGGTTATGATTTGTGACCATATATTAAGTCTGTATGGGTGGCACGTTATAGCTGATGTAGAGAAAAACAACTTGAGCAGCACAGAAACTTTCTCCGTATAAAGAGCCCCGTGGTATTGATTGGAATGTGTGATTCTTTGTATAGAAAGGTATTTGTGCCTTTTCCATGCAGAAAAAAAGAACAGCTGACACCAAATGTGCTCACTCCAGAGTTTCTGCCATTTTCCACCGCTCTCATTGACTTCAGGTCGTGGTCAATATCTCGGCATCCAAATCTTGGTTGTCTCCTGGCTTGGACTGATTGATTCTACAGGTTTTCGCAGTCATTATGCTGGTTGGGAATTTTTATTGTGTAGCTACAGATTCATTCCAGCAGAGACCCTTGTGAAGAAAAGCGATACTTCAAAATAATGTCTTGTTGCTCGATTCTCCCCAGAATCCCAATATGATTGTTATGGATAACAGTGTTCTTAAGGTCATTAATGGCCCTGTATCTCAATTCATCTTCTGACGATCTCAATATCTTCTTTACTTATGCAGCTTGAGAAGACAAGATATTGTTACTGCCCAGACAGTCTGATGCATACAGAGCTCTGCAAAAAGGCACCCCCAGGGCCCAGCAGCAATTTAAAGTTGTGTATGCGGGTCTCGTGTGCATCTGGCCCCGAGGAGGGAATGCTGATTTCTCCAGGGAAAAGCACATATAGAGGGGTTTGACTTATATGAGCCACGTAATTTAAAATCAAAACATAAAAGACGCTCTACCACATATTCGGGAGGATCAGCAGAATCTGAGGCCTGAGGAAGTATTATTGATTAATTTAAAATAAATATTTGTATTTTAAATAATTCTGAATTATGTTCTTGCGGCTCTTGCAATTTAGCTGATATGGATTTTTTACTTATACCCTGACTGCTAGAAGAAGAATTGGATGCTTTACTAGGAACTCAAATACAATATCGGCTTTGTCTATTGATAAATATGATTTAGTAATAGAAAATAAACAAAGTCATCATGTTATTATCAAGTTCCATCTAATTGCATTTTATTTAAACTATATCTTTAGCTATTTACATACATACTAGCTACAGATTGTAATAACAAAACAAGCGACATGATAGCCTGCATTAACAAACAAAACGTAATCTTTTAACCATACAAAACAAATTTTAAAAGTAATTAATAATTTCAACTGATTAAAATGAAGAACTTTTAGTGAGGTCCCTTGTTAAGAAGAATCGCTCATTTCCGTTTTCCTTCTGTAAAGTGTCTAACGATGCTTTTGGTAGCAAACCACAAGCCTTGATAAATTAGAATAAGTGGAAAACAAGTAGACTGCGGTGCTTGTTCATTTACTGACGTCTGGAAGGCATATATTGGTGATTACTGCGAGAATGAACCACTGTGAATACAAATGCATGTGTGTTTATTTGGATTTGTGTGAGTATATGTGTATCTTCTACAGCCAGGTGTCTGAACAAGAGCCTTTGACCAGTATATTAATGACATTTGCTGTGGACACTTCCTCATCAATCAGACATCCAGAAATTCTTCATAACGCTGGCAATGCCAAAAGGTCTTTCCTGATCAGACACTTGTATTAAAATGCCTCTGGCAGAAACATTCTGCCAGATCTTGCTCCATTTTCTCATGCTTTTGCTCAACTCTAGATTACACTTTAAGCTTATTCTACTTTAAACTTCAGCTGTGGCTACAACAGAAGATTTCTGAGAATCTGAAGCTGAAACACATTAATATGAAACTTCTTTTTCATATGGGGGCTATTATGACTTCCCTCCATTTTTCTTTATCTTTCCATATGATTTTGGATATAGTTATCATCAGTTTGTGACGATTGTTGCCTCTGCACATTTACACTGGCAATCAGTGTATATCTCAGCAGTTTATCATTTCATGATATATCACTTAATATCTCACCTGTTTGGCCTTAGCAAAATGTTCTGCAGAAGGTGGCTCACAGCATGTAACTTAGAATCAAAACAGGCCCCGTGTTTTCTGCTTGCTGAAAAAAAATATTTAAATTATTCCCCTGCCGCAAGGTTGGATAATACCTTTTAGTCAATGCAGAAAAGAGATAATGGAGCAAAATGAAAGACTTCTCATTACAGATGCCTGGCAAAGACACACCTGTTATTTACCCTTTGGCTGTTACCAGCTCTTGAAAATCAGGGACCACTCTATCTCTGTAACAATATTGTGCAAAAATGACATGATCTGTGAATTAGTCTTGTGGGGTATTAAACCCACTATCTCAGATGAAGTAATCCACTTGTGGTTAACGCAGAAGGTCTGAACTGACAGAAATTTCTGGGCCTAGATTAGCATGAAATGGTATGTTGATCTTCATTGTAAATAGACAGGCTTACACAGAGGAAAATACATAAAAGTATAAATGTGTCCACTGTGGACTTGATGCTGAGACTAATCCAGCAAAAGGATTAGGATTTTGGATTTATTTAACTCCTTTCTGACATAAAGAGCGATGATGTTTTTGTCCCTGGTAGCGAATGGTGGAATTTGGAACAGTGGTATGGAGATTTAATTCCCCTGCTGTGAAATGAGGAACAGTCACGCTCCTCACAGGCAGAAGCAGAAGGTGGCCTTCACAACCAATATGTTCAAGGACTACACATTTGCTTTCCATGAGATCTTCAACTGCTACTGAGTGCAGAACGAAAATGTGGATCTGCTGTTGGGCAGAGGGATCTGGACAGGCTGGATCCATGGGATCCACGGATCCATGGGTCGAGGTCAGTCGCATAAGGGTCAATGAGGCCAAGTGCCAGGTCCTCCCCTTGGGTCACAACAACCCCCTGCAGATCCAGAATGGGGCAGAGGGGCTGGGAAGTGCCCAGTGGGAAAGGACTGGGGGTGCCGGTGCCAGGGCGTGCCCAGGGGGACAGGAGGGCAATGACCCCTGGGCTGTGCCAGCCATGGGGTGTCCCAGCCCCAGGGCATTCCCACCTGTGCTGGGCACGGCTGAGACCCCTCCAGGGCTGTGTCCAGGGCTGGGCCCTCAACAGGAGACACACAGAGGGGCTGGAGCGTGTGCAGGGAAGGGAACGGAGCTGGGAAGGGGCTGGAGCAGCAGGAGCGGCTGAGGGAGCTGG
>JAYRBT010000005.1:25650822-25665317 GCA_036023395.1 Myiotriccus ornatus | reverse complement strand
GCCCTGGCACAGGTTGCCCAGAGAAGCTGTGGCTGCCCCTGGATCCCTGGAAGTGTCCCAGGCCAGGTTGGATGGGACTTGGAGCAACCTGGGCTAGTAGAAGGTGTCCCTGCCCGTGGCAGGGGATGGGACTGGATGAGCTTTAAGGTCCCTTCCAACCCAAACTCCTGTTCACAAGATTTGATCCTGAAACTACATGAACATTTTCTTGAAATTATTTCATTTAAGCACTCATTTGAATCAGTTGCTGAGAGCTAAATACTGCTGTATGAACTAAACAGAATTCTCTCCTAAATGTTTATTCCATAGCTTTTCATGGTAGTTTCTGGAATTATCTAATTCACTATAGAAACATCAGAAAGTGGGAACTTACTGTGATGTAATGGTAACAAAAGTGAACCGCATATAAAAGATGTTTTGTGATTCTGCAGAGATTTAGATTGTGAGAATTAGTCACAACACTGAACAAAACACAATTAAAATCCTAATTTCAGTGATACTCCAGAGAGAACAGTGTTCCTCCTGCTTGTGTTAGTTCAGATTTTCATTTTGTAAAACTCCCACAGTTTGATTTATTTAAGAATTTAAAAAAAGAACCACACCAACCAAATAATCTCTTAGATTAATATCTAGAGGATATCTGAAACAGTGGTTCAGATCATATGTAGGGAGAAACCTTTTCTCCAAGAGGACAGTTAAGGAATTGAAGAGGTCACCCAGAGAGGTTGTGCAGTGTCCATCTTTGTCTGATTTTGGCAGGAGGTTGGACCAGTGACCTCCCGAGGTCCCCTGCAGCCCTTGAGCCTGTGATTCCATGAGTCTTATAATGGTCCTGAGCTACTGAGACCACACTGAGTACCATGAGAAGTGTTCAGAGCATACTTTTGTGTCAAATGTCGACTTTTCTGTAAGAACAAAACCAAAACCCACAAGAGGACAAAATGGTGCTTTAATAGATATGGTGTCTTTTCCCTCTTTTTCACTCTTTGGATCAGGAATGCTTTTCAGCTGTGCCATCCACAAAATGTTGTAGAGATGTAGAATCACAGAATACCCTGAGCTGGAAGGGACCCACAAGGACCATCCAGTCCAACCCTCAGCCCTGCACAGCCCCAGCCCCAAGAGTCACCCCCTGTGCCCCAGAGGATCATCCCAACCCTCCTGGAGCTCTGGCAGCCTTGGGGCTGTGCCCACTGCCCTGGGGAGCCTGGGCAGTGCCAACCACCCTCTGGGGGAAGAACCTTTCCCTGAGATCCAACCTGACCCTGCCCCGGCACAGCTCCAGCCATTCCCTGGGGGCTGTCCCTGTTGAAAAGTGTTTTAAAGCAGAAAACCCTTGTCTAGCTTCATTGTTTGTTTCTTGCAGAGAAAGGATATTCCACTGTATTTTCTTTATGTAGGGCTCAAACATATCTGCTTCATGGGGTGGAAAAATAGGTGGTGGTATATGGATGTATTCTGGGAGATTTACCCCTGTGGGTTTAAAAGAGTAGGTCTGGTTTTTCCTCATTTAGTTCTAGAAAAATGCTGATTTATACATCTCATTAAGGGACTCAGAACTGGCTGCTACCTGAGAAAATATGGGTGACTAAGCTCATATGCTTTTGTTTGAAATAGGTTCAGAGTGTAGGGCTTAGAGTGCTTTTTGCAACTTAGAAAACTTATGCCCAAATCTCTTTTTCCTCACAGATCCACTGTGTGACCATGCACAAATCCTTTAGTCTGCTTTTCCACAGATAAAACCAATTTCCTGCCTCGCAGGACTCTGCCAGAAGGAATCCATGTAAATGTGCTCAGGTACTGTGGCAAGGGTAGGGGGCATGGAAATTACCTGAGCACCTCTTTTGCTCAATCTGAACTTGTTTGACCTTTCCCATTTCGAATTTAATTTTTATATAGGTGTAAGGGGATAGTTTCCCATATGTGTTTACGTGTATCTTCTCATCTGAATCCTCTCAAAATGAAAAACATAGTAGGAGACAGCAGTAGTGATTATAAATTGAGTTTATGATGAACAAGTTTCCCTTCTGTTGGCACAGAGGGAGGAATTTAATTTTTTTCAAAAGCACAACAACATGTTGCATGATTTAGTTCTTGGCATTACAACCCTGTTGGGATTTTCAGTGTATGTAGGTGTGTTATAATGCGCATTGCAGGTTTGAATTCTACTCAAGGTGTTGTTTTGCCCTTTGCAGAAGGAAAAGCAAAGTGATGGGGGAAAGATTTCAGGCCAAATTCTCCCAGTTCTTTCACCCATCAAGAAATAGGATCTGGCTTTGTGAGATGGGAGCTGCTGGTGTGTTTCCAGCACAGCTCCACGCAGATCCCCCTGATCAAACTCCTGCAGCTGAAGATGGGGAAGTGCAGGGTCACAGGGGAAATACAAATATCAGAATAGTCTGATTAGAGTTTTCCTTGGGCTAAAAGGTGGAGGAAGGAAAGCTGAAAGGAGCAAAGGGTTACTGTGGATCATCCAATAAGCATCAGTTCCCAGTGTAACCTGGCAGCATAACAATTTGTAGGCATTTATTGGACTCTATCACTATCTTCAATATCTTTTGGCACTGCCAGCAGGAATTGGATTTAGAGTGCTTAATTGATGATTGGATTTACTTAAGTGAGAGGCTGCTGTTCAGCTGTGGTTCCTGAGGGAATACCATTCACTCACACAGGGAAGGAGGAATCTTTCTCTATAAAGGACAAATTTTGAGGCTCCACTCATTGCCCTACAACTGTGACAGGTCAGATCAGGGGAATTCCACGATCCCTTCTGACCTCAAAACACACCAACATGAGAATCTGTGAAATAAAGATGCATCTGGCCCTTGGCTCACCCCCATGAAGCATTGCAGCCAATATAAATTTTAATGATTCATATCTGGTGCTTTCGCTGCGTTCACCTTTTGGATATCTGTTTGTTGGACCCCGCCAAGGTGGCGACAACAATAATAAAGTCACTCCAGGAAGGGTTTCTCTGAGTGATCTACTCGGACAAGAAGGATCAAGATTTTGCAGCACAAGGTCTTGACAACTTTGGAGCCAGGCACTGACAGTTCGAAAATGTGCATGAGAGGTGAGATAGTCAGGTAGTTCTTCAGGCAGACTGAGCAGACTGGCAAGTGAGTTTCATAATTGCCATCAAAATTTGACTGTTTCTTCAGCAATCAGATGTGCAGGAACAGAGATGGGTGTGGAGATATTCTTTCATGTTAAAAATAGACTGCAAATACTGGAGCAAACAGTTCAAATATAAAAGTGTTTGCGAATGAACAATCCACTGGGGAATTACTCAGTTCAGCTGAAGGTCTTCATTACATTTTTAAAATGTTGAATTTTGGGCTTTTTCACCTCATTACTTGTCCCATTTTCGAGATGACTTGAGAATATGCTGAACAAGAGAGATCCATGTGGGCCCCGATGATAAACTCCCTTGTGCACAACCCATCATTTCCCCCCTATTTTTGGTCCCTGTCTTTTAGCAAGTTACTAACCCCTGGAGGACCTTCTCTCTTGTCCCATTACACCACAGACTCTTTATGAGATTCTGGCTGGGAAACTTCTCTGATGCCTTTGGAAAGCTGAATGCTCTCGGAGTAAAGTGAAGCTGTTTCTGTTTGGGTAGATGAGAGAACACTCTCCCTCTGGTAATCCCCTCCAGGAGAGCTGTAATGGGACCAAGCACAGCCAGTGTCATTACTACAGCAAAATCATTAAAGCCTGCCCATTTCTCTCTCCACAGTGCAGTGGTATCCTGGGACAAATCCTGCCATGGGCAGAGCGACTGTTTGTGCCTCACCAGAGACATTTTGCCTTATATCCACATAACACTCCCTGCTGCAGTGTTCAGACCCCATTCCTGCTTTCCCAGAGCCTTTCATCACAGCTCCCATCCTCAGCACTAAAACACCTCTACCAGCTGAACCAGCACAATCCAAATTCCTGGGTTTAGATCCTGAACCGGAGTGAGGAGTCAGTGCTAGGTGAGCATGCATCTTCCCAACCCCCTGTGATCACGTCTGTCTCATTTAGTTTGGAGCTGTGTAAGATTTAAGCTGTAAATGAAAAGTGAAAATTGAATTTCCAGATTTCCTCAGTAGGAAGGCCAGATTGCCTGTAGGCTTAGCAGCAGATGTACAATAACACAGGTCTCAGCACCTTTCCAGTCCCGTTTATGGTGCACAGAAATCTGCATGACCCTTCAAGAACCATAAGACAACGGTGGGACCAACAGTGAACAGAGAAAGAAATCAAAAAAACTTCCACAGAATGTGTTATATCTCTTTTCTCCAGTAAATTTCCTGCAAATAATCTTGGACAATACAAAGAAAATACACTGAAAACCTACAAGAGGCTGTAGTGTAAAACACCCGTGTATTTTCATGCGCCCTTTGATCCTGGTTGAAAGATGGCACATGGAATTTTCACAACATTGGGAAAAAATTGCATTATGACACTTTATACAGACTGTTTATAAAGACTGACTTATTTCCATATTTTTCTGCCACAGATCTTGAAATCTCTTTTAAAAGTGAGTAAACTAAGCCCCAATTTGATGCCAAATTTATCCTGGGGAAATCATGCTTTCCTCCAAAGCAAAGCACTTGTTTGTGTCGCATCGAAATGTCAGTTGGTTTTTATTTTGCATGTTGTCATCAGTCAGAATATTATTCGTGTGGTACACAATGATCTCACTGAGTAGAAATGTATTCCATCCCCTGGATTCAGAAAGGAAAGCTGTAGCTTTGCACAACCTGTGCCAAAACTCACAGTGATGCTGCCTCGTGCCTTTTGCTGCCTCCAAGGGGGTACTTGTAGCATTAAGTTAGTCATGTATTTAAGATATCAGAGAGGCAGGAGCCAAGGCAAAGGTACAGAAAGGTAAAGAAAGTGCCAGCAAGCAATATCTTGGGAAATTAATATTCCATCTGAAAAACAGCAGTGCTCCCACAAATTGAAAGGATATGGTGTCTCCACCAGGGAGTGGCCCGGTGATTTTCTCTATTCTCTGTTTCCTCTGCTTGCCAGAGCTGATGAAACCATTCTCAAAGTGTCCCAGGCCCTGAGCAACCTGGGCTGGTGGAAGGTGTCCCTGCCCATGGCAGGGGGTGGAATGAGATGATCTTTAAGGTCCCTTCCAACCCAAACCATTGGAGCAGAGATTCTGCACTGTAATTCTGTGCAAAAATGTTTGCACAGCCCTGAGGCACAGAATCAGTGGCAGAAATCATAAGAAAGCCTGGAGCAGTCCTGGCTGGTTTGCTGAGCATGGAAAATGCTGCAAGTACTTCCCTCACACGTCAGCGTGCACCTCCATCAGTCTCTCAGCCTTCTGCCCTTCTTGATTCCATGGGGAAGCATTGCCAGATTCCTTGGATGGCTCCATGTGCAAGTCACGGAACTGTATCGTAGAATCACAGAGTCGTGGAATGGTTTGGGTTGGAAAGGATCTCAAAGCTTGTCTCATTCCACCCCCTGCCACGGGCAGGGACAGCTCCCACTAGACCCATCCTCGAACACTTCCAGGATTCCAAGTCCTTCCATTAAAAAAAGGAGGCAGGATATTTAAGAAGTACAAGTGATAACACACAGCCAGGTCAGTGGAATATGCTGTCAGGGGATAGCAGAAGGAGAAATGCGGGTGGGAATGTTTCCATGAGCGACATCGGCAGCTCTGCATTTTCTTACATAAAAATGATGAAGCTGCCGGTGCTCGTATTTTGGTTTTTAAACTGGTAACCAACTGGGCAATGAAGAAATTTGCTTCCATGATAAAGTACTGCACCATTAAGGCTTCTCGGTTGAGCACGGAATGCCTTCGGCTTCCAGGGAAGCTTGATATCTCACAGGCCTCATCCCCTGCCAGATGCTCTGTGGACGTTAATCCACCCATCTGTGAGCCATCCACTCCAGCCCAGCTGGAGGTGGGATACAGAAAACACTGGAAAAACAGCCTGTTAAACCCCGGTCATTCCCTGTACTTGCACCGAAAAGTGTGGCAGGACAGAGAGAGGGGAGATTGAAGGAGTAGTAACGTGTGTAAGTTATTTCTTTTTTTTTTTTTCTTCTATCATTAATGTTATGAATTTGCTGTCAGTGCATTGGTTTTATTTAGCTCATTTGGAACTTTTGGAAGTGACAGACTACTTAAAAAAAATCTTTCTATGTATTAAAAGAGGAAGCTCAGGCACATTTGCAGGATTCCTTCCCGGGGTCTGGTTGCTGTGATTCGAGGGCAGGACAGGGAGATGCTTTAGGGAATGAGAGAAGAGACCACAAGGAAAGGGTACAGAGTCATCCACAACTCCTAAAAGGATTTCTGTCCCTCTAATAACCCCTGACCGAGATAATTCAGGGCTCCTACTGAAAGACTGAGACTGAAGAGTCAGAAACCAAAAACCATTTCATTTGTTAGTCAGCTAGTGGTGGGTTTAAAGCTTCAGCCTGTGTGAGGTGTGGCTCACCTTACAGCTTGAGCTCCACCAGGAAAAAAAAGCAAATAAAGGGTCTGTCAGCCACCAATTTTCAGAACATTCAGAATATTTCACAGATAAAGTGTTTGGATTTTGAATCGTCACCAACTGCCAAACTTTGAGGAGATTTGAATGTCATTCAGACTTCCCTGTGACACAGCAGCAGGTGCGTTGAGAGAGCCACTTGACCTTGGAGAAATTAATATAGGAGTAAAGCATATGAATTCCACTGTTCAACTGGTAACATTTATACTTTCTGCAGAAACCAGCTTTTAATATATTTTCTATCTATTTCGCTCTCTCTTTTCCTCTGATGGTTTAGAATTTTGTATCTGTCCCCCTCTAGGCAAAAGTAGTATTTTATTTGTGTGTTAAGAGGAAAATATACAAATTTTAAATGAGAAGAAAAGCTGTTTACAGGCTTTTGGCTTCCCTTGGTTTCCAACCTGTGCTGCAAAAAGCAGTGAAGGTTACTCAAAGCACAAAACACCATTTGCCTTGGACATCTCACCTCCATTTCAAGTAGTTTTGCACCTGACACTGAGGTCATGATTAAAAGCATATTCAAATTGTCTTTTCCAGAGTACTGTCACAGCTCAGTAATAATTCTCCCCAGTCAAGCAAAGAAATTCATATGATGTTGTCCTTTTTTTTTTTTCAATAGAAATTGAGAAATGCTGTAATAGGTTATGTGCTTTAATCTCTGTAAGTCTTGCAGCTCATCACCACTGTAAATAGCTTCATTGTTTTTCCATTATTTTTCCATTCCATTTATTGCCCCTTCCGAGCATTATGCACTAAAAATGTCCCTCTCAGAGTCTGCTGGATGCTGATCAGACACCAAGGAAAGTTGCTGCTCTGCCCTTTTCCAGCTGAGAGCCTTGGTCAGGCTGTTTGGAAGGCAGGAGGAGGAAACCATTCCAAGAATTTTTACGTGTGGGACACAGCAGAGGAAAAATGGAGCCTTTGCACCCTGCCAGGACTCTCTGAGCAGAGCCATAACCAGACAGTCTCATTCCTTGGGTTTCCTTCCCAGTAATGCTGGACTAGAGCAGGGGACTCTCACCTTGCAGAACTGACCCCTCGGTGTGAAAGGAAGAAAAAGTGGTGTATCACCCCAATTCACAAAAAAATTGCTCTCCTGAGTGAAAAGAGGCATCTCTGTGTTTTTGACAGGCTGGAGAGCCTTTGGGTGGCTATCAGTGTCTGTCCACGAAAAATGGAAATAAACTGACACGCAAGGACATTTACGGCAGAGGAATCTGAGCAGGCTTTTGGTTTCTTATCTCCATATCAGATGATTCCCACACATGCATCCATAGTTTTCTCATCTGACCAGCTCTTTTTCTTTTTTCCTAGCCTCTGGTAAACATAATTGTGAGCCTATAAAATCCCTCTGCCTTTATCTTTTATGGGGATGCAGCCAGGGCTTTCAGCAGTTCCAAGTCAGTAAAAGTGATACTTGTTCTAATGTAATAAGCTTAGAAATTGCATTTATCTAAGCAGTTAATGACTCTTGCTACAGTAAGTTTTCATTAGCTTGTTTTTTATTCTCATTTCGTTTTCAAGTCCCCTCTGCTGTGCAAGGAATAATGAAGCTTGGGATTGTGGCAGAAATTCTTGCTTCACCTCCAAGCAGCAGCAGTTCCCTGAACGGCCTGCCAGTTGCACCAGGAGAGGTTTAGAGTAGCTATTAGGAAAAATTTCCTCACAGGAGGGGTGGCAAGGCATGGGAACAGGCTGTCCAGGGAAATGGTGGGGTCCCCATCCCTGGAGGTGTTCAGAAAACATGTGGATGTGGCACTTGAGGACGTGGTTTAGTGGTGAACACGGTGGTGGTGCTGGGCTGAGGGGTGGACTTGATCTTGAAGGATTTTTCCAACCTTAGTGATTCCATGGTTCTGTGTTTCTGTGAATCCCATTCTCTGAATGTTCTGCCCCTTTCTGCCTTTCCCCAAATCCCGTGAGTACCCTGGAGGTCAGTGAGGCACATCCTGCATCAAGAACCCCTGTACTCACGTGGAGTCCCTTTCTGCAGTTCTTTAGGGGATGATCCCAGTGTACAACATTCAAGGACTTTGCCCACTGAAGCCTGAGCCTTCTCCTCATCCCAAAGTTGGTGCAGTGCGAATAAAACTGGTTATTGTTGCTCTTTGTTACTCAAATTGCTTTACTGGGATACTTACATGTGCCTCAAGGGCTGGCTTTGTGACCCTCCTCTGCAGTGATTTTCTTAGCCCTGACAGTGGCAGGCTGTCAATCAGCCCTCTCACCTTTCTCACCAGCAATTTCAGATGACCTCAGAGCCTCTGCTCTGCAGGCTTGTTCATCACCAATAAGGAAAGCAAGAAAGTGGATTCCAGCAAATACAGAAAGATGTGTAACCACAGTAACAATTTGTTTGTGTGAGACGTAGAATTCAGCTGACTGTGACTCTGCTGCATCTAAATCATCCTGCCACTCCCTGGAAGAGGATTTAACCAGCCTTTTCCTACAAGCTATGCTGAAAAGTCTCACAGTTTATATAATGATTACACTTTCTAGGCAGGTAGAGCTTTAGTTGCTGCTTTTCTGTATAAAACCTCATATATTTCAGGACATCCTGACAGTTCAAAGCAGGGCATTCTTCAGTGAATGCTCCCTACTTTGGAAGTGTCCTCCAAACCACTTGGATTTTGTGTTTTTCAGAAATGCTTATGCATTTCTCCGTGGCTTTGTGAGGTTGGGAGGGTTAGAGGGCATAGACTGCAGGATTGAAATACGCAACATGAGACTTCTAAAAACGTTTCTTTAGCTTTCAGATGTAAAAGTAGGTATTTGCTCAGGAAACAGGTAATGAACAGTGGGCATAATAAGAAATCAAAGCCTGCTTTGAGCAAGTATAGCCAAGAACCATATAAATACTGTAGCACTGCAAGGTCTCACTCTCAGTTTTGGCCATCCTGTGTTCTCTCATTAGAACAAGGAGCAAGAGGTCGGTTGTGAAGCAGAGACAGAGTGTTTCCTGAATTGACCGCTCCTCTGGTGCCAGTAATAGAACTGGGTCTTTATTAAGCCACTGAGTGTTCCTGCCTCTTAACGTGCCCAGCTGGGCCATGTCTTTTTGAGCACTTATGCCATTTGCATCGCAGTGGCAGGACATGTGAAAAAAGTCCTGGGGCCATGCAGCTGTCATTCCTTTAAACTACTGCCACCCCAGCACATTTAAGGCATTAAACAAAACGTGTTTTAATAAGTTCCCTGTGTGCTCAGACCACAAAATGTAAGCTGACACATCAGGCTTGAGCGCTAAAGACCCCTTGGTACCTGCTGAGATGGAAGAATCTGGAACAGAAGAGATGAAGGAGCATCTGAGCTCCTGGGCAGCCCCAGCTGCTGCTCCTGGGAAGAGGGAGCAGCCTGGACAACCCGCTCCTTCCACGTGAATAAAGGTATCAATAAGCCAAATTACAGCAGATAGGGTACCAATCAATGGTACTGAACTGTGGCTGTAATGGTTGTGAACACTCCAGTCATTTCTTATTATAGATAGAGAGAAAAAAGTGTTCATGGGGTTGAAAAAAAATCCATCTGTAGAAATAATCACACAGGGCTGGAAGAGACACAACCTGTAAGCTGTCTGTCTTGACTGAAAAGGCCAAGAAATGTAGAAGGAAAGGGATGTGGGCCCCAGAGCCTGGATCCCTCTCCATTCCTGAAGTTTGTTTTCCCTTCAGCTCTAGGTGGGAAAGCTGTTCTTCAGCTCCTTTGCTGTGCCTGACTGTGCTGCCGTGAACTGCAACCCCTCTCACCTCTCACAGCAGCAGAAGCTTCACTCTATCCCTGCAGCCTCTATATATCCTCGAGTTCTTCTAAGACCTCAACTATTTTGGATTTAAAAGCCTCTACATAACTGAAAACTGCTATTCCATATTTATCAAAGTCAAAATGTTTACTTACTTTAGTTGCTCTATTGTCAGTGGAAGGAAAACACAAATAGGGAAAACTTTAAATTAGTGCCCTTCCTGAACCAAAATATGGTGTCTATGTCAAGGTGTTCTGTTTTTCTCTTTGACTCTTTTCTCCACACATCAATGCACCATCCCATAATAGCATCCCTGTATCATTAACTTGGCTTGAGCCAAGACTGGGCAATCAGTAAATGATGGTTGCCCCTGCTTCCTAGTAACTAGAAAACAATAATAATAATAATAATAATAATAATAATAATAATAATAATAAAAAGCTGCTTGTGTTAAAAAGGAATGAAAATTATTTTAGTTTATGGTATAGATTAATTAAAAGAATAACATGTAAGAGTGTTTTAAGGTTAAATTGTACCTGGTACAAAAGGGGAAAAGAAATCTCTTGATATTTCAAATTAACAGAGCAGTTTTTGTAAGTTCGGTCTTCCAGTGTTGCTTCATTTTATGTAGATAATGCACATACCTGTGCCTGTGGATTTTATTTGAAAACTGGTTTTTATTTACTCACATTAAAAAAAAAGTAGGAAACGCACCTTTTTCTCTCTACAGTTCCAGTAAAATTGCCAGACATTATATAGGACATTGTATATGACATTGTTTTCTGCTGTAGGACAAGTTATAGCTGGGACAAAATCATATCATTGCAGAGACAGCTCTTTATAAGAATGGAATTTCTTTAGATATATGGATGTTACAGAAAAGGTACCATATAGAGCTGTAATAAACCACACAAAATGTGTTCCAGGTGATATAAAACAAAGAGCAGAAATTACTGAAGAGTGGACAATAGAGATGTAAAATGCAAAAATCTGGAAGGACTGTTTCACCTTTTCTCATTTAATTGCATTATATGTTTAATTTCTTCATCCTCTGTTAGACTTCAGTTATTTTTATGGTTTAATCTCTCTCCCTATAGTAACTAATGGGTGATATTATAGAACTAGAGTATTTAACAAGAAAAACTTTAGGTTTATTATTTCAAATGTTGCCCAGAGAAGCTGTGACTGCCTCTGGATCCCTGGAAGTGTCCAAGGCCAGGTTGTGTCAACCTGGGCTAGTGGAAGCTGTCCCTGCCTGTGGCAGGGGGTGGATCAAGAGGAGCTTTAAGGTCCCTCCCAACCCAAAGCATTTTGTGAGTCTGTGATTCCATATTTCTACTCGTGGGAGTGAATGTCTAGTAGGATACAGCAGATGAATTTGTGTGCACTCAGGGGACAACACAAGCCTTGACTGGCTGCTCATTAATGCAAAGCCCTTCTTGAATGCAGATTAAATTTACCATGAGCCAAACATGGTGTTTATCATCCCTTACAAACTCATGAGGCTTTATTTCTATACTTTATGGTCAGATCTGTTAAGGACTTTGTTACAAACTTCTCTGCTTGATGATTGATTACAAATTTGTTTGAGCTCCCTTCGCACTTCCAGTGATACCTTAAGCACATTTTGGATATTTTATTTGAAGATTCTAAAGATTCTAATTCTGAATATTAATTAGGAATTAATTATAAATATTTTTTATCCTTTTTTTTGAGATAGATTTCAATGTTTGCCTTTACTAGTCTGCCATGTTTTATTTTGGAAGTCCAGAGTCTTTAAAGGCGTATCAGAGATTCCAGTCACAAAAAATTAAAACTGGTGCTATTTTTAGAAAGATTATTACTAAATAAGATTCCTGCAATTTTAAAAATTTATTTTTTTTGAATTAGGACCTTTTTTTTTCATATGAACACTGTGTTTCATCCTACTCCACTTGTAAGTAGAAAGACATTTGGTTTCTTTAAAGCATCTGAGCTTCAAGGTGTGATTCCATAGCGGGAAACAAGAAGCAAGAAGGGGAAAGGCAAACTATGGAAAATTGTGGGAAATCCCCTGAAGATGCTGGGAAATCTCAGAAGGGCTAAGACTCGGTGTATCAGTGTGTACCTGCTGAGCTGGTGGAAGGAAGGTCAGGAATCCACAGACAGAAAGCAAACGCATAAGTTAATTTTTCGTTTCTATCTCACCCTTTCCAGTCGCTTTGAGTTTTGTGAAGGGCTCAAGCAGCTGCTCAGTCTCCTGCTGAAAGATGCCATTAATTTTCAGGGTGAATCGGAACATTGCAGGGATTCTGGTTTGTTGGGTTTTTTTGGCAAACGAGGGTGGCTGTGGCCCCTGGGGACAGGTGACAGTGCTCAGCTGCTGGGCTGGCAGCTGCAACTTGGTCACCTGAAGGGTCTCTTCCAACCTTCACCATTCTGTGATTCTCTCGAGGCCATCAGCAGGAGGACAAGCAGAATTTAACTACTCCCGAGGTTCTAGAGCAGCGCCCGATCTACTGGTGCCATAAAGCCGTAAAAAGGAGGATTTTCAGCAAGCTGACGTTAATCTCCTGTAATTTGTATTAATTTTCTTGTTCTGCACGTACTCCTCCCGGGCTCCAGGCAACACAGGAGTTCTTCACAAGAAACATTAGTGGCAGTAAGTTTTTATTACAATAACAGGCCCTCTACCAGCTCGTATCGCTTTTTAAGCCAATTTCTGTTTTGATAAATTAATAAACACTGACCCTCCAGCAGCTGACTTTCATCTGTTTGAGGGAGATACTGCAGATAACTGCAGGTTCACTGTGTCTCTCCCTTTTTTCTCTCACTACTTTCTAGTGCTTACCATGAAAAGTTTTAATTATTTCGAGCAATACAAGATCTCTGGACATTTACTGCCATTAGATAATTTTTAGAGGACATTCCTATCCCTTTGCTTTCTGCCTGCATGGACTGTAAATATCCTTACTAGAGCTGAAGTTCTCTCAATCCCTTGTTTCCCCTGTGTGTTTATTTTTTCCACTTTTACAATATACTCCACAATTTTTATATATTCAGCTGATATGTGTCTGGTTTCAAACATTTCCAAGGGTTTTGCTGACCACTCTTCGTTGCAAATATTCCTTTTTCATGGACTCGCTCGGAAAGGATTTCTTATTTTATATACACTTTTCTCTTGATGTAATTTCAATTATTGTGATGTTGTCTCTGGCTCTCCTTGACATACTCTGAAACACAGTGAGCAGGGTCTTGCTCCAGGCATGGCCCATGAATTCTTTTGACTCACCCTGTGACTGGAAATTTGAATGGAAAAAAACGCTTTTGTTCATGGCCTTGCAATAATTCAGCAATCAAAGCAGATTAAACTCTTATCCCCATCCTCGATGTTTTTCACCACTTGTCTGGATAGAGACATTGCCATTCCAGGATCTTCATCAAAAGGAAGCACATCTCTGGGAGAAATTGTTATTTCTCAGCTGCCTCTACCACCTTCAATGCTCAGAGTGAGACCAGTGTGTCATTTTGAGTCACAAAGCAAGTTCTACCAGATGATGATTTGTTCACCAGCACAAAGGTTAGGTAGGCTGCTTTAATCTTGTGTTGGATTGTGTCTACTTTTCACACAATAGGAATAGGGAGGAAAACTACAACTTACTTACACCTACCCAAAAAGGTGGAGCTCAGATTCAAGGCATGAAACTGGGAAAAGTCCCCCATTTAGTTCCTCAGTTTGGGATGTGACTCACACAGAATGACACATGTTCTCGGGATTCTGCTCTTTGCTTTCTGTTGGGGATGAAAGATTTCAGCAAAACAGGCAAGACTTACAACACCATCAAGGGGCAAAATCCCATGGAGAAGGTATATTCTGATTTACACTTTCAAAGATGATATTTAAAATATTTGTAGCTAAGTGCAGTAGGATAAAAGGTACCAAAGCCTGGTCCCTAATGGATGAACCTGCAATGATCATGCCCCAAACAGGCTAAAATTCCACTGTAGTCCGGAGTGAGCTCCACACACTGTGAACACATCCTGCTGCTTCTCTTCCAAAGGGACAAATATCATCACAATCCAGAAAGAACTAGAAAGACTCCAAATCCTAAGTAATCTTTTATAATTCATAGAATAATACAATATCTTGAGTGGGAAGGGACCTACAAGGACCATCCAGTCCAGCCCCTGGCCCTGCACAGACACCCCAACAACCCCCCCTGTCCCTCAGAGCGTTGTCCAAACCCTCCTGGAGCTCTGGC
>JAYRBT010000005.1:25637534-25648252 GCA_036023395.1 Myiotriccus ornatus | reverse complement strand
GTGCCCCAGAGGATCATCCAAACCCTCCTGGAGCTCTGGCAGCCTTGGGGCCGTGCCCACTGCCCTGGGGAGCCTGGTCAGTGCCAGCCACCCTCTGGGGGAAGAACCTTCTCCTGAGATCCAGCCTGAGCCTGCCCTGGCACAGCTCCATGCCCTCGTGCACAGTTTTAAAGCTTTTCATTCAGATATTCATTCTAGCACACATTTCCCATTTGAAAAGTTTCAGAAATTTTTCATTGCAATATTTGTACTTCTTAAAGCAAATGTAATAAATAAATACATTTAAAAATATTTTTAGGCCCTAATGTCATTTGGTAACCGATGTTATAATAATTAGCTTATTAAAAAACCCAAACTTTAAGACGTAACATGAATCACAGAATCATTAGAGTTGGAAAAGAGCTCGGAGTCAAACATTTCATTGATCACCAGAGCCATGCTATGAGATAGACTAAATAAAAGACAGTTAGAGGCAAATAAAAGACAGTAAAGATCTTTGATAGCAAAGGTGATGAGGTTTTCACATAACCAAAACATGCCAAATGAAGTAATGTCTTCCACTTCATGAAAGGTGTGGCTACAACCATTAGGAGACCGGCCTTGTGGTTTTCAGCTGCTTCCTAATCTGCTTCCAGTTGTCAGAACAGATGCTTTACCCATCATCTCTCGCTCTGCTGCAGCAGGTAAATACTGTTTTATTCCCCCTAAAATTAAAAAAAATTGTAACTTTGGATCCGTATTTTACCAAAGCAGCTGATTTCATATTCAGGAGGTTTTTTAACCTTTAGTTCCAGTTTCTGAGGATTTAAGTATAATGAATTTGAGAATCTGTTATCATAAACACAACAAATTATTCACAGGATAATGGATGGAAAGGGATGAATTACTGGAACATAAATCTATAATGTTCACTCGTGGTTGGTAATAACAGAGGAACGGCAAGGCTGATTTATTACTTGCTGGTGTATCTGTTCCTGTTCGGGATTGTTAAAATTATAGTACATAGAAAAATTTAATTAAAGTTATTAAAATGAGAAAACTATTTTCTGTTTTCTATTCCATAGCTGAAAAAGTTTTCCATTTGATCATAAATTTAGGAATAAGTGTAACATTCATCAAAGTGTAAAGAACAGTGTTAGGCAGAGAGCTTATTGTAAATCTCGTATTTCATCAGCAGAAAGGATAATGTGTCAGAGAGTGCAAGAACTCTGAGCTTCAGAAAGCCTAGCAGAGAAAGAAATCATCTTTCATAAATATCTCAAATCCCCAGACAGACAAAACACATTAAATCCATTTAGATGTTAAAATAATGCTGATAATATCGGCGTGATGGTTTTACATCCTGTTTGAGCCAGGACTCTTCAGCACACTGGAGAAGTCTCCCTGTGATGCATTTTGGAACCTCTGTCTCTAAATTCTTCCAAAAGAGGCAAGAAAACCAGCAGTGGTCACCTCTGGTCACAGTCCCATAACTAACTGTACCTGAGAGGGAGCAACATAATCTTTATTTGATGCTCCAACATGATACAGATCTAGGGGAGAAAAGGCACTTGCAAGAAAATCTTTCTAAACCTACTACAGTCCCTTTTCTATCAGACTATTCAAAAAGGTCATAGGTAAAAAAAAGAAGAAGAAAAAAAAAGAGTTTAGGAATGGGTTTCTCCTTCCTTGATGGGCTTTTATTGGCAGAGACTTTATTTTATTGATTTCTAACCTCCAGGTAATTTGAATGATTTTTGCAACGAACCGTTGCGAGATCTCACTTGAAACAGCAGTTTTGTTTTACTCAGCGAAGGGAAATACAACAGGCAGTCAGATCAGCTTTCAAAGCCCGGAGTAAAAGGCAGGCCAGCTAAAGTTTATCCTCTCAGACAGTGCCCAGCAGTGATTGGTTATCCAGAGGAAAAACTTCAGCCCACACTTGGGGAATATTTTGCCAGTTCAAGAATTTTCAGCTCTACTCAGACGGGGGAGCTTTTGTTCTCGCAGAGGGGATCTTTCTGCTGAGCCAAGGACATAAAACAGACTTTAAATTCGGAGCATTCCCAGCACCGCCTGTCCCCCCAAAAAAAAAGATTTATTAGCTTTTAGTAGCACAGATTGTTTTCCAAGCTGCACTGGCAGAGCTCTGTGAGGAAATGCAGCTCTGATGGACAGCCGGGATAGGAGGGAAAGGATGAAGGGTTTGATAAATCCAGGCAAGATCAGGGAGCTGAGCAGATGAAACGAGGTCCTAAGGAGTGAGCAAAGGGTGTGTTTGCTCACTCCTGACCTGAAACAATTTGCTGTGTTTCCCAGGAATGTTTGTTCCCGTGGTGTTTGCCCCTTTACAGCTCATGGGGGATCAGGGTGGTTTCCTTAAATACATCATTTTAGAAGAAGAGAATCTGAATTCAGCTGATAATTTCCCTTGACACCTTTTCTTTAATTCAGTAAGGATATTTAGAACCTTTGAAGCAGTGACATGGACACAGACTGGACAGGGAATCACGTGAACATCTCCCAGTATGGTGCACATCTCTGTTAGAAACAGTGCACTGTGCCTTGCAGGAAACCATCTGATTTAAACATGGTCATTTGAAGGGGATGTAACAGCCTGTCTGTATTTACAAAATGCTCTATAGTTTTGCAGTTTTATTTAAGGGCAGTTCTGCACCCTTGATTGTTGGGTATAATTCTCACTTGAATATTTGGGCGCACTTGGGAAAAATAGTTCCTTTGGAGCAACAGGATATGAGAAATGGATGTAAATTTGTATGTATAGGAATGCTGACAAAGCTTTAGCTCCATAAGGACAGCTAAATAAAAATTCAGATACTGCAAGTTGTGTACAATAATTTCATTACCAATGCAGAGATTAAGAATTCTTTTTCTTCCCACAATAAGAAATCCAAAAAAATCTGTGCTAAAGTAACAGGAAAATCAGCAATTCAAGCCTTTAGGTAACTTAAAGTTACATGAGTTCACGTAAATATACAATTAAAGGAAAGATGAAAGAGAGAAATCATTCTTTTTGGTGTCATTTCTGTGAAGCTTCCTAAAATGAATAATTATTTTCAAATCACTTTGGTTCAGCTTTCCATTAGAGACTGTGGTCAGGGACACAGTAAATAAGGAGGAAATTGTGAGCTTGTAAAGGGTGTGATGACTTGGAAGTGTTCTGTGCTATAGAATAGATACGTAAATAAATATGTTTGTGAATACTTGGTGAGGTGGATTTTAAACTGAGGGTCCTGAGGGGCAGAGTTCTGAGTGGCAACACTCTGGCCATTGCACCCAAGAGGGAAATCAGCCAGGCCATCAAGAGCAGAGACAAATGTTCCTCGGCTTCCTTCCAAGATGAGAAGCAGGAGACCAACCACCTCACGTGCACGGTGAACAAACAGGAGCAAGAGGAGCTCCGTGCCCAGGCAGGAAGTTATGCCACTAAACTAAAGGAGTTTAGGAGTAACTAAAACAGGGTGGGACAACTGCCATGGCTGGAGGATTTGTGCTGGATGGTTGTTGGCTGCCTCGTGAAGGCAGGAGGGAAGAGGAGGAGGAGGAGGAGGAGGTTAGGGAGAACCTTGAATGGAGAGAAGTCAGTTGTGGAAGCCTGTCTAGTGACTCTGGGTCAGGACCAGTTGGGTCATCTCCAAGGAGGAATCCTGCAGCAGGCAGCTGCCACTGGCCTCCAAACCAAGATGATCAGCCTAAAGAAGCAATATCTGGGTCACTTCAGCCAGCCCTGGATCCACAGAAACTGGTTCTTATGGGTGACTCCAACTATGCAGACATTCATTGAAAGACCAAAACAGCAGCTCACGTGTCATCCATCGGGTTCCAGGAATGCCCAGAGCTCTGCTTCCTGTACAGCTGTTGGATGTGCCAGCAGGAATGAACCTCTGCTGGAACTGCTACCCCCAAGCCAAGAAAACTGCTCACTGAGTACTTGCTCAGTGCCAGCCTTGGCTGCAGAGATCACGATTTTGGGGAGTCTGGCATCCTGCTGAGCGCTCTGGGTGTTGGTGCTGACACGGGGTTTGGGTTTTAGAAGGACAAAGTTCAGCTTGCTTGGAGCTGGGAAGGATTCCGTGGGAAGATTCCCTGGAGGATAAAGGAGCCAGCAGGTGCTGGGGTTATTTCGAGAAAGTTGTCCTGGGAGTACAAAAATATTCATCCCTTTCAAAGGTAAGGGAAGTGGGCAGAACGAGAGGACCTCTTGGCTTGCTGTGAGCTTCTGAGTCTGCTCAAATCTGAAAGGAAAATGTACCAGAGATGCAGTCACATACCCACTGAGAACTTGCCAGGGTGTGCAGAGCTGCAGTTAGAAAAAACAAAGCTCAGCTCAGACTGAAATCGGCCAGAGACGTCAAAAACTGCAAGAAAAGCTTCTTCAGGTATTTAAACAACGAGCAGAAACAGAAGAAAAAGATGGGCCCACTGTTAAACAGGAGAGGTGAGCTGGCCACCAGGAATGCTGAAAAGGTGGAGGTTCTCAACACTTCCTTCCCCTCTGCCTTTCCCAGCACGGTTAATTAATGTCACCTCCACCTACGAGAAGGGTTTAAACGAGGATCCAGGAAATTAGATGTCCATCAGTCCTACTTCAGTCCCTGAGAAAGTTAAAGGGAAGTCCTCGTAGGTCAAGATGAGGCAGTTTCCTAAAGGAAAAGCCAAAGGTCATGCATGCAAGCAAAGAAAAACCAAGATTTTGTTCTCCATTTCCCATCAGTAACACACATACATTGTTCTTTTTTTCCATGTACCATCCCAGAAATTTCTGCTAAGAGCCAGATTCTGAGACCCAGATTCATAACAAATAATTATATATTTCACAGGTGTCTCTCCCACCTACAAACACATATGGTATTTAAATCAAGACTCCACTGAGACACGTTGTGTGGCTGTTACATATTTGATGGCAGCGAAAAAAAAGCATCATGAAGTGTCTACCAGCTTCCTACAATAACTTAAACAAGGCTGTGATATCAGCACTGTTTTCACACATATCCAAGCACAGCCCCATACCAGGTGTAAGGAAGACAATTAACTCTGTATCTGTGTGGGAAAACTGTCCTGCTTTGGATTAAAAGCAAGCTGAAGTTATTGAAAACATACAAAAAATAAATAAGGTGTAGGCTGGACACCATTTGTTTTCCAAGGGCAAGATTATTAGAATCTCTGTGGTTTCCAGACTTGCTCAAATTCTGTTAATTTGGAACTGTTTTCTCTGTGGATATGAAGCATTTGCTTTTAGATACATTCCTCAGCATTTTAGGATTGGCTTTTAAGGGCTCTGGGGTAGACCACTGTCCTCTGACAGGGTTTAATTTAGCCTCTGGTGGCTAATTGCCATTGTCATCCCCTTGACTGGGAGACAAGGAGTGCTGGGATATTCTGCTGAATTGTCTGGATTCTGCTTGGTTCTCAGAAGTGAGAGCTGTGAGGAGTGAGCTCTCAGCACTGAGCTGATTGTCACCTGTTCACAAATTTTCCTTGTGGGAGGAAAGTAGCTGAGAGAAGCTCTTCAGTCAGAGGATGCTGATAAATGGCCTCCTGGACAGTTTTGTCCCATTGTCCAGCCTTTTTTTTTTCAGCCATGCACCCGATTCCAGCAGAATTAAGCTTCAAACTGAGCCTGGGATCATTAACACTTGACTGTGTTACACTTTGGGGTACAGTGGAGCCTGTTCTCTCTCCTCGGGGACTGCTGGTATTGCTGAGACATCTGATCCTGCTTTGGAAAATCCTTGCCAATGAGCCCCTGACCGGTGGCTGACCAAGTTGTAACTTAGGAAATGCATAAAACTCGACAAACCTTCAAAGCTGCTGAGGGTGTCCTAAGGTTGGGCACATCGGTGTGCTGGTACCACGAGGAGTTACGTTGTCTGTGCCAGGAGGGCCTTTCCAGATTGAAAGCTGTCCAAGAGGTAATGAATTGGAGGCAGCAGATTTCATTCATTCCAGGAAGAAAAAAAACCCATAACTGATGGGGTGGACAAGGACTATTTTCATGCAATAATCCTTTCTTGGCTTCTCTGCCAGAGAAGACTTGCCTGAAAGCTTCAGAAGCAGATTAAGTAAAAGTTAAAGGCTCTCCTCAGTTTTCAATTGTGCTTATTATTGAATGACTTTTAGTAGGTTTTGGGACTCTGTTCAGACACAAAGCCATCTGCTGACAATCCAGCAAAGATTTACACTGCTGCAGCCTCACAACTCAATTACTGTAATCCTTTTATGCCTGGTTATTGGTGAGGCTGGTCCACTGAGTCAGAGTTAGTTCCAGAGGCAGCAATATGATTCCATAAATTTTTATAGCTAATTCGGCCTAGTTTGTGTATCCAGCAATTTAAACTGCTGTTTGTGACTGTGTGAACTCTGGAGTGTTTTGTTGGAGACCTTTCTGTGTCTCTGCCTGGTGCTCCCGAATGAACAGCTGAATATCCATGCTAGAAACTCCGTGCACTTTGGAAATATATGTTCCTTGAAATCCAAAACATTCATCTTGCTATGCTTCTGAAAAATATGCATCGTGATTCTTCCAACTTACCACCTCATACACTTTATAGCCTCTTTTTTTTTTTTTTCTGATTTCTTTACAGTTTTGATGACTTTAGAGAGAGATATTTAACAAATAATTTTGTGTCTGGTTTTGTTATTCAGCATCTCAAGTACAATTACCCTGTTAAGAGACAAAAATATTAGTTCAGGTCTGTCTGTAGACGTGGCTGTTTTGTATTCTTGTTCAAGCTCCGAAGGTGAGACTTTAAAAACAAATTCTTCTGAAAAAAAAAAAAAAAAAGAAATCCTGTGATTGAAAACAGGGTTTTCAAGAGCAGCATATCTTTCTCCATTAAAGCATGTCAAGTCTTATCTCAAGTGTATTTCTGAGTTTGCCACTTCCCATTCTTGTTCTAGTGTCACTGAATTAACCTTCTATACACAGTATGATCTAAAAATCAAACAGTTGTTAAGACCTTGAAGGTAAAACTCTAAAGATATCATATGTCTTCAGAGAATTACTTGTCTGAACGAGGCTGTCTTCCTTTTTTTTTTTTCCCCTTCTTTTTAAAGAAAGGGAAAAGTGCATTGGAAAAATACTGAGCTTCGTAGTTGGGCAATCCAGTGATTTTTCCGTGCAGAAACCAAGTGCTCAGCTTTTCTGGAAAAGAGGCTGCTCTGACATCAGCAGGAGGATCCTGTTCAGGGACCCTCCATATTCCTAAGGAATAGGAAACACTTTGATTCCTGTCATGTTTTCATTCCTATTTCCCTTCCACCCTGTAACAGGAGCTTGGGATGGTTCCCACACAGATCTTCCCGCGGGTGGGAATTGTTTCCACGATTTATTCCTTTCTCAATTCCACTGTCAGCACAAGCCACCAAGGAAGCACATCCTCCCGAGATCACAGGGCTGTCTCCCTGCACCTGTGGCTTTATGTTGGTGTTGAGGAGCAGTGTGTGAGCGGGGGATGCTGCAGAAGTGCCTCTCTGGGATCAGCCCACTCTGCTTCAGCAGCTCTTCGACAGCACTTCCACCCTTCCCTCCCTGCAAACTTCAAGTTTGCACCCCATTTGTTCTCCCTGAGCACAGGTAAGGTGTGTTATGTGCTGAAAGAAGCTCATTGCAAAACCACGCCCTGAAAAACGCCAGCGGTTGCCCCAGATGGTGAATAACTTGTTTAGGAGCTCTGGAGGGAAATAACAATTGCATGGGAAGCAGAAAATGAGCAATTCTAAGCATTTTGCGTCTTAACATTTGCAGCAAAATGTGACTGGCATTCTGGGTCACTAAGCCCAGAAAACTGGGCTGAACAGAAGTTATTCTTAAGGTTTACTGTTTCAAATACGGGGCTGTGATTACCAGACCTTGCTCAGGAGAGAAGGAAAACAGGAGAGGAGCTCTGGAAGGGGAGACAAGGAACCGTATGTATGGGATGCTGGACATGGGTAAATAATTTGAAAATTTGGCCACTTCTCTCAGTATTTGCTTCACAGCTTTCCCTGGAACATCACAGAGTTCGAAAGCTGATGCAAGGCCGGTGAAATAAAGAAAAAATTATGTCATTTGTTTCTATAAGTTGCCATCCAAAAAGAATATCTCTGCCCACACAGAAAGGGGACATGCAAGAGTTACTCAGGTCCCATCATTCACAGAGATACTGAAAGGGTAGTGAAAGCAGAAATTTAGAACAAATTCTCTTAAAAAGGGCATTTCAACACCCAAATTTGTTGGTGCTGCTGCACTATGACTGAATATGAGCTGTGTAGCATTAAAAGATATCAAAAGGTCCCAGAAGTGCTATCAGCATGTCTCTGGGGAAGAGATGCCTTTCAGTTTTGGACCTTTTTCAAGCACATGTCTAACAAGCTGATCCCAGTATTGACTGCTCCAGCAAAGGCAAATGTTTGCAGAAGTTGGAATCAGAAGGGAAGGATTAGGGGGTTTCATGCCCTGTGATGTCCACAGGGGATGCCACGTGCAGCAACAACCCCTTTTTCTTTGCATTTTGTCATGCTTCAAAATCCTACAGCGAGTCATTAGCATTTGTCACATCTTTTTCTTGACCTGGGCACCTCTATTCCAGTATTTGGTCAGTCTCCAAAAACACACAACTCACCTCTTGCAGTTGAAGGTTACTTTTGTAAAAAAAATCAATTTCTATATTGAGATCTTGTGTCCACGGTAAAGGCTGGTGACAAGAATAAGAAGAAGTCAACTTTAATACCCCAGCTGGCTGAATTATGATCCACTTTCCTGAGAAATTATATCACTGAGTATTCCCTTGCAGTCCAAAGAAGAATTTATAGTGCTGTGCATTGCCACACCTCTGTGCACACCACAGAAATATGGCAGGAGGGTGAAAGGTGCAGCTGACCCTGAGGGGTGGGTTTGGAGCAGGGTCAGACCACAGGATCTTCCAGTAGTTCCTTTTTCAACACCCAGGGGCTGCACTCAACCGAGGGGCTACAAGCAGTGGCTTCTCACCAGTTTATGCTGCTTCAGGAAACAGTTTTACAGCTGATTTTCTTCTGCTTCCAGCTGAAATGGTGTAAGGGAATTGAAACAGAACGTGAGAGAAGCTGATCCCAAATATTCTGCTTTATTTTATTGTCATGGTTCACTGAAAGAAAACTTTAGTTCAGTTTAATCCTCCCTACTACGAATTTCTGTCAATAGACCCCCCCTTCAAAATGCTTTTCATTATTTACCAGTGATGGAATGCATCCTGTAACTATGAGTTTATCTGCTACAGAGTTCACCCATTTGAGTTGAAAAGCTGTTTTCACTGACACAGACGAGCAGAACTAGCCAGGAATGTTTACAGAACAATCTGGTGTGTAGAAATGCTCCCACTGTAAACAGCTTTCCACGAGGAATGCCCAGATCCAAACTCTGGGCTTCCAAAAGCAGGCCCTGAGCTGTTCCAAGGCAGTTGTTTTAAACCTGTGAGGGCACTTTTTGATACAGGACTGCACCCACATTTAAATGAATCTTCGTGCTGTGGTTTACTGAGCGCGGTGGGATTCTCACCAAGGTTGGACTTGATGATCTTGGAGGTCTTTTCCAACGTTAACGATTCGATGGAGTGAGGTAATGAAGCATTTTTTTTTTTCCTTGCAATCAAATATTAAAAGTGTATTTTTTAGTGGCACCATAAAATATTCCCTCCCTCCTGCACAGTGCAGACATTTCCAAAATGTGAATGTCAGGAGTGCAGGTTGAGCTGATGCTTTTGATGTGGTAGAAATCTTTTCACCCCATTTAAAATGGATGAACGTGTGTTAACGAGTGCAGAGCTACAAATCCCTAGTTTAGGATACAAGCAGGCAGCGTTTCTCCAAAGGGAGAATTCCACAAGCACAAAGCTTTGTCCAGCTGGCTGAACCAAGAACAGCTTTCTTTTCCTCCCCACTGTGCCACGCACTTACCGTGCACGTTTTACTCCAGAACTTTCACAGCATTCCCTCGTCGTCTGAGATAATTTACTTTCAGCTTGACCTTGAATAACTGGCCAGAGCTGGTTTTGTTCATCTGTGAAACAGAAGGTGTTACATCAGTGCTACCAGTGCTCATGGAATGCAGACACTGTGGAAATACCATCACAAACAGGCGTGCAGGACAGTGCTACTAGCACTTCAATTTTCAGGTGCTGAAGAATCCCACGTGAGCTTTTCAGGCTCTTTGAGCAGGGGGAAGTTCTGCTTCTCCCTAGGAAATTCCCAGATGTGTACAAATGAGACAGGGTTAAACTATATTGCAGAATATAGAAGCTGTCACTAATTTACAGCGAAGGGGAAGGGAAAATTGTAACTGTTCAGCAGTGTCTGTAAGGGATTGGTAGGTCCACAGCTTTGTGGACTGTTGTAGAACTGCTCACGGTAATACAACTCTGCCCAATGCATTGTTTGTTAAGTCCTGTGTTTGGTGTTTTTGTTTGTGGTTTTTGTTTGTTTCCATTTTTAAATATTTAAGCACAAATATGTGTTATATTTACCTCAAGGGGTAGCATAAAAATTCCCCAGCAGTCCTGTTAATGTGATAACAGATAAGTGGAAAGGCGGAATTTTATGATGCCAAATTTCTGCCATGGGTTTTGTGTCTTTTTTTCTTTGGCCACTACTGACTGAGAGAGGGAAGGTTTAGTGTAGATATTAGGAAATCCTTCCCTGGGAGGGTGGGCAGGCCCTGGCACAGGGTGCCCAGAGAAGCTGTGGCTGCCCCTGGATCCCTG
>JAYRBT010000005.1:25606301-25637434 GCA_036023395.1 Myiotriccus ornatus | reverse complement strand
GTGTCCAAGGCCAGGCTGGACGGGGCTTGGAGCAACCTGGGCTGGTGGAAGGTGTCCCTGCCCAGGGCAGGGGGTGGGATGAGCTGAGCTTTAAGGTCCCTTCCAACCCAAACTATTCTGTGATTCTATGACACTTGTCTCATCCATTTCTGCTTCCCCTGCCTCCCTTCCTCACTGCCCATCTCAGCTTATTTTATTTCTCAGTACAAAAATTTGCCACCTCTGCTTCTTTCCTCCTTCTTTCTAATTTTCCTCTGCCTTGGGTCTCATCATCAGAGACTCCATCTCCAGTGACTCACCTTGGATTGTGGATTTCTTTGAACTTTGCTTTTGCCTTTGTTTCTCGTAACAGAAGATTTGGGATTATATTCATGAAAATGTTCCTGGGGGTGTGGGGCACAAGCTGATCTTCATTAGGAAGAGAAACTGGAATCCTATTTTTTTAACACACAGAGAAATCTGTTTGATACAGTCCTATGGAATCCTTGTTTGAAAAAAAAAAAAAGGAAAATGAGTCCCTGTTGATTTTGAAGAGTTATATCTAAACTGAAATTCAAAAGGGAGAAAAAAACTTCCTACTACTAAAACAAGAGAGTTTCATATGTAAAACAACTTTTAGTGATGCAATTTTAATTATATTCTACCATATTAAAAAAGAAAACCTGATTTTTTTTCCCCCAGAACTTCAGAATTCTGAACAAGCTACAAGGTTATTCATAAGCAGTATTTCTTTGGACACGTTTAAATGGGTCACTTATGAGTTACATAATTCCACTTTAGTATGAACTGACTGAATTCATAGTCAGGAGTGCAAGTACATTCCAGCAGGCCGTGGATGACACTCGTGCCACATATGAGGAACGAGCCCTTCCCCAAGGTACCTCCTGAGCAAAGCAAATCTCACAAAGGTTGTCCTGTCTCAAGGATGGAAACAGATGAGGGTGTGGAAGACAAATCACAGTCTTACAACAGCTGCATAAGCTTTGAGTGACAGAGTGGCTGCTCTTCTGCTGGATTACCTGCAAAATAAACCCCCAGAAGAGAATTGAGGAGCTACAGTGGTTTGGTACCCTTTGTGACATCCCATGGAAGCTGCTGAATTGGAGAGGGAGGTCAAGAGGTGAGGAGACCCTGCAGTCAGGTTTCCAATTAATCCTGTTGAAGTTTGTCTTGGAGACAGTTGCGTTCCCTGTACGGTCCTTGCGGATGAAAATTAGTTTCAAACCTCTTTTTACAGAACAGTTGGCAGACTGGAATCTTGTCCTACAAGTGAAGTTTGCAGACACTGGTCTGATGATGGCACTACAGAAGTGAGTAGCACTGTGCTGGTAGCAAACCTTCTCCACACCCAAGGGAGCAGAAACCTCACCTTCATCCATACCCAGACTGTGGTTTTGGGAAAATACTGTTAGCAAGTCTGCAAAGAGAGAGCCCAGCTTTACTCCCCAGACACCACAGAGCTTTCTTTTGATGGTTTAACAAGAAGCTCTTCCACTTCTGTGCACTCGGATGAGTCTCAGCCACGACCTGGCCTTGCTTGGTATGAGAGCAGGGCTTTTTGCCAGTTGATTTTCTTCTAAATCCAGGGACTTTCCTCCGAGTTCATCCCCACAGTTACATTCTAGAAGATACTGTGCAAAGCAAACACCCTCAGCAATCATCCCAAATGATTTACAAGATGTTTGAATCCAACACGTATCTCATTCATGTCAAGCCTTGACGCAGATCTGTCTGAGCAGAGAGCAAGCAAAGGCATTCACATGCACTGCAATAAGGCTTTCTACTCCTCCAGGAGCTTTGAAAAGATGTGGACTACTTATCCCATTTTTGTTCACTGAGCCATCCATCCTCGAAGCAAAAGATAATCCATTTCACAGCTTCAGCCACAAGGACCTCCAGCCTCGCCGAGGCATTTTCTGAACCACTGACTCTCATTTCCATATTCTGGGGAGAACAGTAGAATGCATTAGATTAATATCTGAACTTAGTAAAGCATTTGATCTCATAGTTCACAAGAATTATTCATGAAAATAATCTGTCTTGGCTTGACTATGATCCTTTGGAGGAACTCATACTTAAAAATGCTTAAATGGACATGTCTATGAGGACGTAGCTGACCTAGGGAGCAATCACGTCAACCCCAGCCCTCAGAATGAAAATAAAGCTAATGCCACTTATGCAGTCCCTTATCCTACTCCAGGGAGAAAGTTTAGGGTCAGTACAATGTTTGAAAAGTAGCTTTGCTACGAGTGACTGATATATGTAGGCTGGCATTCTGTTTTTCAACAGTATGCATTTGAATATTAAGCTTATTTTCCCCAGGAGGCCTCTGGGTGCCTTTCACCAATTAAAAGAATATTATACACACGTTAACAATACCCTGCCAACAACTGGCAACACTTACTCAAAGACCAACTAAAATGAAAGCTCCCACCAGTGCAGAGCAAAGGGTACCCACCCACCTTTTTATAAGACTTTGTCCACTCTCATTTCAGGGAAAGTGAGAGCAGCAGGTGCCTCGGAGTGCCTGGGGGAGATGCAAATGCCCTGGAACTGGGAAAGGGAGGGGATTTGCTATAACCAGCTCTGGGAAAGGAGCTCTTGTCGCCTCCTGAGGTGATGTGGAGGAGGAGAGTCAGGTCATTCCATCCAGGAAGGTCACCCGGGAACCATTGCTCCGTGTCACACACCAGGAGCAGCCTGGGAGGAGGAGGATGGGCTGTAGTGTCGGGGCTGTGGCTGGGAACCAGTAACACCCAGAACCAGCCATCTGCTGCTCCAGGGAATTGTTGTAATCCAGGGAATCACACCAGAAATTATGCAGCTCATTTTTGTCAGTGGGGCAGAAAGAGGCAAGGATAAACTTGGACACTGGATTTACTCCAACTCTCAAGTGAAGAGGTGAAATTATGACCATTGAGAATTACTTAATGTAATTAATTTATACCTAGTTGCTTTTAGCTTTTTTAGCTTTTACCTTTGTTGATGGATAGAAAGGCATTCATACCCATTAGCTTAATCACTTTCAGGAGTTTCTCTTTTCCAAGAATTCCCTGTTCCCGGAATCACCTCTTCCCAAAATCTCCCGTAGCCCATCTACCACTAACAAAGCTGGAGAATTCTGAACTCGAAACTTCTTAGAATGAAGGCTGAGCAGGAATTTGCCTTTCCTTGGGGCAGTAGAGTTTGCTGCTTTCTAGGCTGTTTGACTGATTGAGATAAATTCTGTGCACCCCCTGCCTTAAAAAGACAGGAACTGTCAATTTAAGGAGAAGTTCCACTTGCTGTAACTAAAGTGCTTTGCTCATTTTTTTTGTGTGTGTTCCACGATCAAGCACAGCGTCAGGCACACTAATCTGTATCTTTATATCTTAATTGCGTGCCCACATATGTGCTTGACTAAAAAAAAAACCAATAAATTTGACCTCCTGGAAAACAAATAGCTTGAAAAGAATGATCCAGAGCAGATTTTGTTTGCTGCCTTATTTCCCCCTGCAGCAGAACTCCGTGCAGCCCTGTCAGCGAAGACACAAGGTCAGCGGAGATGCTGACATTTAATGCCAGTAGTAAACAGTTCCAGCATGCAGAAAGCAATTATTTACAGCCCAAGCAGTGAGAAATTACAAAGCTTGCCTTTAGACCTTGTGGCTTCTTGGCTGGTATTTGGAAAGGAGATGGATACACAAAAGGATTTCTTTGCTGCTGTATTTTCTTTACTGTATTCTCTGCAGACATTATTGTGCTGAACTTTCTGAAGGCTAATAGCTCACAGAACACAATAAAAACTGGTTATTTAGCAACACTTCAACAGCTATAATACTTTTTCCCCCCCTTCTAATGCACCTTTTTAATAACTTCCAGCTGAAAATACTGCCCTTATTTCCTAAGAGCTCCTCACATTTACTAAATCACCAGTAGGTATTGTTCTTTTTACAAACCTCCCCACAAAAACAGCCTGTAAAATATTATTATTTCAAGTAGCAATTCATGGGAACAGAGCAGTCCCTTGCACTGAGCAGGAGAAGTCATGTAGCAGAATGCAAACTTCTTATTGTTTTAAATAGTAAGTCTTTTTTAGAAGCTTCTGTCATTGGGGTTTTTTTCTGTGAGGAGTGTGTTCCATAATAATATTTTATAAGGTTTGTGGCATTGTCTGTATGTCACAATTAGGAAACCACAAGTTTAGACATTACAATCCACTTTGAATTTAAAATAATTTTCTATAAAACACCAAGTTATTAATGTTTATTATTAATTTTTATTGGTAAGTATTTTATTGCATGATACTACAACAAATACCAAAGGCGAGTAAAATGTGAATTTAGAAAATTAAATGTTAGGTGTTTTCTCAGAAATTTTAAGAAACTCATCGGAGATTTCTGATAAAACTGATTTTCCTCATTGGTAGAACTAAAGGGAACATGGGATCTCCCACTGTGCTCCGAACTCTCATCCCTTTACTTTTTCATTCCTTCCATCTCTGTAGCACTCTGGGCAAGGGAAAGGACACAAAGGATAAATGACAACAGAAAGTGCCAACAAAAAGGTTATAAAAATGTTATAAAATGTTGTGTGGTTACAGTGTCTGAGAAACTTGGCAACTTGATACAGGTCATTGAAATAACAACACAAGAAAAGGGGAATTAGGGGAACTAAAACCTTTTCTAGGTAAGAAAGTGGTATGTAAAAAAAAAGCAAGAAGTATTAGAAAAGCCAGGAAAGTTGTGGTGCTCTTCAATGTTCCATGTTAAATTCTCTTTATAAATTTGGGGTTTTTTTAATGTGGTGGTTGGCTGACCTTTGGCAGCTCCCAGCTGACTCCCCTCCTCAACACAACAGGGGATGAGAATAAGATGAAAAAGCTCATGGGTTGAGATTCAGGCAGGGAGCCCACGTACCAACTACCATCACGGGCTAAATAGGGTAAATTAATTTATTTTATTGCCAATTAAAATAGAGTAGGAAGGTGAAAAACAAAGACAAAACCTCTCAGTTATCTGAGAATATTTTACTGGTTTTTTTTTTCAAAAAAACCTGTGATTTTTCCTTGTGTGTGGTCTGTTCCATTCAGTTTTTCCCCCCTCTCTCTCTCACTAGCAAACACCTCCTCCATTAAGAAAAAACCACCAACACTTCCTTTCCTTCCAGCTCTTGTAAATTGTTGAGCTGGCAACAGTAGAGGGATATAGCTGGCCTTTCCCTTCGGGGAAAGAGGACTGGGGCACAGCAGTCATAATCCTTCATCTTCAAGCAGGACAAACCTGGAAGTCGAGGAAAAAAAGCTGTACCACCCCTGGCAGTTGTGTTTGGGTTCAGTCTTGGCTTCCCAGCAGCGGGTGCCCCCCAAACTCCCACCTTGAGTTTGCACCTTGGATGCACAGGACAGAGGTGAAATGCAGGCAAGGCTGAGCCTTGAGCTCAGGTAAAGATCTTGTGAGCAAAATTCTGGCCCAGGTGCCTGGCTGGGTGATAATCTTGCAAGCTCACTGCAAGTTCTGCTCCTCTAAGAGTTATGTGGTTCTTCTTCCTATTTATTTGTGTGCGGAGTTATAAATTTCTGAACTTATTTCCTGCTTGCAGGATAAATTTTCTCCCCGTGTGCTTTTATTCATGCAGGCTTTCACTTGATCCTGCTCTAAGATTCTCTTCTTTTCATGCACTCAAAAACTGTAGCTACAGCAGTTTCCATGGGCGTGTAATTATGCGGCTGCTGAACGCTCCTGTCTCTCTTGTCGTGCTTGTTCTCCCTCCCGGTGCCATCTCAGGGACAGGAGTTATGACACTGGAGTCTCTTAAATCATCAGTCAACACGAGCACAGTTTGCACAGTCTGCAGGCTGAGATCAAAGGCACAGGATCACTCCCCCCCCATCTCCAGGCGTGTTCTGGGGTCTCCTTGGGCTGCCCAGGCTGTGGGGGTGTCTGGAGCTCTGCACTCACGGGAAACAGCCACATGTCCTGCTGAATTTTGGGCACTGAGTGAATGCAGCATTTTCAGCTACCACCTAAGAAGCCCAGCTAACAATTTGGACAAATTCCTTGCACTGCCTTTATGTTCTGCAGAGGCATTCCTGGAGAGGTGCCTCCAAACGCTCCCAGTGCCACCTGCAGATTGCTGCGAGTCCTCTTGCTGTCACGGACCCTTCACCGTGCCACCCTCCCTCCAGGGGGCTGAAAGAAGTGGGAATAGCGCTTTCAGAGAAATAAAGATGCAGTTTCACACTCCACCCCTTTCTTGCTGCCCTTGTTCTTACCCCTTTGAGAAGCCGATGCCGGATCTGTCAAGGTTACACGCCGGGAAGCAGCGAATGCAGGTGCTGGGAGCTGTCCAGCAGCCCGGAAACATTTATCTGTACCACAAACAAATTGCTCGTTTAGTCCTCAGCCTTGTTTAGCTCCCTGGCTCCTGACATTTCCAAATGACAGTAGTAAAAATGAATGTGGTGAGCGGAGTGGAGTTGTAGCTGCTGGTTTATGTACTGCTTGAACAAAGAAGGTAATGAATCCCTTTTCTACGGTGTGAGGTTATGAAGCAAAGCAAAGCAAAGGCTTGTGGGGGTGGAAAATCACGGAGTAACACAAACATCATAAATCAGTTCCTGAAACATGATTGGTCTGAAGTATTTTAGGAAGAGGTTCTGTCTTCTCAACTAAATTTGATAGCACAATACACTTCCTCTAGCGCTGAGAGATCCAAAACAGATCCAAACTAGGGCATAACATCTTAAAGGACACTAAGAAAATTACTTGGACGAGGAGAGGAAGGAAAGATCACGAGAGAAAGCTTCTCCACTGGCTGCACTATTGATTTTTTTTTTTCCAAATAAACCTTCTGTCATAAAGGACTCTTGTCCCACCTCCAGCTCTACCAACCCCACGAGCTTCAGAGCACCTGCTGCATCCGTGACACGGGCACCTGTTGCAAAGCAAAAGTGCTTTCATGAGATTTAAATCAATTTGGAGCTGAAACAGTGTATTGATGCTAAAGAGTTCACTGTCAGGAGACATTCGGGTTCAATACTGGTGAGGGAACGGATAAACAACAGTGCCAGACACCCACAAGTAATAAATATAGACCTCTGATTTCCATAATTTCCAGCTATTCTTCTGCAGCTCATGCTGAGAGCTTTAACCTGACACAGACACAAACATGCCCCTGTCCCCCAGCAAAAAATGAAATAGCACATACAGAAAAGAGTGAATTCTTTGGAGGAAACTGCAACCAAAGCAATAAATAGTAACATTGCCAGTGCTGGATCTGGAAAACAAAAATCAGATTCAGGAGAGCAAACCAGAAAACAGATACGTTTCAGCAGCTCATCCTGAATTTTCATATAAAATAAAAATAGTCTTATGATAGGAAATATCTAAAACTTCAAGGAAAAGTTGAGCAAATGAGGGGGAAACCTGTGGGATTATATTTATGAAGAGGCAGAGAAACAAGATTATTTAAGTTATCATTTAACAGCAGATTAAAGAGGTGCAGGGTGTTCTTCTTCTATAAAAACAAAGTTAAAATAATACATTTTTGGCAAAAATTGGTATTGTTGCTACAGCAAACACAGATTTATCAAAGCTTACATATCCTGTTCTTTAGACATAGAGAAGAAAAATAATGTCCCTACTACTCAAACTGCAAAAAACTCTCAAAATAAAAAGCTTTTTCTATCTATTTCTGCTTGATCCTTGCTTTTAGTCTGCCCAGATTTCTTTTTTTTTCACTTCATAAAACCTGTAGCACCTTTAACACAGGAGCAATTATTTGTATGATTAAGCTTCTACAGAACTTGCAAAAGGAGTGAAGAGTAATTATTTATGCCGGGTAAACAGAGTGGTAATCAGAGAAAAATTGACCTCTTATGCAGTCTACTTGGGTTTTAAAGGGATTTCAGTGCTTTGCTTTAAAAATCAGAGAGAGATTAATTATGATCTTTTCTAAATATGAAAGAACATCTGTTTTAAGTTTAGTTTCTTTACAAAAAGTCTCCAGAAAGGTGTCAGGATGTGACATCTTCCTCCATTTTTATGAACATTGCAAATGATGTGAGTGGTTTCTTAGGGAAAATGCTGGAACTTTCTTAATGACATCTCAGTCACTGACCCATGTGCCTTAACACCACATGCCCTGTTCTCTGGGCTTTTGGAAAATGTCAAGTTAAAAGAGCCATAAAATTAGAAGAAAAATTGAAAATCAAGATAATTATTAAATTTTAGTATCTTTTTTTTTTTTTTTCCTTTATTGCCTGCTGATACTCTTGACAGGAAATATTTTGGTAAGTCTAATTTAATTTTAATCTTTGTTCCAGCCTTGTGCAAGCTCAGAACCTCAGAACAAACTGCTGTATCAGGAGGCTGAAAAAACACGTCTCCTCAGGATATAAACTGAAAGTTACTTTCTTTTGCTTAAGAAAAATCCACGAATCCAGTCAAATATTGATCATGTTGTATGTCATCTCCGTCACATGCAGTGAGCACACGACACACTGATTTAAAGCTGGGAAAAGCCCTCCCTGGGTGCTCTGTTGGTTGACATGGCAATAACTCCGGAGCACTTTATTAACCGTGCAGCTAAATGTGATATCCCGGTGATTCTACGAAAGCCACGTGCTTTGGTCCAGCAGAAAATGCTGGAATCACTGGCTTCCCAAGCTTTGTTCTGTCATACCAACTCTGAGGAGTTAAGGACCTCAGCGTGGCCACCACAGTTAATGACAGCTGTCCAGATGGTGACCATCCTTCTGCCTCTGCTTTGTGGCCAACTCATGTCTGTGTATAAAGCTTTGACAGCTATTAAATTCTCTTAGTTTCAACACTGGTTTTGGAACGGATTTAATTTTCATACTAAGAGGCCCAAATTGCTGATGTGGGAAAGAGTCCAAAATGCACTGAACTCAGCAGAAAAAAAATAAAATAAAATTACAGCCTGCCTGTATCTTGGAAATAGTAATTAGTGACTGAAACTATTATAACTGACATCATATTTTTTATATATATATATATATAATAAATGTAGTAGAGTGTTGATAGGAAAGACATGAACAGAACTGCACTGCCATGTGTGTAATTCTTCTCCATTAATTGTCTTTGTCTTACTGGGACTAAACATGACTGACTGTGAGGTGGAAGGTGTTGTGGTAGGATAGCCTTGGTTCGGTCAGCTCATCACACCAGGCAGTTTAACAGCAATATACTGTGCAAATAAACACTTTTGTAAATGGAAAACAACCACATTCCCAGCCTTTTAGTGCTCCAGGGCCGCAGCTGACGGGTGGCACTTTGGCTTCCTTGATGTGGAGTAATTCAGCTGCATCTCAGAACCAGGACAGAGGTTTTTTTTTTTTCTCTTGTTCAAAGTGTTTCCACCTATACTGCAGCTACCAGGCAAAGCTCCCAGGATTTCTCGGCCAAGTGGTGTAAATCAGTCCTCTGAGTCACTGGGTGAGCTGGAACTTGGAGGACTGTGGGTCTCTCAGGCCAGGCCAGGCTTGGTTTAGTTTTCTGTATAAAATCCATTTCAATTAAAAGCCTTGCTGACAGTAGCACCATTATTCAAGCTGGGAAGTCATTCTGTGCTGATAAAATTGGATTTCTTTGTCACAGTCTTTCAGACTCTGTCCCCACAATGTTTAGCAATTTTGCACAGAAAAAAAAAAGTTAAAAAAAAAAAAAAAAAAGTAACTTAATCCACCGTGGTTATTGCAATTACAAATAGTGTTCACAAAACTGAATTCGTAATTCTCCAAAGCATCACGCTGCCATTCAGCCACAGCACAGCTGGGGAGAAGAGTGCTGAAGAAGCTGAGCAAAATAACTGCTTTGGGTGATTACAATGCAAATGGTTTATTATTGCACACAGCAGAAATTACCCACTTCCTCCCCCTCGGTTTTTTTTGCTGTGAAGTCATAACACAAAACACTGAGCTCCTCCTGAGGAGGCACAACAGTTGGAAGCTGAGAGTCTACAAGGAGATATCACTGCTGGTGTGTCCTCTGCATCCTGGGAGCCTCAAAATGGCAGCAAAGCCTGAGCTGAAGTTTAAGGAATAGAGGTGGAAGACTGAGGGATTTGGATATTTGACTAAATTTTAAGGTGTTTACGGCCATTCCTGCAGTATTAATCTCATAATTGTACCTACATGGCCAGCCTGGCCTTGGACACTTCCAGGGGTGGGGCAGCCACAGCTTCTCTGGGCAATCTCCTTTGCCTGAGGGAAATCAGAATCCAAACATGCTTTTAAGTGCAAACTGAGCAATTATTTTTGACTTCCCTTATATAACTGGTCCTTAGGACAGCAAAGTGGGACTGAACAAGCCCTCCTGATTCTTCACCCAGCAAACAGATGCTGTCACTCCAGCTGGCTGAGGTTACAAGAAGCTCCTGCCACAGCCAGAGTGCTGTGGGATGAGTCACCTTGGAGAGAAAACTCCGTTTTTTGGTGAATTTTTCATTCCTTTAACACATGGAGCAGTAAGCAGGGGCAGTGAGGCCACGGGTAGAACTCCTGAGAAGAACCAATTATGTGCTGCTTTCTAGAGCAAGCCACTGAAGCACCACGAGGATTAGTATGCAACATGCAAAGGATGTTGAAGAGGAAAATATATGTTTATTAATTATTATAATTGTATTAATAACCATTCTAGGAAAGGACATCTCTCTCTATCAATAAGGGTGGGTTTTTTTTTCGTTTAATAGGATTATTTCTGTTTCTCCCATAACCTTATTTGGAAATGCAAACTGCCAGAGCAGAAAAGACCAATTAGATGGGGAAAAAATTTGCCTTCCAAACCCTGGGTTCCTGTCATTGCTTAGACTTCATTAATTCTCCTCAGTTTGCCTCCTCTCCCTGCTCCTCCCACAAGTTCAGTTTAAGCTTTTTCAGAGTAGCAGAAGCTATTCAAGCTCTGATTGATCAGCAACAAACACAAAAAGAGGTCAAAACCTTAAGTATCTGAAACATACACTTCACACAACCACAATAATGCTACTAAAACCACAAATTTTAAGGATCATAGTAGATATTTAAAAGCTTTCTGTTTCTCTGAAGAACTACAGAGGCTCTAGCTCTTATTAATGGGCATTTTAAATCTTTAAAGGACTCTGAAATCAGCCATTCTTCTATGAAACAAAAACTTCTGCAGGAATTCTGCAGGAATTATCCCTCTGTTATAGCAGTGCAACAGTTCTGGCTGAACATCACCTGTGCACACACCTGTGCAACAACCCCTGAATAGAATTATTTTAAAGCGGTTTTTTGAACACTGGTGTTACTTTGAGTGTTTTTTGAGCTTAATTCAGACTCTGTTACCACTGCCATTGAGTTCTGGAGGCTGGAAACCACCCCTTGTCTCCCCTGATCCGTGGGGGATTAGGACCTGATGGATTCAGCTGTCCAGTTTGATCAGGGTTTCCACAGTGAAGTCACGCTGCTTGTGTTCGGCGTCGTAAAAATGATAAAATGCCAAATTGATTCACTATTTAAAAACGAAAGAAAGAGCAGTTAAAGATGTGAGAGGAAGGTCAGAATTGATACTCAGGGCTGTCCAATTTAATACTGATTTGCTGAGTAACTGAACTTGGAAACACACACTTCCTGGGATTTGGCATTTCCAAAACACGTGAGCTAAACCCATCAGCACCTCAACACTGCAGAAGGAGAGGGACATAATTATAAGGCCATAATTTGTAGGAAAGAATACATCCCACCTGATACATCCTGCATAATTTCAACAGCACCAGCTTTTCTGCTGCACTATGTCAGCATTTCCATTGAAACCCTCACTTTAATGGGGATGCTGCTCATCTGCAAAAAGTGTGTTCTAAGCAGAAAACAGGAACATCCGGGATCAAACATGAGCACACCACCCCTTAAAGGAGTACTCGTAATTTTACAAAGAGTCACCTGCCTCTTTCTGAAAACACAGCCACCGAGAATTTAATTTTAATTTTTGAAGGTTTGTTAAATCTTGTCTGGAAATGCAAACAGTCCATAAGCCACTTTTTAGAGAAATATCTGCTACCAGGGAAAGGGGTGGGCTTGGGGAAAAGATCTATTAGACCCGTTCGATGTTGTTAACACAAATCAGGATATAGTGACAGAATGAAAATGCAGGATACCAGGGGGAAAAAAACCCAAACAAAACCAAACACGAAAAACAACCCAGCAAAAAGGATGAATGTAATTGGCTCTGATCCTAAGATGCCACTGGGAATTTCCAAATGGGCCCCAGGGGATGTATGAACACTGATCTTCAGAGGAAGTGCACGCAGGGCTGGTACTAATTACGTAGGGTCTGATAAGGCAAGTTTCATGGTCTGATAAGGCAATTATCTGGCAAAAGCACCATCCTTAAATCCGAAGCAATCCAGAAAGGCACTAGCAGGAGCATTTTGGCCCATCTCCACCTGCTCCTGAGCAGGATGGGAGGAGGACATGGGGCTTAGCTCGGGTTCTGGCACCCAGGACTGTCATAGCCATTACAGATTGATCCACCGTACTGTCACCTGGTGATTTTGCAGAGTGTGACTGCCCTAGAAAGCGTGCATATCTCAGTTGCACGTGATGGGCTTAGCTCTCCAGTTTCACATATTTGAATGCTGATGGCAGGGAAGGCCAGAGGAGCTCAAAGCTGAGGCAGCACCTTCCGCTGCCCCCTCGGTGTCCCTGGGCCCACGTGGTGCCGACCTGTGCGGGCTCCACCTCTGACCAGGCAGCCAAGAATCACCTCGAGCACAGAATGTCACCTCTCCCCACCCATCTCAGCTTGTTTCTCCATCCAAGCTTGCCCACACCTTAAGGACATGCCTCCAAAAATATTATTTTCCCCCCTGGCTGCAGCACGGCCACCCAAAGAACAAGGGCTGTGATTGCAGAGTGGAGGGGTTTCTTCAGCAGGAACTTTCCTCTGAGATGTACCCATTAAGCATCTTTGCTGTGATTTGTAGCAGCTGGTGTGTCTCCATGCCAACTGAGGGGGGGTGGAACGGGGAAGGGCACCTCAAAGTCAGCTCGGAGCTCTGCAATGTCTCGCGAAGAAAAGCTCGTGATGATAATGAGGAAAGTAATTCCTGGCCGTGAAAGCTGACGGAGAGCAAGCGCAGGGAAGTCAGGCTTGCAGCTAGAGAAAACCTGAGCAGGATTATCGCCGTGCACGAAATAGGTGGAATGGCTTTGGAGGTGAGACCTTCCCCCTGCCCCTGAAAGCAGCTCCTGGGAAGGGCTGAGAGTTGGTGTTGTGGGTGATCTTTGTGCCAGTGCTTGTGTGGGGATAAAAGACACAAGGATTTCGAGTGAATTTCCTTGCTTGATAAATCCAAACCTTTTACCTGAGGACAATGGCTAATTTTTGGCAGAGGTGTGTGTGTAGTTGCCTCACTGCTGATGGCAAGTGGGGACTGAGGAAGTAGCGCAGGAGCCCTAATGATGAGAGCAAGAAACTCTTCAGTGCCTCCACTAAGGCACAAGCATTTCAGAAATGCAATAATTAAAACAGAAGTTCCCTGCTAAACTAGAACTATGGTGACAAGACAGACAAAGAGAGCAAAACAAACCCGGGGAGGACGAGCTCACATTGAAGCAATGACACAGTTGCTGCATATGCAGCAATCTCAGCACATTCTCAGCTGTGTCGATGTTGTTATCCCAGACAATGCATTTAAGTATTTGCTGCAATGCTATTTAGCAGATGATAATGAAATAGCAGGAAAATATACATGAAAGAAGATGGAAATGTCTTGTGCTTCCTCACAGGGAAGCTATCAAGCACAGGAACAAGGGAATGACGAAGAGAGCACTTGCAAGAAGGCGATTGCTGTTCGCTGCTTCTCTGCTCTAAATTGGGCACTGGGGAAAAAAGACAGAAGTTCCACTGAAGTGTAACAGAGGGCAATGTTTGCCACCATGTGTCAGCGGTGCACTCAGGGAATGCAGAGGAATGAACTGCAAGAGGCACTAGTTTCAGAAAATCATCTGTAATTACTCTCTAATGCAGAGGAAAATAATAATGAATAGAAAATAATGATGAAGGTAAAGAATGATGCCCCTCTCCTTTCACCTCCAAACAACCCTAGTTCTGTGTATTCTGCATCCCTCTCTGTAGCCTCTGCTCTAGGTCTGGAATATTGAGTTAATTTAAAACGTTTTTGTGGACAAATCTACTGACGTAACACGTCTCATTTACAGTCGTGACTGACCTGAGCATTCCTCCAGCATCAGCATTTAGATTACACTGCCTAATGCTACCTGCAGTGTAGGGCTTGAATTTCTAACTTTAATAGCAGACAACAGTAGCTGGTCATATCAGATCATAAGACCTGCTGAAAGAATTGCCTTCACCAGTGGATTTCTGCTACATTAAGCTCATCTAGAATTTTGCGTTCACTCTCTGAGCTGAATTTGCAGAATAATAAAAAAGATGTGTGCACAGAAAATGCAGGTAGTATAATCGTGGTGTGAGGTGGACACAGCTGAGTGGACTTCACTGTGGCCTAGAAGCCCCCTCAGCCTTGCAGTTTGAGGGTTCTGTACAGCTCTGACTGCTGCATTTAGTCCCACTGTGCTTCCGATGCAAGGGCTTGCTCTTCCCCCCTTTTTAATGTCAAAATACACCTGGTGTCATTTCGTCCATTTACATCAGGTTTGATGTGCCTCTCCTTTACCCCCCTGAGGTCGTTGGACAACTTTAGCTCGGAAATTACAGATCAACCACTTTGTAAGTCCTTCACTGAAAACAGAACTGTTGTGAATGCTCCACGTTTATAAAACTTGATGTTCCATATGAAATGGAACCAGGCAACGACCACACAGCCTTCCTTTTCCTTCCCAATAGGTTTGCTCATTGTCAGAGGACATTCTGACCAAACTTTTCTCGCTTTTATCTGCTTCTAGTACTGCTCAAGAAGAGCTGTGAGTAGTGTTGGGAAATACTTCTAACAACCCACAGTTCAGACTCCAATGAAGAGACGTACAGATTAACTGGCAATGACCTTTCTGAGTCAACACTCCTGCACTTTGAAATTCGAGCATTTCTAGTCCTGCCTTTTTGCCTTTGATTCTGACCTGGTACAGCTGGAGCTAAATATAGATGTGTAAGGTAAAACCCCCGATCACTTCACTTCAAAAGTCTCTTTCAACTTCCTTGCTGGAAGCCTTAAAAGCTGTGTCATACACTGGTAATCAGTGGGCAATATTAATAGCCACATCTCCTCAGGATAACTTAGGATAAGGACACTTTGGCAATGTGTTTCATTTGACATCACCAACATCTTTTTGAGGAAACAGTGCCCTACCATTCACGTATGTTGTAGGTGGATGTTGTATCATCTTATTGACAGCGGCACAGTATTTGTAAAATAAGACAGCAAAATATTTTACGTTTGTTAATTAGTACTCATTTTACTTATTAATAGGAGACTGCATGAATTTCAGTTGCAACTCACTGTGGTGTGTTATTTATATAATAAACCTTGTTAATAACGTAGCTTAAGGTTCTGGGACACTGCTAAAATATAAATAACAAAGAAGAATGAATCATATCTGAAACCACCAAGGCTGATATATTCAGAAGGTAATAAAAAGTCATTAGTTATTCTATTGAAGTCATCCAAGGCTTTGGTTAATAAAGCAAAAATTTAACATTTGTATTCTGAAAATGGATTAACAAAGAGATACACAGTTTTTATCACAGAAAATCAAATTGTTGGTTAAAGTCAAATTTCTTATGTACTTCAGATAAGAAAGATCTATTACTGCACTGTCCTCTAACAGAAAAAACTGGAGTCACATCTGTAATGAATGGGGTTCAGCTTTGGCTGTCGTCCAGCTCTCCATAAATTCTCACAGATCAACAGGAATAGACAAGTGAGCCAAAACCAATGAAGCTAATTTTAGTTGGCTGAAAGCAGCACCATCTGGATTTCTGGCCTTGGTAATTTTCTATTGATCCAGTTCTTGCAGAACAATTTGATACCAAGTGTGTAAAGGTAGTTTTTCAGATTCAGAGTCTGCGGTGCTCGGACATCACCTCCTTTGGGGGTTTCAGGTGCTGTAACTTTCCTTTTTGTTGACTGAATAACCCTATTTTTGCATGGATAGCAGATAAAAATCAGTATCCATTTCTCTGCATGATTCTGGAGAAGAAATACATCAGCTGGAGTTGCTCTCCCTCCAGAGCCCCAGAACCAGTCGGAGACGGACAGATCGTGTTCCCCACGTGACTCAGCTCAGCTCTGCATCTGCTTCTTTCCCACCCACGTTAATCCACTGAAGGGAGGTTCCTGCAGTGCTCACAGCTCCCTGGCACTCTGGGTGTGGACTCAAGCACCTGCAGTGAATTATCCCAGCACAAAATACGAGAGAAATATTCTCACCACACTCAAATATTGAACAGGCGATGAAAAATAATCCACGACCGGACGTGCCGTGAACGAAAAGAATTCAAATTGATCAGACGTTGGTCGTGAATAATTTACTCAAACATAGCTTGAAATCAGTTTTAAGACCAGAAGGCTAGAAATACCAGTTAAAAGTTTTGTGGCTTGTGGATTCATTTTCTCTCTCTTCATTTGCTTTAGTGGGAGGTCTCCTTTGTGTGGAGCACTCATAGAGTAGATTTGGATATCATGAAATTTAGGGCTCATTTTGCCATTTTCAATAATTGTAATTATAATTTTAGGACTTCATATGAAAATTAATTTGCATCTGCTAACTTTTTCCTCTCTTATAAACTCTAAATATAGTAAATAAGATGCTCTAACCTCTGGGGACTGTCAGCTTTTCAGACAGATCTGGGTTTTAATTTACTTACAGAGCAGTAGGGTTATCAACAGAGCTCACTAATGAAATTATTTGTCCTTAATGAGGGTATTCCAGTGTATCATTAAACTAGATATCCTACACAAAAACTAAGTATACATATACACTTATTTATACCTATTACTAATTAATAAATAGGCACTTGTAGATTAACTTTTTTTTAGTGACTGATGTCCATTCAGGAAAAAAAAAAAAACATTTCAGCTTCTGGTATTTCACCAGTGTTGGATAACTTTGCTCTTGCACATCGTCTTTTAGGGTCACAACTCCCTGTTAACACTATCAGAGGGTCTTGGATCCTGAGGCTCCAAATAATCTCGCACAGCATCCGTGTCCTGAAGTTCATTACGTGTTTACTAGACTCTGCATCAGCCCAGAAAGTTGCCTTTCTTTGATGGTGGCACAAACAACCCACCTGTGCCTCGTTACTGAGGAACCTCCCGGGGCTCGGGCAGATTTGCATCCCAACAGCAGGTGCACAACCAGCCTTCTCCACCCCTCATTCCCCGGCCATTCCCAGCTGATCTTTGTTTGCTTCATTAGTCCTGCTTCCAGACTTGTATTTAGGAAAAAATACTGCTCTGTCTGAGCTGCTGAAAGGGTTTTGAAGGCTCGTCCTTGTAAAGATGCCTCTGGGAGAAGTCAGATATTCAAATGTCTAGGCGTAGATTAAAACAAAGGTGAGCATTTACAATTTTTTTATACCCATTTTTGATTGTCTTTAATCAATTAAGTCAAAAACCAGGTGGGAGATGGAAAAGAAAAAGAGAATTATAGACACTTAGCATATTTACTCCTTACTGAAGCAGATGCTGAATTTAGAAGACCAGATTCTACCTTAAATCACTCTATCTTTAATCATTCTTTTTTGGCACATTTTAAATGCTTAGGTTTTCCAGAGGGGTTAATTTCCATAGACTGTCTCTGTTCTTTGATTTACCTTGATTAAAATAAGATATGGGCAAACTAATCCCCCCCAGGTAACAACAGGTTTATTGTTCTCTGCTCTTCTGCCCAGTTCTGCAGTGTTTCTGGCTTTTACCATTCCTTCTGTTGGTATTTGTGATATATAGATAGAGAAATTAAAGTTATCACAGAAGCCCCTGTGAATGTTTCAAAACATTCAAAACAAGTTTGGCAACCCCAAGTTTGAACTTCAAGGTGGGATGTAGAATATTAGAGTCTTGAATTCCAGAGAACAAAGTGTGTGTGTGGGGAAAAGAATGGGTGAACGGGTTCCTCTCCAAATTTTCCTGGGTTCTGTCATTCCTGAGTTGCAGATTGTAAAATCCTGCTGCTCTTGTACTGAAGAAAGGCATTCATTAAATTCCCAGTGCAGACATTTCTGATCACAGAGTGTCACAGGATTGTAGTTTGAATAGTATTTTACAAACAGAGGTATTATGACTTCCCCAAATGTCTCAGTATCTATCATTTTCCAGATGGGAAAGGTGAGGCTGAAAGGGGGTTTTCTCTGTGTTTAAACAAGTGCAATTGGTGATGACCTTATGACAGTCTTAAAACCCATTCTGCTCTTAAAATCCCTGAAGGGACTCAGGTCAGGTATATACTGATTAGTCACATAGTTTGTATCCCCCAGTACTCCTAGAAAAATGAAAATGTTTTTTTTCTGCTCCAGTGTGAAGGTGTAAGGGCATAAAAAACCTACAGAGGGTTTGCTTAGTTCCTCATGAAAATGAGAGCAGAGCTCTTACAGGGATGCCAGGTCCAGTTTGTTACCTGAATAAATACAGTAGAAAAAAGAAAAAAAAAAAAAGCCTGAAGATTATTTTAAATAAAGAGAACCTTAAAATAGCATTTCAGTTATCCTATCCCTAGATATTATCGTGGAAGATCTAAGGCAGGGTGTTCCTGGGGACTCAGCACATCTACGATGCTTTCACATCTCATCTTCTCCAGCTGTCTTGTAAAGGGTTGTGAATGTTTAATGGAAGATCAATGCCCCCTGTTTTACCAGAAATAACCCTTTATAAGGATTAATCCTTAGCAGGGTTTATAATATGACTTTATTTTCATGACTGGTGTGATCCCTGCTCATTGTCAGTGACTGGTGTCCAGTCTGCAGCAGCGATGGCAACAAGATTAGCACTTTGCACGGTCATGCTTCAAGCAGTGGCTGAGCAGTGCATTAGAAGGATGCAACAACAACAAAACCCAAGCAAGGCCCGAAGGAGGAAAACACTTCGTGCAAATTTAAGTTTTGTGTTGTGAGGTTTCCCTCAAATCCCCCCAGGGATAATTGTTTGCTTTGCAAGGGCAAGGCCGTGTGGGAAGGGCAGGATGTGGCAGGAGCAGGACTAACCTGCTGCCCTTTCTGGGGCTTCAAACACAGAGTTCCACGGTTTCAGAGACAAGGGGCAATTTCTTTCTGAGTGCTGCGATTTGGATGAATATACTTAATTTGTCTCCCTCCCCTCCCTGGGTGTGAGATGAAACCATAAGTCAAGAATCTTAATAATAACCAAACTGATTCTAATAACCCCAGAAAATTAATAGTAATTAAAAAAATACATTTACATATATATATATGCTTTTTCTTATTTTTAATCCCATGAGGGTAAAAATTTACATTATGTTGCCTTTAATTGCACAACTTGTCTGTAATTAAATTGACATCTTATTGGTGTCTCTGAGCCAAAACACGTCAGGTTTAGAAAAATATTGGTCTCAAGAAAATGATAGTTGATTAAAAAATGATCTTGAAATATTCTTAATATCACTGAAACAAAACATTATATCTGAGTACACTAAATCTACCAAAATGCTGAAACAGGCATTTTTCTTCTTCATATTTGACATTTTCAGAGAAAATAACATTCTCAAATGCACAGCTCCAGATTCCAGTTCCACTCTGGCACTTTAGAACAATCCTTCCTTCGCACTGCACCACCCAGTACATGATTGATCCTTTTTGAAACGTAACAATGACAACTGGCACTTCAAAACTTCTTTTGTTCTGCGTTCTGCAACGACCTGTAGCGAAACTTGCCCTGCGTAAAATGTAACTAAACCCGGTTCTTTCGCCTCCAGCTGAGCCAGGGGAGGCTCAGGTTGGACATCAGGAGGATGAAGAGCGTATTGTTGCTGAAGAGCATGCTGCAAGGCTGCTGTCATGTCCCCCAGAAGCTCCTGTTCCCTTGGAAAAAACCTGTCCAACCTTTGCTAAATAACGATTTTCTTCCGCTGCCCATTGTTTTGAGAAGGATTTAAACAGGGTTTTTTTATTATTTTATTTTTATTTTATTTTATTTCCTTTTTAACTGATTTATCACTCTTTGGGGGCACCAGGATTGGGATCTCAGCAGAACCTCTGGAAAGCGACATTTTGTCACGGAAGCTTTTTCGTTGTTTTACATAAAACATTCTGGTTTCACATGAGAGTTTTTCAGGATTGCAGTGGAATTCCAAAAAGAATTAGTGGACCTTTTTGAAATGTGCTCTATTTTACCGTATTTCCACTCGTTTAATTGTTTATTTTCATAAAATCATAGAGCCATTAAGGTTGGAAAAAGCTTTTATGGTCGTCTAGTGCAACCTTTGCCTGAATCCCACCACGGCCACTCAACCATATCCCTTAGCACCACGTCCAGTCCTTTTTTGGCCTCTTCCAGGGATTGTGACTCCACCACTGCCCTCTCCAGCCTGTTCCAGTGATCAGCTTCTTTCTTTGAAAACATTTTTCCTCGTAACCTGGACCTCCCCTGCCACAACCTGAGGCTGTTTCCCCCTGTCCTATCACTCACTGCCCTGGAAAAAAAAGGCTGGCCCCACATTTTTGTGTGTATTCAGGTGTATTTTTCACCACAGTACCTTGCTTTTTATCCCATGCCATATTTTCAATTTTCAGCCACTTCTCTGGTTTCTGTAAGTCTTCCAGAGTACTTGCCAGAGCCCTCAGCTTGGTGTATTTTATGGATATATTTCCTTTCATTCTACTGGATAATAAGAATTTTAAGAAAGACCAGGTTCAGGATAATTTCTGCAGGATCCCCTGTGATGTGATAATGTGCCTCTACCAACAAACCCTTTGCAAGGGATCTCTGGGTCCTGCTCCTGCCTTCAGACAAATGACTGTAATCACTCCTTCAGTGCCCGGATACACAAACCCTCATCCTTTACTGGGGCAGTAGATGGGCAGTAATAGATCAAACTGCAGCATGAGAGACTCCAAAGCACACAGGTTTTTCCACTTCAGGATGATTACTGGGGCTGCAGAGTTTCTGTGGTGAAGGACAAGATCGTGAAACCTGCAGTGAGGGTTTAAACTATTCCATGCAACAATCTTTTCTCTTTTTGTACGTTGTCAAAGTGCAGTTTGTGCATAAAGAAACCGAAAATTTATACCTTAATCTTTTATATTTTTTAATGTTTTTTCACATAGTCCAAAACCTACTAAACTGTTAACAGATAATAAATTAAAAATTACAATACAATTGAAAAGTATTCGATTTATAAGCACTTTAATTTTTTTTTGCCTTTTATACTTTTAACTTTTTGTTGGTTCAGTGTGGCATGGAGGCAAAGATGTGGAGGATATTTTTTCCTGCAACTTTCTTCAGTTTCAGAAATTTCGTTATTTATCACACGACACAGCGCTGACACACAGGAACAACACAACAAAATCAAGCCTTTTAATAACGAAAAAAGGCTTGGATTGCTGCAACTCTTTTTATTTCTGTTTCAAGGGAAAATCAGAGAGGAAATTAAATCACCTGCTGTCCCAATTAGCATTTAAATAGTCTCTATTTGGCAGTGAATTTCATGCTCTTATTCAGGTTAAAGAGTGAAGAAAGAGTTTGTGCCTGTCTGTGCAGCTGCTGCTGGGGGAGGTTTCTCCTGAAAGGGTGCAGGGATTCATGACTGTGCTCAGAGTCCTTGGATCTAAGACTGCTCTAAATTCTTCATATCAAGGGCATCTTTGATATCAGACATCCAGTTTCAGACCAGGAAAATTTATGGGAGATTTATGGAAGGAATTCCTGGCTGGGAGGGTGGGATGCCCTGGCACAGGGTGCCCAGAGAAGCTGTGGCTGCCCCTGGATCCCTGGGATCCAGGCCAGGCTGGACGGGGCTTGGAGCACCCTGGGCTGGTGGAAGGTGTCCCTGCCCATGGCACTGGATGATCTTTAAGTTCCCTTCCAACCCAAACCATTCCATGATTCTATAAAGTAAGATAAATATAGGACTTACTTTTTCAGACAACACACTTAGCTCTTGACTGTTGCTCTTGCAGAAATTAGTAACTCATCTCCCATCCAGTGCTTTTATTTAGTTAAGAGCATTAGAAAGTTCTGTGCTTGTAATCTGGAACTGTATTGACAAATTTATTGTCCTGATTCTCCGTTCAGCTCACTGGTGTAATTCCAGTGTTTCTTTGAGATATTTGCAATTTATTCCACTGGAAAAAAAAGAAGAATGCCAGGACTATTTTTAATAAACCAGAACTCCAGATTTATTTTGGAATTATTAAAAGCAGTTGTGCTGAAGCAGAAGCATCCTTTGTTGTGATAGAAAAAAAAAAAACAGAAACATTTTTATGTGCTGAATAAAAATTCCTGGCTTTATTTTTTTTGTGTGCAAGGAGAGAACAGAGAATTTCCTTATACCATTGAAACAACACTTAGACAGGAGGATAATATTTAGATACAAAGAAGATCAGCTGCATATTCCCTTAAGAGCCAAGCCCCAAACAAACAAATAACACACAAAGTACTTTCAGAAAATATTTTGTTTTACATTCTAGTGCTTTCAACAACTTGAATTGCTACAGACAACAACAGTGCAGTTGTTATATTTCACAATATCAAGACAGCATTTATGCATATGAGTGTGAGATTTACACTTGTGTGAAGCCAAACTCATCCCAGGGTGTTGGGAGAAACAAGTGCCTGTATAAATTCAAGTGCAGGTTGAGTAACTGCCATCCCTCAGAGCTGTAAATAGCACTGCTGGCATGTGCTCTGCAGGAATGGGGTGGGGAGAAGGGGGAGGACAAAAACCCTCTTCTTTGGAAGGATAAACTTGTAAATTTTTCAGGAAATGAGCCAGTTAACCTCCACTGTAGAAGATGAGGTGTTCCTTTCTGGAGAAGGAACAATTCTAGAGATCATGTCCAGATTCACAGATAAGGCTTTGGATCAGTATTTCTTTGAGAATGTGTTTGAGAATATGTGGAGAATATATATTTTTGTCTGAACCATTTTTAGGAGATTCAGACAGTCAGGAGGAACATCAGCTTTTCTGTTGAATAGCTGGGAATTTGGTGTCTCTGTGGCATCAGTAACATCCCAGCAACAAGCAAACCCTTTCCAAGGAGAGAGCTCACGTTCTCTGCCACACTGTGCGGGTCAGAAAGTGTTTTGGTTGGCTCCAGGTAACTTGAAATTGCTTCTCACAGCGTGGCTTTGTGTTCCTCTCTGTTGCCCAGCACTACAGAGCAATCTGTAGTTCTGAAACAGCAATTATAAAAACAGTAATAAAAGGCATTTCGAAGACTTTGAGACCATGAGCTGTGGCACACCCAGAAGATGGAGAATTTTAGCAGTTCGTGTTTCCACTGGGAAGTATCCATCAACATTGAATCTCTGAATCCTCTATTACGTTTTATTTTCTCCAGCAGATCTTTATGCTTATTCATTCTTCATAAACTGTCTTTTCATGTGTTGATTTATGCACTTAAACACTCCACAGATTCAGCTTTCTTCCTTATCTCTGCAAGAAACCTGGTCCATTCTTTTTATTTTTAATCAGGACAAGAAGAGAAGGAAGAAGAACATGATTTTCATGTTGGTTTTGAAGCAGTAACAGGTATAGTCAAATCTCTAAAGCCCATCCTCAGAGAGAGCACCAGAGATTATGAGTCTCATTTTCTCAGAAATTTCCAGAACCTTTAGGTTTTGTTCAGGTCCAATTAACTACAGGGGCAGGACTATGATATCTATTGGCTCTGAAGGTCAGGCAAAAACATTGTAAATAGACCTTTCTGCTTCTCTTTGCCATAACTCTTGTTACTGTGTCGAAAAACTCTTTTCCAGGGCAGTCTTCTCCATTTTAAAGGTTAAATGCTGTTTTAGCTCTAGGTAGGATACCTGCTCCTCTGAAAGTGTTCTGAGAAACAGGGTGAAGGTATTTAGTGGATTGTGGAAAAAATGGGAAGCAGGTTTTTACCTCGTTTACAAAGCTGAAATCCATACCTTTTCCTCCCGTTGAATGTCAGACAACATTGCTTTTTAAAAGAAACACGAGAATCTTCCAGGCAAAGGAATTTTTTTGGATTTCATTTGTCTTCTGCCAGTCTGAACAAATGCACCACTTTATCAATCACGTTGCCTAGATAATAAATGATTCCTATGAGCAGGTGTGAACTGAGAGAAAAGGATGTTTGGAGCTTGCCAAGCTCTCCACCAGACTGTAGAAGGATTAGATTAGTCTGAGCAATGCACACACAAGGTCCCTTGATACTGTCAAGGGGAGAATGAAAAGTTTTCCTGTCCTTCTAGAACCTCTGGCAAACCAGGAAATCAATACTTCTCACAGGGAAGAATAAATATATCAGCCAGTGACAACAGATGTCTTGGTGGAATTTGGTTTCCTTACATTGGCAGTATTATATTGGCAAGGATCTGACCCACTAGGAGGTATTCACAGGGAAAAAAGCTGTGATTGCCATAACCAAGACACATTTGGTTAAATGTAAACCAGTTTGAATTGCATTTGGTAGAATGTGACATGTAACCTGGACTGTTTGCCATTATTTGGATGGACAGCTACGTGTGTCTCCAGAAACGCCCCCATCTTCCCCAGCAGGCTGTAAAAACAGATTGGAATTGTCATCAGCACAGAATCCCATCATGGCTGGGGGTGACCTCTGGAGAACATCCAAACAGTCCAACCTCCTGCTAAAGCAGGGTCACCCAGAGCAGGTGGCACAGGGTCACCCCCAGGTGGGTCTTGAATGTCTCCAGAGAAAGAGGAATTCACAACCCTTGTGGGCAGCCTGTTCCAGTGCTCTGCCACCCTCAAAGAGAAGAAGTTTTCCCTCATGTTCAGATGGAACTTCCAGTGTTTCAGTTTGTGCCTGTTGCCCCTTGTCCTGTCGCTGGGCACCACTGGTTCCATCCCCTCGACAAGTTTCCCCCCAGAGATTTGCCTGCACACAAAAACACCTTCAGGCCAGGCCCCATCTCAGTGATCAAACTCCAGAAATGTGAAAAAAGCTGCAAAATCCATGCCCTGCTTACTCAGCCCATGAGAAACACCTCCCAGGCATGCCAGTCATTTTCCATTTCAGATGCAGGCAAGGGTAGGATTTACTGGGAATTCTCCCTTTCCTCTCTGCTCCCTGACACTATTAACATGTGCAGAGCTAATGAATCATTTCCTTGGAATTTAATCCTTGTCTTAAAAGCCTGTGCAAACCAGTGAGATTTTTTACAAGCTCCTTCACCAGTTCCTCACCACTGGATGGTTCAGACAAACATCTTTCAGCTCTGAAGTGTTTGTACTCCACCTGTGCTGGCTGTTCAACCCCTGTGCGATCACCACACGCTCCTGTGAGTGCATTTCTCCAGGCTAGTCATTCCCCCTGCACTGCTGGAGTGATCGAGCTGCTTCCCAGGCAGGAGGTAAATAAGATTAAGAGCTGACAGGTTTGTGCAAACACCTTTGCATGCACAGAAGGGCCAGCTAAGTGTGGGGATGAAGGAGTGCTCACAGAGGGGTTTGAAGGGTATCACAAACTAATAGTAAAAGGCAAACACAACACCACAGGGCAAGACACAGAAATAATTCCCTCTCGGATTTCATCAGAGGAGGGATTTTTGGGTACATGTGTTACGGAGACACGGACAAAAGGAAAGCCACCTTCCTTTCTCTTGTGTCCCTTTGATGTTCGTGGCAGAGGAGAAGTTTCAAATCACTGATGTCACAGTGGTTGACACAGTAATCTGACTATGAGTAGTCATAAAAAAGAAATACATCTGAGCACATTCTAGGTGTATAATATATACCTTTTATTGAAATTCATACATTTATACGTATTTCCTATGCATAATGCAGGAAGATAGTGAAGCTGATACTGATGAATGGTAGTTCTGGAAGTAGAATTTCAAGTGCCAGGAAGCTGATAAGGTGAAAAAGGCATAGAAAGGCAGAAAAGTGACTAGGATGTTTGAAAGGAATAGTGTATTAAGATAAAAAGAAATCCTAATGATAGTGTTTCTTCATTGTAAGGTAAAACAACTGACCCATCAGTCAGACAGCTGAGCTGTCCCTGGCTGTGTCTGTGACTGTTGTAGTTAAAAAGAATCCATCAGACTCACAGTAAACCTCTTTGTAGGCTGATTCAGTCATCTGCAACAGCAGAGATTATACTCCCATTTCAAATCTCCTACACACGGCAATTCTAGAGTACAATGGCATTTTTAAAAATTTCTTTCATCTAGATGTTTTATACAAAGCTTTCCCTATATCTCCCTGTACCATATGATTTAAATGAATGCAGTGGTAGAAGAAAATGTGTAATTTATGTAAACATTTAGAAAAAATGTTATTGGTTGAAACTCAAAGGACACACTGACAGCCCTCGTTGGCCTGCTGCCCTAGGAGTCTTTTCAGACCCACTTGCAACTTAAGCTTCTTTCAAGATAAAAATCTTGTCCACAACTTGTATGGAACTTTACTAGGGAGTGTTTCATGTCAGAGTGTTGATTGTTTACTGAGATTAAACATCACTTGCAATGTCTTAGAATAACAACATAAATCAAAAATGTTAGGAAGTAATTAAAAAATAGTGTTGAAATGATGACTGTGTTTTCAGCTGTGCTTGTTTTCACCCCACACTGACTCCCTGACTGGTCATTCTTCAACCCAGTGCTCTCTGAGCAGAACTGATGGCAGGAGAGCCCCTCCAGCAGCCAGAGGCTGTGCCATCCTGCAGTCCAGCTGGCACTGCTGTGCTCCAGGGCTCCTGTGTGTGCGCTACCCAACAGCCAGGAGACAGATTTTGGGTGGGACAATCCCTGGCTCTGCTGTGCAGGAAGATGGAGAGAATGCTGCCCATGGCCTCTGGCATTACCTGTGACAATGATGTGATTCCATTACGGGCTTCACCCTGGCAGCCAGACTGACTGATTTCCTCTGTCCTGGACCAGCCCAGGAACTCTGAGCCATCATCTCTCCCTGCACCAGGCTTTGCCTTGAGCATCAAGAACTCCATCCAATGGGCAACATATTGTTGGGGCTGCAAATATCTGGGCAGCACAGGGGTACCACCTGCCAGCTACTTCTTGAGCAGCTGCTGCTCTTGGCTCTTCCACAGCAGAGGAAGAGGAGGAGTGGGAAAGAACGAGCTTCTCGTACCTGTGGTGTTTGTTCTCAGTGGATAACTGGTTTTCTTGTCCAGCAGCCAAGCACTGATGCCCTGCTGTGCTGTGGGAGGTGTTCTCCTGATGAATGGCACTCCAGCGACTTTGGAAGGCAGGATTTTCTCTGGATTTTCTCTGCTCAGAAGTTTGTTAACTCCATCAGGCCTGCTAGTCTGCCTCTGGCAGTGGGCAGGAGCATGATTTCCAAAGGGGAATAATGCACATTTGGTACCAAAAACTGTTTGGGGCTGGAGAGTTTGTGCTAGAGAGACTAGAAGGGGTGACAGGAGAGGGGGAAAAGGAAATAGGAGAGAATATTCCACTGCCTGCAATGTGAAATGAAAATAAAAAAGGGAAATTATGTGGATAGCTATATAAATAGGCATATTTCTGTAAACCATATAAAAGAAAGATAAGGATATGATTTTACTTACAGTGACATTGCTAAAAAGAGAACATAGCTCTAATTTTGATGTAGTGGTTACTAATGACTCTCACATACCCAGGAAGCATTTGTGAAAACCTCCCTCAGCATTCTAGAAATGATGCAGCACAACCCCTCACCCCAACCCAGCTTTCCCTGCTCCTGCACTTCACTCTCATGAACCCAGTTCCTTCTAAAATCCGAAATGTTTCCTCAGGTTTCCTGTTCCTCATCCCTTCTGGCTTTTCCATGCCCAGTATCCCTGCTCCTGCAGATGGGCAGCTCGCTCCTGGTGTCCTGTGTCCCTCTTTTACCTTCAGAGATGAAGCTTCTTCTTGTCTCTCCCGCAGGATTTAGGGCTTCATCTTTCCCCTATTCCGAAATATTTCATTTAGGAAAGACTTCAGCAGAATAGAGAAGCTGGTTTTTTAAAATCTCTAAAAGCTTCAGCCGAGTCTGTGGCAGAAATACAAAGCTGTCACAGCTGCCATCTTTTGAAAAAGTTCCATCTCCCATATTCTACTCCCCCAGATTCCTTGGCAGTGAATTTCCAAGGATGATTACTTGCTGCACTAATAATTGTTTCCACTGATATTTTCTGAGCCAAAAAATAACGACAAAACTTATATAAAACCGTTAGCCTACTTCCTCTCTTTGATATGACATAAAATACAGGGAAAAAAAAAACCCAAACTGTGGAAAGAACTCAAATTTGCTTCAGCCAAACAAATTGCTATTAGTGCTGCAATAACCCAGTCCCTGGATTAGGTCAGGGGAACCCAGACTTGGAAATTCTTCTGGATTTGTTACGGATCAGGCCATTGTTTCCAGTTTAACTCTTTCAAGAAATGGTTTGCTGCTTCTGGAGAAGGGCTGCAAGACATGTCCAAGCCCACAAGGACACACAAAGGAAGGCAGTGAGCTCAGCCCAAGGTTCAGAGGGGATTTCAGGCCAGAGCTGGAATTAGTTACTCAGATATTTTGTAGCTAATATTTAGACCACTTTTCAATTGCCCAGCGTGCATTAAGAACTCCCCAAAAAAAGCTCCAAAACTGAAACTGGCACCGTTCAAGCTGAAAATCAGATGCACTCTGTGTGGTTAAATACCACCCCAGGCTGGTGAGGGATCCCGAGGAATCCTCAGCATCTGAGACAGGATGAGCTGTTTTTCTGGGAGACGGTTTCTTCTTGAGTCCCAAACGTGTGACATGGGCAGCAGGAGGTGTTTTGGTGAGATTTCTCCTAACTGCACTGAAAAGGGGGCAGGTGAGGGGAGGAGGGTGGTCTTCTCTGTCCTTACATGCTCTAAGAGAAAATCAAATTAAGGGTGGCAGCAAACCAGCTTTTATAAGAATTGCATCTTTTCTGTTAATCTCGTGCTGGAACCTCAGCCCAGTGAGCAAGTTTAGAAGAAAAGGTTTCATCAGGGTATAAAATGAGTATTTTGCATCACAAAGCTTGCCTTATTTTCTCGGTGTCAAATCAATTCTATCTTGATGGTCTGTTCAGGAACTTCAATTAACCTGTATTTTCTGTCCTGTTCAAATGAACCATGGGACTAGAAAGCTCAGAATTTAAACAAAAAAGTGTGATTTTCTTTTATTTGTTTGTTTATTTTTCACATGAAAACTGCATTTACAGTGCAGGGTAATTCACTGTTTTCAGTGTCTGCATTAATGTGCTCAATATGCCCAATAGAGTATTTTTTAATTTTGCAGGCAAAAAAAATGTTTGTGTGTAATTTTTCTCGTTTCTTTCTACTCATAAGCAGCAGTTTCATAAAAGATTAAAAAAGAGATTATTGGCTCTATAGCTTCCTAAAGGGAAAGTTGTGAGAGAAAACTTTGAAACCTGACAATTGAGCTGAAGAATCCCCAAACGTTATTTGCTTGCTGCATCTCTGATTTCTTTGCTTGTGTGAATTTTGGATGTGAATGTTGCTCTGTATTTAGCTGGGACCTCGGTAAGACCTTTTAGGCTCTCTAATCTCTTTGCTTTTCTACAACTTACCTAAGAGGACTTTTAATTGACGTGACTGGAGGAGCGACTCAACAAGTGGGAGCTCAAGCAGGGTCCTCGGTTTGCTTGGACTTAATTCTCAGAGTCTGCAGCCAAAACAGCTATTGCTGTACCTTGGAAAAGCAGATCTACTGCCAGGGCTGTGTATCTTGTCTAGATTTTGAGGACAGGGAGTCCTTCTCACTAATAACTCGATCTGGTCTCTTAATTGGTGAGTAAATGAATAAAAGATGTGTTTATTGCCGTGCAATGAGCTTGTTTGTTTTCCCCGCTATCATTGATTTATTTTGGAGAGGGGAAGGGGACAAGACTTTGAATTCATTTGTATCCCTCCTCCATTTGAAAAGTTTTTAGGAATCAGTCTTGCTGTCTGTGTATTTCCTCAAAATGGAGGCCAGAAGTGCGGAAAACCGGAATTGTCATAGTAAGGTCAAGTGTGGTGTGACAGAGTTTCTCTAGATTATGCAAATTATCCAGCTGTGTACCTGAGTGACTTATCATCAAAAGCAAAGAACACAGACTGTTTCTCGTTATGATTTCAAAATGTGCCTCGTGCTAATAAAAGCGCTTCGTGCATTTGGTCCAAATCCGGGGTTGATGACTGCTTTAGTTTCTATTCATAGCAAATCCGGTGGTTTTTAGGGCTGCATTCACACCAGAGACCGCAAAACCCCAGCAAGGAACAGCAGCAACCTAAAGTGGCTCAGTTTTTATTCGTTTCCTTCCGAGTAGTTCTTTGATTCTGGAGTAGCGTCCCCACTTGGAGCGAGTGGCTCTTTGTAACACGCAGCCATCGCCCCCAGCTACTCGGCAGAGCAGGGGAGCTTGCAGATGAGGAACATCTGCCTGAAGGACGTATTTCTGAGCGGGACCTGCTTTCTTTTCCGCAGGGAGTTTGGCCGCTGGAAAGTGAACAACCTCGCTGTGGAGAGAAGGAATTTCCTCGGCTCCCCGCTGCCGCTCGCCCCCGAGTTCTTCCGCAACATCCGCCTGCTGGGGCGGCGCCCGACCCTCCAGCAGATCACAGAGAACCTGATCAAGAAATATGGGACGCACTTCCTGCTGTCAGCCACCCTGGGAGGTAGGGATCACGCTCGGGAATCCCGCCAGGAGTTCGCTGGGACTGGACTGGTGGGTCAGGGATGGTTTGTGTGGGGGCTGGTGGCTCCTCAGCGGGGCCGGCATCAGCAGCTCTCCGTGGAGCAGGTTGTGTTTACGAGCCCAGTGGCTCCTTCTGCTGATGTTCAACTTTGGCTTTTGATGCTACATAAACAATTTCACGCAGGAAAAGGAAGGAAATCCGGTTGCTAAGGGTGAAGAGCTTCGCCCGAGTTCCTGGTGTGCCCTGGTGTGGCTTTTGGGGATGTTTCTCTGCTCTGAGGTGGTTTTTGGGGATGTTTCTCTGCTCTGAGGTGGCTTTTGGGGATGTTTCTCTGCTCTGAGGTGGCTTTTGGGGATGTTTCTCTGCTCTGAGGTGGCTTTTGGGGATGTTTC
>JAYRBT010000005.1:25540742-25606201 GCA_036023395.1 Myiotriccus ornatus | reverse complement strand
TTTTGGGGATGTTTCTCTGCTCTGAGGTGGCTTTTGGGGATGTTTCTCTGCTCTGAGGTGGTTGAGGGGAGGGACTTTTTTTTTTTTCCTGTAAGAGGCCCCTTGTAACAACGTACTCAACAACAGATTACAGAAGTATCTGGGTCCTTTACAGTCCTGCTGAAATGGAGCCGGAAAACCAGTATCAGCTATTTCCATCGAATCTTTTAATCTGTGAGACTTTCAAACCACTTTGCTGGGAAATCCCTATTTGTCACTCTGCCCTTTTTAGAACTAGTCTCCACTTAACCAGTGGCACTGAATTTTCAAAATGGGCTGATGAGGCTTTGCCATGTGATTCCCATTACCTTAATGGAATATCAGGCCCCACAGACTAATTTGGAAAGGGTGGCCTGATGGATAATTGGGATCCAGTCACCGAACGGATTGAAGAAATCCAGTGAAGAGGCCTAATGTTCAAGGGAGAGCATAAATTGTTCCAAATGAGAGATAATTAGTGCCTGTGATTACCCATCCAGGCATCACAGAACGAACTGACATTTCAGAAATGCAGCTTCGTCCCACAGTGGGTGATTATATTAAAGATAATGCTGGTGATTGAGTGTCCTTCCAGCAGGACAGGCTTGTTGAAATCCCTTTATTCACCTGAGGAATGGTTTTCTTTAATACATTTCGTGACTGAATCAAAACCATTTGTGAGGGAAATGACAGCCCTCGTGGTCTGGCTGATAGCTGAGACCTGTAATGACCAAAATGGCTCACAGAGGCCCCTTTTGGATGTGACCATCCCAGAAACAAGGGGAATTTCTGTCTTGCTGTAGTTATTTAAAAAAAAAAAAAAAAACAAAACCAAAGAGCTAAGTCCTGTCATTATTTTGGGAACTGGTACCTCTACAACAAATACATTCCCATTAGAATTTTAAGAACAAACTACATCCGTTGACCAGCAGTTTGTAGTAAAAATCCTCGAATTTCTTTTAATTACTTTGAATGGTTTTGCATGTAAATATACCTCCTGTGTGTTCTCTTGAATATATGACACATTTGCATAGAAAAACTACCTGCTGAAGAGAAAGGAAATGTTTCTTAAAATACAATAATTGAAGCTTTGGCTGCAGCGTGTATCCTACTGCAAGAATTAGGCAGTGGTAAAAGTTCTTTTTCAGTATTACTGGCTATCTGCTAATTATTAACTCGTGTGACTAGCAGTACCTCAGCCATACAGTGAAATTAATTTTCAAGGTGAAATTGGATCTAGCAACTCTAGCAAAACAGTCTAACATGAGAATAGCTGGTCTTAAAAATCAAAGCACCAGTATCACACCTATCACAAAAGAGCTACAGAGTTGACACCTTTTAGGAGGTCTGGACCTAAGTGAAAACTAAAACCACAAGGGTATTTCTTTGAAGACATTTGAAAATTGGAGCTTAGACATCCAATATTCTCCCCAGAGCCTTAGGATCTGCTGCAGGGAGGCTGAGGGACCCTTTTCTCACCCTGCTTCAGACCACCTCTCTGTGGCTCTACAACGAGTAGCTGCCACGGGCTTGCCCAAATTCTCCCTCATGGGCAGACAGAGTTGACTGCTGGGCTCTGTCCACCCCGATGGAGGGGAAGGGAGTTTTTCTGTAAACTTGGATGGGCTTTGATGTAGGTCCCCAGCCTCAAATTTCAGACACGGTTTGAGGCACACCTGCTGCCTTCCATTATGGTTGGGTGGGTGCTGAGTACTTCAAAAAATTGGTTCAATTGCAATAATTACAGGGAATTAGTAATTTCTAAGAAAGCTTTCATGAGGTGGCTAATAAACCCACACTTTCCTGTATGTGTTAGTTCTCATTTTTTGGCTAGATTGAATGGGGATTCCCACAGATGCTTGTCCACACTTTATTAACATGTAATTAGATTTTTTTTTCCCCTTTCAGTAATGTATTAGTACTTTCCCTTTAATTACAAGTTGTTTCATTGTGAAAGCTTTGTCACTTATGCAGCTTGTTAAAAGCAGAAGACCAAACTGACTGTGCACAGTACTTTTAGTTAATGAATCCCCAATCATCTGTATTCATGGACAGAAAGGAAAACTTGGCGAAGGAATGAGGATGTGGTAAGATTTGTGTGCCTCTGTGGCCATTTGGCTTTCATGAAGATCCCTTTTTGAGCATAAAGGGAACTCTTGGACGTGGTTGGTTGTGATCCCAAGCCTTTACTCCCAAACACAGAAATACGTTCCTCGAGGGCATTTGGAAATGAGAACTTGGGGAAAAAGGTTTTATATATATATATATATATGTTTTTACTGGCACAAAATAACCTGGAAAGCGACACTTCTCAGTGCTTTTATTTCTTATGAAAATTTTCTCTTGTGACATAGGCCCACTGTCCATCATGGGCAGCTCCAGGCTGGCTGAAGGTCCCTGCGTGGGCAGTGAGTTCAGGGTGGGCTCATTTACCTCCTGCTGCCCCTGCACTGGCTTGCTTTGGGCAGGGACTTGGACTGGATGGCTGCCAGAATTCCATTCCAGCCTAAATTATTTTCTGACTGTATGAAAGTGCGTTTCTAAATTCTTCATCAGCTTTCAGCCAGAAGTTTCCAAAAAAACAAAGGCTGTGCTTTGAATGAGAGACAGCACACAGTCTTGCTTTTCCTCCTTTCGTTTTGTATTAATACTTCGTTGCCTGCATGGAACACTGATGGTCCAGTTGGCTGGAACTACACTTTAAGTTAAGTCGTGTGCAGCAGTGAGTTCAGAGCTGGAGGGTGCTGGAAAGCCTGGGAGAAGTGTGAGAGGACAAAACCAGCAGTGAATCCCACCTTAAAGTGGATTAGCTTAAATGATGACTCAATGAACCTAAACGATTCACTTTAATGTTGTCCCCGCACATAAAGGCTATTTAGCAAACCTACAGAGTTGGTGATGAGATAATTAACAGATAATTAACATACTACAGTGAGATGACAGGCCCTTGTTCCAGGCATTTGGGTGAAGTGAGGCTGGTTTGGGTGCTTTGCAAGACTCAGGCAGTGGACTTGATGATCTCGGAGGTCTTTTCCAACCTGGCTGATTCTATGACTTTGCAACGAGTCCTCCTTGCATCTGGAAACAGGGGGACTGATCCTATGACCTGTGCTTTCTATAATGCTTCTTTCAAGGTCAGATACAAGCTGTTGGCAAATATGGGAGGGAGAGGACAAGCCTCAAATGACTGATGTGAGAAAGAAACTTGAAAATTTTGCATCAGACTTGAAAACGTGTCCTCCCCCCAGCATTTAAGGTTATGGAAGCCAAGGGAAAGAAAAAAAAGCAAAAAATATATTAACTTTCTTCTCCTGCCTCTTCACTGAAGAAAACAATGAAATCCTCAAGCAGGTGGTTTGTATGGAATTAATGTTCCCTGTTATTCACCTGAACCATGGCAATGACACCACATCTGGCCTGGCATGAATTTATATCAGTTTGGAACCGGTGTGTCTCCATCAGCATCTGCTGAAGTTTGGGAAAATGACCTGATAAAACCCTCACGGTCCATTTGGTGATCCAGGCAGGGAGAGATTTTTCCATGAGCACTAAAGCAGTAGCTGAGGTATTTTATTTAATCAGAAACTTTATTTCTGGAGGAGTTCACAGGCCAAACCCCCTTAGGCCTTTGTAAGATACACACGAGTGTGCAGACAGAGCTCTTGGGATGGTGCTCAGCTATATCTGCCTTTGAGTGTCATCCTTTTCTTCCTGTTTCCTCTCTTTCTGACTGAAGGGGTGAGAGAACTCTTGGATCCCTGCCTTTTCCTACCACTCCCCAGTCTACAGATGAAATTATGAAACATCAAGGCCTATCATCCCTTCATCATTACAAAGATGTGGGTACGGGCAAACAAACTCTCAATAATTGAGGCAGAAAATAGCACTAAGTATTTAAGTCATATGAATATGTATTATTGTGTATAACAAAGTATATTTACTCTTTCAATAGATGGCTATATTTAGTTACAGTTGTTACAGAATTATTCTAATTCTACCATGTTGATGGTGATTTGCATTTTTAATTTAAATAATTCCTGAATACGTTCTTAAGTTGCACACAAAATTAATTTCTAATTTACAAATCCCATTTATAAGCTGTTCTTTAGGAGTCTAACATTTAAATGGCCAGAGATATATCAGAGTAAATTTATCTATATCTGTTTTATTTTATATTTTTTTAAAAAAAACAGCATATGGAATAACTTTCTCGACTCAGGAGTTAGTTTGACTTGTAAACATAAATCATGAAAAACACGTTCCTATAAATCTAGGAAGGATTAAATAAATGGGTTAAGTTACAAGGTTGCAACCTCCAGAGCTGGTGAGGACATCAGCACATATTGTGCCAAGGTCAGTCCCTAGTGGGGTGTTGGTCCCCTGCCCTCCACGAGTGGCTGTCAGTGGGAGCCTCTCCGTGGCCACAAACCATCCCTGCAGTGACTCTGACAGTTCCTGCAGCCAGTCAGTCCTTGGATTACGTGGCATCATTTTGTGAGCATAACTGAGTGTTCTCATGCTGTTTCCTTTAAACCTGAGAAAGTGAAGTTAACGTGAATTTTATGCTGGAGAGTAAATTCTGCTCGAAGAGCTGGTGAAAAGCCCAGCTGGGAGGATTTGATGCTGAGTAATCATGTTTTCTCAGTATTCACTGTCATTACTCCTTTTCAGTTCTTAAAACTCATACTTTTGAATAGTTTTCCAAATCACACTTGGTTTTTTAGCTGGTACTTGGATGTCTCCTTAGCCTGTTTCGTGGTGGCAGACTGCAACCAGTGGAAAACAAGATTCAACCCTGTTTTCAACGTGACAAAAGAGCCTCTTCTGGCATTGTTTTCATTTTCTAGACATTAACTTCAAACTCAAATTGTCTTCCCCAAATTCAAATCTGAGTCAGTGGTGTTAATTGCCAAACCCAGGAGTTCTGCAGGGATGTGGGTGTCTGAGCATCAGTGTGTAGGGCAGTTCTTGGGTTTTTAATCCACTCTTTCTAACAAGAGCTAAATTGGCTCTGACAGACGAAAAACTCTGTCAAAAGTCTTTGGAACAGCCAATATTTCTGAAACCCACCTGACAGCACAGCTACAAGTGCCTGGCAATGACAGTGCTGAGCCAGGACGTGCTTGTGTGAGATTCCACATAAATGCCACGCAGGGATTTTTGAGGAGGAAGAGCTTCCTCCACGCTGAAGGTCCTTCACTGCAGCTGCCTTCGCTCAGCCTTGGGAGATGTGAGTCAAAGGAAACATTCAAACCCATTCCAACCTGGTCACAGAGGATGAAAAACAAAACATCTCTGTCAGGGAGTGGGCTGGGGATGCCAAGGGAACCCTGCCTGCCAGAACACACCCACCACCAACTGCCGTGGAAAGCATAGGATCATCAGGACTGGGTTGGTCGGATGATGTGACAACTGTGATGGGGCTCAAAGGCTGTTTCCCTGAGAGTTTCTAATCAAAACCAAACCACACAACACCCAAATGCTTTTTCAAGGTTAGTTTGTTTGTTTGTTTGTTTTTGAAGTGGGAATTTTTATTGCGGTTTTGCTCTCTGCCCCCTGGAGAGCAGGGGAAGGGAAAAATCCCTGGGTGCTTTTTTTGGTGGTTAAAATAAACTCCCTTTTAATAACAAAACTCAGCAGAACTCTGTTGAAGCTGCCCCTGGATCCCTGGAAGTGTCCCAGGCCAGGTTGGACGGGGCTTGGAGCAACCTGGGCTGGTGGAAGGTGTCCCTGCCCGTGGCAGGAGGTGGCACTGGATGGGCTTGAAGGTCCCTTCCAAGCCAAACCATTCCATGGTATCAGACAGGAAAAACATCAGAACTCAGAGGGATAAATACTATGTCAGTGACCAGCTCAGGCTGCGCAAATGGGGTGCAAAATTTAACGAGGACATTTCTCTCCATGTCTTCTCCTCTTCCAGAGGTCTTACCTAGTGTATTTAGAATAAAGTGGCTTTTGAAAGCTCAGCCACCTTTCTAGCAAAAAGATGAGTTGTAAGGGCCAAGAAAACAAGCACTCAAAGCTGCAGAAAGGTTGGACAAAGGTGTGGGAGAATCCAAAAGGGTGGGAGAATCCTCGTGTTTATGGAAGATGCTTTAATTCCTGGTTCTTCGGAGCTTCAGGCAGTGAATCCCTGCCCTGATGGCTGTGTGCACAGAAAAAAATATGAGCCATTATGACACTACAGGAGGAGAAGTGTGAGTGTAGTGGTTGGAAACTGAGGGAAGCTCCAGCTGGAATAGCCACCTGTCCTGGGCACAGCTGTCCCTTCCAGGACAAAAGGAACAGACTGGACAAGCCCTGCAGGGCTGATTAGGTAAAGGGCTCCTGGGCAATGGCAGTTTGGCCTGGGTAGGGTCTGAAGGGCCTGACTGTCCTCTGAATTTCTGAGAGATTGGGAAGCACAGAAGGTACACTGGGGAAAGAGGAGTGTGCTGGTGTTAATCAAAGACAAAGGAGTTGTGTGAGCCAGACTCTGCTGACAGATGTGCTCCCCTGCACGGAGGCGGGAGCGTTCTGCGCTCGGCACTGCTCACCACCAGGATTGCCTCCCTCTAAAGATGATGTCATGTTTTCATCCTGCATCTTATCCCCCTCCAGCTATTACTTTTTGGCACGTAAACTCATGTGAAGCTGGCACCCCACCCCCTGCACGGGCACAGTGCCACTGTGGCAGATGGGCGAGCAGTGAAACGAGCACAAGTGGCAAGTCAGACCCTGGCAGGGTAACTTCCTTCCCAGGAACAAGGAAACTGCATTCAGTGGGGTTGTTCAGCACCTAAAATACAGGTATAATGACAGTATGAATCCGTTCCTGAGCTCAGTTTTGAAGAATGCAAGTTACCAAACACAGACTCAAAAAGTGAAAGTGAGAAAAGTGGTTTTGTAGTTACTTCAGACATAAATTTCACAGAAGAAAATACTGAGTCAATAAATTACCTTTCTAATTTTTTTTTTCCTGAAGTAAGGAGTTTTGCCTAAACACTTCACTAAATGAATGAATGTTTGCTTAGCCTGAAACACAGGAAAAAATACTAATGAACTAGACAATAAATGTGGAAAATCTGTCGGCATCAGATGGTCTGATCTGGAAGGGTTCCTAAGAACTAATTCAGTTAAGTGAGTCAGATTTTTGGTTTTCAATAACCCTACAGAAATTAAAATTTCTGAATTCAACAGTGCTGATCCATGTCCCTATAAAGAGAGAGGAGATGAAAAATCCACCACAGAAGGCACTGGATCTTCTGTTTGCTCTCAGAAAAGCACGAGCTTTCCAAAGACCCCACACTTTTCAGCCGTGTAAGTTTGGTTTAAGACAAGTTCTATCGCATTTCAGGCATTTTAGCGTCGCTGAATGGATTAGAAAGCACAGGATTGCTTGTAACACACGTGTTTTTTAATGTGATTCACGCTGAAGCTCTGTGGGTTACCCGCTGGGTGTTGCTGATGGCTGCCCGGCTTTCTGTCTCCCCGCCCAGGAGAGGAGTCACTCACCATTTTTGTGGACAAAAGGAAGCTGAGCAAGAGGTCGGAAGGGACAGACCCCGGCACCAACAGCTCTGCCGTGACGCTGGAGACCCTGCACCAGCTGGCAGCCTCCTACTTCATCGACAGGGACAGCACCCTGCGCCGCCTGCACCACATCCAGATCGCCTCCACCGCCATCAAGGTAGGGCAAAGCCCCTGCAGCGACCTGCCCACGAGTGCAGCTCAGAGCAGGGTCTAAAGATGCAGTGAAGATATTAGTCTTGATGAATGACACGTAATTTGGTTGATACACCTTTATTTATATATGTTTTATGTGTGTTTGGTCGTTGAGGCAACCTCACGCACATATGTGCTCAGTGACTGCATTTATAGTCACACTTTCATTTCTCCTCCTTCTTTTCTTCTTTTTCTTCATCTTCCTTTTTTATTTCCTTTTTTTTTAGTGTAGTTATTCTACTCCTCTGCCTGAAACATTAATTTTATTACTATTATTTTTTTTTTGACCTTTGGAACAATCTGGAGCTCTCGGCTCTACAGCTTTGTGGAGAGGTGTTATTTTCTGCCTGGAATTTCTTTTAGCTCAGTTTGTCAGTGAAAGCATCTTGTCTACTGGCTCTGCAGGTCACTCATAGGAAGCCTCCTCACAGGAGGGTGCTTGGCTAAGATCAGAGTCCCCCAGGTATAGTGTAAAGCAACAACTTTCCTTTGGAGCAGCTCCCTAGCCTTATGTTGCTTATTTGAAATAACCACTGTCAGTCCACTTCCAGCACTGAAGAGCAAATAAAATTTCAACTTGCAGTCAAATATGCAGTAATTACGAAAGTCTTAATGTAAAATGTGATTTAGAATCCTTTCTGCTCATTGGATCTTTCCACTGGTAACCAAGATCTTCACTAAGCACCACCTGAAGCCAGAGGTAATTTCCAACAGAACTTGTGGCTTGACAGCACCTGTTCAGTTTGGCTGTTGGTACCTGGAGGATATTCCTCTAGTCCCATCCCTCCAGGAATGGTGGCAGGGCAGCTCACCCAGCTGGACTGTACCAGACTAGCAGAGTTGTTTGTATTTTAGGAAGACAGAACTGAGAGGATTAATAATGTTTCGTATAACTCACCCTCTTCCTAGGAAGAACACAACTATCCTTTTGGGAATGTGTATCTGAGTAAAACAAACCCCAGTGTGCTAAATGGAACAGAAAAGACTTAAAAAAAAGGACAAAAGCCATGGCATTTGCAGTTAAACCAGAGCACTTCAGTGCCCAAAGGAGATCTGCCACTCCAGTTCCTGCAGGTTTGGTCTTCCACACAAACAGGAATAATTTACTTTGCTGTTTGACTGGTTGGTTTGTCACATTTCCTGGGACTGGGCAGTCTGAAACTGCAACAGAAAAGAATTGCACAACTGTTTGCACAATAACATAGTTGGGGGTTGTAGTGTTCAGAGATGGACACCCCCAAAACATTATTTGGGAATAGAGATTAAAAAGACACTCTCCTTCTTTCTAAAGTACCCCCCTCACACCCAAAGCCAATATTTCTTCCTTATTTTTTTTTCCCCAAATTGGTATAAGACTCCCTTTTCAGGTAAGGTTACATCACTCTCACACCTCTTTCTTTCTCTGTTTATATGAAAAAAATGGCAGGTTTCCTCCTAAAAAGCAAAAGGATAATATTTATAACCCCCCAGTGTATGTCCTTAGCAAGTTACCACAGTCATTCCGTGTCCTTTCTTGTTATTTTTTGTTTCTCCTGATTTATCTGTATTTTAGGCTGTCTGGTTTGGGCAACGTAAATCTGTGTTAATAAGATTTAACGATCATTTATTTATCAACAAAAAATGTGAAAATAACAATTTGGAAAGAAATGCTATCTCATCTAAAGCACCATGAAATAGTAAGAAAAAAGAATCTAAGCGTTCAGCAGTAGAACAGAGTCGTGAAACTGCCTTAAAACACCACCAAGGATGGATTTATTTAGCACAGGGAAGAGGACGAGCAGCTCACCCACTCACAAATCAGGGCTATGTCCAGGTTTGGCCACTCAGTTCCTAATGTTTCCATCCTCTCAGACTAATGAATTCTTCCTTAATAGACTGAGGTCTAAGGTCTTTACAGATGGGACACGGAATGAGATCCATTAAGTCTCTGAGTTACAGAGCCCAAATCAACAAGGCATCAAATATTAGGTGGGAGTGATCAAGCTCAATTAGTCTTCTGGAAAAAAAAAATAAAATCAGCAAGAAATGTTTGTTTTCCTAAATTCTAAGAAGGTCTCTTTAGAAAGCAACATATAAAGAATAATTTTTTTCTCGCTTATGGAACTGAAACAACTTACTAACACTGCAGAAATTCTTATCTTTTTTCAAAGTCACTGAGATATGTGACGGCTGAATTTTCTTCTCACAAGTCTTGATATGTTATTTTGTGGGACTGATGCAGGAAGACAGTATTTTGATAAGTTTTATAATTAAGCTTTTCTATCAAAAAATGAAGTTTTCACAGAGAAAGGAAAGCATTAAGAAGAGGAAAGTGAGAATTAACATTGAAGCCTTCATAGTTAATTTTTATTTATCCAGTGAAAAACAATACTATTCATAGCAAAAGCTGCTAATGTGCAGTCTGAGGAAGGGAGTGGGAGAGATGAATTTGATGAATCAAGTTTGTTAATCAAATCTGCCTGTAATCAAGTTTGTTACTGTGACATAATTATCCTTAAAAGCAGCACTGAGGCTTTGCATTAATCACCCAGACAATACATTGTTTAGTCCACATTTAAAGAGGTAACATCATCCTGTTACACCATTATCTGACTGGAAATCAGAATGCCCATGGGAGAAACCCGAAGCTTGTATCAATATTTAACTTATTTAACAGTCCCTGAACCTGCATTCTCTCAGGACTGTATTAATTCATGCATTTTAGTGTAAGGCCTTGGGCTGATGTGCTAAATCAACAGTTTGGAGCCTCAAGGGCCTCAGTGGAAACTCCCCAGGCTCCCGAGGGCCGTGTGTCATTCGCACGAACATTTCCACCACTGCAGATCCACCACTGCCCCCGAGGAACTTCTGCACCAAGTCCAAGCAATTGTGCAGAGCACATAAACCCCACGCTGGTTACACAGTAAATTGAATACTGCTGCACACTCTCACTGCATTCTGCAAACTGAGAAACGCGGTGATGTCCGAACACGGCCGTTAATAAAGGGAGGCTGTTACAGTATTTGTCTCTTGGAGGATTCCACTATTTGTCTTTTGGAGGAGATCACCTTCCAGCCCGGAATTCATCTCCTTTCACGGGAGCTGGGCCAGGTGAACACAGAATAAATGTTATTTTAGGGTCCAAACAGCTGTGGGACAGCCACAGTGCAACAAAAGAGCAGGAGGCAACAGAAGAGCAGATGCATAAATTGAATTTTCCACCAGCTATTTACAGCCAGATTACAGCCCATTTATTCCATCTGAGTGAGAAAGAATAAACATCCCTGAGAATGTGCCCTCTAATTTCAATTAAATTTTATTGTGCAATTTGCTTTTTACTTTCCCCCAAACACTTTTTCTTTTTTTTTCCTTTGCTATGAGAAATTTAAGCATTTTGTTGTCTCTGAAAACTTTCGATTACAAAGAACAGGGCTCCATTGTGATGGTAACTATATCTGATTATCTATAATTAACCCGTGAATGACTCATGGTGGGCTGTTAGAGAGGAAACTTAAGTGAAATGAAATTAGTTTCTCACTCAAAACTCAGCCTGAAATACAGATCTTTTTTGTTGTTGTTGTTTCTTTGTTTTGGCTGAGAAAGCTTGCTTGCTTCAATTTATTTTTTTTTAATTTTTTTTATTTGAATGTGCTTTTCTGTGGGTTCAATAATTGCTGTAATCAAAAGCAGGAATACTGAAATACTGTAAAGCCATATGCTTTTGTCAGGTTTCTGGCAAATTCAAAATCTCAGTTGTTTGCATAGTTTTGTATAAACAGTGCAAACAGCCAATTTTTTTTTTTTTTTTTTTTTTTTTGAAGCTTTTGAAATCCAGATCTTGAACCCTTCCTGCCCTCACTTTATCCATTCGGTTTGTGGGTAGAATTTAAGGCTGTACAGCTGAGAAACCTTCTGCCTCTGTACCTTCTTCTACAGCGCAGGGTTTGTGTTTGTCTCACTGTGACAATGAAATACAGGAGGTTTTACAGATTTTTCTGTGGAAGCTGTTGGAGATCTTTGGATTAAACTCATCACAGGTGTAATGATGCACACTCAGCACTGTCACTGGCACCATCCACCCCAGCAGCTGCAGCAAACACTCCTTAAAGGAGGAGGCTCAGCAGCCTCTGGTCCCAGCTCTGCCCTGTGTGCGGAGGAGTAACGAGTGCAAGAAGTTATAACATCGCCCCCTTCTTCCAACACAGCATGAGATGCTTTCAAATCGACAAAATAGCACATAACAGAGATGCTGGGATATGCATTTCAGAGGGATTTTAGATAATTATTCTTTACTTAGGAAAAAAAAACCAAACAAACAAAACCAAAGCAGCACCGCAAAACAACAACGAAAAAGGACAGATCCTGTGACATCATAAAGCCAAACAAATTGAAGGAGTCTGGTGTATTAGTTATTTAGTTTAGTCAAGAGGGAAGAGTGAAAAAAAAAAATAAATCCAAGGAAATAAAGACTGCCAACCCCTGAGCAGGCTATAAATATCCATATGTAAACGAGAGACCTTAACAGCACTCACACAACACTTGCCATCACAGTTGTCAAAAACCTATAAACAATTCATATCACAGCTCCTTTAATGTTCCATATTCTCTCCTTTTTTTTGTATTTTCCCCTCAAAACCCCTGAAACTAAAGTAGATAAACCCAGAAGATGGAGAAGGGTTTTAATACTGAGAGATCCACAGCGAACATATTGAACAGAGCAGTTAGAGCAGAGCACTCCAGCACGGATCTGGAGGCACTCAGATTTGTATGGATTTTAATTTGATCTTTATTCTGCCTGGGTTGAGAGACTTGAGCACTCTGCCTGTCCTCCCCTCTCTAATTGGCAGCTACCACCTGTCAGCAGGTCAGAGAATGTCAGGCAAGGACTATAAAATTCACAGGACATTTCCCTGCCTCTGAACTCGCAGAAATACGAGGTATCGTGTGTCAACAGCTTGTATGAACACAAAGGTCAGATTAGGAGGAATATCTCACAGGAACAGAGACTCTGAGGCAGAAGAAATCAGTGTAGAGAACAATAAAAGGCCGTGCAAGGTTTTCCATGTACATGTTATTTTTCCTAGAGAATTTTTGCCCAGAACACGTTTTTACATGTCTGCTGTTACAGTTTAGGATTCAATCTGCAATCATCCTCTTCAAATCTATGCACTTAGTGGGGAAAAAACCCTGAAAATATGCTTTGTATGAGAATCCTTCATGGGTAACCGACACTGAGAGTCGTCTCATTGCTGAACTCTCCAGTTCACCCTCATTTCTACCTTGGAGACCTTCACAAGGTGCTTCAGGGTTTCGAAGTTCAGCCTCCACTATCTCTCCCTAATCTATCAAAATACTGTGCATTATCTCTGTAGATAAGTAATTAACCCTCTCATCCCCAGGGTTTGTGCATTTCATGGCCTTTGGGAGTTTTTTCCTTTGATTTCTATTAGGAGTAACATAAAAATAAATAATAACACCTCCCCCCCCCTTTTGGGTCACCATTACAGTAGTTCGTAATTTTCCAACATTTGTAATAATTCCACCAAATGGAGGATATGTGTTTGCAGTCTCCCACTAAACATGTAGATTTGTAAGGAAATTTAATTGTATCTTCTCCAGGAGTATCTAGAGCCTTGAAAAAGAAATTTCATGTTTTTCCTTCAACTTTTCATGAAATCCTTAAGGTGTAAAAATAAGCTGGCGGTAACAGAGAAAGTGCTCTGAGGAGGACCATTAAAACATCTTCCCTATCATGTTTTAGTCCATTTAAGAGCTCTGTTCTTACTCTGGCTCCCTGTTTGAAATGTGCCGTTCCCAGCAACACTGAGCCATGTGTGTCGCTGCCAGAAATAAACAGCCCATGTTGCTTCAAGCACAGCAATTTACAGACTCGGTTAAAGAGCGGTGCTAAAATGTGTGGGTCTGCTTTGCTGACTTTGGTGTTGGTCCCCGCTGGGGAGGATCTGTCCTTCCTTGATGCAAATACACAGAACTGGCAAGTCTATGGCGTGTGATTTAAGTTCCATCCTGCTATCACAGTGTAATGGCTTAGAAAGGATTGGGCACTCCAGGCAAGATGAACTTTCTGGTAGGTAAATAAGGCACGAAGAGTGACATATGTGAATTTACACGTATTTACTTCTGCACAACATTTAATTGAAAACAACTCCTGTCAATAGGTTTTTCACCTCCCACATCACAAAGGGAGCTGGACACTTGGATACCCAGAAATGCCCTGACTTACATGGTAGTCTGCATGGAAACAAAACAAAACCTGCAGGTGGTCGAGTTTCTTTCAGTTCTGAGCAGAACAAAGTCCTTTCACCCCACAGGATTCTGCAGTCCTGATAATAAGTGCTGCTCTCTTTTCATATGTTACCTCTTTTTCCTTCTGAACTTCCCTCTTTCCCTAAATCCTCCTGCTCATAGGAGCTCGAGCTCTTTCTTTTTCTGGTTTTTTTTTTGGTGGAAGAAATACTCTTACCCTTATGATCCATCATTCTTTGCCCTCGGTGTTGTCTCATCTATGTCAGCACCAGAAGGAAATGAATAAAACCCTTGGACAAGACCCTGTATTCTAAACATCTTTTGCAAAATCTGTATTAATGCAAGACCCAGAGTAGGACACATTCATGTATGTTTTAATGAACAGATCTTGATGTATCACAGGTCTTTCTGTTCCCGTGAATCAGGATGATTGGAAGGGTTTGCCAGCTGGGCACAGCAGTCTGTCTGGATAACACTGCCCTCAGAGCCTAATTCTAAGAGCAGTCTCCTGTACATTCACATATCTCTTTTTGTGCTGTTCATGAAATAACAATATTGAGGATCACTCAGTTATTGGCCAAAACTTTCCAAAGAGCACTCAGCTCGTTCACCCCCGAGGCTTTCTGGATGGTGAACGAGCTGAGGTCCAAGGGCGGTGTTTGATGAGCCAGGCTCGATGCCAGGGGTAAAAACATGGGAATGCCCACGGTGCAAATCCACAACGTTCCACTCAATGCAATGTTGATTTGCACTGGTATTTTCCTGATGAAAATAGAGGATCTCGGTGTATCTGCAGGAGTTTCCCACCCAGCTGTCATTCCTATCTCTCAAAGTGGCTTTTATGTTTGAATTCTTTGTGTTCCAATTTTCTAGTGGTCTCTGTTACTGTAAATTTGCAGAAATACTTGAGTTACATTTGCTATATTTGAAGTTATGAATATTTTGATTATTTAATCAAACACAGCAAATTTATGAATTCAGTTTTGCTCTTGTTCTGAGTAAGACTTTAAACTGATTTGAAGATGCCACTCAGATGTGATGCAGTTTTGGACAGAGAGATATTCTGTCATCTGAGTGTTCCTTAAAGATTTAAGGGATATAAGGGAGAAGGCACAGGGTGGGATTATTGGGGTGTCTGTGCAGGGCCAGGAGCTGGACTGGATTATCCTTGTGGGTCCCTTCCAGCTCAGGATATTCCATGATTCTGTGTTTGGATGGAAACATGGTTTGGTACTTGCACCTTCCCTGTTCTCATTCACTGAAAGGATTCAGATTTTTGAGTGTTTGACATTACAAGTTCCTACATTTAAGGGTGAGTACAACCAAAACCATCTCGGGGTTCTGCACTTCACTGTGCATATTTGACAGGACTCAGGTGTGAAAGAAATGATCTTTTTCCCCATATATTTTGACAGACCAAATCTAAAACATCAGATTTCTGGATACAGAACACAGCTACCACCTCTCATTTCCAATGTGTTTTGACTGAACTGTGAAACCTGGATTCAGCTCTCCCTTCCAAGTTATAGCAGACAGGCAATAGGATTATCTGACATACAGCTGGTCTCAGAGGGAATAAAAAGGGGAATTTATGCTATTTTGGCAAAAACATTAGGAGCCTAAGGTTTCTTTGTAACCAAACATTTTTCTATTATATGGTTCTTCACTTGCAAATCTGCTTCTTTCCTCTTGACCTGACTTTCCCAGTAATTTTTTATTTTATCTATAATAGTGCTTATTATCACAGCAGCAAAAATTGTTACCTGAAAAGTGATTTTTACTTAGATACGTATAATTGACAATTAGAAGGGTTGTTTGGCTCACAGCAGAGAGTTCTAGGTAGAACTGTGTGAATATTTGTGTCTTAATCAAATATGCCCTCAGGTGTATTTACCCTCATCTCAGGCTTGCAGCAAGTTGTCCTAATATAGGAGGTTTATATTCCAGATAAAATGCCTCCTTTCCCACTCATTCTTACCTGGTGCTTCCTCAGCTGCTTCTGTCTGAAGCCAGGCTGTAAATGCTGATGGTTCTGCATTCCAGACTTAGCAACTGGAGCAGCAACAGAGAGAACTCGGGAGAATTTTTTGTGCTGTGAATGATTTCAATATGAAGATTAAACATGGTAAATGAGAACCATTTTTCTTCTTTCCCGACCCCTGGGGTTTAAACTGTTGCAGATAAGCCCTGAAATTATAGAATCCCAGAATGGTTTGGGTGGGAAGGGGGCCCATCCAGTGCCACCCCCTGCCATGAGCCAGGACATCTTCCACCAGCCCAGGTTGCTCCAAGCCCTGTCCAACCTGGTCTGGGACACTCCCAGGGATCCAGGGGCAGCCACAGCTTCTCTGGGCACCCTGTGCCAGGGCCTGCCCACCCTCCCAGCCAGCAATTCCTTCCCAATATCCCATCCAACCCTGCCCTCTGGCAGTGGGAAGCCATTCCCCCTAGTTCTGTCCCTCCATCCCTTATCCAAAGTCCCTCTCCAGCTCTCCTGGAGCCCCTTTAGGCCCTGCCAGGGGCTCTCAGGTCTCCCTGGAGCCTTCCCTTCTCCAGGTGGTCCCCCCCAGCTCTCCCAGCCTGGCTCCAGAGCAGAGGGGCTCCAGCACTTTGGTCACGTCCATGACCTCCTCTGGCCTCCTTCCAGCAGGTCCACACCTTTTGTGTGTTGGGGACCCCAGAGCTGGATTCAGTATTAGATGTTTCCTTAACTCTCAGCATCACAGTGAACTCCAAAGCAGTCTGGATGCCAGTGAGCCAAAATACTCCCAAGGTTTCCTCTGTCCTGTGAGAATCTCCCAAGTCAAGCCCTCAGAAATGCTTGGCTGATGTAAAAGCCATTTGTCTGACTCAGACAAATCACCAGATTCCAGGCTCGGACCTTCTTTCCTTTTTTTTTTTATAAGTCTGTGGGATTTAAAGGCAAAGATTTGCTTTCACCACAGATTAACCTACACAATCATCATGTAACAACATAATCAGTCAAAGTTACAGAACAATAAACCTAAATTAGTCATCTACCACTGAGAAGCATCCATATGAAATGGAGTTTAGAGCTTCAGCATTGAATTGCTTTTCTTTCCTGATGCAAATTTCGCCAAGCTGAACTCCCTTTAACTGGAACATCTGATAGGGGTTTAATGGTTAAATTATAGATCAGTTGTAGCTGCTGACTCTGTAGGTAGGTCTTCAAATGTGCAGGAAAGCATTAAAACCAGTAGCATAAAAATAACAGTTTAGCAAAGCTATAAATGGAGAGTTGGCAATACCAGTGAGACAGAAAGGGCAAACGTGTTACAGTCATTTACCAGAGGGAATAAATGGGTGGGAAGTAATGAGGATACAACCTAAAAATAAATCCCTAAAAAATAAAAAAATAAAAAAGATCAAGCATGTATGTGAGGCAAGCAGAGCGAGCCAGCAGAGAGGTGTGGACAGGAGTGGGATCTCTTTTGAGAGGCTGGAATGAAAAACCCCATGAGGGGGAGTCTGACTGGAGGATGGGAAAATAAAATGGACATGCAAAACGTCCTGCTGGGCCGTCACTTGCACCTTTGTGCAAGATTTCTAAACGTGCTGGTTTAACATCCTCTGGTAGGGATTTCCACGGACAAGGGATTTTAAGGAGGTGAAGAGCTCCTTATCTGTAAAAATGCACTGAGAGAGAGACATAACTGAGGCATAACACTTGGTGTAAGTAGTCAGAGCTATTCAGGAGCCTTGAAACCGTTTCAAGAGGGTCAGAGGGGATGAGGAAGATGAAGAGGATGAAGGGGTGGTCATTGTAGGACCACGGGCTCAAATTCGGGAGGGCTGGTTTTGGGAGTGGGTGTAACAGATGAGGTAATGTCCAAATATTGTAATTAGAAACTGGAACGTTGTGCTGAGATGATTGTATAAAGTTGCAAAAGCCTCTGCAGTCGGGGTGTGCAGTGTGTTTTTGTGCACCGTGGATGCTACATTAAAGAATTGCTTTTTGCCTCTCAATACTCAAAAATAGTCCTGAGAATTATTTCTCTGTTTTAGAACTGCACAGAAGCATATAATCATAGGTAGGATCTCCATGGAAAATTGGGTTCTTAATTAACCTGCCCTTATCATTGTGATTTTTGAGCTTCAAGTCTTTAAATGTGTTATTTTTAGGACCTAATGTTAACCTGTCACACGTTTTCATTAGCACAAGTTTTTTCTATGTTTTTTTACTCTTAAAAAATAATGTAGATATAATTTCTGAACCTGACCCCTTTGAAGGTAAAATGTTTCCAAATGATCTAAAGTTAATTTTTACATTTACCAAAATGATCTGTTTCCTGATGCTTCACAAAGAAAAGGAACATTTTAACTCTTCCACAAATTAACTCTTCATTTTAATTAAGGAGGGACTATATTTTTTCTTCATACTTTCCCAACTTAAAAAAAAAAAAAGGTTTTTCATTCAACTGCAGTATTATTATGAATTTGTAGTTAGAGGTAAGAAGATGGCCTTCCTTTACAGTCTGTGCCCCAAAATTCCTTTGGATGTCTTTGTCCTCCATATAGTAATGGAATTATGTATGGAAAAAGGGTGGCAAGTTAGGGATTGGGTTTTGCTTCAATAGGCAACCTTGCTCTTGCTTTCTGCAGATACCTTGAAGTTTTATAAACATGAAATATGATTTTAATTTGTATCTGCACCGTTCTCTCTGTTTCTAATTTTATCTTTTGAACCGAATATATGGATTTCATTTACTGTTTGTTGCTCAGCTCTCTCTTTAGGCAATAAAAGCTGTGAAAAAATAATATTAGTGTTAATTTAAGTAAGATATGAGCAAGCAGAAACAGCTAAATGGAAACTGAGACAAAATAGTCTGTTTTTATTACATTTTTGCCAGCTCTGCTACTTGTCCATAAAGGAACTTCACTGTCATCTCTTCTTCAAGATTAATTAAAAGAGATAACCTGTTCTTTCAGAGAGAGTGCCTGTCCTCATTCTCTCTGTGAGGCTGGTGCACCTTTGATTTCTGAAAATGCAGGAGATAAAGGCTCTGGCAACACTGCCCTGCCTGGTTTTCCAGCAGCCTCATTTCCTGCACTGCATTCCAGAACCAAATTCCTGGTTGCATTCCAGAAGGATGCCCGGGAAGGTGGCATCTCACAGGCGAGGGATTAAAAATGCCCTTGGAGAAGGGGAAAGCTGTGGCTGTGATGCCAGGACCGTCGGTGCTGCCAGACTTGTGTCGATGTTCTTGGGGATTCTCTGGGAATTTACAGGCAATAAATTACTCTCTGTGATGGTGGGGAATAGATTTGAGTGGAGAGGTGGTTGCTCCCTGTCACCTGAACCTTAAAAACCCATCATGTATTTTAACAAATGTAACAAGAGAGCAGAATTCAAGCAGCGTGAGTTTATTTCTGGCTCCTAGAGTATTCTGATTTCTGGGGTATTTAATGCTTTATGTAAGAATACATTTCAATCTCACTGTAATGGAACAGTCTGGTTCACAGGAAATTCCTGAGAGCACAGAAACAAAGGAGAGGGGATGGAAGGATTAGACTGATCTCTTGGGAAGCTTAAGTGTTGCATTTGGTAAAATTCAAAGTCGTCTCCTTGCCCAAAAACTTGAAAGAAGTCGTTATTCCTCTTCTAATGAAGTTAATGGAAATTTTGCAATTACTTCTCTTGCAGAAAGATCAAGTTTACTGTTCCTATTCCATCTTACAGATGACAGAAAAACACAATGGGAGCATTTCCAGGTCTCCTGAGTTAGTGAGCTCTTCAAATTGAAACATCAGCCCTGTTCTGGTAGAAAATGTGCTGAAAGCATTACATGCCCATGAGGTATTGTTTTAGAATGCTGGCAATTAATGAAATGATATTGAAAACAGGAATCCAACCCCTAACATTGTGAATGCTGCTGGTTTGTCTGTACCTCCTTCAGAAAAGCCCATAGCAGGAGAAGTGTCAGTCCTTGGAACACTCGGAAAATTTGATTTATTTTAATTACACACTAATTAGCGGGAGTTTTTTTAATACATTCAATGACATAAGTAGGGCAGCAGAGCAGCAACTATTGTGTGGCAAAGGGAAGTGCTGGCATAAAGGTGCTTTTGTGAAAAACTGTCAAGCCTGGGGGAAAAAAAAGAAGAGAGTTGGCAGGAGATCCACATCTAAATAGAAAGTACATTTAGTGCCTATTCATTTGATCACTTTTTTTAAGGTGAAATGAGCGTTGACTGCAGAATGTGCAGGGATTCCAGTCTGTGGGAATGGGGGCTGGAGGACCAGCCCTGAGGGTGAGGTCCGTGGGACAGGCATGGAATCATTAAGGTTGGAAAAGACTTCTAAGAAGATCAAATCCAGCCGTCAATCCAGCACCACCAGCACGTTATTCAGGAGAATCCTGAGGACTTCAGGTTTCTCCCCACTCCATGCTTTACCCTGCCTTCTGTCTGCACTGGTTGTTCAGAACAGACCTTCTTCCATCACGTGTATGTGATGGGTTTGACTAAATAATTATTTCACAGTTCAAAATATTAAAGAGGTTTGTGGGAAAACGAATGTGGCTGCCTATTCTGAAGCCACCAACACTGTCTCATCCTCCTTTGTGTCGGCTGAGTTGTCTTCCTTAGAAGCCAAATACCTTTTTTTAAAGAGTCTTGCAGAAGAGGACAGTGCTTTATGAGGGCAGCACAGCAGCTCTGCACAGGCACAGCGTTAGGGATATCAGCTCTGTGCACGTAAAAGGGCGCACCAGGAGCGAAATCTCTGCAGAAATACATTTCCCTTTTATTAGGAATGTCTTCTACAGGCTTAATTGTCATGGACACAAAAAGCAGACTGTTTCCCAGGGAAATACTACCCGCTGATATCACAAGAATTCAGCCCTGCTGAAGTGCTGGGAGTTGTGTTCTCAGTGCACTTATAATCGGGTCGTTATCACCATGGTTATGAGATTTAACTGACTCAAAACTGTAGGCATTTGTCTCATTAATGCCAAATTGTTAGAGTTTATTTCTGGGAACTGTAAAGCCCTGCTGCCCAGGGAAACCTGTTCCGTGATAATCTCTGCAAACGAGGCTGGAGAACAGCCTGCCTGGCCCGTGGCAGGGATTTCACTCGTGTTTTTGTTACCCCTTCTTAGGGGGTTCGGTTATTAAATAACTTTGTTCCGTGGTGTTTCGCTTTGTGAGTTCGTGCTCTTTGTGGGCTGCGGGTCTTACAAAACAAGGATGTGGTTCTGGTGCTCTCTGTGCGTGTTCAGTCCCTTCTGGACCACCTCAGCATGATCTGCATTTAGATTTTACCTTTCCCTCTCCTCTTTCTGGTTCATCTTTTTTTTGTGCATTCCCAGACAAAACAGTTTTCAGCTGTGACCTTGGGACTGAACACAGTCATACTTCTCTGCTTGGAGGATAATTAAAGATGTGCTATTGCCTCTCCAGTTTCACTTCTGCTGTTCCTGAAACAAAAAATGTAACATCACCTGCGATACCACTAACAGCAAGATCAAACCAGAATTAATGTATTTGTACCAGTACCCCCCCATCCCCTAGTCTGCTTTGTTATCAACAGGAGTTACCCCAGAATGTCCAAGGCCAGGTTGGACGGGGCTTGGAGCAACCTGGGCTAGTGGAAGGTGTCCCTGCCCATGGCAGGGGGTGGCACTGGGTGGGCTTGAAGGTCCTTTCCATCCCAAACCATTCTGTGGTCTATGAAAATGAAATCCTTTCTTTTGATCAGAAAATTTGGTGGAAATTTGAAGCTTGCGTCAAATCCTCTTTCTAGTTTACAATCTTTGTGGAGTAGGATTAGTGTGAAATATAGAAAAGCACGTGGAACTGCATCACTTTGACCTCTGCCTAGAATTGTCATCCATCAGAAATGGAAGGTTGAATGATCTTTGTGTTCTTTAGTATTTCTTTCTTACACACTGAGACTATACATTTTGACTTTCTTCTTGCAATGTATTTTCCATGCAGAAGTTAAAAGTACCAGAGCTGATGGAGGAAGGGGAAGGTACTTGGAAAAGTAAAAGAGTGAATAATAGAAATATGTAGATTTGAGTGAAAAATTTAGAAAAGGTCCTTGCTTATTGCCCGATTTCTTAAGCATTGTCTTTTGTTGCTGTTATAAGAACTCTATTTATTTTACTTCCTCATAACAATCACGAACATGTGTAAGTCACATCCAAATTTAACTGTCCTCAGTTATATACAGTTTTCTCCTGAACCAATGTATTTATATAACCAGTCTCTAATAGTAAAAAAACTTCTAATGATGATTTTTTCCCCTATTCTGCCTCTTGGCACACCTAAATACACCAAGTGCTGTCACTCAAAACACTGGTACTCACTACTTACGTCCTGCATAATTCAGATGGAGTGAAGAAGCATGAACAAAAAGGGCACAATAACTAAAAAGCTACCTACTAGCCTTCCTTGTTTTGTGATTTCAGGAGACATAAGAGTAATAAGAATGGATAGGAATTGTAAAAATTTGCTTTCCAGTTTGTAGATTTCATATAACTTCATGAAGGTGCATTGCCTCGTAACCAAATGGTTGAAAATCATAATAATATACAAATAAAAACAACACTAAAATAAATGGAACTTTAAAGACAGAATTGCACAGATGAAGGCTGAGCCTAATATTTCAGAGTTAGGATAAAACTCACTGCAACATTCACCTGCCTTTTATTGTCTTCTGGCTAGTTTTCTTATTTGATCTGGGTAACTCTCTTTGTTACTGTATAAAGAGTATTGTGTAAATGGGCTGGGAGTTCTTCCAAAAAAGGAGATTTTAGGGTGGGATTTTAGACTACTTGTTGGCAGAGGACTGAAGGATCCCAGGTAAAAATCACAGCTGTCATTCCATCTCTGTCCAAGCCAAAAGTGATGCCTGTGCAAGAGTCCTTGCGCTGGTTCAGGGTGATTAAACCAAATCCAGGGTAAATCTGGCGCTCCACGCCCGGGAACACCAGTCTAAAGTGAGGGAAAGGTGCTTGGAAGGGTCTGAAATGTCACATATTCTTTGCAAAAGCGCAAGCAAGTGAAATCTGGGGAGGGGAGGTGGGGTTCAAGAACAGGCTGATCCAGCTGCAGCCACCCACACGTGCTGGGGGTGGCAACAGACCGTGAGGGAGCCAGGCAGCCCTCGGCAACATGAACATTCAGGGCTTATTTTAGCAAACCTGCCCGCTCTTCTCAAAACAGACTGGTGAAACAGCAAGCTCCCCTCTGCTTTTTTTTTCAGAGTTAAGGTGGTTGCGTGGTTGCCTGGCACTCGTGGGTTTTGGAAATCTGCTCCTTGAGCCTGTAATTTAGGCTTGTTCTCCAGGAGATGCAGAGCTGAATGTAATAGCTAATAGGATACCTATAATGCCTGATATCATAGGAAATAGAACTGGTTGTATTAAAAACTGAGGCAGATCACCAAATAAGGGTAAATCTTGCCCCAGTTTCTGAAATAGCCAAAGGAAGAGAAGAAGTTTTAGGATAGTGGCTGAGCACAGTTTGGGAGGGGAGTGATAGAGGGTTTGGTTGTACTTTGACAGTAAATGAGTCTGGGACCATATCCCATGGCCAGCATTCCCTGCTGTGCCTGTTTGTGTTGCTTTTATTCCACTTCCAATTCCTTCTGTCTGCCTGGTCTTGATATAAAGGGAAAGGAACTTACAAACCAATGAATTTTCTATACAGCACTCAATCCAGTTTAAAAGCTGTGAGATCAGGGTACATCCATCTCTGCTGAGGGTGTGGGTTTTTTGTGGCTGCCTGTTCTGCTGTGGTGCTGCCCACCTGCCCTGGGCATCACAGCAATGCTTCATTGCTCAGAAACTCCATTTTCATTTAAAAAATAAATTGGCCTCTATAATTACTTTGTTGACACTTAAGAATTATCTACATTATTCCAGGAAGCATATAAATTACTATTTTTTTTTTCAATTTTAAATATATTTACACCAGGGGGGAGTAAATATACCATGGGATATTGAGATTGGAATCACCATCCCTGGAAGTGTCCAAGAAATGTGTAGATGTGGTGCCTGGGAACGTGGGGCACTGGTGGGTTAACGGTGGGACTTCCCCATCTCAAAGGGCTGTTCCAACCTTAACGATTCTGTGATTCTCTGGTTTAAGTAACTGCTCTTTTCCAAACACAGTCCTCAAGTGTTAAGCCAGAGCTCTGCTGGTGGTGCTTCTGTTCGATAAATGCAGCTGTTCTTGGGTTCTGTGCTCGTGGATTTGGTGACTACAACGCACAATGACTGGAATTTTGTGTCTGAACTTGCCTGATGCCCTTCCCCGATGAAGAATATCCCACCACCAACTACCACCCTTACAAATACAGCTCATTAAAGGTCTTCCAAATCCTGCTGGCCTTCACTGGAAAAGTCAAAGCTTTCTTCACGGTGTCACCAAGGAGTTGTCATGTGCACAAGTTTTGGCAGGGCAAATCCCCGTCCTCGTGTTCATAAACCTTGTAATTCCCACAGCCATGAGAAATAAATAGAGTTTAGGCTGCTGGTCGGCTGTTGGGATGGCATTATGCTGTTATAGCACCGAACCACTGTGGTATTTGCTTAGTGCTGTGATGTTAGAGTGTTTGGGAGGATTGTCTGCAGTAGGAAGAACCCTTCCCGAAACATTCGCCACCCTCCTTTTTTTTTTTTGCAATTAAATTGAGTTATTTCACCCTAATTGAGCCTGAAACGCATTGCTGGCTGAATTAAAGGGAAATTTTTTTCACGGAACAATTTTTTTTGAATAACCCAGCAAAGTGCTTGTCCCTTCCCTCGGCACAGGTGACAGAGACACGGACGGGGCCTCTTGGCTGCAGTAACTATGACAACCTAGATTCTGTCAGCTCAGTCCTGGTCCAGAGCCCTGAAAACAAGATCCAGCTGCAAGGTACGTGGGGGCAATTTCCTTCATCTGGTTTGCAGCGGGGTGACATTTATCACGCTGTTTGTTTTTTGTTTCTCCCCCCCATGAAAGGTCATTTTCCTAATTTGTGTGTGTGTGTTTGTGCAACAAGTCAAAGCGAAGGGAATGTGGGTACCTCGTGTTGCCTTTGAAATAGAGACAATTTCTGTCCCCGTCAGAAAACAATTTGAGTAGCCCTGTTAATATTTTGCATCCCTATTTGGCCTCCACTGGCACACTTTTTAAACAGCCTGAATTCCCAGATTCCACCAAGCAGGGTGGAGTTCTCAGCCTGCTCAGCACACCCTGAGCAGGACCTCGCCCCTCCAAAATTCAGGGAGTCACCAGAGGAGCAGGATATACATTTTTAAATACTCCCAAATAGTGAGGAGTCCAAAGGCTCCTCTTGGGAATTTTAAGAAAGCTTGGAGGGTTAAGTATCTCCCTCATTAGGAAAATAGTAGTAATTATACATATATAAAAATGAAAAAGGAAAAAAAAAAGAGAGAGAGAAAGGGAAACAGAAAAAGGAAAAGGAGGAAGAGAGTCATCATTTTTATTGCAGGTAGATATAAAACGATTTCCAATTTTTAAACTTTTCTGTATTGATTTGTAAATCAATTGGACAGAGATTGTGAAGTTGTTGGTGACTACAAAGAACAGCTGTCAGGGGCGACGATCCTTGTGGTCCCTTCCACCTCAGGATGTTCTCTATGAGTCTGGCTTAAAATATCCATGTGTTTTTTTCTCATTTTTCCTTTCTGTCTCCCCAGAATAAATTAAAAACCATAAAATTATATTTTTTTCCCAGATATAATGTATATTTAAAAATTAAAAAAAAGTGATCTCCCTTGGGATGCAATGAGTATTTCCAGAAATAATTTGTGATTTTTAGTGGTTTCCAGCATATTCATGATGTTTGCCTGTCCAAATTCAGAAAGTAATCTCTGCGTCCCTCAGGCAGTGGTTGGTTGCCACTGGATTGTCTTTAGGAGAAATACACTGTCAGAACTGTGTAAACTGTTTAGTGGAAGAATGGAACGAGACTCATGTTGGTTTGTCTGGGCTTTCTTTTCCTTTCACAACTTCTCACAACTATCCCAACACGTTGAAAAATTTACTCAGGGAACCGCAGAGTTTTACAGAGTTTGGCATGAGACAGACCTGGTTTCAGCAACTGTGGTATGAGTTTCATCTTGGAAGGGTTATGAAATCACTGTTACAGCCATATTTTTGCATAAACCTAAAAATAAGGGATGATTCTGTGAAACTGCCCAAGTGCTTGTGTAAAAAATCTTGTATCACAAATACCCAACTCAGCGTGCTGAGAAATTACCTGGACCACAAATAAGCTCCACTGGTTCCAGAGAGTTTTCTTTTTGTCACAGAAAAATGACGACAAATAGTAAATAAAAGTATATCATTTACCTTGCTGTGGCCATTTGGCAGATCACTGATGTAGCTATAAAACACTATATATGTCACTGAGGTCCTCGTAAAGGATGGTCAAAGCTTTCAGATGAATAAATCTAAATTTCTGGTCACAAACATTGCGAGAATTTTTTGATCCACCTGCTCTGTTCTGGTCCATCAATGTGACATCCTGGGTGTCATGGCAAGGTGAGGACACACAGCAGAGGGATTTGTGACTTATCTACATATGCTGGGGAAGCTGCTGGGCTCCAGGGTTCCTTTGTCTTTAATAACACAATATTTACTCCACTTCCTTCAGGCCTTCAGGTCATCCTGCCCGAGTACCTGCAAGAACACTTTGTGCAGGCAGCTCTGAGCTACATTGCCTGCAATTCAGAGGGGGAGTTCATCTGCAAGGACAATGACTGCTGGTGTCAGTGTGGCCCCAAATTCCCCGAGTGCAACTGCCCCTACATGGACATCCAAGCCATGGAAGAAAGTCTGCTCCGTATAAGTGAGACTTGGAATGCCTATAACAGTGAATTTGAGGAATCTGGTGAGATTTTGGTATTTTTTTCCCCTCTTTGGCTGTATCTCCTACAATGGTTTGGGTTAGAAGGGACCTTAAAGATCATCTAATTCCAACCCATGCACAGGGACACCTTTCACTAGACCAGGCTGTATTTATTCAGCAGACTCCACCTAAAGTCTCCAGAATTCACACATCTAAAGGTAAATGTTTTAAAATTCCTCCTGGATCTGAGTCAAAGTCATAATAATGACTTCCCAATAGGAAGTGTTGTCGTCAGCTCATGGTGATCCCAGCCTGCCCAATTACATCAGGATCTGGGGAGATGTGTTTGTTCTTCTGCTACACTTTGTGGAGTGCAGGACTATGAGAACCTGGTCCTTCTTGGAGCAGGAAGTGCACTGGCAGAAAGCAGGAAAATGGGAACAAAGCCAGGTTAAACACTTTGCATGTGCATCCCGAATGTTTGTTCTGTACCGCAGCTGAAGCAGCCGCTTCACTTCACATCCCCTTTCAGTGTGGGGTCAGAGTTTCTCCTGCACTCCCCCTTTCTCTTGTCCCTCCAGCAATGCCATAAAGCTGACACAGAAAGCAAAGCCAGCCCTTGATTGACTAAATTCATCCCATCATGGATGGCAAATTGCTTCCTCCTTTGATTTCTGTTTGAACTGGCCCTGTCCACGTTGTCTCCACAACTTGCTTGTGCCACATTAGTTTTTCCTTAACGCACCAAGGTTTGTTTCGTACATCATTTCACCTGTCCTGATCATCAGAACTTCCAGTCCCACAGAGAATGGGAACTACAGGTAAAATCAGTGTCTGAACAACTGTTTTCACAACTCACTTGCTCAGTGATATCAGTAACAGCTGTCTAACCAGATGGTGGGAAAAGTTAAGGAGAGCTCAGCAGACCTGGGAAAAATCACTGAGGAAGAAATGGAAATGAGGGAGAAAAGGAGGAGTCAGAAAAAAATTTCATAAAAATCACGAGTTTTAATGAGTTGTGTTGGAGAAAGAGAACAAATCAGTGGCAGAGGGAGGGAAGAGGACTATATAGTGGCCATGGGAAGAGCAAGATAAATATCAGCACAATAATTAAATGTGAATGGACAGTAGTTTAGATACAATCATTTTTTGTAGCTGTTGTTTTATTGCTAAAGACTGATTCCTCAATTCAAGAGAAGTGAGAATTTCAAGAGACCCAACATTAGTTAAAATTTCAGTCGTTGCAACTTTTAGTGAGACTTGATGCCTAAACCTGAGTCTGTTCAGAAGATCTCAGGCCCTTTTCCCATCCCTGTTCTCACTTTCAGCAGGAGGACACCAGAATTTACAATATTTCCCCTTGCAGGATCACAGACTTCTCTGATTATAAAAGCCTGAATTTATGTTTTGGGTTTGTGAACGTTTGGGTGCAGTTTCCCAGTGACTATTTCGACACCTTTAAGCATTTATGGAGCTGTGCAGTCATTTATTACTTTGCCAACTAGGACAAGTGCATTGACTCTACAGAGGGGCACACATTTTACCATATTTTGTCCTGTTTGAATGGGATGTGACACTGTTCAGTGCCTGCAGAATGTCATTTGAAGGAACCTCCCCAAGAGGAATTGTAGTTAAGCTGGAAGAGCACACACACCTGAATCTGTGCAGGATTCTTATGGCAAGCTGGATATGGGCATCAAGTGAATTATGAGTGTGAATTGTTGTCAGCCACGTTTGCAGTCCTGTGTACAGGTCTGTGATGTGAATGTCAAGGGAAAACTGGGAAGAGTTAAATTCTGGGCTTTTAAAAAAGACTCTTTAGCCATGCTGTGTGAATCACTAAAGTGCCAACTTCACATACATCTGTCAATTAGGTAATTGCTGGTAGGTGTGGTTACTAAGAAGTGTGAAATTTAGGTTATTAACATCATTAAAACATATGCCACACTCCCCTCTTTAGTCCTTGAATTATTTAAATCACTTTTAACCTAATAAATATACCAAGCATGACTTCCACATCTCAGAGGTGGCTTAGGAAATTTCTGCTTTTATCTTAGAAGCTGGTTTTGCATAAAGATGTTCATGGGAAGGTGAGCTGGGTAACCTTGTATGGGTCTGTGCTTGTATAAAAGTCAGCATGGGAACTTTTGATAGCTGGTTTAGTCCCTGTGCATTCAACTCCCTACAGAAACTATGTATTTCCACCTGAGCAGCTCTTCCAGTGCTGTCAGACATGGTCTGTGATCATTTCCAGCCACAGTGATATAGATACAGATATTTTTCTAACCACTGAGACACGTTTGGAGATTGAGCAACATTTAAATTATGAAAAACACTAAAATATCCGTGTGCTCTGATTGATGTTAGTGGCATGTTCTGGGAATGAAAGGGACCTTTATGCAGCAAAACTAAAAAACTGTTAAACCCAGTCTTTGTCTGGATCAGTGGAAGTCAGCTTTTGAGTTGGGTACATTGTCTTATTCTAATCTATTTATAATAAAAATGAATTAGCTGGAAACAAAGCCAGATTATGTAGTAATTTCAGTCTGAGTAGCAAAGGGAAAGATAATCCAGAGCACTGAGTGCTGGCCCACATGGACTGCTGTAAACAGCAAGGGCATGAATGAATTCATGAGTTCTGTTCTGTGGCACTCAACCCCACAGTCAAGCAAAGTAAATACAAGTGAATTAATTCTTTAACTGTTCTGCCTTCCAAACCCTTTCTTATCTTACATATTACAAAACAGTCCTCTGACTCCAGAAACTAATCTGGTCCCCTAATGCAGATCTGTGAGACTCACCAGGTTCACCTGAGGTCACACACAGTGCCCGTGGACAGAACTGAGTTTGAAGAGGAAGAAGTAAATATTCTCTTTAAGATGGTTTGTTTACCCTGGGTGTTATCTCTCCTCCTGCCTGTTCAAGATAAAACAACTGAGGAACAGGGGGGTTTTTTGAAGGATGGGAAGGCTGGGACTGTTCACCTGGAGAAGAGAAGGCTCAGGGACCGTGTGTGTCAGTACCTGAAGGGAGGCTGCAAAGGGGGCAGAGTCAGGACAGGGGGCAATGGGCACTAAAACACGGGAGGTTCCCTCTGAACACCAGTAAACACTTTTTCACTATGGGGGTGACCTGGCTGGCCCAGGGAGCTTGTGGAGTTTCCCATCCTTGGGGTTATTCAGAAGCTGACTGGCCACGGTCCTGGCACCTGGGTCTCGGTGGCCCCTCTTCGGCAGGGCTTTGGATCAGATGTTCTTTCCCGTCTCATCCTGTTGCTCCTTGACCAAAGAATTTCCCTGTTTTTCACCCTGGAGGACTCTGGTCTGGAATTTGGGCTTGGTGGGAGTGACAACCTTCTTTTGAGCCACTGTGACTGTTACAAATTAGATGAGCAAGCACTTTCCAGTTCAGAATGTGTCGTTCATCGTCGTGTGCGGGTTGGATTTCACTCGGGCTCTTCCAGCACCTTTTAACTGCTCAAATGCCATTTTGGAGGATGTGGAGCAGTATGTTATTTATCTCTCAGTAAATGTGACTGCCTTTTTCATCACTCTAGATGCCCTCCAGCAATAAATACTCGATCACTATTAGCTCAGTGAGCTTCATATCAGCTCTTAATGTCAGGTTATGTACCAAGTTCTCAAAGAAATTACAGGAGCTACTTCAAACTGTTTACTCTGAACCATCTGCTTATTCTTTATCAGATCTTGTGGCCTCCAGACTCAGCTACAACCCAAGCAAATGAGCAGCTGTTCCTTATCAAAAATCCGTACAAAAGCTGTTCAACCTTTAATAACGAATTTCATTAGTTTCTTGAGGCCCTGGAATTACTGAGTGAGCAAAGTTCTCCCTGAGACCACCAAAAGAAAGCTTTGCCCTAAGCACTCCAGTGCAATTAGTTTCCCACAATAAAGAACATCAAAAGATTCCTTGGGAAAAAAAAAAAAAATCTCCAATTTTGGAAGTATGCAGGACTTTCCCAGCTTAGGGTTGCAGCAGTGTTGAGGATGATGTTGGTAAAATATGTTGTCCTGTCACACATCACTGAGCTGGGAGGTTTTTTGTCAAGACAACGTACAAAGAAGCAAATTCTGACACACAGCTCTGACTGCCAGTTTAACATTCTACAGAGATTATGACCCACTGCTCTGTAACACATGAGAGTCAGGAAAATCAGCAGGAACATCCACAGGCTCTGGATTCTGAGAGCAGGGACGAGAATATGATCACGTGTGGCCTGTACCGTGATCTTGGTGTGGTTGGCTGCTGAGTGCCCTTGGAAATCTGAACACTCCCTTGAAATAATTTAAAGGACAGCAATTTTCTTTTAAGGGGATCTGTTCCTTGACACCAGAAAGAAATTTGTAGCAGTCCCTGCAGCAGCTTAATTTCATTTTTCTAAATAAAAAGGGCCATCAAAATAAAGAAGGACGGGGATGATGGGGTTGCTCAAACAATAGAAAATGGCAAAAGTGCATTTTCATAACTTCTTTTTTTATATGTCTGGCAATTATGAGGCCTCCTGGAAACACAAAAAGACAATTTTCCATCGAGTCTTTATTTTCCCATATGTGGCATTCAGTGGCAGCTTCTGCCTTCCCTTTGCACATTCCCCAAGTGCTGGGAGTGGAATGTCTTTCTCCCCCTCTTTGGGAATATTTCCTTCAAAGCCATGGGATCAGGGATGTGCAACAAATATTGTGTGAGATATCATTTCAAAGGAGCTCTCAAATTAAAAACCTCATTCTTTCAAACATGTAGTTTCAATACAAAATGCTGTGGAAGGAACAGCAGGCCTGCAACAAACTGCACAGAAGTTTTACTGCCACAGTTGGGCTTAAAGGGGATTCAGTGATGCACTGAAATATGTGCCTTTTGGAATCCTTTGTAGTCCATTAACTTTAAATTTGAGTTGTGTGCTTGGATGTCCAGGACCAGCTTAAGTAGATCAGAGCCAGAGCCATGGAGGACCTTGCAGAGCTGGGCCAATAACACAACCTCTGTTTACTCAACCAGGCGTGTGGCTTCACAGACATAATTAAACATCAGAAGTCACCTTGTAAATATTTTGAAATGTATCCCTCTGCAGCCTTAAATGACAAACAGCTCCTCAAAATGTCGAGTTTGATTTTTCCAGTCGCTTCTGTATCTGCTTTACAGAGATAATTCAAAAGGTAAATTTCACATCACAGAAAGTGCCAGTGACAGAAGTACAGCCAAAGTAAATTGATATTAACTTGCACATTAATATTTGCTGAAACTATTTTTTCATTGTGCATCCATCCTCCGTCATTGCTTTGATTGCAAAGCACTATCAGAAGTGAATTGCTGTTGCAAGCTATTCTTAAATCCCTGGATTCACTGCCTTTGGATTTCATGTCTAATGCATTTCATAATTCCCTAATAACTGTGGGGTGTCTTGCTGTTGAGCACTGGTTACCTTTTACATGTACTGACTTAAAATCATCTGAAAAAAATCCACAGTTTTGAAAGGCTCACCTAAAAATTCAGTCTGAATCCTCAGTTAATGTGCAGCTCTGCAGAGCTCTTCCCAAAGTTTTCTTCTTTGCATCAGCACAGATTGCTTTTGAGACTTTGGAGTCCTGCTTCCTCAGTTCAATTATATTTTTCCATTTCTTTACAGTGATTGAATTAATGATGTTCCCAAAATCTCTTGTATAAAAGAATTGGATTTAAAGGGCTGTAGAGAGTGGGTTCTAATAGAGGAGATGATAAGCTTATTACTGAATTAAATATCAGTAATACTAAAGATGAGCAAGTTCAACCCTGCCATTATTTTTTGGGGGTAGCATTTGCATCTTCTGTAATTACTTTTTATGTAAAACCCACAGAAAGTAATAGGAGAGATCATCTCCAACATTTCATAGTCTGCAGTGAGATTTAGAGAATTATCCATTTAACAGTGTCAGGAATTTGTATCTCCATCTTCAAAACTGCAAAATGTGGAAACCCACCACGTTTTGATAATACACTTTCCTAACTCTCTCCCTTCTCCTTCAGCTCATATTTTCCCATATGAAATATGGCCTTGCTGTAAAATGCCAACCTTGGACAAGAAAGGCTCTTTTCACTGAGCACAGACCTGCAGAACTTTTTCAGTAAACCCAAACACAACAAGAGCCCAAAGCTGGTCTTGTCAAAACTGAAGAATTAGTTCTCTCTCACTCCTGAAGTTCATCTGGCCCTCAATCAGGAGAAGCTCCCCTGCAAACGTGGCTGGTTATTTTTACCACTGAACATTTCTAAAAGGCAAAATATGTTACAAATCACCCTTTGGTGGGAGGGGTGGTGGTCCTGCTGTGCAGGTCCCTGAGTCGTGATCCCTCCAAGCACTGACCAACCCTTCGAGCTCCTGCACAGGGCTGTAAAATTCAGCAAAATCAAGACTGAAAATTGCAATTGGCTCCGAGATGGAAGTGCAGCTGCTCAGGGGAGAATTCTCTGCCCTCTCTGCCAGCCTTATGGATTTGTTACAGATGGACAGCATTGCCTTGATGGTTATTGAGGCTGTAAAGAAGCTGTAAAGGAGGAATTCTAAGATTGTTCCAAAGTCAGAGATAGTCACATACATCCACCCATAGCAAGTGATCGTATTTGAGCTCAAAATCTACACAAATCTCTTTGTATTTCTCAGAAAAATTAACTGTATAGTCACTTTTCTTGCATGTAGATACTCTCAAGTGCTGAGCACACTGTAATACAGAGTAATACATCTGTTGGGTCATTTTCTTTTGTTCATTTTGTGTAACAATCAAAAAATAACAGCCATAGCCAGACTTACTTAATTTGCTAAAAATATAATTAAGCTTAAATAAAAAGACCCAAAACCAGGCAGTCAAACAAAATGTGAGGTTAAATCCTTAACTTAGATTTAAACAGACTAAATTTAAAGAAAATATGTAAATAAATCTGAATAGATTGTCCAGTGCTGAAGATGGAAATCTTAGATGTCTGGTGTACAGAATGCATTGTGATGAGAGCTAAAGACAAATTCGTATCTTCAAGATGGAATGTGAATCACAACATAAAGGTGCAGGGAACCTGGGGGCAAGAACTCTGCACCATCAGTTAAGCACTGGCTTTTTCATCCTTTCATGCACCAGTGTCAGCTGCAGTTCTGGAATCATCCCAATTACGGGTCATATAAAGACATGCATTTTAAAATACTGCTCTGATTACAGTGTGTTGCATTCTTTCTGATGGAGGACTCCAGAAAAGCTGCAGCCACTCTGCATTTCCTCTGTGATGTTTAACCTTAAAAATCCCTCTCTCTGGGCAGAAAAATCAGGTATAACTTTGTTTGCCAGCCCGGTAAGGCACAGATTTTTGCTCTTGCTATGGCACAAATTCTTTCTTAAAATTGCTTCAGCAGAAGTGGACACCAGGATTCCTTTTGATTGCCTCTCACTATCTTCAAATCAAAGTCACCTGGCTGACAAGTGAAAAGGTAATTCTTCCCAGCTGCCAACTTGCAGATTGGCTCCGTCATGTAGACACTGACCTGGGTTCCAGCTTTCTCCCTTCTTACCAGCAGTGATAATGTTCTTAACAGTGTCCTCAGTAACTCCTGTGTAAACTACAGTGATGTTGCTTTAAAAATGTTCAGACTGCCATTTAATCACTAGCTAAAAATTATCTTGGCATTTACAGTGTTCCCTATGATTCTTCCAGTCTAGAAGAGAAAATAATCACCAACTCCCCCACCTAAAACCCACAAAAACACTCCGAGAGAAACCGCGTCCTAGGACAGACATTTTAAAACACAGCCAATGTACCAGATGTCTCATTCATACCTGTTCCAAATGACTAAAAGGCAGTAAAAGGGCAGGAGGTAACTGCAGGCACAGTTTGGAAATGTCAGTTTAAAGAGAGGTGTTACTACACGTACACTCTGAGCACAAGAAACTTATTGCGTTGATAGTGGAAGGAAAGTGCCCAGGCTGACTTTTGGTCTCAGTGTTGAGATTTCAAACCTTAAATAACGCCACAAGGTGACTGGCTTTGGCTTGGCACCCCGGACAGATGGTGAACTCAGAGGCCCACGCTGTCATCTGCACTGCAGGCAGTTCCCACTAGGAGTTGTCTCTTACCACAGCCCAGTGACGCGTTCCTGCTCCTCCAGCTGCTGCGACTCAGTGAAAACGCGTGTGAAATGAGCTTAAAAATCAAATCTGGAATTAAAGCTCCATACCGGAGGGTTCCTTCAGTTTACAGACTCAGGCAGTTCGACCTCGCTGCCTGAGGAGCTTTGTGTCCCTTGATGGGCAGTGGGGGAACGTGCCCGTCAGAGGGTCCTTGGCAGGGACGCCCCAGGTGTGCTGGCCCGGGGCACTCGGGTGGCACAGCCTGTCCCTCTCCTGCCCAGCACAGACCCATTGCCATGCAGAGGGAGTCTCACTGAAATCTTAATTGAAGGACTCCTTGTGAGCAGTCTGAACCGACTCACTGGCAGTTGAAGGTGCTTTTTAATCACGGAGAATAAAGACCTCAATCAATATGGTTCAGACCATTTGCCCCCGAGCAGTGGAGAGGTGGTTTGCTTTAAAACAGTGCTCACAGCTTCAGGCTCGAGGCCAAGAAAACTTAGCCCCCCTGAGTTCTTAATATAATTATTGTTTTCGCTATTATCTTGCAAGGGTGTTAATTTGCCTCCCAGTAATTAACTTCCCTCGGTGGTTGTCAGGAAGTTTAATCAATAACGTGAGCAGATACACCAAGCTGCCGTTCCTTCTGTGACCAGAACCCCCCTCCCCGCCTCTCCCACCCCTGTGGAGGTGTCACTGTTTTAATCAAGCGAGCAGGTGGGATGTGCATAATTTCTTCAGAGAGTCAGTGTCTCAGCTGTGCCTCTCCCACTCCAAAAGTGAGGGTACAGCCAGTGTAAGTGCTCCTGTTCCAAAAGTAAAAGCATTATACAACTCCCGCTAAAGCAGCACCTGGCAAATCAGCTTACTGAGGTTTTTTTACATGGCACTGCACTCTCAGATGCTTCAGACATTGTGGTGACATTGTAATAAGAGGAGGAGCAGAAGGCTTGATCTAATATAATTCTACTTATGTCCACCATGTACAGGACATAATGTAATTCCCTTCAAAGCTAGTGACAAAACCCCCTCATTCTTGGTGGAATTCCAATCTGCCTTGGCAGCTTTGGGCTTGCTTTATTAAGAGTGATGTCACTCTGTGGCCTCTCTTTTCTTCCAGGGCAGTGTTGTCTGTTCTGATTCATAGCTTCTTAAATCTTCTCCTGGAACAGCTTAACACTGCTTATTTACTTCAATGTGTTTTCCAAGAACACTTTTCAGTTTCACTCATTCTCTTCCCTCACCTAGCCTTCTGTGAATCATTACATGTTTGTTTACCCTTCCCAGTTTTCAAACTACAGAAGTTCCCAGCACGATCAAGATCAGAGAAGGTAAATTTTGGACTGACAGAAGTTATACCTACCCATAAGAATTACACCTTGTGCACTGAGTGCATTTATAGTTCTGTAGAGAGGTAATGATAGACACTGGAATATCTCAGCTGCAAGGCTACTTGGAAACAATATTGAAATCATCAAAGTGTTTACAAAAAAAAAAAAAAAGATCCAAAATAACCCATAGATACATTTTTGAGACATTTTTCTTGAATGCTCACTGTGAATTCCAAAGAACATCACTTTGAAGGTTAGTGATAGAAACATTTTTAAAAGAGAGATGAGCCAAAATCAGACCCGAAAGAAAACCTGTCAGGATGAAGGGAACGTCCTTCAAATGCTGGGACTTACAGGGACAGCTGTTGGAGCCTGGCTTTTTGGCTTCTGAAAAGTCAGCTTGCTGTCAAGGTCATATTTATATTGAGAATAAGAAACAAGTCACTTGATTATAGGAAATGCGAGTCCATCCAGCTCGTAGCAGAGCCCAGGGAAGGTTGTTTTCTCCTGCCCAGCAGAACTTCTGAATTAATCCACAATTTACAGGATGATATTCTGGTTTTACTACCGATTTTAACTCTGCCATTTTTTCATCTTTATTTGGCACCAGGAGAGTTTGGAGGATTTGTGGTTTCCTATTCCTCTGACAGGTTGACATCACCAGCAGTAAATGTGTGACATACCTATATATGCACATGTATATAGCAGATGTAACATCTGCCACAGGATCAGAGAATCGTCAGGGGTGGAAAATAACTCCAGGATCATCAAGTCCAACCACCAGCCCAGCGCCACCACCATGATCACCACTAAACCATGTCCTCAAGTGCCACAGCCACACGTTTTTTAAACACTTCCAGGGCTGGTGACTCCAGCCCTGCCCTGGGCAGTCTTGGAGAAGGAAACATTTTAATTATCGGGGGAACTGACTAATTTAGCTTAACTAGGGGGGAAGGAAAATTCAGATTTACTATCTCTTCTATCGAGAAATAAAGTTGTTTCAAGCTGCAGTCTTCTGCTTCTCTGAGTTGGATTATTTTCCAACATATATTTCTTGGAAAACAGCTGCTGCTTCTTTGACAAATTGAGTAATGCATCATGAGGAACTAAAATTCATGGCAACATAAAAACAAATATATGTTCATTTTAGCACTTTGTTCTCCCCAGGCTTTTGAATCATGGAAGGCTGTTTTTAAAAACATCTATCTTTTTTAAATCTCTTTAATAACACCCACACAATATTGAGGCAGCCCTTTAATGAACAGCAATCCTGTCCAACCACTGGAAACGCAGGTCCCACAGCTTTATATCCTCTCAGAACACCAGCTTCGTGGTTTGATTTACAGCTGACACCTGGCATTTGACTCGCTGTCACGTTTATTGCCCTGATTACAATTTGAAAAGCGTTGTTACGGGAGAGGAATGATAACACCGCGGTCACACGGGGAGAGCAGCAGGTTTTTCACAGCCAGGACAGTAAAAAGTGTGATAAAAGGGGGATTATGAGATCATTCCTCCCAGAACTCTTTCTCCTCGCACTAATTGCAGCTCCCACAGAGGACTCCAAGGAGGGGGCAGTTGCCTGGAGCCATAGGCAAATTTATTTTTATCATTTCTAATAAATTGCAACAATTAAATTTGGGATCTATTGTGCTAACTGCCCTATAAAGATATAATAAGAACCAGGCTCTTCTCTGAAGGGCTTGTAGTCTAAACAGAAAATGCAGTTGCACTGTAGAAGGCATAAAGATTTTTATCCGGAATATTACAAAATATTAAGGCAGCTGCTCTGGAAAAAACAAACAAACCAACAAACCAACCTGGAACAATCCTCCAGTAATTGCAAAATTATGGGGGCTTTTTGTTTGTTTTTAAGAATACAGTAAAGCTTTTGACCTTCATTTTGTAATGTTTATTCATTTTTCTCATTTTTCACTTCATAACTTTCATGTTACGATGCAAAATTAAAGGTTGACATAACCATGAAAAATTTCAGTCCTGTCAAGATGAAATATTTTGACTGATTCAAAGCAAAGTAAAAGGGGGAAACTTTGCAGTGTTCCTTTCAGAGGGTTTCGGAGGAATTAGAAGCATTTGGAGAATTTTAGAAAATCTCCATAGATTTAAGATAATTTTGGAATGCGAAAAATCCTTTCACAAAATGGCTTTTCTTTTTCTTTTCTTTGCGCAGTTGTTTGTGGTGACGTGAGGAGCTCTAGCAGCTTCCCTTAGCTTTGGGATGGGATTAATTGACAACCTTCTTTCCAGCTTCTAACCTGTCAGAAAAATCACCCAGCATTTATATTAAATAATATAATACTCGATAATTTACAGGCTAATTCACAGCCCCAGCAGACAATCAGCCCCGAGATGGACACAGAGCAGGGCTGGCTGGTTTGCTTTGTTGCTCTGTGTCACCTTTCCTGTGGGTAAATGAGCTGCTGGAGGTATTTCCCAAGTGCTTCTCAAGGAGAGCTCTTGGTCTGAATACTCTTCTTGGTTCTCAGTGTTGCTGCTTTTCCTTATGCAGTCCTGTCTGTTTTGGCTTGCTGTTGGAATGAATTGTGCCAAAGGAAGGCTGGAGTGGTATTAAAACCAGGTGTGGGCAAATGATTAGCACAGACAAGGAGAGAGGTTACTGTGAAGGAAAAACACACCACAAATGAACTAATCCTGCAGCTGATTCTTTTTTTTCTTTTAAATTAAAGTTTCAAGTTCCTTAAATAGTTTTTCCTGTCTCGGGCAGGAATCTGGAAAGGCACCTGCCTTTGGAACATCATCTCAGGAATCCCTGCTTGGAGATTCAGCATTCAGGGAACAGCGTTCCCTCTGCAGAGCCCTGGGGAAGAGGGAGAAAAGAGAGAGGGGGTTCTTCAGAGAGACCCTGCAGAGCCAGGCACGAGCCCTGACTGCACAGGGTGAGGTGTGTGCTCCATCAGGGGGCACAGGCAGCCTGTCAGCTGGGGGATCAGGAGCCTTGTGACCTCTGGCACCGGGAAAACAGCTCCCTTTCCACCCCTGGATCTGGGAGTGTGGACCAGGTTGAGCGTTCCTGGGGAGCCACTGGAGCCGGCCAAGCTCTTGGGGGGGCAGCAAGTGGAGGGGAGAGAAGGTGGTGGCCAGAGAGGACCCAGGGCAGCACATCCCGGGTGGTACCAAAGCGGTGAAGGAGGGGAGAAGCCTCACAGTCAGACACTGCAGCCAGTTTGGGGCTCCACGGTACAGGAGAGGCATCAGCAACCCAGAGGGTGGTCAGTGATGAACCCAGAGAGGTGGGGGCTGGAGCAGAGGCCCCGGGAGGAGGGTTTGGTCAGCCTTGGGCACGGAGACTTGGGGGGGCTCAGGGATCCAGAGGGAGCCAGGCTCGGTGTGTGAGAGGCAATAGGCAGATACTGAAGCAAGAGATATTCACAGTGGGGATACCGAGGAATGTTTGCTCCGTGAGGGCAGTTGAGTCTTGATTACAGACCTGCTTGGATCGTGTTTCCTTGGGCTCCAGGCTGCCCAAGGAAATCCCGAGCCTGAACTCCCGTGGGATCCTCCCCTGGTGGTCTGGGAGCAGAGCTGGTGTCCTGCAGCAGCTTTGTGGACAACAGCGGTCATTTGCAAGTGATCCCCCTGAGAAGAAGATGAAGCACTCTGGAGAACAGGAATCCACTTCAGCTGAGTTTGAAAGCGTACAAGGCACTCTCATTTTACCACCAGCATCATCTTTGTTCAACAAAGTCTCACGCCCTCCCTTGTTAAAGTCGATTTTTGACAATTTCCCCTTAATCCCCCCGTAACACTTTGCTGGAGCCAGAGCAAAGCAGTTTTTCCATGAGGTATTTCAGCACTTCCAGACTATGAGGGCAGAATTTTCATACCTTTAGAGCAAGTGGAAGAACTCGATTAAAACCAGAGGATTTATGCCCCAGTGACAGATTTATAGATTTTTAAGGGGGAAAAAATGTTTTCTTAAAGCATCATTTAGAGAAATGACAAAGCAGCCCATTACAATTGCTGTCTAATGGTGGATTTTGACAGCATAATATGATGTGAAAAGTGGTTTTCTCCTACAGACATACTTTTACTGAACTTTGCTAAATGGGGAAAACCACTAAAGTCCCAATTCTTATGAAGTTTAGAAAATACATAGACTATATATAAGCCTATTGTGAATAGTATGTTTCAGTCAACAAGGGATTCTTAAACTTTTTCAGTTATTGTCAGGCTGCTTTTTCCAAATTTTTGAATATTCTTTAAAAAAAAAAATTAATATTGGCTAGGTGATGTAACCCACTATTAGACAGGGTTATATATTTACTGAACACTATGTTGTAATTCCCAATGTCAAGGGTTTTGTCACCATAAGATTAAATTATTTCACTTTAGGTAAAAAGGCTCATCAGAACATGACATTAAATTAAACAGCAGAATAAAACTTGATGGAATGTCATCTTCCCAGAAACTGTCATTTCAAGAGACTGAGAGAAGGTGGCTGACATTTCTCTCAGTTTGCTGTGAAACATTTTCTCTCCTAACATATCACCAAATGCAGATTATTTTCAAACTGTGTTTTGCTTTACATTCTCCTAAATTATATGTGGATTGTATTGCTCTGGCTCTGAGACCCATGGTGGAGATATAATCTCTGTTACATTGACTGGGGAAACAGTGTCTATATGATTGAAAAGAAAAATTTAGGACCAGCCTTTTGAGAGCTCGGTCTTGGACTGTTTACCCTAAAGCAAACAGGAGCAGAAAGTGCAGTGATGTTCTTTGGCATTTTAACATTTGCAGCATTTGACTGTGGTCAGGTGTCAGACTGTGGCACCTGGAACACCCCAGCCTTCTGAATTCCCAGGCTGCTGTAAATCTGTTGACTTCCAAGAGGCTTCCAAAGATCCTCCCGAAGGATCTTAGGAAACAAGCCCACCCAAGACATCTTGGTAGCCTGGAAAAGTTCCACAAGCCACCCAGTCTCAGCTGGAACAAAACCAGAAGTGTGTGCCGTCTTGTAGGGGGGATAGTCCTTTACAGACCTTGGGGTAAAATATCAGGCATGTGGAAAATATTCCCTGCAGAGAAATCAGGGCTCCTGTTCTCTTCCAGCACAGAGCAGGCACCTTTTTTCCGTGTAGCTGAGCACTATCAGCCCCCCCGATGAGGCTTCCTGTGTTTTTGTGGCCTTTGCCAGCTCTGTGTGCAGAATATTAATCACTGCCTTGAGCACTGAGCCTGCTCTGGTACCAAATAATGCTGAGTTACGTCCCCGCAGCTCTGGGTATTTCTCACAGCCTAAATAAGTCTGATATCCATCTGACTGTAGCAGCACTGTTTGGTCCCGTAATGATGTTTCTCATTTATTCTTTCCCACTGAACTATTGGATGCCATTTCAGTCTCCAGGCACTGTTAATACAAGGAAGATTTAGCTGGCAGAAAGGGGGATGTAAAAAACAGTCAGAAAATGCACTTGTTTGACCAGCCATTTTTTTGCCTTATTTAGTTAAGAATATCTAAAATTGTACTGCCTCTGCTACCTATGTGAAAATGGAACAGCAGGTGCAGAAATCAGATTGCTCGTGGTGGGATTCTGGGTGGCCTGTGCAGGGCCAGGAGTGGGACTCAGTAATCTCTTTGGGTCCCTTCAGCTCAGGGTATTCTATGATTGTGTGTTTTAGAAGTATCCTTCCTATGGCCCCCAGGACTGTAATACTGGCTGTTAATCCTCAGGAATGGCTGGCACGGTGTGTTGATTAGAGTGTAATAGTTTAATCATCTCTCAGTGTTAGGAGCTCGTGTTGTAGTTTCACAGATCATGAAATGTGTCTGTTTAAGATATGGGCACATTATCTTCCCTTTTTTTTTTTGCATGCAGCAGGCACTCTGTAACCACGCTCCTTTTATCTCTGCCTCTCCTTTACCTGCACTACAGAGCTCATTAACAGGATCAGACAGGGCACAGGGGGTAGCCAAAGATGATGTTTATTACAGGGAGAAAAAGAAACTCTTTCTTATTGGAAATGCTGTTGCAGCGCAAGTTGAGGAGTGTAAACCCTCCTTATCACTCCCAAACACTGCACCCGATGAGCTGCTGGCTGTAGAGCTCAGTGCAGGGGACACCAAAGTGACAGTGTTCCTTAAGTAAGTGATTACAGCAACGTGAGAGCTGAAAAGGCATCTTCTGAGTCTGCTGTCTCCTCGGGGAGCTGCGTTTGTTTGGGCTTCGTGGAGCTCATTTGAAGTCGATCTCCCAGTGTCTCAGAGGAACAGGAGGGAAATGAGGAGTTAGTGATTAAAACAGGTAGTCAGGAGTGTGGCTTTGGGATCTCGTCCTCCCAAGGTGTCAGAGCACATCTATATATACACACTACACACCCCCACTCCTCTCGCTGTAGTAGAACTCGTCTGATTTTTGCAAACTGCAGATCTGTGCTTAACCAGAGGACGTACTTTGTTCAGTTATTTTTATTTGCTATTATTTTTTTTTAAATGCCAGTTTTTTTTAATTATTAAATCTTTAACCTTGGAAGGCTTTACCAAGGCAATGGGCCTGTGGTTGCTTCAGCAGACATCACCCTCTCTCACATCTTTTGTGCAAACCCTGAGGGGAATTGAGGACTGGAAGGGCAGTGTAAGGAGACAGAGACTGGTCAGGTTGAATGGGGCTCTAAACAGCCTGATCTAATGGAAGGTGCCTCTGCTTGTGACCCTAAAGGTCCACTTAACCCAAACTATTCTATAATTCTGTGAGAGGCATGGTTGTCACCTGGGAAGGAGAAAACAGGCAACTGGTTTTCCCAAAATTGTACTAAGAATCACAGAGATGCTCATCTGGTGATGTGGATTTCCAGGTGTTACACTGCCAGGAACAGATACTCTTACTGGACCGAGAAGGATTAAAACCAACTCAGACAAAATTAAGGAAGGGAAAAAGCAAAAGGTAAAAGGGTCCAAATGCTTGAAAATAAATAAACATTTCCTTTCCCTCAGTGCCTAAATTGCACCCAGGGACAGCAGAGGGGCAGAGGTGCTGTCCTCGCACCCAAAGAGGAGAAAATGAACAGCACACTTCCAGAGAACTCCCAGATGGCTTATGGAACCCCCTTTATTGAATATAAAATAATCAGCTTTGCCCCTTGCTTTTGGTGTTTTACCTGCCAGAAGACCTTTCCAAACCTTTTGTCTTCTTAGGAGTCTTCATCCATCACAGACTATGCCGTGCCAGAGTGGGACTGTTCTGTTCCCCGTGTCCCTCAGGATGTGGTCAAGGGCCTTTACAGCTTATTTACAAAAGATATTTCTTCTCCACCTATAAAAGAAAGGAAGTATTTTTGCCTGCTTTGTGTAAACATGTTAAGAAAAGCTAAAGTAAAACCAAAAGACTTATGAGCAACCATGGTAAGGGAGTGCTCTTCGATGTGAGCAGACGTTTTCCCCACTCAGCCCTCTCCCACGAGCGTCCTAAAATTACAGCAGTGTTAAATATTATGATTATTTTAGTTATGAGAGGGAGGCTACTTCAGGCACTTGGATCCCTTTTTTTCACATAGTCTGCTGAAGTGCAGACTACCCAAAAAGGAGCATCTGGCAGGGTGAAAGCCAAACTGTGGGATGAGTGACTTTGCTGAGGGAACAAGCTGAAAGAAAAAAATGGATTGTGAAGGGTGGGAGGAGAGCAGGAGGCAGGAGGGCAGACAGGGAAACGGGCTAATCCATGGAAACAAGGAAGAAAAGGGATAAACGAGCATTCAAGTGTGCTACTCATTCTCACATTTCTCCCCCCAGCAATTAGAGCCCTTTTAATGAAAGTTTATTTGGGTTCAGAAGTTACAAATCAACTTGCAAATTATCCTACTTATGGAAACAGACTCACTGATTAATAATCTTCTGTTAATAAGATTCTGTCTTATGCGGACTGAGCTACCAAAACAAATCACAGAGTATATTCCCAGTACCAGTGACCTTGTGATTGAAGAGCTCCTTTGCACCACTTTGGAGTCAAAAAGAAGTTATGGGGACATTCTTGAAGTGTCATAAAATTCTGAAGTATCATAAAAAATCCTTTGAAAGGCTGCATTTTAATTGCAAATGCTTTTGAAAGTCTGATTTAATGGCTTGTCTCAGGTGAAATAACATGTATTTAAGAGAAATGGCCTGTAAAATCACATTTGTTTGCATTTCCTAAGTATTGGAATATACTTCTTTTAAAACAGTTTCTGATCTTCAAATGAGTCAATATACATCAATCATTCAATAGGCATTTACTTTCAGATCCTAGATTTGAAGGTAAGAATCTCTGTTTCTTACTTAATCTTCACATTATCCAGGTTGAGAAATAAGTGCTTGTATTTGCTTTACTACCATTTTTTTAAATGATGTGATTATTGACTTCTGCTGGCTTTAGTCTAATATCATCAATAAAAGCGTAGTCACCTTTCTACTTCCAAAAGTTAAAATGCCCAATTTTAGAATTTCCGAAGATCAAATTTATAAAAATTAGTTCCAAAAAAAAAAAACCCGAATTGAACGTTAATTTCCACTGCACGAATGACCATGACACACCACTGAAGGCTATTAACTATTCCTTTCAGACGAATTCAAGTTATTTATGAAGAGGCTGCCCATGAACTACTTCCTGAACACATCTGCTGTCATGCACTTGTGGACGATGGATTCCAACTTCCAGCGGCGCTACGAGCAGCTGGAGAGCAGCATGAGGCAGCTGTTCCTCAAGGCCCAGAGGACGGTGCACAAGCTCTTTGGCCTCAGCAAGAGGTGCCACAAACAGCCCCTGATCCGCGTGCCAAGGCAGAGGTAAGGGAGCCCAGGGCGTGCGGAGAGATCCCAGGGGCTCTCTTGGCACTGGAACCTCCTCGGGGCGTGGGCGTGGTGCCGTCCTTGTGTTTGTAGGAGCTGAACAGTCCCAGCTTTCAGTATCCCTCTGCTTGTGCTTTCCTAAGAGTGATGGAAAGGTCAGGATAAATCCCCATTTGTTTATGGCTGGGGAGTACTTTGGGCAACTTAGAAAGCACATGAGTGCGGGGATTCATCCCGCTTGGTCCCCCTGTTTTCCAGAGCCGTGTTTTCAGTGGCGCTGGGCCAGGTGTGACAGTGCCCTGAGCACCCCTTCTGGAGCGAGCAGGGCTGTTCTGGGATCTCTGTGGGTCGTTATCCAGCGCACACTGCACACAATTGATTTCCTGTCTCGTTTGTCAGATGTGAATGAGGTTCGAAAGGATGCCTAAGGATAGAAAATAGGAGTGTTTCGGTCCTTCCTGGAAACAGAGCTCCTGAAAGGCAGCTACTCAGATCTCCATTAGCATAAAGTGGGGAGAGGTGATTGCTGGTCGAAAATTGCATTGTTGAAATTAGTGGAGTGACACTGTGGGAAATCAGGAATGAATGAGCTTTTAAGGGCATTGTTCTTCTGAGCACAAGCATCATGGGATAGTCCAGTGACTCCTGCATTTGGCACGTGTCTCCATTGATTTTAAAGAAACCTGGTTTAGTTTCAGTGTTCCAGAACTGCCAGGGCTACTTTACACTCCCCTGCCTTCAGCTCTGCTGTTTCAAGCTCAGGCTCCAGCACTTCCTCTTTGCCTCCTGGTGGCCCTTCCCCTTCTTTCAGGAGACAGTTGTTGTGGCTCTCATGCTGCCCTTCTTCCTACTTTGTGTCGTGCTTTGTGCTTGAAACAAACAAAAAAAAAATTTATTTTTTCACTTGTGGGGTCATTTCATAATTAGGAAACATTTCATAATTAGGAAACAGGTTATACAATCACTGCAGTGCTTCAGTATCCTCTCCTGTGTGTCGTGGGCATGGCCTGGATGAGCATCCTGCCAAAGAGATAATTCACCAGCAACGACTTCAGCAGGAACCCAGAGCTTTTTAAAGCACAAGAAAAATTTAATATAATAGATTAAAAATAATTGTAAATAATCAGGTCATCCAAAACAACCTCTATATGGTCCTGAGAGAATCCTTGGCTGCTGTCAATGATGGCAGTGATAAAGGAAGGATGAACTGAGGTATATAAAGCAAGGATCAGTTGCAAGGATTGATCCAAACACAGCTTTCTTGTTATAGAAAGGATATTTAAAAAAAAAAAAAAAAAAAAAAAAGCAGAACTTGTGAGTTCACAGTTTGTTTTTTAATATAAAGATGTGGCACTATACCAAAAAGATATGGACAGGCTGGAGAGGGTCCAGAGAAGGGCCACAAAGATGATCCAAGGGCAGGAATATGAAAGGCTGAGACACCTGGATTTGTTCAGCCTTGAGAAAGGAAGGCTGAGGGGAGACCTTGACACGATATTCCAGGGTTGAAAGGGTGGCTACAAAGCAGATGGAGATGCTCTTCTTACAAGGAGTCCCATGGGAAAGGCGAGGGGAGAATGGGTTCAAATTAGTGCTGGGGAGGTGCTGACACAAGAGGAAAACGTTTCCCGGTGAGAACAGTCAGCCACTGGAATAGTCTCCCTGGGGAAGTGGGGAATTCCTCACTGCTGGACACTTTAGGGTGCAGCTGGGCAGGGTGTGGGCCATTTTATCCCAACCACACCTTTGCCAGGCAAGGCTGGACCAGATGACCCTTGAGAACCCTTCCAGCCTGGTGTTCCACGATTCTGTGGCAATAAAGCAATGGGTTTGCCTGTTTTACAGGCAGCTGCACCAAACCATCATCCCAGTTTGATTTTGCAAGGCACCTCTAGCTTAGAAATACCATCACTTTTAAGTTAATTATGTCTCCTTTTAGTGACTACCCTAATTTTTTTCTGGTCAGCACAGAGGGAGATTGGTTGTATGATGGAATGATGATCAGCAGATGACTCAAAATCAGCGTTAAAGGCAGGCCTGGGAATGTGCAGCCAGTGGGATGTGTTTGCTAGAAGGGAGTGTGTTCAAAGGATGGATTCCATCTGCCTATCTGGGAAAACTGCCTTCTGACATCCAGGCTTTTGTGGCTGATAAGAAGAGCTTTAAACTGAGAAGCAAGGGGAAAAGGTCAAAAGAAACTGGTTTAATGTCCAAACCTGGTTAAAAAACCTGCTCTGATAGACCAAGATAAAGAGTGGCTAAAGGAATATCAGTGGTGAAAAGACTGATAGGGAGGAGAAAAGAAACACAGGTATTGACAGAAGACTTTTCAGATCCTGCTCATGATGAGAATACATCTAACCCAAATAAGGCACTGAATTTTTTTGGCACCTGTCAGCAGGTAAACAGGCGAATGAATAGCAGGTAGTGCAGTGGAGAATGAATCCCTGAGTCATGCCATGGAGAAGCAGGAGCCACTTCTCAGGCTGTAAAATCAGGCATCTCAGCGGACAGCAAGAAGAGAGCCAAACCCCAGGACTCATTTTATTCTGGTGCTTAAAGAAAGATATAGAAATAAAAGCACAAACCAAAGCTTCATGATCTTTAAGGTTCCTTTCAGCCCAAGCCAGTCCATGATTCCATGTGCCACGGATAGTCTGGGGTTCAAACAAACAAGAAGGGGGAATTGGAACAAAATGTCATGTTTTTCCCGAGGTTTTCTAAACAACTCCTTCAGATTAGTGCTTGGGGTCTGCTAGTGATAGTTAAGGGTGAATTTTATTATGGAAAGGGAAATCAGACTGAGCTAATGAAGATATAAATACTATTTTAAATTGCATTGTTTAGGCACTTGTCTTTTCAGATGCAGATTAAACAGGCAGTGCTTCAGTTTTTAATAAAGGTTATGGTGCTGGCAGTGAGTAAAACCAACTCTTGCTAATGTTGAATTTTACACTGTATTTCACCAGTCAATAAAAGACACGTACAGAGGATTTTGAAAGGGATATGTCAAAAATGAGAGTTGATTTTTCTCTCTCGTGGAACTGGGAGCTATGTCCTAAAAGTTTAATGTAATTCATGAAAACTGTCTCTGAGCCTTGAGTTTTAGTGGGGTTTATCTGTGTAGTCTGCCAGAAATCGTTAGGTCATGCTTGGAGGAGCTCCCACACACACTCAAGGTTATCATTAATTACTGAAAATACTGTTCTCTTTTCTCCGACCACAAAACTTTTTAACTGAACATAAAACAAATTGTTGCCTGATTGTTTTTAAATGAGACTTAATTAACGAGTTAGACAGAATTTCTTGTAACTTATTTCATGTTTCCTGAATTCCAGACCACTTAGTAATCATGAGCCAAAATTACATTAATATTTTAATTTTCTAATCCTGAAACCAGAATAGCATTGAATCCTCTCCTAATGTCATTGTTCATAGCAAAAAAGACTCAATTACCGTGCAAACAAAGAAACTCCATTCCCGTGTCTCATTTTTGAAACAATTCGTGTTCTTCAGCTGGAATAAGATATAAATCATTTTCTTTCAGTTTCCACTTGTGATCAGAGCAATTTACTGCAGCAGTTTTGTGTACAGCAGGGTTGGGAACAGGATTAGTATTTTGATTTTATTCTGTTAATTGCAAATATTTTCAAGTTTCCAGATGTTCTGCCCAGCTTTTAAACTTGCTTTCGTTAACTTGTTCCTTTTCCTGAAAGTCAAATCATGCCAAGATCCATCAAAAGTCTGCAGATTTCCATTATAAACCATTATGGCACTGCTGAGTGTAACCCTTAAGATTCACCTGAGTTAATCAATCCTTTTCTGTAATCAGTGCAGTGTTTAGGGGTTGTCTTTCAACGAAAAATACCAACCGAAAACTCAAAGCCAACGAGGAGCAGCGAATTTGCTGTGTGGGTGATCTGTTCCCATGTTGTGTGAAGGGATGGAATGACAAAACGAGCGAGGAAACTTGTTCTGTGGGGTAAAACAGCGGCCAGGTGAAGCTCTGCCTCGGTGAATTCGAGGCTCTGCTGCTTCCAGAGGCTCAAGTGATGGTTACCAGCGTGTCCTCACTGCGCTGACGCCTCAGCCTGACAAACCTGCAGTGTCATTGTGTTTTCTTGGCCAGAGGCCACCTCATGCAGCAGTTGTTGTTCCACTAGATGGCCAGCTCCCGCCGAGCTGCGGCTTGGCAGGAGCGCCCAGGTGCCGGGGAAGGCAGGTGGGAAGGGTTGCTGGAGCGGTGCTGGAAGTTTGGCGTGTCTGGGTGTGCAGGAGTCGAGCCGAGGTGTAAAACCAGGCGTGTGCCCCGAGCAACTCGCGCTGCGTCGGGACCACGCGTGAGGAACGATGGCCAGTCTTCGGAAAGAATTCGCGCGTGGTGTCTGTTGGGGTGTCCGTCAGGGCACTTCTGCCCTGGGAAAAGGACTGTCCTGGTCCTTAAAGTCAGTCCAAGCTCTGTTCCAGCAGCATCTTTCCCAGGGGAGGTCAGGTGATGTTCTATTACAGGGCTTTGCTGCCTGTGAAGGGAACAGCTTCCTCACAGCTTGGGCTGAGCATCGGGACTGCTTTCATTTTTTCCTTCAGAAGTGCCAGTCTGGCCCTTGATTTCATTCTTTTTGGTGTCATTTAAGTGGGTTCCTCGACTGATGTCCCCCCTTTGAGTGAGTGCACTCAGTCCAGTACGTTGCTCTGTGTAGGAACCTTATCTGTATGCAGTTTAAATCACTTCACAATGAAAAAGCATCACTGGAGGCCAGATTTGATCAGCACAATCTGTGATTTATTAAAGACATAAACAACAATGTTAAAAGGAGAAACATAACATAAATCCAACAGTAAGCCAGTGCAAAAAAAACCAAAAAAATTTCATCTTCCTTACATAATAACAAAGTGGAAAACCTGCTGCAACAAACTGCAAATGAAGATAATGAGCACCTTAGGTAAATAAGAATTTCTATCTTAATAGACCAAGGTATGACACTCGCACACAAAAACATGAAGTCTTGAATAAAATGTTAGTATTTGAATTTTGGAAAAGACTGGATGCTTAATATATTACCATCTAATTTACATGAAGTCCTACCAATAGTCCAGTCAGATTTTTAAAGGATCTTATTCTGGTAACAGAAGCTGATGACAAATACAGGCAAAACCCCTTAATAACTTCAAAATGTTAATAAATTATTTTAATATATAAAAATCTCTCTTTCTGAAAGAAAAGTCTTTCTTGGCAGCCTAATGTTTGAAGCATGTCCTTGTCTCCACAAAGGTTATTTTTTTTTTAAGAAACATGCTCTGAAGCTAATGTAGACTTGGAAGGAGTTCATCACTAGAGGCAGTGAACAGCCACATCAAACAGAAGAGCTTCAGAAAGAATTCTGCTTTTTCAAAACAGATTTTTAGTTTGGAATTTCCCACAGAACTCACCACAGGCAGCTATGACAGGAGGAAGAGCCGTGAATTTACATTTTCTCGTTTTTCTCCTCATTTTGAATTTCACAGAGCAAAAATTCCACGTGTCGTAGAAGAGCAGCAGGGCCTGAATTCTCTAAAAACCCTTCAGAGAAGGGACTTGTCTCTTAGTGTTCCCTTCAGTCCATGTGCAGAAAAACATTTAAAATGGGTGACTTTTTTTGCAGCACCTGTAACACAGTCCATCAGAATGCTGAGGCCTTGAAGCCTGTGTACTCCAGAATGTTTCAGAACAAAATACGTGAAAAATAAAAAGGACAGTGCAGATTAATCCCTTTCCCTCAGGATGCAGCACAGGATTAGTTCCTTACATCCCAGAGCTGGTTATCAGCTACTGTAGATTGCTCTGCTGTGAGTATAATTGATTCACTGACGCAAAATTAGTAAGGAATAAAACCTTCCACCAGGGTTCAAGACGTGGAAGTTTCACAGTGCATCATGCACGGAGTTTTCTTCTCAAAGCACATTCGTGGCATTGGATGTAAGAGAAAAAAATCTACTTATCCATCACTTAACAGGCTGCTGGAATGAGAGTGAGCAGTGAGTCTGGATGAAAATTGTTATGGAAAGGCAGTGTAAGGCAGCAAAAGCTCCTCTGATGTAGATGACTCTTCTGAACAAGAGGTGCTAAAAACCCCCAATATTTTGGCTGATTTTTGAACATCTTTGAATAGAGTACAAAGGATCACTGGGATGTTTCCAGACAAAAATCATTCCAGGAGAGAACAGAGAAATAATAATAATAACAATAATAACAATAATAATAATAATAATAATAATAATAATAATAATAATAATAATAATAATAATAATAAATTATTATTAATAATAATTTATTAGTGATCCAATTAAGATACTTCATTTGGGAGTTAAAAATGGATTTCCAAGTTTCAGTGTAAAGGAATGCCCCTCCTGTGGAAATCTGACTTGGATCTGCCACCCCAGGTGCACGTCTGAAAGTCGTGTGCCACAGAAAAGGGAGGTGATAAGATGGAAGTGTGTGAGGTAAAATGAAGGTCAGTTTGGCAGTGGTTGCTTTACTAACCCGAATAATAAGTCAGCATCTGTTCTCAGAGGAAATCAAATGATCTGCTTTGAGGTGATACCTTTAATTGGATTGGGGATTAGAGTTGTTTAAAACTAACGTGACACACATAAAAACACGATCCAGAGCCCTGCAAATAACAGGGGTGATAACAGTGAGAAGTGAAGATAAACTCCTGTGTGTGTGTGTGTGTTTTCACACGTGGTTTAGGAGCTGGGAGTAAATGGGGCAGCTGCTCTTGGCATCTCTCCTTGCAGGACAGTTCCTCTCGGGGAGATTTGGTTTCCTGATGTTGCAGCACTTTACTACCCGCTCAGAGAGTCTGCTCTTGACCACCACATTTTGTCCCAGGATGTTCAAAAGTGAAAATCACCGTAGTAGGAATCATCTGACAGGAAAGAAGTTCTGCCAGTATAGTGGGGTTTTTTTTCCATAATTTTTGTACCGGAGTCTGAAAATTTGAAGGAAATTAAACTGAAGGAGCTTAAAATAATTTTTTTTAATTTTATAGCTATGTAGCATTACAAAAAAAAAAAAAAAAAGCCTGGGTTAAGAAAAAGCTGCCACAGAATTTCAGATATAAATTATTCAGCACATTTAATCCCCAGTGCAGAGCCACAGTGCTGAAGATCTTGCTTTTAGCCTTTTGGCTTTTACTGTGACCAAAGTGCTGTAAAGGACTTTCCCTCGGGCCAAATTTAAAGACATCTTAATCACCTATCCACACGAATCATTTGCAGAGGCAGCACCAGAGCCAGCACCGTGGTGACTCACGAGGCTCCGAAGTCTGCTCTTTAAAATAATTACTTGGCTCGTGGATGGATCCTGGCACACGTTTCCGGGCTCGGCAGCTTCTCTTTGCTCCTGGCCTGACGACCATCTGCCTGTGCAGTCCTGGCACGTGGCAGGGTGGCCACGAGCCTCCCCGGACAGCACCACCTTCGAGCGTTGTGGCCACGGACACCATAAATGTGGCCGGGGCTCAGGCCAGGACACCGGAGGGATCTTGGAGCTTCAGGCTCTTACCACGCCCGGAAATCCGGAGCACCTTCCAGGTTCCACCAGCATATTTGAACAGCCAGATTATAAAACTGACCACAAGGGAGTGTCTTTTCTCGTCTCTGAGACATTAAATAAGACGTGTATGAACTCAGAAAGAACGGGCTTCGTCTCCAGCATCAGCAGTCCTTCCGACGCGACTGTAAACAACGGATATCTTCGTGTCTGAAGAGACATCCCGAGTATTTATTAAGAAACGGATTCTCAGATCTTAATCCGGGTCGTATCTCTGTGGCAGCTGGGCTTGATGATCAGAGGAGTCTTTTCTAACCTTTACAGTAACTCTGATTCTTTGAATATTAGAGTTAGAGAAATGTCAAGACTGAGCGAACAAGAGAGCAGAAAATCTGTGTGACAAGCTGTCCCTCAGAAATGTTAATTTTCAGTGCAGTCATTAACTGTGATGGGTGTTTGCAGTATCTAAAAACTCGTTATCATATTGATGTGTGAACTCTGATCATGTGTTTATATGGTCCTGGAAAGGAAAAAAAAAAATTAAAAAAATCCTTGGGATGCTCCATAAATTGTTATTGTAGCAAATTTCCCCCAGACATTTCTCAGTGTTTTTATTCCTTTGGAGAAGAAGAACCATAAATATACGACAGAAAATTAACATGAAACACCATGTTATCAGTAACATCCTTTTAAAAAAAATATTCAATTTTCAAGTCTTTTTTTTAGGCAGGAAACAGGAAAGCTTCAGGCTGGAAGAATGCAAATGAAGTTTTATTGAACCAACAAGTGAAGATCAGGGCCTTGAAGCAATGTTTGAAAATGAAAACACATTCCTCCACATTCACATCCTGACCAGGACTTTGGAATTAAACAGTTATCTCCATATTCTACGACTGCACAGCCCCCAGTGACAAAGAGAAAACCAGTGTCTGAGACATCAGAGTGCCGTGGCTTCAACCCACACCTCGCTGAGGGAATGGCAAGAAGGGATTTTTCCCACAGGAAGGTGTCAGAATTCACGAGGGAATCACAGAAATCACATCTGGGGATCCCATGGGATCTACCCCGTGTGGCTGCTTCAGAATTTATCATCATCTTCTTACCCCTTTTTTGGACTCTGAGACACATTAACGAGATGCAATCAATACAGTAGTTTAAAATGGACGGCCACAGATCATTAAAAAAACCCCTTAAGTAGCAGATGATGCAGCACAGCTGCAGAAGGAATTAATTCCAATTAATTTGTAAAGAATTTAGCCTGGTCAGAATATTATCAGTGTTCTAGAAACCCATCTCTGAAACAATAGATGATGATAAGTATAAAATAAAGGACTTCTATACTGCAAGGAGCAGAAGTAATAAAATTTATTGGCACTCCAGACAAAAGGTGACACTTGCTAATTTTCTAATATAGTTATATTTTATTACCTTTAATGACTGACTTCTCTCAATTGTCAAGATCCTAAAGTAAGAAGATGACTCAAACCAAACAAAAGAAACCTGCTCTGAAGTCCACCCAAAATCACCTTCTCTTTGCTTACTTTGCAATAATAAATTATTTGTTTAAAACTCAAGAAATTATGAATGTAATTACAACCTCTACGGAAAGGAAAGCTTTTTTCCCCCATTGTGAAGCTGCTGCCATATGTACCCCAAAATTTATTTTCTCCAGGTTTTTGTTATAAAACAAACTCAAAGTTTCTATTTTAATTTTTTTAATTTTCCTACCTGGCTTTTTGGGCATTCAGATTCTTAGATAGGGCATTCAGATTCCCACAGGACAGGAATAACTTCAGTACACCTTCAAACCTCTCCTGTTACATAAAAGTACAGCCAACATCAAGATTTGTTGCATTAATTAAAATTAATGTACAAGTCTCATTTCAAAAAAGAAATCTGGAATGAAATTCACTTTTTGAAATGCATTTCCTTCTGAAAAGCAATTGGGAATCTCTCTCAACATTGCATAAACTCTGTTCATTATATTTCCAAAGACTCCCCTTCCTTATTTTAAACAGTGATATTTTCAATAGAATCTAAAATCAGGATTTTTATCTGAAACATTTATTAGTTTGTTGTGTGTTTGGTTTTTTTTTTAATCTTCCAAATTAAAGTAACTGCTCATTGTTAGTTGAGAGGAAATCCTGACCAGCTCTTTAAGCGACCTCAGAAGAACCCAAAGGCACCCTGCCCTTGAAACTGTGCCTCTGTCATTCCACAGATTTTTGAACAAAGCTGCCTTAATTTTGGAGGAGCCCGGGCCGGGTAAGTGATGATTTCTGTGATGTGAGCTGATGGCTCACCATCTGTGGAGCTGCCTCAGCTGTGCAGCATCCGCAGCGGCACCGCCGGGCCGGGTCAGCCCGGAGCGAGGGCCGCGAGGGCGCGAACGTAAACCGGGCAGGTGGCAAATGTGCCCGGGGTGGGTGGGCAGGGCGCTGTGCAGCGGGCACATTTCAGCCAGCTCTGAGCACAGCCCGGGGCAGCAAATCCCCAGCCAGCAGGAGAGTTTCTGTTCCATCAGTTCAGCCCTCAACGCGCCGCGAAACACTCGGGCAGCAGTTTTGTCTTGCCGAGTCCAGCCCGCGGTTTAACGAGTCTTGCACTGGTATGAGGTTGTTCAGCATTAAGTGATTTTTTTATTTCTTCTGCTGGCCATCTGCTGCCTATGCCAACTGCTCCTCTCTGTGCATCCACACTTGGGTATCACGTTGACTGCGGGACAGCAAACGTTTTACTTGTGGATTAAGAGGCGAGCAAAAGTTCACAAAGGCCACAATCCTCAGCTTTGAACGACAGAAGGAGAGGAACAAGTTTGCAGCCATGAATATTTAAAGGAAGTCTGTACAGAGTAACTGCATCTGGGCTTCCAAGTGTTGCTGCGACTTTGGGTTGGATTGACTTCAAAGACAAAAATAGACCCTCTGTCGATGAAAGGCAGAATTTCCCTGTGCTGAATAGAGGTTAGTGTCCTGACACTGAGGAGGGAAGCTCTGAAAAGAGGGTTTCTGCAGGAGGCACCTGTGAATCTTGGCAAATGATGACTCCAGAGCCTCTTCCTTCTTTTTTTTTTCCTCTCTTTTTTTTGCTGAATAGCAGACATCTGGTTATAGAACTCTATAGACAAATTCAGATGAATGGTGCCATGCAGTTGTGAAATCCATGACACTGCAAGTCTCACAGTCTACGGGATCACACATCTCCCACAAGCTTTCAAATCTAATTCACAAAAAAAACCCCTCTCTTTTAATCCATTTCACCTTTGAAGTTTGCAAGCGCATTCACCACATCCTTGATACCCCATGTATGATGGTGATAGTGTTATCCCATGGCTGTGAAACTCTCAACATTTTTATGCAATTCCTGCTTTAAATGTCTACCCTTCATAGTAAACACAACCAGAAATTCCTTGCAATGTTTGCAGATCAACTGCCCTAATCATAGGTATAAAAAAATAAAACTCTGCAGACACAAAATCACATTCACATGTTTACTGAAATTTAATGACTAAAATTGAGGAGGGCATTTGCAGCACTCTCTCTTCAACAAAATAGAACAATTTTGTTTTAAAATTATCAAGTAAAAACTTCTTGAGCACACAAAATTCACAGAAGTTTGCCTCTTAAAAAAGAAAAAGAAACCAAACAAAAAAAAAACCCAAAAGCAAATGATTTCCTAAATTCATCCCAGGAATTTTATAAAACTGCTCTGGTGTGGTTTCTGCTTTTACACCCTAAGAAACTTTGTTGTAGCAGGTACATCACAGACTGATCCCTCTGAGTAAGAGAACTTTCCATACTTTGGAAGAAGAGGCTGTGTTTTGGAATCCCAGACTGGTTTGGGTTGGAAGGGACCTTCAAACCCATCCAGTGCCACCCCGTGCCCTGGGCAGGGACACCTTCCACCAGCCCAGGGTGCTCCAAGCCCCGTCCAGCCTGGCCTGGGACACTCCCAGGGATCCAGGGGCAGCCACAGCTTCTCTGGGCACCCTGTGCCAGGGCCTGCCCACCCTCCCAGGGAAGAACTTCTTTCTAATGCCTAATTTAATTCACGTTCCTTTTTTAGATCTGAGCTCAGCTGAACAATTCAAACCCAACATCCCATAATGTTTTCAGCTCCAGGAAAGAAATGAGCAGTTCCAAATACCTACTTGTTTCTACTCTTATGTCTGCAAGGTTCCACAGATACTGATAACATTAATTTCTTTATTGACAGTATCAGTCTAGCACAGGTTCATTCTTTCAAACCCCAGCTAATCCAGTCTTTTCTCCCCACATTGGTGTAGGTTTTCTTTGTGCTCAGTGCCCTCATGGGAAAGTACAGATCCTAAATCAGTTCAGATAATCTGCAAAGAAACCAAATAATTGATCTGTGTTTGGTGGTGGTTTTTTTCCTTCCTTTCCTGCGGTTAACACTGTATGTTCAGGCCTGAAAGCCAGCACACTACTCAGGTTTCGTTTGCTCTCCCAGAATTCCAGGCTGTTCCGTGCCTGTTGTTGACATCAGAAGGTGCTGAATTAACATTTCCACTGGAGGAAGGGGAAAGATTGAGTGCTTAATTTCTTGAGAAGATAGCTTTTAAAATGCAGTTAAGGTGTGCAACTGCCAGCACCAAGGCACCTGAGTGGCAGCAACACTTTGCATACTTTTAAGCTGTAAAGTAAAACTGAGTGTGATTAATGGGATGGCTTTGCACATAACAGCACAGCTGGGGATTATGTTATTTTATATTCATCTTCCAAACTCCCATAAAAGTAGATTATTGTAGCATAGCACTTGTGAATAGTTACATGATGACTGGAGCTGTAACAGCTCCCATGTTCTCACAGAGGGAAATACGGTGCAGAAAATCTCAGCCTTCCTCTGTGGAATTCGCCCTTCAGGGGTGAATATAAACAGCTGGAAGGTTGTTTAGGGAACACTGGGGTCGTCATAAAAGTATTGGAAGAGGTGTAGATATTTGGCTCAGCATGTGAGTACGTGAACAGAGTAACTGCTGAACTTCTGTGGCCCAGGGGGACTGTGGAGAGGGGAAGGTCCTGCCTGGGGTGGGGGCACCGGGGTCTGTACCAGCATCACGCTCTTCACAGCTGGAGATGAGACACAAAGCCACGGTGAGAGTGTGCAGAAGGTGCCTCTGTGCTCCTGAGGAACGTGTCTGAGCCTGAAGACATGCCCAGAGTGTCTGTGGGACCGGCAACACCATCCGTGGTGGAACCTGCGCACAGTCACCTGAATGACCCGAACGGCGATGGAGAGGTCACAGGAACAGAAGTTATAGAGATAGAGAGGGGAAATGTATTAACAGAGCTGTGAACAAGTCTGCATATAAAGGGTGTTTGGTTTTCACTGCCCACTAATTACAAGACAAAACTTTGCAGCCGTCCAAACTCTGCTGGAGTCGGAATTGCTGCCACGTGTCCTGTGAAAACCCATTCCCAAAGGGAGTTCATTTGCTGGGCTGTTGGCGTCGGCTGGGAGGCACCCACTGATGTCATGGCACAAGAATAAGAGTCCCCCTTTAAAATGACTATCTAAATTAAGATGCCTCTTAATAAAAAATCAATTTTTCCTTGATTCATAGTATTTTTTCAAAGATTCTGTTGTTTATGACCAGTTGAGTCAAAAGAAGAGAAATTTCTCATTGCTTAAGTTATTTGTCATTCCTTTTCACTGTTCTTTGTGAGACAATATAAGATTACAAATAATTAAATATTAATACTTTAATTTCATTAATTTTAAGTGTATCCATAGCTGAAAGGATTCAGGCTGATTGTGCAGCAGCAATTGCACAACAGCCTGACAGGTATCAAACATATACAGGTACAAAGAATATTAAGAACGAGCAGTTAAAAAATGTCTAGAGTTTATTTGCACAAAATGTATTGAGCAGGATTTTAGGTTTTTTTCAAAAACCTTATTTTTAATAGAAGAATAGTACCCATTAAATCCACATTTCTGTATGTTAAGGACCAAACCAGCCACTGTCATGGGCTCAGATATGACTTTCCTGTACTAATTTTTAATTTGTCGTGGACATGTTACACTTTCAGTGAATGAATAAGAGAAAATGTTCAGTGTCTGTTAAACCCCCTGATTTTCTATGGAAAATCTCCTTTTTTCAGCTGTTTGTTTGTAAGCATATGGAATTGCACACCTTTCCTAGGGAATGAGGGTGTACTGAGCTAAAGCTAAACACTGAAAACTGCTCTTGTTTTCCATACATTATTGGAGTGCCTCTTCTGTGCTCCTAAAGTTCTTAAAAGGATGGATCCTGCTTAAGGAGAAACTTAAGTTTAATAAGAAATGCTTAGCAGGTCAGAAGGAGAGGAATAATAATTAGTGATATGTAGCTTTTCCTGACAACAAGAAGGAATAGTGCAGATATACAAACCTTGATATTGGAGTGATAAATGATGTAAATGCATATTAACAAATTGAGATCTATAGTTAAAACTATATGTTCTTAGTCCTTATGCTTTAAAAAAATAGATAACAATAATAGTTGAGCTGGGTTTTTTTTCAGGAATCTTTGTGATTTTTAAGAAGTTGTTGGAAAAAAAAAATTCAAACAGGAAGTAGTTCTGTAAGTGCTGAAACAAGTCCTGTTCCCCTATAAATTGGCCTCTCATTGTTGAATTCCTTTGAGTTTATGGGATATTTGGGCTTACCCTGCTACTTAATAGGTTCTCCATCCTATGGACCATCTTCTTGTTTCGATAAAACGTGAAGGAACTCGCTGTTCTTGATAATTCTGACCCTTTGGCAAATCTGGTAGGTGTCAGCTGGACACTTGCAAAACTTGTTGGCAGAAATAGCGTAAGGATGATAGACAGCACTGACAGACAGCTCTGCTGAATAGGCTGTTTGTCCTTCAGAATCCAAGTGGGAGCACATCCAACAGGAAACAAAGTGGTTCCCTCGGAGCCCCGAAGGAGAACACACTCCTGGCAGGGAGGTTCTCGGGAGTCTCAGCACCAAAAACATCGTTATGAGGATTTATCCTTAACGAGTGTCTCATCTCCCAGTTGGATTTGTAGCTGTTCATTGGAGAACTGTTGATGCATGGCCACACTTCTTCCTAAAACTCCACCAGTTTTAAAATATTTATGAGGGTCTATTTGCTGCTCCTTCCTTTTCCTTTGAGACCTCTCAGTTTTCAGCACCATGGACAGGTTGTCACATGATTTTTCGGCGTTTAAAAGAACATCGAGGAGGTGGAAGTTTGACAAGCAATTATGTAGAGATTTCAGAGTAAAGGTGAAGAGAGAGAGCAAATGTACCTTCACATGGGTACAGAGTAACTGTGTCGGTGCTACAGCAAAATTCCTCATGTCTCTACAAATTCTTGGATATTGAATGGAATGATCCATCAAAAACAGATGCAAACAGTTAATAGGGAATGCAAAAGACCTCTTGAATAAAAAAAACCCAAGCTTTAAAAATCATCACATCTCAAAAAAACCCACCCCAAACTGTAAGTTTGAAGAAATAGATGAAATTGGGAAACTACCAAAGTCCCTCACGAAGTAGGAGCAGAATCTTAGTAATCTTCTTTAATATTTGTAAATCAAACCATCAGGGGAGGCTTTGCCAAGTCAAAAATGGAAGAATCACTTTGCTTATCTATAGTAAGTTCTCTAAAGTAACAAACACAAACAAACCCCTTATATATACCTAGTGATCTGGTGGAAAATTGCAAATTTAGTGGCAGATGGCAGGAAATGGAATTTGCTGTCTTATCAGGACAATAAAGCTGAAAATAGCTGGGGTAAACTTGTTACAAAGAAAAAAAAAGTTGCAAAGGAAAATAGGACAGATCTTCTAGTTCACATTTATAGATTCTATTAAGGACAATCTGTTTTTAATTGGAGAGGGCTCCCAGAGCCTGAAAATGTAGTGTCTAAAAGAGTATTTGCAAATTATTGTCATGCTGAACACGAGTGCTGCTCATGCACTAAATTAGATTCACTGCTCAGAGACTCCACAGCTCCGGTAGCAAAGCAGGAGAATCATGAGCAGTGTCTGGAACAGCCTCTCCACAAATCACTTGCCTTGCAGTGGAGCCTGCGGAGAGGAGCTGCTTGTTTGTACAACTGAGCTCAGTCACTGCTGCTCAGAGGCTCTGAGAACTCACCACGCAGGTGACTGATCTGCCCAGCGTGGTCAGCACAGCCTGCAAGGGCCTCGAATCCTCTCTCAGGTGGGGAAATTCGTGAAGCACTTTCAGTGCCAGTGAACTGGCTGCAGGGAAAGAGAAATAAATAAAAGATGACTCCCAGGACGTGCAACAATACAGGGGTAGCCCAGTTTTAGGGCCCACCCCAAGTGATTGCACTTCTAAACTTGGCATGGTTTCTCCTCTCTTTGGTTTTGTTGCGGCTGTTTCAAGGTTGGTGGTTCTGAGTTCACTGTGATGTGACCTCATATGACCCCGAGAAGGAGCTTTGGGTCTCTCTGTCCTTGGCAGAGTGTCCTTTGGGGGCAGAAAGTCTCATCCATCCATCATTTCTGAGGAATATCTCTGCTCCGGGAGGGAAAGGACTGTAGCTGTGTCCAATGTCTGAACCAGTCACTGGCAAAAGAAAAAGTCATCTTTTATCCATCCCCTTCTGTGTGATGTGAGGACAACGTGCTGCTTCCACCCCCCTCCCAAATAAGGAAGCTACTCCACAATTGCTCTCAGTTTAGAACTTGAATAGGCTGTCTCTCAGCACAATGCAAAGTGGCATATTTTCCTCCATATTTGCCAAGTTTCCCTAGAAAACAGTTTGTAGACCATCTTCTATGTATTAGTAATAAATCTCCCAGTGATATTTAGAGGAAAACCTGGTCACACAAGGTGTGTGTGACCACACAATTAGCACTTTGTTTGTATAAGTTATTGTCACTCTGTGCTCCAAAGGGATTGTACATAAATAAAAATAAGGAAATAAATATTAAAAAACGCAAACAAACAAACAAACAGAAATTAAAACTAGCCAAGGAGAAAATAAAAATATGCTTTCCAATATTACAAAGAGAGTAATTTTCCTGCAGAGCAGTAGAGAGTTGAGACAGGTTATTTTTCTTTTTGATGCAAAAATGCTTTTGGTCATCTGTTCTTCACCTTGTGAAGTCCAGTGGCTCTGCTCCTAAATTCTAATCTTAATTTCCCTGATTCCAAATTGTGATTGCTTTAGCAAAGGACTTGGGAATCAGCTCCTGTCAGAATTCAGCCACTCTCCTGCTTTGTGCCTTCTGTTCCTGCACATGGGAACTACCCTCGACTCCAGGATTACCTGAAGGAAAAGCAGCTGGGTTTGAAGGTGGGAGATTGTCTCGGCATTACAGGTGTTGCTTTGGAACTCCCTCTGATGGGTTTATGTTTTACATGCTGAGCAGCACTGGCTGAACACAGGCTGGCTAAAAACATGGTTGTGTTTTTCATGGCTCACAATGTAAAAGACAAAAAAAAAAAAAGAACTATATTAAACAGTTGAAAATGTAAAAGGTCTATAAAACAACCTCCTCAACCCCCATGCTCAACCTCAGCAGAAAATTTGAAGCAGAAAGGGTCAATCAAATTGCAGATCAGGACGTGGGAAAGCAATGACCCCCTTGGCAAGGCAATTCTCCACTAGCAACCCTGTCCTCCTGTCTTTATAACAGCTACTTTTACCCTGATATCATCTTCAACTAGAAGCTGGGAGATTCTTTCTGTCCTCAACCTGTAGGATTTACAGAATGCACTGAGGATTATACCATGGGTTCCTTCCCCAGGCTCCATCATTTCATGCTGGGAAACAAAATGGTCTTTGAGTACCCAACAAATGTTTCTTTCTAAAGCTGAGGGTGCAGATATTTCATTTGGAGTTCAAGTGCCCACGTGTGGACAGGGTGTCTCTGCAGCAATTCAGTCCTGTGAGACAAAATAATAATTGAATATGTTCCCATAGAAACTGGAAACAGCCAGTGGAAACTGCTGTAGAGTATTAAAAGAATTCAGTCAAGTTATATTTGAGTAAATAAGGATCACTGGCAATATACTACTGGTTACAGGACAGATGATGCTCTTAAAATTACTTTTAAAATTACATCCTAGAGCTGCAACTTCTGTGGTTTCTCACAGGGTTACAGGTTGGTATTAAGTAAGTGATTGATCATGAATGCTCTCAAGTTAAAGGGGTATTTTCTACCAATGCCATCATTTTTTTGGAGCAAGTCCATGGTGAGGTAAATTAAATAGATTAAGGGAGCAATAAGCGTTCAGCTGATAGCGATGTTTGACAGAACTATATTGCAATAAGCAGCACTGATGGTAAATAAAACTCCAGCCAGATACAAAGCCAAAGTTAATTTGCTCTCCTTATATCCAAGACAGTTTGGGTTTTGGTGGATGAGTGTTTGGCTGTTAAGAGTTAACATTTGGGCAGGATCAGTTTAACTTTGTTGCAGTGTCAATTCTGGCTGTCTCAGCCTGCTGGAAAACACTGGATTATGTGTGGATTTGGGCTCCTCAACCCATTTGCCAGCACAGACTGTTTGTGGGGCAGAGGTAAATTAATCCCCCATCCGGGTGGGAGTGTTTGTGTTTCCCTTCCCAGTGACAAACCAGTTACCTTTGCTGTCCCTCAGCAGCACCACCAGTGGCAGCAGCCAGGGATGAGGGGAAAGGCTTTGATGCCTTGAATCCGAGTGCTACGCAAGGCAGGCTGAAAGAGATCCCCCCAAACCTGCCTGCCCTGTAAATGCTCCTTTAATAGGAATGCTGAGTCACCTCATCCTTCAAAATCCATGTGATGCCTCCCAGGCCCATGGATGTGGATTGCATGTTGGAGGAACAGGAGGCACCGTGGATGCTATTTTTGTGGCTATTCCTTGTTATTTAGGGCTATTCCCTGTGCACAGTAGGGAACCCTCTGCAGGACAGAGGGAATATTAAAGCTCCAGACTTGTGCTTTCGCTGGTGGCTCTGCAGTTGCCTCCTCCAGTTTTCCTCCTCCTCCTCCCACAGCTCCAAAAGTCTGTGAGCACATCCCACAGCCTATTTCCACTTCTTTTGTCTGGTTTGCACTTAGACTGGAAACTCTTCAAGGCGAAGACTCTCGTGGCAGATTGGCTTTTTCCGTATGGATCGTGACTTCAGGCTTTGGTTTGTTGGTGCTCTTATTATAAATACAATTGGAAGTGCAGTATCATTTGTGGAGTGTTGAGAAAAACGGGTGGAATCACAGTCTTCCAGTTCAACCATCCTTTCTGAACTTCACTTTCTGAAAGTGCAAAGATATTGAACGACAGATGTCGAATTCTGTACCAGGTGGTAAAAGAATCGAGCTCTTTGCTCTCATTTCTCTTTCCCCAGGAAAAAAAAAATCAATTTCTCTCACTTTATCATTCCTTTCCATTAATTAATAATCATCATCATTCCCCTAAGGTAAATCAGGACCTTTGTTCCCTTGGTTCAGTTACAGCCCCTGAGTCTGGGAGAGCTTGCTTTTTTTTTTTAAGGGGATTTTTGTCGCTTTGTTTTTATATTTTCCCCAGGTGAAGGTGTCTGGCCTTTCTGGAAGGGGCAGAAAAACCTTTCAGGGAGTGCCCAGGGTATTAGGGCAGAGTGTGTGCTTGTACCTATATACATATATATATTTATATATTTAAAAAATACTAGAGCCTTTGTTCATGATATATTTCCTCCACAGCCTTTGGCATCCCACTGTGCCTATAATCAAAGATTCTTCAAATAATTATGTTGGAAAGGCTAAATATGTCTTAAATATACGCTGTTGTAGGCTCTGAAATGTTGTATGTCACTTGTCAGAAGAGTATATTCTCTAACAGATCTTTTTTTTATTTCTACAAGGAAATCTTGTCTGCTCCAATCCACTTTTGGTTATTAATGTTAACTTTTAGGAATTCTTTGTGCAAGACAAGGTCCTTAATTTAATTCCTTCCAGTAGCAGCCTGTTAGTTTTACTAAGGAGGAATTTCAAGGGGAGTAAAATATTTGAGAGTTTGGGTTGGTTTTTTTTTTTTTGCTTGTTTGTATGTTGTTTTTCTTTTTTGTTTGTTTTGTTTTGTTTCTTATATAATTCTCCCTTAAATAAAAACTGCAAGGTATTAGGGAAGCTGTTCTGCTTGGGGAGATTTTCTTTCCACCCTTTAAAATTATGGCCTATAAAAACAAGTAATACCAAGGAAGGGATCAGCTCATCAGAATGAGGTTAACTAGATAAAGAGCATATCAGAAATAACAGGTTATTTCTTTGCAATAAGAGTTGTCAGTGCTTCAGGGTAGGATTTATAGCTGATGTATAATATGTGTCATTGTACATATTCCAAACTAAATCTGTCCAGCCTCCCAAGGCAGCACTTTGCTTCCTCACTATTTTATCTCTACTAATTTTAATTTTATGCAGATCAACATGTAGAAAATGGTTCTTTTTTTGACCCAATATCAGCCTTTTTATCGCCTTCTGTGTTGCATTTCAGGCTGTGGGTTTGATTGTTTAAGGGGGACAAAAATGTCCAAAGAGATGCAATCACTTGATATTTGTTAAAAGCACAACAAGGACCTGGAGCTGCTGGAGAGAGTCCAGAGGAGGCTCCAAGAGGAGCAGAGGATGGAGCAGCTCTGCTGGGAGGAAAGGGGGGAGAGTTGGGATTGCTCAGCCTGGAGAAGAGGATTCAGCGTGTCACCTTCCAGGACCTGAAGGGAACTTACTGGAAAGATGGAGAGAGATTATTTACAAGGGCCTGGAGTGACAGGACGAGGGGAAAATGGTTTAGATATGAGATATTAGGAAGATTTAGGTATTAGGAAGAAACTGTTGGCTGGGAGGGTGGGCAGGCCCTGGCACAGGGTGCCCAGAGAAGCTGTGGCTGCCCCTGGATCCCTGGGAGTGTC